>JARUPZ010000001.1:4648859-5248859 GCA_031213475.1 Nereocystis luetkeana | reverse complement strand
AGGGACGCAGGTGTATCTGGCAGCTGGGAAGCAGTGCTTCGCTTCTTCTTATATAGATCTTCTTTATTGATGACTAGAGCTGGGGAGGTGCTCTGGTAGAGAAGTGAGAGGTAGGGGGGTGGGACTCGACGCTCAGATATACTCGTCCCACCCCACGCTACGAGCTCTCCTAAACTCCTCTTATCTAACGTACTCCTAAATAACTTTCCTAGGGCTACCGATTGTTCTTCTGCTAATATAAGAACTTCTCACTTTATGGTCCTATCTGCGTTAAGGAACATTACTCTTGTCTAACGGGCTATCCGCCCGAGAGAACATTCCTGAATGACGGTTACTCTCAACTACCGGAATATCCGCCGGGTTAATCCATTCTTTGGATTATTCTCGTATTCCTCGGGCTACGAAACTGCCGACTATATTATCTATATCTATAGCCCATGAGCACTCGATTCATATCACATAACCGTGTGGTACAACATCAGTATAATACTATAATTCATAGGTGACATAATGCCTTATTTGGGACGCCCAACATAGGACAAAACAACTGCTCTCTTTCTGTGTTCTGTGGGCAGGGCAGTTACTTTTGTTATAATAATATTAATAGTGGTTTGCGCAAAATCCGTTGGTATGCTTACACCGCGGATGCAACACTACCACCGGTAGCAACGTGTCGTTTTTTGAACGACATCGTTTAGGACAAATACTGAATACTACTGCAGATATCTCTCAAGACTTCCTGTTTTCCGTTGGTGGCTTCGTAGGTTGCTACCAGGTATTAATATTATTAATACTACTATTAACACTATTAATACGTCAAAATTTATATCTGAGTTTGTTGGTATCCACGGCTGCTGACGGTATGTATGATATTCGTCCTCGTGGAAAACAAACGACGCAATAAAACCAGGTACCTGGTGCCTTCTATTCGCAATGCGATTTCGGCGGAGCTTTCACTTCGAATATGGGCACGTATGTACGAATTTTATGTACAAACAAATACCAGGTACACATATACCTGGTATAGATATTCAAATATACCAGGTACTACCTATTAATAGTACCAGGTATCAATTATGTACTGCTGTGCGTGACGTCAAATGCCAACAAACAAGGAACAACTGCTATTTAGTCCGTAGGAGAACCAGGTACGTGATAATGCTGTTCGTCCATCATTCATTACACATTATTACACGTAATAATCGCACTTATCAGGTACCGGTAGCTTGATGATACTTGGATTATTGCCGTATTCACTGGCGCTCTACGTTGTTGTTTGGTTGCTGTATATTGCTGTACCCGTGCCTCGTTGAAGTAGCTAACTGTTAGTTTTCGACATAATTCTTACTAGTACTGCCAAGAGCTTAGATGTGCGTATAGACGAACCTAAGACGTGCCTAGACGAATCTAAGACGTGCCAAGACGAATCTAAGACGTGCCAAGACGTGTCTAAGGCGCGCTAAGACAAGTCTAAGACGCGCTAAGACGTGTCCAAGACGCGCTAAGACGCAAAATATCGATTAAGACGATTGAAATCCGCGCGACTTAGTCGAATTTGTTTCGGCCTGCGGTCGTCTTACTACCTCGCTACGCTCGATTTCCCAGTCCGACTCACGGCTCACTTCGCTCGTCTTAGAAGAGTAGGCCTAGCTCTGTTGTTCATTTTTTTTTTAATTCTTTGACTGGTGCAAGGTGTTCCAGGGGCAGACAATTATTACATGAGAGGGGACGGGGATTTTTTTCTCTTTCCGATTTTTTCGGTTTCGTTTTCCTTGTTTTTGCGGTGCTGCTGCTGTGCCGTGCTGTGCTTTCTCACGTGCGTGCATACCCGGTACATATCATACAGCATATCGAAAGAAGAAAATCAGTACCCTACCTGGGGTATGTACGTACGGCATGTGACTCTTGGCATTATCAAGTCGCCAAATTAAACCGGAACCATTCCATCACGCGAACACGGGCGTTGTAAATCCTGCTAGGGGATGCCTCCGGTTGAAGTTGATCCTTGACCCTGCAAGCTCCAAGCCACAGTTGTGTGCGTTGACCCCGACCCCCCACCCTCTCCACTCCCCACACAGCAACACGTCCCCACGTCCGCGCACTCCACAACACGCCCGCACTCCGTCGGGAACGAACATCGGACATATATATCTATCTGAGCCACAGCAGCACGGGCCGTCCCATCGACAGCTACGATCTTCCTCGTTCGTGCCTGTCGCCACATGCCACACACATACATGGTCTGTCCCGGTCCGTGTTTCGCCCAGATATTTCGTGTTTTTCCTTCCCTCTCGTCACGCCCTCCATGATGATGAGCAGCTGCCAGCGCGTTTATTTAGTGAAGCGCGCGTCCTCCCTTCTCTAGCCGCAGACAACCGACCTATGGCGACAAGCTGCCGCTCTGTGCGGCTGAGGGACCGCTAGGCACTGTCCTTCTCAAGGTTTGCGTGCGCACACGCGGCACTTTACATCGCATGTCGGGCGTGGCCCTCGTCCGCAACCCATGCCGGCGGTCTACGTTTTTTTGCGGGAGACGGAGCAACCCCCGTTCTACGAAGAAGACGCAGATTCAGCTTTGTGTACTGGCTTTTTTTCAAATAATTTTCTCGGAAAAATCGTTGAATTTTCAGGTAAACTTCGGGCAAGAACTTTCGTGGAAAATTCCTGATGATCCATAGTTTCTCGAAATTTTCATTTTTGTATTTTCTCAATAATAATAATAGGTGTTTCCACAAATAGCAAAAGCATTCTCCCTAGCCGACTTCGAAGGCGTTATCCACTCTCGATTTACTCTACAACCACCTTATATTTTCATACTTTTATTTGCAACTACAACAATCATAAAAAAAATATGTTCAATGATCGACCTTCTGTCCGCTTCGCGTAATCCGATGTACTTTTTCTTCCAGGGCGAGAGTAGCGGGCGGCGTAGGCCGCCCGCGGAGCGAAGCGCCTTGTACACATACTTAAAGGTAACCAAGCAAGAAGATAATAAGTAGTAGGTTTAGCAGTCTGGGAGAAGGAATCTTTAGGGATGTTTTTTACTTGAAAAATATGTAGCGTGGTCTGCACTTCGGAATCGTCGTCCGCATCTGAGAAATTTCTTGGTTCGATGCAAACTCAGCGTAGCTTAGGGTTAGGGTTAGGGTTAGGGTTAGCCAAAACATCCGAACAGCCTACCAACCTAAAGATCCCTTCTCCCAGATTGTTAAAGGTCCTCGAATATGTAAGACTTCCGACAGCAGCAACAGCATACAGCAGCAGCAGCAACAGCACCAGTAGAGGGTGGCGGGGACGCGTGTCTTCAAGGCGGGAGCTCATGCTGGGGCGGCCGTCGAGAAAGGACAAGAAAACAAAGAAGTTGGAGAAATCCGGAATTGACACGTACGTACGTGCACTGATTAGTAAGTGGAGCGGCGGAGGCGCAACAGAGCAAAGGCAACGAAAGCACCAACGGACCAAGCGCCCGGCGAGCGGTCAAGCACGCGGCCCCGACGCGAGCCCCCGATCGTGGATCACTGCACCAGGCCGTGAGTCTTGAGGGGATCCAAAGCAATCAGATAAATAAGGAGGACGGAGAGGAGAGCAAGTGTACGCGTGCCCCAAAAGGCGGAGGAACCTCACCGCAAGGAGTGACGCAGACGGAGGACAGACGGGTGTGCGACGCGGGGGTGGCTTCAGCGAGTGTGGGGGCGACTCTGCTGTGAGCAGCGAAGCAGGAGGGAAGGAGGACTGGCTGGTCCAAGTGAGTTGACGGCGAAGAGAGAGGGAGAAGGGGTGGGAGTGCTAGTAGGTGGTTTTAGTTCGCGGAAATCATACAGAGGTACGACGAGAATTAATTGTTGAAGTTTTCTCTTTGCCCACCGCGGACGTACAGCAGTAGGTCTATTTGGCAGTAGTTTCAGCGAGAGGTCGGTTGGTTCGCCCAGCTCATCACACTCGACAGACACGCAGAGCTTTTATGCCTGTGCTTTGCGCCTCGTCCTCCTTCGTTTTGGCTGTGTAGATACCACTGCTGTACTCTGCTGTGCTGGTTGTGAGCACACATTTCCCTCTGTGCAGACGAACGACTGCTGTACTACGGCTGTCGTCGTATATACTGCTGTAAATTCGACGGTACACGAGACGGAAGGCAACGAGGAAGAAAAAGGGGGAAAAAAAGAAGATAGAAAGCAGTAGTAACAGCAGTAGTAGGTACCGGGTATCTGTGTTAGGCCCTTGCCTTGAAATTTAGGAGGGGCGCTGCTCTGCAACACTGACTGCTTTTCTTAAGACTCATACTATTATAGTGTTGGCACAACTGCCAAGGGAAGGAGTGGGTTGAGTCCTGGGGCAGACAACCGTCGTCCATATTTTTTGTGCGCGACATCTTTCGACGAATTTGCTCTTGACCACTGCTTTTTTTATACTGTTGTGTGTGTTAGGATATTTCGGAGTTTTTGTGTTTTTTTCGTCCACAGGAGCAGTACGTAACACCGGTAGGTACATACGAGTACCAAGTATTTAGCAGAAAGCATGCACCTCCTACGCCTACTTCATGTTATCACAGCATGGATAACAGTACAGGCGACCCAAGCAGAAACAAGGGGTGCCGTGGCTTATGGAGAAGTAGCGCCGTTGAGGGGGGAAGGAATCGAGGAGGAGGTAAGTCTACAGAGAGAGCGAGACGGCAGGGACTCTCTCCTAGGCACTACCGATAGCAGTGTAGACCAGCAACACCGCACGACCTTCTGCGCGTTGAAATATGCGTGTAGCAGTTATAAACCAGTAATTTCGATGGGCAGCGGGTTTTTGGTGGATGCTTCTTCGGGAGTGCTTGGGGGGGAGGACTGGGCTCTTGCGGTTGGAGGTGGCAGGGTTAGGGGTACGAGAAGTAACAGTAGCAATGGTATGTGGGGGGAAGGGTTGGAGGAGATAGAAAAGCTACAGAGAGAGCGAGACGGCAGGGACTCTCTCATAGGTACCTCCGATCGCAGTGTAGACGTCAAGTCTTAAATAACACGGGACAGTTGACGCCAGCTATCTTCCAATAAAAATATCTGGAAGAACGCGAACAACGGGAGCCATCTTCCAATTAAATCGCTGTATTAACGGGAACCACGGGAACCACGCGAAATCACGCCGCACACAAATAAGGTGAAGAAAGACACAACTCGCAGCTCTCACACCCACAGTCACGCGACGATTGACCTTCGATCTCGACATGTAATCCACCCATGGTCAACGAGCTTCGTACCGGGCAAGGCCAATGAGTGAAAATTATGGCCTCGGAGGTATCATTGGCATTCGTGGTCTAGGGGGCGAGAGGTTGGCCGCGGCGTCCTACGCCCTTCGTCAAAACTTTCGAAAAGTTCTATTTTGTGCCAACGGAGAGGAATCGAGAGTTTTTGTCGTCTGTTTTCCACACACCAGCTGCCAAATACGTTTGTAGTTGACGCCTAGCCCACCCACGTCACACATCACCGACCGAAGTGTGAGAACTGTGATACTAGTGTGGGGCGGAGCCTCTAATCAGCGCGGTTCATTCTGAGTTCGTGGCGTAATCGTTGGGTTTGTCGATCGATGTCAATCCTGAAAAATGGTCGATTTCTTGGCATCGGAGGGGGGTCAAGATTTTTCGTCGTCTGTCTTGCACAGACCAGCGCCAAAATATTTTTTCATCAGACGCCTGGTCGGCCCACGCCACATATCACCGACCGAGGTGTGAGCACTGTGACACTAGGTAGGGTGGGTCGGAGACCTTAACCAGCGCATTACGTTCAGATTTCATGACGGTATCGTTGGTTTTGTCGATCGATGTCTGCCGAGAATCTAAAAAAAGTTGGCGTATGTCAATGGGAATGACTCCAGTGCCTGCCAGAAAAGGGGTTTTATATACATTGCGCGGCGCGCAATTAAAGTCCGCGTGAGCTGTCCCGTGACGTTAAAAATTTGCCTATGTAGACCAGCAACACCGCACGACCTTCTGCGCGTTGAAACATACGTGTAGCAGTAATAAACCAGCCATTCTTATGGACAGCGGGTTTTTGGTGGATACTTCTTCGGGAGTGCTTGGGGGGGAGGACTGGGCCCTTGCGGTCGGAGGTGGCACGGTCAGGGGTACGAGAAGTAAGAGTAGTAATAGTGTTTCGGGGGAAGGGTTTGAGAATAAGGTGGAAGAGCCGCAGGAAGAGCCAGACGGCAGGGACTCTCTCCTAGGCACTACCGATAGCAGTGTAGACCAGCAACACCGCTCGACCTTCTGCGCGTTGAAACATACATGCGTGTAGCAGTAATAAACCAGTCATTTTGATGGACAGGGGGTTTTTGATGGATGCTTCTTCGGGAGCGCTTGGGGGGGGGGACTGGGCTCTTGCAGTTGGAGGTGGCAGGGTCAGGGGTACGAGAAGTAAGAGTAGTAATAGTGTGTGGGGGGAAGGGTTGGAGGAGGTAGAAAAGCTACAGAGAGAGCGAGACGGCAGGGACTCTCTCATAGGCACTACCGATAGCAGTGTAGACCAGCAACACCGCACGACTATCTGCGCTTTGAAACATGCGTGTAGGAGTTATAAACCAGCCATTTCGATGGATAGCGGGTGTTTGGTAGATGCTTCTTCGGGGGTGCTTAGGAAGGAGGACTGGGCCCTTGCGGTCGGAGGTGGCAGGGTTAGGGGTACGAGAAGTAACTGTAGAGGTATGTGGGGGGAAGGGTTGGAGAATAGGGTGGAAGAGCCGCAGGAAGAGCGAGACGGCAGGGACTCTCTCCTAGGCACTACCGATAGCAGTGTAGACCTGCAACACCGCACGACCTTCTGCGTGTTGAAACATGCGTGTAGCAGTAATAAACCAGCCATTTTGATGGACATCGGTTTTTTGGTAGATGCTTCTTCGGGGGTGCTTAAGGGAGGGAGTGGTCGTTTCTTGGTGGATGAGATGGAGGGATGTTGATTGTAGTAGTCTTCATGAGCGTCACATCAGTTCTGATTTGTCGTAGGATACTGCCACGCTTTTGTTCTGGAGAGTTCTTCACTTACTTTCTGTTAGTCGTTTATTAGAACAACACTACACATTGTCGCATGGCAAGCATAATAATAGGAACACTTAAAGTTACCCTTTTCCTAAAATCGCTTGATTATAAGCACCTGCCTCACGCTCAGCGAGAGTCTCCCACGATTTTTTGTCGCTTCTACGATCCTTGCTTTCTTCGCGTTCTTTGCTTTCTTTGCGTGCTTGCTTCTCGTGCCACACCTTTTTTCCCGGAACAATAGAAAAAAAACTCGGAAAAAGAAAAAGTCGATTTTGTTTTTTCAGCGGTTTATGAGGCTCTCTTTCACTTTTTTCCACCGGCTGGTTGAAATTTCTTATGCACTTTCATTTTTTTGTTTTGCTTCTTCCGTTTCGTGTGCGTGGGTGTAGTCGGAGCACTGCGACGCGGGCGAGCCCGGCGCCGTCGCCGGTGTCGGCAGATGCTGGCGGGTCAAAGGGGGGGTTACAAGGAGTGCGGTCGCGGTTTTCGTGGCTAGGCGTCGTGTGTGCCTCTAGACATAAGGGAATGTGATGGAGTAGCATATCTATCGTATAGGAACGTACATTTACCGTTTGCGAATCTTATACGGATCAAGCGTAGCGTTTTTGGAACATATCCGTTTGCGAATCTTATACGGTTTCGCGTAGCGTTTTGGGAACATACTCGTATGCGATTCTTGTATGACTACACGTACGTAGCGCTTTGGGAATCTTCTGTATGGGAATACTCGTATTTGCATACCAGGCTAGTTTTGGTTGACATCTGGGCTGAGCCGTGTTCATTGCGAAGCCCCCCCCTACTGCTCACTCGAGTTCTCCCCCTGTCTCTCAACTCACTTGAGGAGCAATAATAAGAAGTTCGTGAACTACAAGCAGCGTGCTCTACCCGGCACCGACATCCCTGTGCCCCTTAACCAGCTATATACCCGGCACCATCTTCCCATTTGGCGTCGTCGGCAGGACTGGTCACTGCTGAGCTAGACGCACCTGCTTCAAACAGGCTTCTTCTACCTTGTTATCCTGTTTCTACCTTGTTATCCTGTGAGCATCATCATGAATAAGAGGCTTTCTATTTTTTTTAGTTCCGAGTCAATTTGTTTTTTACGTGTACCATTTTTTGGGCTGCACCCGCAGCAGCTTCCTAGCCTCGTCACGGGAGTAGTAGCCTCCACGAACCGCAGTTTTCCGCTCGTAGCCCCGCTCTTTTTCCGTTTGCGCCGGTATGATCGCCCTCCTGACAAAGTTGATTTCTGACGATGATCCAAGAAAGGCCTACTTTGTACAGTAGTAGCAAGATGAGAGCCTTATGTATCTCCTAGTGTTAGTAGTATAATACGAGGAGTCGGAGTCAGTGGTACGCACCTCTTTCTTTCCCTCTCGTTTGTGAGAACCTTTGCTCGATTGCAGGGGATTTCAAGTACATACCGCATAATACTGCAACATGATTGATTTCAATCATGTGTCGTGCCTCGGCATGATACATACTATACTACTCGTAAGGTAGATACTATACTCGTACACGTGCATTATTAAAAGTACGGTGCCTGCTTTCGTCGTTGACACCCTTGTTTTGGTGTTTACTGTTCGTATGTATGGAGACAACACAACAATTTGACGCGCGTGCTCGTACTGCTGCGCGAACAATTGAGCACTGCCTGCATCAATTTATACTCGGAAATGTATCATGTATCAGCTATCTGTGACGGCCCATCCCCGCCCCGTTTTGCGTTCGGTGCGTCGTACACATTGCGCTTGTTGCACCTTTTGTAAAATGGACTGGCATGCTGCACGCTTTGAAAACTCGTTGTGCTTTTTTTTTAGTAAAATAAACCGGCATGCTGCTCGTTTTGAAAACTTGCAGTACCTTTTGCACAATGAACCGGCATACTGTTCGTTCCAAGTAGTCGATGTGTCTTTTGCAAAATGACCCGGCATGCTCGTTTGGAAAAATCGTTGCATCTTTTGTAAAATGTGCCGGCCTACTGCCCGTTTTGAAAACTCGGTTGTGTTTTTTTTTAATGTCCCGGCATGCTGCCCGTTTTTAAAACTCGTTGTGGTTTTCGTAAAAGGAACTGGCATGCTGCTCGTTTTGAAACCTTGCAGTACCTTTTACACATATGTGTCGGCATGCTGCCCGTTTTGAAAACTCGTTGTGGTTTCCGTAAAAGGAACTGACAAGCTGCTCGTTTTGAAGATTTGCAGTACCTTTTGCAAAATGGACCGGCATGCTGCTCGTTTGGTATTTTTTCCGTTGTTCTAAAATAAAAAACGTATCAGCGTTGTATGCATGATCGCGCGCTGTGTGCCCCTACCCACGTACACGCATGCTGCGAAAATAATATGTGTTGGAACTTGTTAAAACCAGCTACAATTTTCAGCCTCGAGAATAGGCTGCGCAAACCGGTGAAAACTGTCCCGCACGATATGATTTTGTATCGGCGCGCCGTGCAAATGTTGATTTTGTATCGGCGTGCGGTACAACTGTTCATTTTGTATCGGCATGCTGCACAAATGCTACAAAAATGTTCCCGCGCGAAAACAATTTGGTGCCGGTATGCTGCACAAATGTCGCAAAACTTACCGTCACCTGCCATATTTTTTTATTTGTGTGTGTGTGTGTTTTTGTTTTCGTTGATGTTAGGATGTTTGACTCCCTGTTTTCTCTGTTGTGCCTTATGTTTATAGTACCTTGAGACCGTACCGACATCATAGTAGATACGCAACATTTCCCGACAATGTACTCACACGCTGCAGATTTTGTTTCTCCCACGTGCAGTAGTATTTGTTTTTACTTTTGAGTGCGTTGGTAGCACCCGCTTCATCCCTCGTTTGTTAGATACAGATACCACACTCTGTACCTATGTTTCGACTTGGTTGCATGCCTACAAATTTAGGCAAACACAGACCAAGTGCTGCCCAAATTGGTCTGATACCACACGCCGGGCCATGCGTGTACACCACTATTAATAATTAGACTCTAACGTGGCCCAGCCTACGAGTAACTCGTCGGGTTCTACAATGTAGCGAGTCTAGACGAGCCGAGAACACCACGTAGTTATTCACTAGTCGGGTTCTGAGAGGTAGCGCACGCACCCCCGCCCGTGCTGCATATCTCTGTTTTGTTTTCTGTGTTTGTTTTATATAAATGCGCCCGCCATCAACGCGTACTACGTGTGTACCTGGCATGATATTTTGAGCACTCCCGAAGAATATCGAGATTTAGCTCAGTTTGCAAACCATTTTTGGGATGTGGCGCATTTTAGGGTAACATTGGCTTTTGCTCATGTTACAACCCCGTATGCCTAAAACAAGACATGCTCTCGCATCATTTGCGCCCTTCACTGATACATCCGGACTACCTGTCTCGGAGCGAAAATATGGTTACTTACCTCGTCCCCATATGTACCAAACGTACATTATGCCGGGCGAAACACATGGCAAGGGTAAATAAACGCTGGAAGGACACCATCCTTAAAGACCCCGCTATTTCTTCGGGGGACCTATATTTTACATACCTGACGGGTACTTGAGCGGTAGCGCAGATATGTGTACCGTAAGTTGTTTTTTATATGGGTTTGTTTGTTATATTTTGCTTTTTTTTGTAGAGGGATTTCTCGGTGATTTTAATCGCCTCCCGAGCACCCAAGCTCATTCCGGGTCTATCAACAATCTTCCCGTTCTGGTCCTGTTGGTGACGTTCGCATACTACTTGGACTGCATTCTCTGTTCCAGTGCGTGCGTTGCCTCTACACCCCAACCTGATTCCGGACCACCATGTATCCCTTCAACGGTGGACACTCCACCCCCGGGCTTCCAGGCCCCGACATATGCGGCCACGACTGCGCCTGTACCTACCAAGGTTCAGACGCTCCCGCCCGCGACCACCGCGTTCATGCCCTTGCGCCCAATCCCCTCATTTTTCGAGCCCATAGCTCTCACCATTTCGGCTGCTGTGCATACGGCGTGCCCACGGCCTCGATTGGGCAGCGCCCAACCACAGTTGGCCTGCGGCGACACCCCTCTTGTGGTTATTTCTGTGAGATTCCGACCTCAGCAGATGAAAACCGCGACGGCTACCACAGAGTATGACGCCGCGACAACAGCCGCGCCCACCCACCGCACTCACCATCCTTCACCATTTCTGGGGCTCGCTGTGCTCCTATCCTGGTGAATACCCCCACCCCCGGCTTCCACAGGGCCATCCATTGCCACAACCAATGCCCTTCTACCCGACGCCGGTTTCACACCCCTATGGAGCCCGCGTCTACCACCTACCACGCCAAACAACGCCGCACGCAAACACCGCACCACCACCCACTGCTACCGCCGTGCTTCCACGTCTACCGGCTACATCTCCGACCAGCAGCAGCGACAGCGACGTCGACTCACCATGCAGACGCTACCGCAACTGCGGTGGCCGCGACGACGGTCACGCTCGCCCCAAACTTGTGACGCCCCTTGCGCCTACATCGATCTCCCGTTATTTTCACTACCGTGGCGGCCTGCAACCGGCACACATTCGCGACTGCCCCTGAAGCCTGCACATCATCCGTGTTGACGCTTCTCCGGGCCTACTACGGGAGTACGCAACCGACACCATCCCTGCTTGACTGCCAAAATCCATCTGGACATGAGCAACGCCGACCATATCTTTATCGAATACACTCGGTGGTTTTTCGACGTGTATAGTGAGCTAAGGACATATTTGCACAGCAGCGCCACTTCTACTTTCGCCTCTACTCGCCAGTTCCGAGCGCGCAGAAACTTGACGTGCTCAAGGTGAACGCTGCCTCAGCTGTAGGATTCTAGACTGCAGCGTGAAGGCCTGTAGGCAACATTGCTTTGCGCAACGTGGGACAAGCCTGACCATGGACAGCAGCTACCGCAACAACAGACGTAATACCAGCGGCAGCGTGGGCGGCCGATCACGACTTCGGTTGCACTACTTTCGACGCTGCACGCTCGTTACCAACACCGCACCTTCAGCGAAACGGTATTTCTTCAGGGCCAAGGATCCGCTTCGCCTTTCTCGGGATGAGCTTCCTCCTCCCTCTGCTCCAATGGCGCCACTACGTTCGACTCTACACGCTTGTTCCGATACCGCACCTAAGGCGGAACTGTAATTCTTCAGGGCCCAGGACCAGCTTCGTCCTTATCAGGATGAGCTTCTTCCCCCTTCCCCTCCAATAACACCACCACCCCTTTTCACTCACTCCAACAGTAATCGCTTGACCAAGTATTGATCCCCTTGTTTAAGTGATCATCTTGAGGTGTGGGTGGGAGGAGGTTCAAACGTCGAGCCTTACAAGGACGCTCGCCTCGACGTCTCCTCACGATGAGCAACGCTGAGACTTGCCAAACATTGCCGCGTGTCCCGCAGGAGTAATTAACCTGCCGGACGCCTCGACGACCACGGCTACCAGCGGTTCCGGCACTGTACACGGCTTAGCCGCCTCTTCAACCGGGCGATCGACCGAGCTGGCTTTCAACCGCTTGGGCCGCTCTGCTCGCGCTACGCTCGCGAGCCCCGCGGCAGCTTCTGCTGGATCTCAGGATGCAATTGACACCGGGACCTCCGCTGACCGCCAGGTGCTGACCACACCACTATCCCTAGGCCTAGGGGGTAGCCCCGACCAAAGGGCGGAAGACACGCGACCACCGTTGACCACGAGATCCGTAGAGCCACCTGCCCCGGCATCCTCCTCAGTGCCGTGCAATATGATACGACACCGCAGGACCCGAAAACCAGGAATCGCTTCTCCTAGCAAGTGGGCTCCAGCTTCCCAGTCGAAGACCGACCCAAGCAGGGACCCTCAGGGTATCTCCGGCTACGCCCGAGACCCTGCGGGAAACTCGGCGATGCCGACCATTTCCCACGCGGACGCCGGGAGTGCAACCGGGCCTCTTCTCCCGACTTCTCTCTCGAGGATGCCAATCAGCAGTGGCTCCCAGGGTATCTCCGGCTTCGCCCAAGACCCTCCAAAAGATTCGGCATGGCCGACCATTTCCTCCGCGGACACTGGGAGCGCAGCTGGATCTACTGACCCGGCTCCCCTCCCCACGACCCCATGCGACGGTTTACATGACCGCCGCCCATCACCACTACCGGACAAGCCTGCACACACCCGGATCCTCACGCCCAACCAACTCCACCTGTTCTGGCAACGCGACTCCGTCCTTTCACAGTGGCACATGTCGGACTTCGTACATGAAGGCACCGACTACAACTGCGCCGAGCAGTCCATCATGGCGCGTAAGGCCGCACTCTTTGGCGACACCACGCGCAACCACCAAATCATGGTTTCGTCCAACCCGGCTGAGCAGAAAGCCCTCGGACGCGCCGTGTCTGGTTTCGACGACAACGTATGGGTCCGACACCGCCTCTCCATCGTTCGCCAAGCGAACTTGAGCAAATTCGGCCAAAACCCGGACTTGCTCAGATCTCTCTTGGAAACGGGCACCAAAGTCCTTGCGGAAGCCAGCCCTTTGGACATCATCTGGGGCATAGGTTTCAGGGCAGAAGACCCACAGGCCTACCAACCTTCGCTCTGGAAGGGCTCCAACCTTCTGGGGAGGGTGCTGATGTCCGTCCGACAGGATCTTGCCCCACCTCCTCCCCCCCCTCCTTTTCTTTCCGGGCCCCACGAGCCGAGGGGCACCGCCCCACCCTCCACCTGAGTGGCCCCCACCAACAACGGTATCTTCGAGACAGTTGATACTCCCCTGCAGCTTCCACCGAGTTGCCTGCTAACCCATCTGCTGCCCCCGTCCACCCCGGACGCATTCCCAGCGGGCCACTCCATCCGACCGCCTGCCCCTGCAGCCAAAACCTACCCCATCGCTGCCGCGCCCACGATACCGGAACATGGACCCTGCCTCTCCAGTGGCATCCTAACAGTCGACGACTCGTCCTTCACAACCAGGGTGCGAGTTCACAGCGGCCCCAATGCCGTCAAACGCTACATCACCGTCGCTCTATTGGATACGGGTTCGCCGCAGACTTTCATTTCCGCCGATGCAGTGGAAACACTGAAGGCCTGCGGTGCTGCTACCGATGCGTGCGAACGACACGGAGCCCCCCGCTCATGGGGTGGCCTCGGCACCTCCGCCCCCCTCACTACCTCCGACTCCATCCGCCTAAGCGTACAGTTCCTGAGAGGAACCTCTCCAACGGCCTCCCTAGCCGTGTGGGCATGCATTGTCCCTCCGGGTACTATGCAGCACCCCATCCTTCTTGGACGGGACAGCTGGATGCGCTTCGAGCAACGCTCGTATACCACGCTTCCCCACCAGCCACCCGGACCACTCCTTGGCGAGCTTGCCCTTCTCCACCACGACCCCAACCGAGCCGCCGCGTTCATTCCCGACGACCGTTCCACAGACGACGTTTACCACCTTCACTACGCCGGCACCCGACCAATCTCCCTTTCAACCACTCCGACTCTTGTCGAGGTCAACCTGGTGCGCCAGTCCGGCGCTCCAGCGTTCACCGGGCACTACTTGGTCGACATGCTTCCCTGCGATGACCCCCTTGCGGACACGGTGATTTTTGTCTCTGATGGGCATCAGACGATACCGCTCTCCGGCTCCACCGAGCTTGAACCGGGGGACCTCCTTGGGGCCTCCTCTGCTCCATTGATGCAAGTGCCAATTTCCACCCTGTCCGACCCTCCCCTGGAGCCCCCTCCACCCCTCCCCGCCCCCGACGTACATGCCCTCCACGACAACATTCCAGTGGCTAACGAGGGTCCAAACTCAGCAGACCCCCCCCCCCCGCCGAAGACGCCGCGCCCTGACATCCTTGCACGCCTCCACGCCGATCAACACGCGAGCTTCCTACGCCATTGGGACGGTTTGCCACAACACCTTCGAGACATCTCCTTCGACCTCCACGGCCCCGGCTGGTCACCATCGGCCATCGACGATTTAGGCGACGTTCTGCGCGAATACCAGGACGTCTTCTCCACATCCAAGACCGAGTTCGGCTCGTACTCCCTTATTCCGTTCAAGATCACCGTGCCGCCTGACAGCGCCCCCGTCACCTCCCGCCCCTACCGGATGAACCCGATCATTGCCAAGAAGGCCGATGCCATCATCGACCAATACCTTGCGGCCGGGCTCATCCAGCACTCCACTTCGCCGTACTCCAGCCCCATGGTAGCTATTCCTAAGAAAGACGGAGGCGTTCGCATCGCGATCAACCACAAGAAACTCAACGCCATCAGCTCCCTCGGACAACTCCCCATTCCCCGCGTCGACGAGATCCTGGACTCTTTGGGCAAAGGACGCATATTCTCCCTGTTCGACCTCGTCTCCTCCTTCCACCAGATCACCATCGATAAGGACACGATTCCCCCCACAGCTTTCTGCACGCCCGATAGGCTATTCGAGTGGCTCGTCATGCCGCAGGGCAGCAGCGCCGCGCCCGGTTGGTTCGTCAAGGTCATCAACGAAGTCATCAAAGGCCTGGAACGCGTCGCCGCCTACCTTGACGACATCATCGTCTACGATACGGACCCCACCGCCCACACCGCCAACATCCGAGCCCTCTTCCAACGCCTTCGTCTCCACCACCTCAAGCTCTCCGCCGCCAAGGCCAGAATTGGCGCCAACAAGGCTGACCTCCTGGAGCATACGATCTCCCCCGCCGGCGTTAGCCCTAACGCCGACAAGCTCGCTGCCTTGACCAAGATGCCGATGCCGTCGAATGTAAAGCAAACCCGCGCGCTCATTGGCGGAATAGGCTACTACCGCAAATTTCTCGGGAACCTCTCCACACGCCTACGCCCCATCACGGCCCTGCTCAAGCAAGGGGCCAAATTCCTTTTCACCCCGGCCATGGAAGCGACCGTCCGCGAGATTCTCCGCGAGCTCGCCGCCCCTCCGATCCTGGTTTTCCCGGACTACGACGCTGTCGCCGACAACTCCCGCCCCTTCCGCTTGTACTGTGACGCCAGCCGCGACGGCTTCGGCGCCACCCTCGAGCAGGAACAACCCGACGGCTCCGTCCGACCTATCCTTTTCATTAGCCGCGCCACCTTGGACTCGAAACGTTCTTGAACCCCCCTCGACCTTGAAGCCGGCAGCATCGTTTGGGCCATCAAGCGGCTACGCGGTCACCTTTGGTCAACCAATTTCGTCATCTACTCCGACCATAAGGCGCTTGAGAATATCGCCAAAGTCGGCGAGCACAACGCCCGTGTGCAGCGTTGGTTGGAGTTCTTCTCCGCGTACACGTACTCGCTGGAGTATCGAAAAGGTACGGCCAATGGTGACGCCGACTTCCTCTCCCGCCTCCCCCAGCCAGCCACCGACGCCGACCGCACTGGACCCAACCGCCTGACCAGCCCCGACACAGTGGGCATCTACCTCATCCGTCCCTGCGGCTTCACGCCTTTCGAACCCTCCATGCCGGGCATCGGCTTGGGTGGGCTCGTACCAACTCCCTCCCTTCCCATCCCGGTCATCCGACCAATCCCCTTCACTGACGACGACTACGGCGACTTCCGCCGCCTTGGGCCCTCCATGGGTTCCTCCGGACCTTCCTCGGCCCCCAAAACCTTCGTCGGGCCTATTTCGACCCACGACAACGCCGCTGGGTCCCTCTCCAGATCCGCGAACTGCGCCGTGGACGCTGGTGCTCCTCCTGGCTTGGCTTTCAGGCCGCCCTTCGTCTGTCCACCACCCACCATTGGCGCCACAACGACTGCTCCTACGGACCTGATCTCTTCGCGGACCCGCCATCGCGCCGCCGCCGCCGCCGCCGCCGCTGGCATTCCCCGCGCCACCGCCGACTATGGTTTCGGCCGCCGAGTAACGGCGGCTGTACCTCCACGGTCAGCGCCTTCCCGCCCTCGCGCACCCGCGCCCACAGCTAAGGGGCCACCGCGTCCTTCCGACCCAACAACCCCCCAGGCCGTGCCGACCGCGCAACCAGCGCAGCCCGCGCTGCGAGCGACCATGGGCTCAAGATCGCCTTCGGTATCGTCTTCTTCCCCACCTAGGCCCCACACCCCCGAGCCTGCCGTCGCGCCCAACAACGGCCTCCCAAGACCGGCTTCAGCGCGACCTCTTCCACGATCTCCGGTGTCGTCCTCGCTTCTCCTGCCGGAGTTTGCCGACGACGACCCCCACCTCCTCTCCTGTGTGGAGCACTTCACGCACACGGACTGGGCGCGCGAACAAAGCGCCGAGCCCCTGTGCGCCGCTACCATACACTACCTTTCCTTGCACTCCCCGGCCCCCCCGCCGCCCGACCTCCTGCATTCATTCCAGCCGTCCCGGCGCCCGTCGCTTCCAGACGTGCTTGCCCTCGCGGGAAAAAGCCAACTTCACCGCACCGACGACAACACCGTCCTCCTGGTTCGACAACCACTTAAGCCTCACCGCACCGGACCAGCTGTACATCCTCCACCGCACCACCCCCGCGCATCTACGTTCCGATGTTGATGCGCCCATGGGTGCTGCACACCTGCCACGCCACCGCTTCCTGCCACTTGGGAGTCTCCCGCACGGTCAGCATGCCAGCGCGCTTTTTCTGGTGGATCGGTATGGGCATCTCCGCCCGCTGGTGGATCCGGCGCTGTCTCAAGTGCCAGGTGCGTAAGACCTCGCCCCAAACCATCCGCTGGCCCACACCTTCCCTGCCCCTACCTAACGGCCCCGGTATCACCGTCAGCGTCGACTACTTCGGCCCGCTGCCCCTTACCCCACGCGGCAACTCCTACATCCTCCTCTTCACCGACCGCTTCAGCCGCCGCGCCGACATGTACGCAGTGGCAGCAGCCCACTTCACCGACGTCGGCGCCGCCGATATCCTAATCGACCAGTACATCCCTCTGTGGGGGTGCCCCGTCACCCTCATCTCCGACAACGCGCTGCACTTCACCTCGAAGCTCTCCAACGCCATCTACGAACGCCTTGGCATCAACAAGATCAACACCAGCTCGTACCACCCCTGCACCAATGGTGGTGTCGAGCGCGTCAACCACATGGCCCAAATGCTCTCCATGGGCAGTAACGAGGGACAAGACAACTGGGACGAGCTGCTTCCGCACGTCGAATCCGCCTACAACAACTCGGTCAACGCCTCCACTGGGCTGGCGCCTAACCAAGTCCACATAGGCCGCCTTCCGCGTCTGCCTCTCTCGGTCTTGGACTCCCCCAACATTGGCGGCCACCAGAGCCTGGACCGAGACCACCCGGCCTACTGCAACCTCGCCACTGAGCGCCAACAACACGCCTGCCGCCTCGTCCGCGAACACCACGCCGTCACCGCTTCACGTCTGGCCCGCCGCAACACCTCCATCATGGACGCCCTTCGCCTTTCACCCCCGTACACCGTGGGCGGCTGGGCATGGGTCTACAACTCCGCGGCCACTATTCGCCAAGGTGCCAAGAAAGACACCGACACCACCGTGCTCAAGACCAAGCTTTCCCTCAACTGGATTGGACCGTTCAAGATTCTCGCCGTGGGCCCAGCGCCGGCCTCCGACGTCCCCGACAACCGACCCCTCTACGACAAGCTCCTCTTCCTCGACATAACCTCAGATCAACCTGGACGGGACTCCAAACGCCGCGTCTCCGTCGAGCGCTGCAAGCCATGCCGGAGCCCCGATGACACCAACGGCATGCCCAAGTACCTACCAGCGGACCTCACCAAGTACGTGCTCAACCCCTTCACCAGAAACTCCCCTCCCTTCCACGTCACCTTCGACGACGTCTCACCACCGCCGGAACGCCTCGAGGTCGAACAGATCACGGGCCACCAACTCGTTCGCGGCCGTGGCGGGGTTATCGCGGTCCTATATGGGACTCATTGGGTCGGACTGCTTAGCCCTTCCTGGGAGCGGGAACTCGACCTACAACACTCCAGACGTCACATCCTCCTCTACTGGTCCGGCACACCAACACAAAACCGCCAGGCTAACCGCCTCTACCGACAGATGCGCATCGGTGCCGCGCAACGCGAGCTATCACGGTCTAATAGCCAAATCTTCCTCGCCTCCGGCTACACCCTCGTTCCCCGCGATCTCTGGCTACGCTCCTTCAGCTCCACCGTACTTCCACCAGGAGCACACCTTTGGTACAAGGCTCGCGATGGCCTATGGTGGCTGGGCAAGATTGCCAATCGCGTTCCCTCGGACTCTCCTTCGGACAACACCTACATCATCCGGTTCCTCGACGACCCTGGACCGGTCAAGATCAACCTCCGGCCGGCGAACTACACAACCTCCAGCGTCGCCATCTACGGATCGTGGTGTTTACAACGCCACAAGACTGGAAGCCTTGCTCGCGGGGTAGTACGCAGTTCTGACGGGCCCAGTGGGCCTCTGACTGCCCCTCTTGGCCCCCATGAGTAGCCTTCTTTAGCATTGAGTATTTCTTTTGACCGTTTGGGTGAGAGCACCTTCGTTTTTTTACCCTAGTACGCCGCCCCCTTTTTTTTGTTTAGTGTTCGGCTAACTCAGGTCTAGCACTACGTGTGCGTTTTTTCTGCTTCTACTTCAAAGTGTATGGTATTGCTCTTTCCATCTGACCACCGCCAGTTCCGCTCGCCTCTTTAAATCAAGCCGCCGACCTGTCGTGGTATTGTACGTTCGGACGTATTAGTTTGTTTCCTTGATCTACTTTTTGTTTTTGGGTTGTTCCTTCACAGAATGGTATTGTCTTTTCCGGTGTGTTGGTCAGTTATTTCCCATTTATCATTGCCGATTTCGTTCGCTTTCTCTAGCGAAGACAGCCGAACTGTCGTGGTATTGTCTTTTCCGGTGTGTTCGTTTGCTATTTTTCATCTACCACGGTCCGTTCGCTTTCTCTAGCGAAGGCAGCCGAACTGTCGTGGTGTTATATTTTCGGGTGTGCACGTCTGCAGTCTTCATTCTACCGCTACCGGTTTCGTTCGCTTCTTATCAGCGGCAATAACCGAAATGTCGTGGTATTGTACCTTCGGTTATTTCACTGGGTCTTCGGTTATTTTTTCTTCCACTGCAGATCTCGCTTGCCTTTTCAATCGAAGGCTGCCGAACTATCGTGGTATCGTCCCTTTGGGATTGTTTGCGATTGTGTGATTTTTTCTACCTTCTGTTAAGCTACCACTCGAAAATTGTGGTATTGTACAACGGACGCCTTCGCGTTATCGTTTCTTCGGCGATTCTCTGCCACCATTTCCACCGGCCTGCTCTTCGTGCAAGCCGCCGAATCGTGGTGCTACAGTACTTCTACCTTGCCTTTTCCGGTTCATAGTCCTGTCTTTTCTCCTTTTCTGATCCAGCGTATCGATCTCCAAGTGCTTTCTATTGTCTGATTTGTTTTCAGCGTACAAGACTTGCTTTAGATTCCCTGCTTCTGTTGATGTTTCCAGGCGTTTCCTTCGGCCCCCGTTTAACGGCATACCTGTTTTGCCACGACTAGCCTTACTACGACCTACATTTTCTCCTCACGTTGTACTAACATTCAAGCTTGAATGTACGAGTCCATAAGGGTCGCTCGGGATTGCAAGCTAACATTCAAGCGGTGTATATTTTTGCGACCACGCTGAACTATAGACAGAGACGAACGCCCGCCTGACCACGGACATCGTCGAGCTGGCGAACGAGGGTCACGGTAAGCACCGGGCTTCACGCGGGGCGGGCAACGGGGATCACTGTGACAGAGAGGGAGGAAAGCTTTACCCGGACCGAATCGGTGGCGAGGTGGTCGGGAGAGGGGCGGGCGGCGTACGAGGCTGAGAGAGAAGCTGTGCTGTTCATTTTTTTTGTTTTCTTCTTTGACTGGTGCAAGGTGTTCCAGGGGAAGACAAATATTACATGAGAGGGAACGGGGATTTTTTTCTCTTTCCGAATTTTTCGGATTCGTTTTCATTGTTTTTGCGGTGCTGTTGCTGTGCCATATGCTGTCCTTTCTCGCACGTGCGTACATACCAGGTACATATCATAGAACTACATACTTAGATCACAACCCCTGAGCGTGCTCGGCTGGTACATCCCTGGCCTCTCAGAGCTCCCACTTCCAAACCGCCTCCTTTCATTACTTGCCGAACCGTTCCAGCGGTTCTTTGTTTTCTCGGTCCTTTCTTTTTCTTGCTTCTTTCGTTGTTTTCTCCATTTCTCTTGGCACTCTCGGTCCTTTCTTCCTTTTTTCTTCTTTCGTTTCGTGTGCGTGTGTGTACTCCGAGTACGGCCTCGCGGGAGAGCCCGTCACCGTCGCGGGTGTCAGTGGGTGCTGGCGGATAGAGGGGGAGTTGCAAGGAGCGCGGTCGCCGCTTTCGTGCCTAGGAGTCGCGTGTGCCTCGAGACACGAGGGATGCATGAACGGGCTTCGTCTGGCTTCAATTTCTGATTTTTGAAAGAGTATGTACGAGTTATAAAGGTCGTTCGGGATTGCAAGATAATGTTCAAGCGGTGCTTATTTTTGCGACCACGCTGAAGTTGAAAGAGGGAGGTGTGCAGTTTGAACACCAACGTTATCGAGCTGGCGAACGACGGCCACAGTGAGCACCGGACTTCACGCGAGGCGGGCGACGGGGCTGATTGTGGCAGACAGTGATAAAAGCTTTACCCGGACCGAATCGGTGGCGAGGTGGTCGCGAGAGGGGCGGGCGGCGTACGAGGCTGAGAGAGAAGCTCTCCTGTACGATTTGTTTCTTTTCTTCTTTTCGATCGGGGGTTGTTGTTGTTGTTGTTGTTCTCACTGAAGGAAGGCTCATAACCTCGAGGGTCATGACCTGAAGGAATAACGCATGTGTCGAGGCTCTGTTTCTGTGAAGAGAGATGGCAGAGGTGGCACCGAAGTGTCTGTAAAGATCACTTGTGATGAAGAAAGAAGATGGTTTGAAATTGGCGCTTAATTGGCCATTATAGAAGGAATCTTGATCTCAGAGATCAAGAGGAGAAGAGGAAATGAGAAGAAGAGAGGAAAGGAAAGGAATGGCAAGGAAATGGAATGATCGAGGGGGGCGCTGCCATCACCTGATCACGAGACAATGCCCATGCTACGGGCAGAATTATTCTACAGCAGCCCGTCAAGGTTCCGTGAACCGTTCCTAGCAATGCCCCTGCAACGTTCTATGTAGCGTACTCGTAACGTTCTATGGAGCGTTACCTGCTACCTATTGTGGCAGACTAGCTACCCTGCGTTACGATCAGTATGATAGAGATAAGTTGAATACAGTGCGTCGGCAAGAAAGAACAAACTCAAGTCACACTGCATATCGTATTTCTCCGCATCTATCATAAGATACTCTTATTAGTAAGCTCGTGTGAAGTGACTGCACATCACAAAATATATGGATGTCAACGTCCATATGCTGACACGCCCCCGTGATGTCAGTCAGTTGCTTACGCTTACGGTGTAGAAACCAGATACTCAGAAAACCATACTGCAAAATGGTACGAGATATTGAGAAAACTGGGACGTGTTGTCCAGTATATACGTGTGTACGTATTTCTCGTATTTAACTCGTATGACTACAGAGTAGTACCTAGTGTAGGCGAAAATCAAGGAATAAAACAAATCGTGGTGTGATTACCAGCGATGTATACCCTAGAAAATAAAGTTTGAACCCGTCTGCTGTGTCCAACGCGCCCCCTCAACGGATGCCTGAAGCAGAAAAGTAGAAAACTGTAGACGTAAACGTACTGGATTGTTTAGTACATTCAGCATGTTTTGAGCGTGTATGACGTACTCAAAGTAAAGCTATGCAAACGTAAACCTTCCCCACAAAAGCAAAAAAGAAAAAACAGTAAGAAATAACCTGGCGCGTATTGCTGGAGGCTCTTCTGCTTCGTGGCGCAATGCTGCGTCGTAGTTGGTGTTGCTGCTCGTGATGATCTTCATGTTCAGGAAGTAAAAGAGAGCAGAACGAAGTCGCTTGGAGAAATGGTTGTGAAGTTATGCTGCTGGTGATAGCCCATATAGCTCCGATGATAATGAAGAGATGGCTCGGCTGGACGTGGTGTCAGGTCCTGTGATGGTACGTTTTGAAAAGCAATAATTGAATTTATTTGCTGTGAAGAAGTCGCCGTCGGAAAGTCTCGATCTCTGATCCCCCCGTACGTCCGTTGATAGACAAAGCGGGCGTTGGTTCGATCATGGGGGCGTTGCCTCGTGCGTTGCGTAGACCACGTTGATGCTGCAGATGTTTGCTCCGGGTAGTGTTGATGTTGTAGTACAGGAAGAAATGTTGTAGGTACTGCTGCTGCTATAGAAGGCGCAGAAACTGGCTGTCGTAGAAGTAGAAATCCCACGGGCCAATGCTGCAGGTACGTATGTATTGTAATGATGTTGAACTCGAAGTCGCTGCGAAGAACAGGACGCCGATATGCCACCTAGAGGCCGTAGATATGAAGCGGAAGTGGTCGTACGAGTAGTAGACCTATATCGCGAAGTAGTCGTGGTAGTAACAGCAGTAGTCGAAGAAGCTGATGGAGTAGATGCAGCTGGGCGGTGTACCTCCATCGCTGTGGATGACGTGTAGTCTGCGACGTTGAATCGGCCGTTTAGTTGACCGTAGCTTTAGTGATGGCTAGTGATATATTTGCTCCCCAGCTGTTGAACGATGTACGCACTATTGACGTGTGGATTCGTCCGGTGCAGGTTACACAAAGAGTGCTTGTGTGCAAAGAAAAGTAATTTCCTTATCTAGTTCATGCGTGCAGAGCAATTTTGAACTCGATGACCTGGCTTTGTGCAGTGTGAGCAGATCACTTCTGCTACTCGTACATGCATGCGTAGACGCCCTTTCGCTATGAGCGAAAACCCGTTACGCAGGAGTATTGTTCGAGTATTATTTCCGAGTCTAAATTCGTGCCCCCCGCTTGGAGCGTGAAAGCCGTTGCTGGAAATGGATGCCCCGTATAGGCGTGAAAGCCCCGTATAGGCAGGAGGTGGTTCTCCCGATACTACGCCGAGTAGCTGATTCGTCAAAGACCTGGCTGCGTGTATTACAGCGCGTGTAGGTCTTGAATAATGCACTTGAAGAAGTGGCTTTACCGTACTTCGCGCTCGATGGCGTGAAAACTGGCTTGAAACTAACTTTGCTTGTGATGGCGTAGAAACAGTCTTATAACGTTCTTCGTACTTTACAGCGTGGAAGCAGTGTGAAAACTAGCTTCGCGTGTGATGAGCAGAAATAGTTGTGTGACGTGTTCCACGCTTACACCTCCAAAGCAGCATTGAAAACAAGGTTTTGTGTGTGATGGCACACAAATGGTCGCGTGACTTATTTTGCGCTTACAGCGTGAAAACAATGTTGTACGTACGAATATGAGTTTCGCGCGATAAAGCGTGAAACCGGACTCCTTACTCGTACGTGCTGCGCGCGTGAATGCGCACCAGTAGTCCCCTTACCTGCTTCGAGCATGGGAGCGTGAAAGCAGTCCTCCTTGAGGTAACCCTGTAGAACACACTTGACGAAATTCGATGTAGATGTCGCCAGGTCGGTGCTGGTCCTGTGGTTGTTGGAGAACAAAAAAATAGCTTTTCCTCCGCACTTGAAAACCGAAAAAACGTCCTTCGTAGTTCCTGTAGAACTTGACGAGCCGATGGAGATGTCGTTCCGTTCCTTGATGCCGGTCGATGTGTCGACTAGAAGTCGAGGCTCATAACCTGAAGCAAGGCTCATAACCTCGAGGGTCATGACCTGAAGGAATAACGCATGTGTCGAGGCTCTGTCTTTGTGAAGAGAGATGTCAGAGGTGGCACCGAAGTGTCTGTGAAGATCACTTGTGATGAAGAAAGAAGATGGTTTGAAATTGGCGCTTAATTGGCCATTATAGAAGGAATCTTGATCTCAGAGATCAAGAGGAGAAGAGGAAATGAGAAGAAGAGAGGAAAGGAAAGGAATGGCAAGGAAATGGAATGATCGAGGGGGGCGCTGCCATCACCTGATCACGAGACAATGCCCATGCCACGGGCAGAATTATTCTACAGCAGCCCGTCAAGGTTCCGTGAACCGTTCCTAGCAATGTCCCTGCAACGTTCTATGTAGCGTTACCTGCTACCTATTGTGGCAGACTAGCTACCCTGCGTTACGATCAGTATGATAGAGATAAGTTGAATACAGTGCGTCGGCAAGAAAGAACAAACTCAAGTTTCGCCGCATATCGTATTTCTCCGCATCTATCATAAGATACTCTTATTAGTAAGCTCGTGTGAAGTGACTGCACATCACAAAAGATACGGATGTCAACGTCCATATGCTGACACTCACATTAACTCATAGTACAATGCAGTCCGTGGTCGCAGGACAGGCTCCAATAACTCTGGAGTGGAAGAAATACCTCAAATAAAACAGAGGCAAAAAACAAAAAACGAGCATACGCAGTCCACCACTGCGGATACCAGGGAAGCAAAAAGGAGACTATTAATAGCAGACAAAACCCTAAAAAAGAAGATGAAGCGAAGAAAAAAAACAAAACAAAACAAAACAAAAACAGAAGCAGATAGCAAAACGCAAAAAAGGAAAAATGGACCATACTAACAAAGACAGAAAGAGGTACAAACGGGAATGAAAGAAAAATGAAAAAAAGAAGGGACAAAAAAGCGATAGTAAGGTGTTCCAATCAGGCAGAACATTTTTGCACGAGAGGGGATGGGGGCTTTTTTTTCGTTCCGAATTTTCGGTTTCATTTTCATTGTTTTTGCTGCTGTGCCGTGCTGTGCTTTCGCTTTCTTCGTACATACGAGTACAGACATAGACAGTAGAGCATATATATCAAAAGAAAATAAGTACGGCAGTAGTACCCTACCTGGGGTATGTACGTACGTACGACATCCGCGACGCGAAGCGTATGTGGCATCCAAACTGAGGTCGGAGCTGTTTTTTCCTGCAGCATGGCGGCGGGACTCTTGGCATTATCAACTCGCTGGTTTGCAATTAATTACGATCGTTAAAAAACCTAAATTCAAACGTGGACCTCTGCTCGCTTCGCATAATTTGATGTACTTTTTCCCTTCCTAAAGCGAGCGTAGCGGGCGGCGTAGGCCACCCGTGGAGCGAAGCGCCTTGTACAACATATCGAAAGAAGAAAATCAATACCCTACCTGGGGTATGTACATACGTACGTACGGACGGACGTACGTACGGCATGTGACTCTTGGCATTATGAAGTCGCCAATTTGCAACTACAACAATCATAAAAAAATATGTTAAATCATCGACCTTCTGTCCGCTTCGCGTAATTCGATGTACTTTTTCTTCCAGAGCGAGCGTAGCGGGCGGCGGAGGCCGCCCGCGGAGGGAAGCGTCTTCTGTCCGCTTCGCGTACTTTTCCTTCCTGAGCGAGCGTAGCGGGCGGCGTAGGCCGCCCGCGGAGCGACGCGCCTTGTACATGCCTAATAATCCTGATCATACGTCTTTGGTCCTTGCCTTGGCCATTATTTACCTAGGTACGTTCACGCAAGGATCTACGAACTCCCCCAATCAACATCCGGGCCATATCGACAAAAAGGACCGGACTTCGTTGAGAGTCGAAAAAATAGTACGACATAATAGGTAAATCATGAGTGTTGCTGTCGGCCCAGTTGACGGGGCTCTCGGAATGAAGGCAGGCGGCCTAGATCGGCCTGTTAGTTCATGTGTATTGTCGTGCACGTTGAGGAGAAGAAGAAGAAGTAGTTCAAGAAGTTGTGGAAGTGGGAGGGGGCTCGGCGCGAGCCCATACCAACACGAAAAGGGAACCACCTTGGTCAAGTGAAACCAGAACTCAAAGCCAAGTTCCCTCCCGTATCTCCCAATATTCCCGCAATGTCCCGCCAGATCTCCGTACCAGATCCAAATCTCCGTACCAAATCTCCGAAGAACTATCACTGCTGTCACGAGGATAGTGATGTCATGAGTACATCTTTCACGACATGAGGTTGTGAGAGTGGTGCTCACGTCCAGTTCTAGCTTTTGTTTCCATCTTCTTGGCATCGTGTGCAGGGCGAGCTTTGGGATCCAGCTCTAGTGATCGTATTGCCTGGTACTCGTAGGACGCTTGAGACGGAACAAAGAGCTGTAGGATCAGATTGCGCCACTCGCTAGCCTGCCCACAGAAATCACGAGCATCACCTCCTGCGCTGTTGGACCACCCTCTGCAATCTCACAGGTGTGTGCATACTGTGTTTTTCATATATCAAGAGCAGAAGAGGCCAAGAACATGTACGACAGTGTGAGACTCACCAACAAACACGTGCGTACTCATGTACTGGTACGCCAAGATCTGCTGCAACATATACAGGGAGGATATTGAACAATTTTCATGGTGTCGGTGTGCCCGCCTTTGTTGTAAACCAAGTTTTGAGTGTCTTGTGTACCCCGACCTTCGCGTGTCGATCTGATGTTTCAGTGCACGAAATGGTACAAGTATTATCGTCTCGTCGACCCTGGTAGCATCCTGGGGAGTTATCGGCCAGTAGTCAATTGCTAGGGAAATAATGGAAAACGCGCGATCGGTTCACGCAGCTTGCAAAGTTGAGTATTGATCGATCTGCCGATCGGTTGAACTCACAGCTGACGTACTCTTTTAGTTTTTTAATAAAATCACCAAGCGCTCGAAGACGGCCCCAAGAAGTAGCTCGAGTGTCCCTTCGATTAAATTCGAAGCGGAGGGCAATGGCCACTGCAGTGATCCCCATTTGTCAAGTATCGACTTTCCGGGGGCTCAAGTAGCGCCGGAAGGAACCGAACCACGAGGGATAATCGTTCCCGCTTTGAGCAGATGCACGTATCGGGCTAGCTGGTTGTTTTCATGACTTTTATGTTTTATGATCAACCACTATTGTATGGCCGACGACGTCAAATGTGAAGGTATTACCTACTGAGCTACAGGGGTAAAAGATCCATCGATTACCCAGCGAGTAGGTTTAGCAGTCTGGGAGAAGGGATCTTTAGGTATGCTTTTTACTTGAAAAATGTGTAGCGTGGTCTGCACTTCGGAATCGTCGTCAGCATCTGAGAAATTTCCTCGTTCGATGCAAACTCGGCGTAGCCGCGTTTATGGCGAGTTTTGTCCCGTCTTGGCTGCGGTTTGGGGTCAGAGTTAGGGTTAGGGTTAGGGTTAGGGTTAGAGTCAGGGGTTGGGTTGGGTCCTCGCCCGTGCCTTGATCCCAACAGGAACCAAAACATCCGAACAGCCTACCAATCTAAAGATCCCTTCTCCCAGATTGTTAAAGGTCCTCTACCCAGCCCAGGGTAGTCCTTACAACAGTACTCTGATATGAATGATGTACGAGTAGCAAGGTCCGTAGCGTTGTACTGCTGTAGAATGAAAATGCCAATACACATAGAACTACATACTTAGAGCACAACCCCTGAGCGTGCTCGGTTGGTGCATCCCTGGCCTCTCAGAGCTCCCACTTCCAAACCGCCTCCTTTCATTACTTGCCGGACCTTTCCAGGAGTTCTTTGTTTTCTCGATCATTTCTTCCTTTTTTCTTCTTTCGTTTCGTGTGCGTGCGTGTTCTCCGAGCACGGCATCGCGGAAGGACCCGGAACCGTCGCGGGTGCCAGCGGGTGCTGGCGGGTAGAGGTGGGGGTTGCAAGGAGCGCGGTCGCCGCTTTCGTGCCTAGGAGTCGCGTGTGCCTCGAGACACGAGGGGTGAATAAACGGGCTTTGTCTGGCTTCGATTTATGATTGTTGATAGAGTATGTACGAGTTTATAAAGGTCGTTCGGGATGGCAAGATAATATTCAAGCGGTGCTTATTTTTGCGACCACGCTAAAGTTGAAAGGGGGGGGTGTGCAGTTTGAACACCAACGTTATCGAGCTGGCGAACGACGGCCACGGTGAGCACCGGGCTTCACGCGGGGCGGGCGACGGGGCTGATTGTGGCAGACAGTGATAAAAGCTTTACCCGGACCGAATCGGTAGCGAGGTGATCGCGAGAGGGGCGGGCGGCGTACGAGGCTGAGAGAGAAGCTCTTCTGTGCGATTTGTTTCTTTTCTTCTTTTCGACCGGGTGTAAGGTGTTCCAACCAGGCAGAAAAATATGACACGAGAGGGCACGGGGATTTTTTTCCTTTCCGAGTTTTCGGTTTCATTTTCATTGTTTTTGCTGCTGTGCCGTGCTGTGCTTTCGCTTTCTTCGTACATACAGTACAGACATACCATGGTAGAGCATATCGAAAGAAGGAAATAAGTACAGACAGTAGTACCCTACCTGGGGTGTATGTACGTACGTACGACATCCGCGACGCGAAGCGTGTATATATGTGGCATCCAAGCTGACGTCGGAGCTATTTCTTCCTGAAGCATGACGGCGGGATTCTTGTCATTATCAAGTCGCCGGTTTGCAATTACGATCCTTGAAAACACTAAACTTAATCGTGGACCTCTGTTCGCTTCGCATAATTTGATGTACTTTTTTATTTCCTGAGCGAGCGTAGCGGGCGGCGTAGGCCGCCCGCGGAGCCTCTTCTTCTCGACCGGGTTGCGGCTGTAAGGTGTGCCAATCAGGCAGAAAATTATTACACGAGAGGGGACGGGAATTTTTTTCCTTTCCGAGTTTTCGGTTTCATTTTCATTGTTTTTGCTGCTGTACCGTGCTGTGCTTTCGCTTTCTTCGTACATACAGTACAGACATACCATGGTAGAGCATATTGAAAGAAGGAAATAGGTACAGACAGTAGTACCCTACCTGGGGGGTATGTACGTACGTACGACATCCGCGACGCGAAGCGTATATGTGGCATCCAAGCTGACGTCGGAGCTATTTCTTCCTGAAGCATGGCGGCGGGATTCTTGGCATTATCAAGTCGCCGGTTTGCAATTACGATCCTTGAAAACACTAAACTTAATCGTGGACCTCTGTTCGCTTCGCATAATTTGATGTACTTTTTTCTTTCCTGAGCGAGCGTAGCGGGCGGCGTAGGCCGCCCGCGGAGCCTCTTCTTTTTGACCGGGTTGCGGCTGTAAGGTGTGCCAATCAGGCAGAAAATTATTACACGAGAGGGCACGGGAATTTTTTTCCTTTTCGAGTTTTCGGTTTCATTTTTATTGTTTTTGCTGCTGTGCCGTGCTGTGCTTTCGCTTTCTCCGTACATACAGTACAGACATAGAGCATATCGAAAGAAGAAAATAAGTATAACAGACAGTAGTACCCTACCTAGGGTATGTACGTACGTACGACATCCGCGACGCGAAGCGTATATGTGGCATCCAAGCTGACGTCGGAGCTGTTTCTTCCTGAAGCATGGCGGCGGGATTCTTGGCATTATCAAGTCGCCGGTTTGCAATTACGATCCTTGAAAACTCTAAACTTAATCGTGGACCTCTGTTCGCTTCGCATAATTTGATGTACTTTTTTCTTTCCTGAGCGAGCGTAGCGGGCGGCGTAGGCCGCCCGCGGAGCCTCTTCTTTTTGACCGGGTTGCGGCTGTAAGGTGTGCCAATCAGGCAGAAAATTATTACACGAGAGGGGACTGGGTACACACGAAGTAAGTACGCGTTGATGGCGGGCACCATATATATAAAAAACAAAAACTAAACTAAACTAAACAGAGATATGCAGCACGGGGGGGGGGTGCGTGCGCTACCTCTCAGAAGAACCCGACTAGTCAATAACTACGCGGTGTTCTTGGCTCGTCTAGACTCGCTATATTGTAGAACCCGATGTTATGACGCTTAGATTGGGTAGGCGATTGGTTAACCTTTTACCTTTAGCCCAACGGACTAAGACTCTCACAAATGGCGACGACGGCAAAACATGGGTCGTTGGTCGTGAGTTCGAATCTCACGTCCACCATGAAATCGCTTTTTAAAAGAAAAGTGAGTTTCCTCATGTCAAGAATCTGAAAAATGCTTTTGGATCCCCACAAATTGGAACCGCGTGTGGTGACGCGTCGACCCGTAGAATCCGGTCCGTTCCAGGGGGGGAGAGTGTTATGAGGCTTAGATTGGGTAGGCGATTGGTTAACCTTTTACCTCAAGCCCAACGGACTAAGACTCTCACACCGACGAATGAATAACTACTCGTAGGTGTCCTAACATGCTGGGCCAACTTAGAGTCTAATCATTAATAGTGGTATACACGCATGGCTCAGCGTTTGGTATCAGACCCATTTGGGCAGCACCTGGTCTGTGTTTGCCTAAATTTGTCAGTATGAAACCAGGTCGAAACATAGGTACAGAGTGTGGTATCTGTATCTAAGAGACGAGGGAATGAAACTAACTGGTGCTACGAACGCACTCAAAGTAAAAATAAACAAGTACTACTGCACGTGGGAGAATAAAAATTCTGCAGCGTGTGTGTACGTTGTCGGGAAATGTTGCGTATCTACTATGATGTCGGTATGGTCTCAAGGTACTAAAAATATAAGGCACAACAAGAGAGAAAACAGAGACTCAAAGATTATCATGCTAGCCAAAAAAAAAGGAAACAACAGGAAAAACATGGCCGGTGACGGTATATTTTGCGACATTTATTTGTGCAGCATACCGGCACAAAATGGTTTTCGCGCCGGAACATTTTGTAGCATTCGCGCAGCATACCGAGAGAAAAACAAAAGTTGCTCCGCACGCCAATACAAAATCAACATTTGCACTGCGTGCCGATACAAAATCATATCGTGCGGGACAGTTTTCACCTGTTTGCGCGGTATGTACTTGAGACTAAAAATTGGATCGTGTTTTAACATGTTCCAACACCTTAGTTTTAGCAGCATGCGTGTACATGGGCAGGGGCACTCAGCGCGCGATCATGCATACAACCCTGATAACGTGGAAAATTTACCAAACGAGCAGCATGCTGGTCCATTTTGCAAAAGGTACTGCAATTTTTTCAAACGAGCAGCATGCCAGTTCCTTTTACGAGTTTTCGAAACGGACAGCATGCCGGGACATTTTACAAACAAACACAACGAGTTTTCAAAACGGGCAGCATGTCGGCACATTATACAAAAGACACAACGAATTTTCAAAACGAGCAGCATGCCGGTTGATTTTGCCAAAGGTACTGCAAGTTTTCAAAAGGAGCAGCATGCCGGTTTATTTTACAAAAGGTGCAACAAGCGCAATGTGTACGAGGCACCAAACGCAAAACGGGGCGGGGTTGTGCCGGAATAGGTCTCAGGCACATTATACACACACTTACTTACTTCCGAGTATACATTGATGCAGGCAGTGCTCAATTGTTCGCGCAGCAGTACGAGCACGTGCGTCAAATTGTTGTGTTGTCTCCATACGAACACCAAAACAAGGGCCCAACGACGGGAGCAGGCACCGTACTATTAATATAGTGCACGAGTACGAGAGTATAGTATATACTTTACGAGTATTATAGTGTGTGTCATGCCGAGGCACGACACATGATTGCAATCAATCATGTTGCAGTCTTACTGCAGTATGTACTTGAACTCCCCTGCAATCGAGCAAAGTTTCCCACAAACGAGGGGGAAAGAAAGAGGTGCGTACCACTGACTCTGACTACTCGTTCGTGTTATACTACTAACACTATAATAATAGGAGATACATAGGGCTCTCATCTTGCTACTGTACAAAGTAAGCCTTTCTTGGATCATCGTCAGAAATTGACTTTGTCAGGAGGGCGATTGCACCGGCGCAAACGGAAAGAGAGCGGGGCTACGAGCGGAAAACTGCGGTTCGTTGAGACTACTGCTGTGACGAGGCTAGGAAGCTGCGGCGGGGTGCAGCCCAAAAAATGGTACATGTAAAAAACAAATTGACTCGGAACTAAAAAAAAATAGAAAGCCTCTCATGATGATGCTCACAGGATAACAAGGCAGAAGAAGCTTGTTTGAAGCAGGTGCGTCTAGCTCAGCGGTGACCAGTCTTGCTGACGTCGCCAAATGTGAAGATGTGTGCACGGATATAAGCTGGTACGGGGCACAGGGATGTCGGTGCTAGGTAGAGCACGCTGCTTGTAGTTCACGAAATTCTTATTATTGCTCCTCAAGTAAGTTGAGAGGGAGGGGGGAGAACTCGAGTGAGCGGTAGTGGGCTTCGCCAGGAGCACAGCTCAGCCCAGATGCCAACCAAAACTAGCCTGGTGGTATGCAGATACGAGTATTCCCATACAGAAGATTCCCAAAGCGCTACGTACGTGTAGTCATACAAGATTCGCATACGGGTATGTTCCCCAAACGCTACGCGGAACCGTATAACATTCGCAAACGGGTATGCTCCCAAAACGCTACGCTTAATCCGTATAAGATTCGCAAACGGTAAATGTACGTTCCTATACGATAGATATGTTATTCCGTCACAATACACCAGAGGGTGAGGGATCGGCGCGGCACTGTCGGCGATAAGTGAAATATCACCTTTTGCAACTTTTACTGTGGTAGATTCGTGCCTGGACAAGAAAAAAGAAAAAACAAACATCTTCTACGTACGTAGGTACTACGTTGTGTTGTGCTGAGGCAATAATACCTGGTACACTACTATACCTTGTAGTGCTGTAGAAGCTTTGTTCCAGATACGTACAATATCAAGATCATTTCACTAGCGAAACCGGCTGGAGTGTTTTCAATTGGGGATCGAATTGCAAACAAACACTTCCGGATGAGTGACTGTCGTGGCGTCTACAGACGGCAAAAGGCTCGGGGTTACGCTATGCTTTTACCGTGTTCAGGCTTACCACAACCGCTCTCACTTTCATGATTTGTTAAAAATCGCTTTCGGGCGAGAGGAAGACAAAAAAAAAGTAACCCCACCGCCACGCTCTTCGCTTGAACTCACACCGCCCAGGGGCATGCATGCGCGTGCTCCCTGACTCTTTCTTTTCTTTCTCTACTTTTAATTTTCTTAGTTTTCATACCGTTCATTGTACGAATTCGCTCTTCTTTTCTCTCTCCGTCCGAAAAAGAAAAAAAAAGACCTTTATCCGGGTTCGCACAGTAGCCCCCCCCCCCACACCCTCCACAACGGTACGAATCTATTTTTACAGGGGGGATACTTCAACTCTTTCCTCTCTCGTCGAGTCGCGTCGGATCGCGCCTACCCACGCTACACGTGCTCTCAGCAGTTGACTGTTTCGTATGTTGTGCCAAAATATTCTGCAGCCACTGCCATAAATATATTGGAGTGGAAAAATTCCAGACATCGACGATCGACAATGTCTATGTCGATTTGTAAACGTATCAGGCACTGCAAAACATACAGCCGAGAATCAAATCTCGGCCTAGTAACTTACGAGCAAAACCTTACTCTCGACCCCCCTCCCCCCAGTCGTCTATTCCCAGTCTCATTTGGGTGCCGTTACATGTCGACTTCATCCATCTCGTCCCCCCAAAATCCCCCCCCCCTATCAAACCCTCAGCCTCAAAACCGACTTTCGAATCGGTAATCGAAACGCGGTCAGAGTCGGAATCGTTAAAAAATATACCCGGGGCACCAGAATCGCCTTGACCCGAAATGTCAATGAGCGTACCCCCACCTGACTGTGCCCCCACACCCGAGGCGTCTCCATCCGATTTGTCTCCCCCATCTGACTCCTCCCCCCCATCCGACTCTCCCCCGCCATCATCCGCATTTCTGCACCCGGAGTCGGCGTCGGTCGCCGTTTTCGCCGGCAGAAAAAAAAGCGTAAGAAGCAGCGTCCCCTGCACCCACAAAATAGAGAGCACTTCGTCCACATCAATTTCTCTCGTGCCTTCCCCCGCATGCAAGCCGCCGGTCACGCCCCCCGCCCCCCGGGGAGCCGTCCCCCCGGGACCCCCACCCGACTCTCGATCGCCGCCTTCTTTCTCCGCCCTACCGTCGAAACAGCCTCTCTCCCACACCCATCCAACTGTTCCGTCGTGGTTGCCGCCACGTCGGGGGTGGATATCGGTCACGGCTTGTAGCAGCGCTACCAAAGTCGGCGGCAATTCCTTCAGGCTATCCCATACAGGGGGTATCTGTCTCTTAATATCCTCGATATGCGTCTCCTCGCCCTCCCCCCGTGCTACGTTATCGAGTGTCTCTAGAGTCAGGATGTCGTGCCTAACGATCCCTGCAGCGGCGCGTACTATAGACATTTTCCCCGCTGCGTCCTCTCGCTGTTGAGGCATCGCTTGAAGTGCATCATCCAGCGAATTCTCCTTATCCTCGGCAGACTTCAAGTGGGCGCCTCTCGCCCTGCCGCCCCCTCCGTTCCCGCGCAAGTACGACCACAAGCTGGTCTGAAACAACTGTCGGAAAGAGGAGAAGATAGACATTGCGACCATCTCCACTGACGTCGGGCCCTCTTCTCCCACTCACCACTCTTGTGTTGCAACGGGGCGTCTTTGAAACCTGGTAGAACAAATTCCGCACCAACACCCTTGTGTAGTGATCGTCAAGGCCTAATTTTCCGTCATCTTCTCGCGCTTGCCGCAACCACTCGCCTGCCTCCCTCCAGTCCACTACCCCCCCACTAGCAATGACATCCTTAATCCTCTCCTGCACTCTCTCCAGCGGGGGCAGACGTGGTGGTTCCATGACATCGGGGCAGGAGGTGCTGTTTAGGGCCACCTCGTGTTCCTTTGTCCTGCGCTGTTGCGTGTAGCACGGGCTGCAGTCCAACGAGGGTGCATGTGCCGCGCCACTCCTTACCCTCCCCGTCTCGTCTACCGTTACGCCGTCCTTGGCTTGCTCTCCCTCCTTGTAACACGTGCCTTGTTTAATTTTCTGGCTGCAAATAGCGCACCGTCGCGGTACATCGGCCTTGCTGTCGTCAACAGAGAAGAAGAAGTGGAAAAAGTCTTCCCTCAAACAGAGGCAGTCGCCATTGGGGTTGTAATTCCGCACAACCACCTGCGGCAGGCTCACTCCCTCAGCCAGACCCCTTTGGAAAAAAGCGTGAGCACGTTCCTGGCGCTCAAGGCCGAGGTGCGTCGCCTTCCCCTCCGGTAACCACCTATGACACGCAGCGCACAGGGCGTCCGTCGTCGCATGTACAACATATCCCGGGCATGCTACGCTTGCAATGCCGACTGCAGACGGCGTCCACCCGCAACTCGCTCGGCCGCACAGTTTCTTCCGAGGTCGTGGTTGGTGTCCTCCCAGGGATGCGGATGCGGACTGGCTCCGCCGAGGGTCGACGCGAACGGTGGACGACGAACGAGCGGCACCCCCCCCCTGTACTGCTACGCAGACCAGAACACGACTTTTTTCTCGCCCTGTCCTTCATCTTCTTGTCGTCCGCGATCTCTTGAGCTCGGCGGGCTAACTTCTCGTCGCGTGCTATCCACTGCTTCTCGCGGTATTTCTCGATGCCGAAGTTCTCCGATCAACAGAGCAACCCCTCCGTGGACACGGTCTTCCCCTTACGCCTCTTTCGGTGCGACTTTGACTTGCCTCCACTAGACCGGGATCCGCGCCCAGAATCCACCGCCGCTCGCTTGCCGGGTACTTCTGAAGTTCTCGTGGCTGGGGCGCCCTCCACAGCTCGTCCATCGCCATGGTCGGAGCAGGGTGGCGCTACTGGTCCCGCACTTCTCGCGCTTGGTGTGTGCGGAGTCGACGGTGCCCCGGTAACCCGCTCAGCACTCGGCGTCCGGGGCTGCGTGCGTAGCCCACTGCCAGATAGACCGGCAGGTGACATCCGCGGTGTTGCTGGACATGGCACAGTGTGGTTTCCAACCACTGTAGCCAACACTAGCCGTCTTGTATCGCCTGGAAAACCTGAGATGAGGTAAGCGAGTCGACGTGGAACATGTCCGGGGCTCCCGGTGAGTACATACGTTTTGGCCACCACGCACTAATATGCATGACGCTAGTGTCCCCTACCAAAATTTACGTGTGTTTTGCTGGGTGTTTAAACTAAACGCGAAGGCTGGTAGAGTAGATGCATCAACAAGGTGCACAGGTATGCGAAGCCAGCAGACCAGACGCATTGTGATCAACGTGAGTCTCCCGGTCTCTGCCCACCCCTAACTCGACACAGTAGGGTCGTAAGTGTAGCCTCGTACCTGGGGTTTCACACACTCCCGCGCGCCCTCCACGCTTGCATTTGTCGCTGCGCCGCATGACAGCGTCAACTTTCACGAGATTTAAATATCATATAACCTGTTTGAAGTCGGCACACGGAGGAGGGGGTGTCAGGAGCATCACACACGGCCCTTTCTTCACGGGAAACCGCCTAGTAGTTGAGCATTGGTAGTAACACGCCTGGGCTGTATTTCAAACAATACGCACGTCTCGCAGCTCCTCTTTAATCCATAGACACTTGACAAACAGCAGAAGATCCTACTCGCACACTTTGTGGGGGTACAGCTTAAATACGACAGGTTCGGGTAAACGAACGTGGCGTATCGGCCCGTGCCATACATGTATTTGGCTTGGTGCGCGATCAGTCGGATGTAATATCGCTGTGAAAGTTATAGTGCTGCTGCTATTGCTCCTGATGCGGGTACACGTATATTCCGCCCTTTTGTTGTGGGGGGCTATGTGGCCGTTGGACCTCGTATCTTGTCACCATCGTACCGTACTCGTACGCACCACCCTGTCAACTGCACCACAAGATACGGCAACCGACAGCTAAAATGCACAAGATACGCAGCAGCACAACAAATTTGAATTTTACTCGAGTCATGCTTAAGTTCCTGGGCATGGAATCACCTCAAACCTTTTGCATTACGTTGTAAGTACACTTGGCTCTACGCCGTGCTCATCGCTGGTGATCTACAGGAATATCGAGATGGCAAAAGCGGCTATCTCACCAAGCAAGGTCTGTCTCGGTTGGCGCGGGCGTACCGTGGTACGCACGCCCAAAACTGGGTATAGCGTCCCCCACCACGCCTTCTTGCGCAAACCCCAATCATCACATCACTCCTCAATAGCTATCCGACACACCTTCAGCAAGTGCGGGCCTGATTGCTCTCCCGCCGTGACGTGCGGAGCCTCTTCCGTGATGCCCTTCTGGATCTCTTCAGGATGCAACGGCAAATTTTTCGTGTACCGGGCCAGCTTTAAATTAATTTAATTCCGGGGGCGAAGCCCCCGAAAGTTCTTGGAAACCCTGCTGTGCTGTACGTAACTGGGACCGTACGAAGTAAACGAGAATATACCTCGTAGACAGGGATCTGCGTTCGAGGATACATCTGTTCTGCGCTTCGATATCACGTTAGTTGCCGACTGCGACTGTAGAGTGTTTTCACTGTTGCCGGTAGCCGTCGCTGTCTGTGCAGTTGGCGCTCTGCTGCTCAACAGGGCTATTCTGGCGATATATTTACTGTTGGTATTTGGAAGAGCGATATATCTCTGAACGTCCCAGGGCGCACGTGCATCAGCACAGCAGTACTATTGCTGTAGTACTCGACAACGAGTTTCATCGCGAGAGCAGGTAGTACGACGGTAATAAGTCGTAAGGAGATTGCGCTCTGGCGCACTCGTCAATATGTATTTTCCATCGGGAAGGAGCCTACTGGCTGTATGTACGTACATCGCATACAGCAGTAGTAGTGTACATGCACCTGGTACAATAATAATACGTAGGCGCGGCTACTCTCTACCTTACCTGGAGCTAAAACAGCACCGTGCAGGTTCACAAATAAGTGCAGAAGTCCAGATTGAGAGGACAAACACAGTGGGCATACGAGTATATAGGCTGGCACCGGTAGCTTCGTTTTTCGTTGTAACGCGTATACTTGAAGTTTACAGAGTAGTATAGGGTTTCCCCGTAAAAAATTGAAAAACGTCGTGAAAGAAGGTCGTCTCAGTTATTTTCCGGCAAAATAAATCGTCCCGAAGTTCGCCGTGACGTTTGAACCACAGTTTGGCGAGTAGTCTGCGGAAATGATGTAGATCTCGACGTTCGGCCCGCTTTTTCATCTACCAGGTACCTGGTACCTGGTACTATATTTTCTGTGCCGATTGCGCATTCCTTATACTCTCATCACCTACCAGATACAAAGCATGAACTCGCAAGAACTAAAACCTCCGGTTTATCAGCTGGCGCTACTGCCGTTGTACACCCCTTCCATTCGTGGGTCCAATCACGCGTGTGTTGATTACTGTATGTATGCCTGAAGCTCGTACAGCAGCAGTTGCCGGACGTACGAGTACATACAGCAAACACACCATCAGGTGTCATACCTGGTTTACTACTACGTACTGCTGTAGTGGTATAAACACTCACTCGTATCTGGACAGCAAGCTTCAAAAACGCAAGACCATATGGAGCGATCCTCCGCCCTGCTTCTTCGTACATCATACTCGTACGAACGCCAAATATATGCTCCGATGACCCGCTACATACAACCTCAAGCACAACCTGCTGCGGTACCGCCGCCTGCGTTATTCCTCCCCCTGCTCATCATCCTCGTCCTTTTCATCTGCCTCCTCCACCCCGCTCGGACCTCCAACCACAGCAGCAGCTCCCCCACCTCTCGTGCCCAAAAATTCCAACTCCGGTGAGCGTCCCAGCGAGCCAAAGCTATCATCCAGACGCACTGGAGAGCTGTTGCTCCCGGTCGCCCTCAGAGGCCCAACGCCACCCCCCTCGACCCCCAGTCCGGCATGCTGTGGCTCTCCACAGCCTTGGCGATGGTCTCGGCTCGGCGGGGTGCCAGTGCAAAGGGAATTGTCTTTTGCGCTCGCTGTTGGTGTGGTTGCATGCCCCTTGCTGCGTGCACCCGAGGACATGTTTCCTCTCGTCTACAAGAAACTCAACATGCGATCAGCGCAGAGCTGTAGATGGGTTTCACACAAACAGAAAGCAGCATCTATCTCCCGCGGTGCCGGCCGGCCACACGTTGAAGCGGTATATGTCGTCGTGGTTGGTGCGCTGCTGCTGCGGTGGATTACTTACAGCGCACGAGATGAGGGGTGCCAAGGCTGGGAGATGGGGATGGCCTGGCTGCGGTCTGTTCGCAGCTGTTCATCCTCACGACGGAAACAAATATGCCGTAGAAGTACCTCTCGTCAGATTTTTTCGTCGTGGTAAAATTTCTAGGTTTTTGATTTTTTACGTATAATATAGCGGCGTAACCTCGAGACGACTTTTTTTGGCGAGACGACGATCTTCACGACTTTCTTTTTTTACGGGCGTGCCCGAAACCCTATAGTATGCATAATTTAACCACCTGATATTTTTTTGTTAAGGTTGTATCACACCAATCATGACACACGAGCCTTGTGCCACCGTAAATATTGCCGGTGGTGAATGCAACGCACATACCTGGTATATGCATACGTAAGCTTTATACCGGTTATATGGCAGCCTGGATGATCTGACTCTCTAGGCCCCCTATTTGCCACAAAAAGGCAAACTACTTCTTGGCCTGCTTCTTTACAGCCTTAAGCATGTATCAACCCCAACGACGCGGCACCGATGCCGAAGAGATGGACTGCGATTTGGCAAAAGAGCTCTGCAGTAGATCCATTGTTGATTAATAATAGGCCGCGAATGGAATGGGCATTCCGTTTCCTCTTTGGTAGCGACACCCCGCCAACAATTCCCCCACTCACACAAATACTGTCAACATCACCGCCTTCCCCGCCCGTCACATCACCCCCCTTCCCCCTTAACATCAACATCCCATATCATGCTCGTTAGCCTCCTCCTCCTCGGCGCTGTGTCCAGCGCGAATCAAGACACACAGCAACGGACTAGCTTGAGCAGCTTCTGACGCGGGGACTCTCGGGAAAACATGGCCCTCACTGAAAGCCAACCCGAAACTAGCCGGTCAGTCGTCATCATTCGCTCAGGCAGCTTCTTGCAACATCGGTTCCACGTGCTCTGCCGTCTCGGCTGGGCAAGTGATCAACTTTGGACTCCTCCGTTGGCTGAGCGGTTGTGAAGTGACGGATTCCTGTCTGAACGCCTGCAAACGGCGCGAACGAATCCATACACAGTGAGAACGCGAGGAGTGATGATACCAAGCTTTAGTACTCGCTCAGAACTCAAAACGATCGCCGCAAAGGAAATTAACACAGAGATAGAGTACGTGCAGGCACGCAGTTTATATAGAGTCGCAAAACTGGTGAAGACGTAGCGTCAGTAATTCATACCCAGTTAATTAATGGTGTTCGTCCCTGCCGTACAGACACGAACGAACGCAGCACATCATCGAGAAATTGGTGGTCGACCGTCCACAGTTCCTATATTCGGCGCTCCGGCCTCTTCACAATCTAATGCGTCAGTGTGCCCGCCCCTGCCACCTCAAACTTACGATAGCGTACACGTTTTACTGTATCCAACTCCATACTATTAATAGTCTAGCTGACATTCCGCGCGATAACTAGCCATGCCAAAAAGACGGTCTGGGTTCCTCTTGAAACCCACCGTGTAAATATAGGGTGGAACCACCCGGGTGTAGCTCCTTGCATATCGTCTATTGGTCATTGTGCGTAGAACCCTATTATTATAGGAGCAACTTCGGGCCTATGCCCCAGCACTTTCCGAGAAAAATCATGGGAAAACCAGGATCGACCACGACCCTCGCGAGGACTCGCTTGAACCAGAGCTTACTACCTGCTAGGGGCGCATAGCGAACGCCTGGAAATGAAGTACGAGCGAAAACGGCCTATACGACGATGGTGCTGCGCACTTGGGTATATTGCAACGATCACTCGTGTCTAGCATCCCCCTCCCTTCGACAATAGCAGTACGTGTTACAAGACGTTATGACCAAATACCCAACAAACCGTGCACACGAAACATTTTGACGATGGTGAATGCGCGGAGGGAACAGTAAGAGGTGTCATTCATTGGTGTGATCTTCAGGAAACGAAACCGATGTATCCTAATCGTGTTTCTATATTGACGTATGCTTTCACCAAGTGATGCTTGCGTACTACGGTCGTGAGAGATAACTGTTAATAGCCGTCTTGGTCGAGCCTTGTGTGGTGCCGCACACACACAAAACCACTAACTGAGAGATAATCGAGCAATCATGTCTACGATATTTCCTCGAGCGGGCTATCGATAGCTCAATAGCCCCCACCAATGGCAAGAGTCTCTGGAAGTGGCTACACCGGAAATTAAATTAACTCACTAACGCTGTCATCCATATGCAAGTCCACCTCACTAGCGGTTCTTAGTAGGATGGAGCTCACCCTTCATGCGACTCACCGGACATCTCACGGCGCTTCGCGCTTGGTGCAAGAAATGTCTGCCTGGTCGGTGAAAACCCGACATGCTCCGTCCCGGCATTGTAGGGATGCGAGGGTCTATGATAATACGACTACGACCATGCATGGGATCAGCATGGACAGCGAGGGAGGATGCACGCCAATTCTTGCGTGCCCACCCCCGGGACAGAACCGCGTGGAAGACCCTGAGATCTGCGTGTGCAAGCCTGCAGAAGGTGATTGCCGCAGGACTGCATGCGTACTTCGAAGCGTCCCTTGCCGAGACCGAACGACTCCTAGCGAACAACGACCAGAGAGGCTTTTACAAGCACCTTAAGAGTACGGTAGGATTGGAAGGGACTAAAGCGAGGAGCGAGCAGTTCATTAGGGACGAGGATGGCACGCTCTTACGGGATAAGGTGCGAATTCGTGGACGATGGGCGGGGTTTTACCACAAACTCTTGAACACGAAGTCGCTGAAACTCGATCCCACGATCATCGACCTCTTGCCACCGCGACCGCCTAAACTGTCGCTTGAAGATGAACCATCCATAGACGAGATGACAGAAGCACTTAAGGGGATGTCGAATTGGAAAGATGTCGGGCCAGATGGTCTCCCGGTCGAACTCCCAAAAATCGACCACCCGGCATTCGCCCAGTGCTTTCACAACATCCTTGTCAATGTTTGGTTTAACAGGATAAGTCCCTCAGCAATGGAAAGATGCGATCATCAAGGTCCTTCACAAAAAGAAGGATCGAACTGACTGCAACAACTACAGAGGGATTTCGCTTGTTGCCCACGCAGGCAAAGTGTTGTTGAAAATCGTGGCGTCCCGCCTCAGCAACTACTGCGAGACCGAGGAACTACTCCCTGGGGAACAGTGCGGCTTCCGCGCCGCACGATCAACGATTGATATGTTGTTCGTCGTGCGCCGGCTGCAAGAGCTTGGACGACAGAGGAAAATCCCCTTATACGTGTGCTTCATCGATCTGCAGAAAGCGTACGACTCTGTCGACCGAGAGCTGTTATGGAAGGTACTCACACGCTTTGGCGTACCAACCAAGATGCTGAGAATTATCCGTAATTTCCACGATGGCATGCGGGCTCGCGTGCGTACTGATGACGGCGAGCACTCGGAATGGTTTGATGTCACGCAGGGGCTGCGGCAAGGCTGTGTACTATCACCGTTACTGTTCAACGTGTTCTTCGCTGCTGCGTTACACGTCGTATTAGTAAGCTTCAGCCAAGACGAAGCCATTGTAAGGGGTTTGGCCCAACTCAGTGAAGCTGGAGTAGTTCGAACAGGGAAGGAGGAGCCATTGGCGTGCGTGCGAAGGTCTGTATGGGGCATGTTGTACGCCGATGATGCAGGAATTGTCTCGAAGTCGGCTGAAGGGCTCGCGAAAATGATGACAGTCATCGTGACTGTCTTCGAAGCAGCAGGCCTCACGGTGTCGGAAAAGAAGACAGAGACAATGGTCCTACAAACACCAAACCAGACAGCCCTCGCGCCACCGCTCGTCATCGAAGCGGCAGGCCAGAGGTATAAGCAGACGACCCAGTGCTTATACCTAGGCGGCGTTATCCACGAAAACGCTGCGCTCTCGCTCGAAATCGACCGACGGATCCGCCTCATGCGAGCATGCCTCAAACGGTTCGGCCCGGAGTTGTATGATAGGACGACCGCCCCCCTTAGCCTTAAAGTCCGAATGCTGAAGGCCGAGGTGATTGAGACCCTGCTGTACGGGTGTGTAACGTGGCCCCTCAGAGCGGAACACTTTGCCAAGCATCGAACGGCTCACCACCAAGTCCTGTTGCGAGTCATTGGCTTCCAGCGCCGACTTCGTACTGACCATGCCACCCTCTCGTACGCGAAGACCCTCAAGATTACACGTTGCGAGAGCATCGAAACGACCATTCGTAAACGGCGGCTCTTCTTTGCGGGGGGCGTGGCACGGCAAAGCAAGGAGCGATTGCCCAGTCGGGTAATGTTCGGGACGATAGCTGGTGGGGAGAACCCCCGAGACCAGGCGGACAGTGTAAGACTTGGCATAGATGCATAGTCTAAGACCTTAGGGAGTTCCGAGCCACCGAAGGGTCAACGGAAGTTGCCCCCTTGGTGTTTGGAGTTGAGACCGCGTTGTGGTCCACTGCGGCCAAAAAGGCGGGGAAGTGGTACCGGGGGATCCTTGAAGCAGCCGAACGGTTCATGGTGAGGTGGCACGAGGCTGAGGCTGAGATGAGTAGGCAACGCCGTGCATCCGCCGTGGATGGTGTCCAAGGGAACGGGGGTGGAGGGGGCAACAGGAGAAGTGGCAGGAAGCCCGACCAAGGGAATGCGGAGAGGGGGGGAACAGGAGGGGTAGCAGGGAAACAGCGGTAGACGAAAGTAGGAAGGAGATGGCAGACAGGGTAGCAAGGCACCAAGTCGACTAGGAAGTGGAACATGACCATACTACTAGTGCTACCAACTGGTGCTGCTGGTTCGAACGTGGTCTTCCCTTGTCTTCTCTTTTTTTCTTTTTTCTTTTTTGCTTGCTTGCGCTGACTCTCCGTGATTTTCATTTTTTTTTTTCTCTTCCTTTTCTGATTGATAAGCCGTACTGAAGGAGCCGTGTGGCGTGGTTGGATGACGAACCTGCTCTGCTCGTTTCATATTGTCTGACGCCAAGGGGCTGGGCATAGTTGACGAACGCAGGGCGGAGACGGCAGTCTGGGTAGCAAGGTACCAGGCGGATTAGCAGGGAGAACCTGGCTATCCTACTCGTACCACAAACTGCTGCCGCCACCTGGAAGGTGCTTTGGGCTTTGGTCTGCCTGTTATTTCCCCTTTGTTATTTTTCCTTTGTTATGTTTTTCTTTGGTTCTTTGTCTTACTCTGTTTACAAGCAGTGGTGTTTTTGTTATTTTTTTGTTTTTTCCAGCTCGTTCTTTTTCAAGTGTTGGCCACCTTGCCTGCGGGGGGGGGGGTACGACAGATTGTTTCTCCTAGTTTTTACTTTCATTTTTATTCTTTTTCTCTTTAGATTTGTCTACTTTGTTTTTGTTTTCTCTTTGATTGTTTCTTTTCGTTTCACTATTTCATAGATTGTGTAGGTCGTGCCTGTCGTAGCTAGTATGATGACCTGGCTTTGCATTGCCCACTGCAGTGCACACTGCACACGTGGCAACGTAGTATCTCTGTGGCGTAGCTTTGTGACAACAGAACTTGTATCTCTTCTAGGATTGGAGAATCCGCACGGACTCTGGTTGTGCTGGATGTCGACGGGTAGAAAGAACGGCTTAATGTGAAGAACACACTCACACACACATCTCTCCTATCGAGTACACCCCCCCCACTGGCAAGATTGCGTCCAGCCTCACCTTGATAAGATAACATGCAAGGTGGAGCACAGCTGGCCAGGGTCTTCCGCATCCGGCTTGACCTCGTCCTTGGCTCCAACTGAGACATATCGCTACGGGTGCTGGAAATAGAGACGGTAGACAAAATTAACGGGGCATGCGATAAGCAGCAAGGCGATTTTATCGACAACCGGCCAGAGTGTAGAAGATCGACAATCGTCTGTATCCTAGTATCCAGGAAATTAATAGAAATATGGACTCGGGCTCAAAGTAAAAAGCGCGCCTGAGGCACGACCTGATTGCACTCGCACAAGGTGTGCACTCCATGGAAATATTGTCGCTTCTGTTTATAGTAGGCTCTTTCATCTTGTGAAACTCATCCTCGGTACGATGTGCCACACGCTGGAGAGAACGTTCTTGCCAGATGGCATGCTAGTACAACCCAACGGATCGCCGTGCTTGCGAAGACAGCACGCGTGCACTACTTCTCGTTGCCCATCGGCCCAACGGATGCCTACTCCTCGGCTCACTTTCTCGCCATACATACCCTCAAGGGTAGAAATGCAATAACTGGCCAGGGCGGTCTGCTCATCTATGAACTTGTATGCTGGGGACGATGGTGGGCCTGTTCGTAGAGTCCAAACCTGGATGCCCTGACCACCACGTGGTCTGATGAGATTATTTATAGTCGTTGTATTAGAGGACAGAGGAGGAGAGAGAGAGCGGAGCCTAGCTCGTAGCTCGGAGCGGAGAACGGAGAGCTCGAACTCTCCTCATGAACACACGGCAAAATTCACAATAACGCCTGCGAAGATATACGCAACCCTCTACAACTTGTAACCGTCGCTGCTGGAACGATCCAAACGAACACCCTCCCTGGCTCTTCACAGCAGTGACGAGACCGAAGAGACATTCAAGACGTGCTAGGACCTAAGAACAGCCAACGACAGTCCCGCAGGAGGAAACCCGGCCACCGGGTAAAAAAACCCTGTATAACACATATACTCCAAACCATTGTAATTGAACAACGGCCGCATTCCAAACGTTGACCATGGCCAGAAAATAAAATGCCAAGCTGTGCCCTACTCCCCCATGCCCCTCAAAGTAGCGCAGGGTTGGCGACCTGACAAATTATTCCTCGCATCACTCAAACATGGTACTCATCGAACAATGCCCATACCCCCTTATTCGCCGTCCAAGGGCAGATTCAACAAGAACCTACGATGAGACTTAAAAGGGGTCGCAGCAAGGAATTTCGTCAAAATATCCGCGTGCTGCTCTTCCGAAGCTACGAACTGAATGTCGATCTTCTTAGCACGAAGTAGCTCTCTTACAAAATGAAAACGCACGTCAATGTGCTTACTCCGCGCAGAACTTAGAGGGTTCTCAGCCAACGCTATGGCCCCCTGGTTATCCTCAAAAACCCGAACACATGATCCGCTTAGCTCTGGACAAATAAACGACAACACCGCGCCCGTAAACAAAGCTTCCTTCACCCCTTCACCCAGGGCGACATATTCTGCTTCTGCTGTCGACAACGTAACACACCTCTGCGTGCTACTTGCCCAACTGACGGCCGCACCCCTTAGGGTAATTACCGTCCCCGATACCGAGCGCCTATCGTTCGACTTACCGGCATAATCAGCATCACTATACGCTGTTAAATCCAATCCCGAACCCCGCACAAAAGTCAATCCCATAAACCTGGTCTCATGGAGGTAAGCCATTATCTTCAAAACTGCCTTCCAGTGCCTCTCCGTTGGGTTGTGGGAGTGGCGCGCCACAGCACGCACAGCGTTCGAGATGTCCGGCCTCGTCATGGTCGACAGTCACATCAAGCTGCCCACAGCCTCCCTGTACGGCCAGTCTCCTCCAATTTCGCCCTCCTCTCTTGGACCTAGTTCCACACCGGGGGTCGCGGGGATGTCAGAGGATGAGTTAACACCAAAACGATTCAGCATGCTCTCTATAAACGCATTCTGCGTAATCTCCAATGTTCCCAACTCCCAGTCGCGTTTGAAAGCACAACCAGTATACCAAGTCAGTTCGCCGAGGTTATTTGTGGGGAATTTCGTAACTAGCGCGGCATGGAAATCTCTGCATGTCTCGTCCGATCCTGCGATCACGATGTCATCTACATGGACGGCCATGATCAGTCCTACCTTGCCATCCACAACCATGCGAAAAACACACGGGTCAGACCTACACTGCTCCATACCGTACTCTACCACGGTTTCCACCAATAATCCGGCCCACTGCCGTCCGCTCTGCTTTAGACCATACAGTGATCTGTTCAAGCGGACGATCCTTCCTGACATGTCACCACACCCACCGGGTAGTTTCATGTATATCTCGGCGTCGCGTTTCGCGCGAACAAAAGCTTGCGCGACGTCTAGATGAAAAATCTTCAGACCATATTCGTTGGCAACAGTCGCCAGAATTTTAACTGACGCTGACGAAGGAGTTGGTGCAAACGCTTGAAAGTAATCTACGTCCTGCACCTGGCTAAAACCCTTAGCCACAAGTCTGGCCTTTGTCTTTACTATCATACCATCCTTATCCGTCTTGTAGGTGAACACCCACTTCGCGCCTACAGGTTTCCGCCCTCGTAGCGGTGTCGCGGCTTCATATGTATCGGTCGTTTTGTGACCGTCCAACTCAATTTGCATGGCCTCGTGCCACGCCGCTTTATATCGGGAACGCTCTACATCTGCTACGGACTGCGGGGGCGGTTCTACGTCTTCCGGGAAACGACTCGGCATGCACACGCTCAACTCCCCTTTATTCTCCACGGCAGGTCCTCCGGCCATCAAGGCCACTGCGTCCTCCGTCGTCCATGACGTACGATTCAGGATACTCCCAGGCGTCGTCCACCACTCGTACGCTGCCGCAAGCAGCGCGTCTGCGGCTCCTCTGTCCATCTTTAGCTGGTTCACAGCAGGTTCACCCTCCAGGCGTTGGCTCTGACCTCGGGTCCGGCCCTGTACTGTTAGAGGGAGCCGTCCCCAGCTGCTGAGATCGTGTGCTGGCCTGCCCGACAGGATCGCGGGAGGGCCCTCACCGTTCCCTTGGCCGGTGTCGGAGACTGATGCTGCACCCGGGTCGCTTTCGGCCCTCCCTGGTGGGACCGAGGAGGCGTCCACGGCGCCCCCTTGAGACGAACCCATCGTCTCGGCTGTTTCGGCCCTCCCCCTCGGGGCCGAGGAGGCGTCCATGGCGCCCCCTTGAGACGAACCCATCGTCTCTGGTGTTTCGTCGCCGGCCTCGCCGGCGACAGGTACCTGATGTATGCGCTCCTGCATAAACGCGTCCAGGTCAAAACCCCATGTCACGTCGAGGTCGTTCAAGTGAGCCAGACCGTCGTCCAGCTCATTCACCACCCCCCCACCACCTCGATCCGACGTGCTCACGTCGTCCGCCTCGGACCCCCCCTTTTCCGTAGACAGGGAGTCATTCGCCTGGGCAGGTACAGGTGGTGCAGGCGACACGCGTTGCCAGGTGACCTTTCGCGTGATTAGCACAGTGCGTTGCCTCGTCAATACTCGTACTGAGTCTCGGGGGTAGTTGGGTGCAGGGCCAAGGTAAAAGCACTCTTGTGCTTTCACCTGTGACTTGTTTTCCCTCTTCACCTTGCAGTAGCCAGGCTTGAGGAAAGGTAGTAATACTACCGGGGGGGGGCTACCATGCCACATCTCATGCGGCGACTTGCTCTCAGGGTTAGCTGTGGTTGCTGTGCGGTTCAAGGCGTCACACGCCCTCCAGGTGTTTGCTCTGACACCGGGTCCGGCCCCATACTGTTGGAGAGAGCCGTCCCCAGCTGCTGAGCTCGTGTGCGGGCCTGCATGACAGGATCGCGGGGGGGCCCTCACCGTTCCCTTGGCCGGTGTCGGAGGCTGATGCTGCACCCGGGTCGCTTCCGGCCCTCCCTGCCGGGACCGAGGAGGCGTCCACGGCGCCCCCTTGAGACGAACCCATCGTCTCGGGTGTTTCGGTCCTCCCCTTCGGGGCCGAGGAGGCGTCCATGGCGCCCCCTTGAGACGAACCCATCGTCTCTGGTGTTTCGTCGCCGGCCTTGCCGTGACAGCTTCTTCTTTCGACGTGGGGCAGACATCAGCAGCGTGCCCCCGTCCGTTGCATCCATTGCACAGCTTCACCGTGCAGTTTGCAACCCTGTGGCCCTTCTTGCCACATTTGAAGCACCTCCCTGCGAAGGTACTACCTTCGGCGGTTTTGGCACTGTTGCCATTGCCACCGGCAGTCGCGATCGAGTCACCACTGGACTCACCGCTGAGGTATGGACCTCTCTCTCCAGCCCTCCCAGGCTGGTCTGGCTGACCCCTCCGTGGGCCAACCTCGACAGACAATGCAGTTTCGCCGCGTCCCGTCGCTGCGAAATTACGCAGAGCATTCTCCCGCAAAATCGTATCATCTCCTGCTGTAGTGTCTCGTACAGCAGTGAGTACTGCCCCTTGTGGGCTCTCCCCTACAGCAGCGCTACCCTCAGCGCTGCCGGACTCCGATCGACCAATGCCTGCTTCAACAGCAGCATTAGTCTCTCGTACTTCAGCAGTGGGTACTGCCTCTCGCGGGCTTCCCCCTACAGCAGTGGTTTCCACCTCTGCTGGGCTCTTTCTTCCAGCAACGCTGCCTTCAGCGCCGCCTGGCTCCGATCGACCGTTGTTCCTCATGAACTCGGTCATCATGCTCCTCATGGTACATATCACCAATGCCTCGCTGTGCTCCAACGCCAGCTTGACCTCGCGTCGCAGCTTTTGAACTTCACTCGAAGAATAGTGCTCCACGCGAGCCGACCTCTTCAAAGACATCATTGGCTTCCGGTACCAGACCTCAAACGTTCAATTACACTAGTGTGTTCGTAGAGTCCAAACCTGGATGCCCTGACCACCACGTGGTCTGATAAGATTCTTTATAGTCGTTGTATTAGAGGACAGAGGAGGAGAGAGAGCGGAGCCTAGCTCGTAGCTCGGAGCGGAGAACGGAGAGCTCGAACTCTCCTCATGAACACACGGCAAAATTCACAATAACGCCTGCGAAGATATACGCAACCCTCTACAACTTGTAACCGTCGCTGCTGGAACGATCCAAACGAACAGGGCCCAACGATAGAAACTGACCTACGTACTATTAATAGCTAGACGGCCATCACATGGGCAGGGCGCATGGACTTTTTCATATACCACTTACCGCATAGCTCTGCCGCGGAAGTATAAGAGATGGCCTTCGCCGAAGTTGTCCGCCACGACCTAGACCCCCGCGATGTGCGCGAGAGCCTGCTCTATGTGCGTAGCAATATTTCTGTCTACTGCACAGCACCGTGTGGTAGTGGCAAGCAACAGCGGCAGCACATCGCACGAAAGCGGGTGGAGAAACTTGTGGGTGTCATTGCGTCAACTTGTAGCTACGGGCGACCAGAAGTGTGAAAGACATACGATGTGGGATAGAGACTTTCAAGAGCTACCCTACTAGCCTTAATTTGACACGCATCACATCTGTTCCGGAGATACACCGTTCGAAATACAGCGAACCATCAACGAACCATCCCTTCACTCCATCTGCCCAACCGTCAATCAACCTCACCTTGACGGGGTGGCACTGTTCCCGATGATCTGCGTTTTCTCCGTAAGAGTGCGCGATTGTTGAAACCGTTGTTTTTCACAACTGAAAAGCTCCCGGTGGGCACTACGGCGTTGCAGATCCCATCCATCGCTGAGCCAGGCAAACGACCATTGTTCAGAGCATGACGCACGAGCGGAGAGCGGAGAGGGCGTCATGTAAAGGTACTATTGATATTAATATTGTACTACCTGCTATCTTGGATGACGCCTACAAGCAGTACCTGTACATGGCGACATGATGGCTGTTGTCAGGTAATACGAACGGTAGAACACCGTTTACAGCTGCAACAGCAGCCCCCGCAGCTATCGAAACTGACACAGCTACTCCTGTGCAGCAGCCTACTGTGCAGCAGCAACCCCAGCTCAGCAGCAAAGGCCCAGCCATTGCTGGTGCTTCGAGATAGGGTCGTCGTACCTATCACCGCGCGGTAAAAAAAAGTACCGCCTATGCATGTACGGGGTGGCGTGGTGTGGGGAAGCCGCGGACAGCAGTGGCGGCAGCAGCAGCGACAACAGCAGGGGTCTGAACCAATCGATTATCAATGTACAGCAGCAACCCTACTGGTAGCCGTCGCTGCTACGTACGCCTTGCTGTTGCTTATACTTCTTCCGCTGCTGTCCTCTTGATGACGTGATCACTAACGGCACTGCTGTCCAACAAAACCTACACTACTACTACAGTAGTAGGACATCAACAGCCGCAGTCTATGCAGCCAAAGCAACCATCACAGCTCCTGCTACCTTCAGCCGCATCCGCAGTTTTTCTGTTGCTGCTGCTGCCTCATTATGGGAGCGGTGTTGTAGCCGCTCCTATCGCCGTGGCTGCAACACGACTGGTAGCTGTACAGAGTACAGTACTGCGGTTGGTCTTGATGTCATCGTCAAAATGCGTGCTCGAAAGATACTCCCACTGCCTAGACTTGATCAGAACGCGGTGAAACAAAAATTACGAGGCAGCGACACCTAACCCGCCAGGCAATGAAAGCACCTACACAAGCCTCATAGGCAAACTCCCGTTGTTGCAACATGCTGGGCGCCTTGCAGTCGCGTGTGTTAAAAGGGAAATGGGCTTGGCCGTTCAGGTCGAGGCCGGTGTCTGTGTGTGCTTCCGGCTTCATGGCTGTCGAAGCACGAGGCCTTCCACACCACAAAGATAGGCTCACAGGGGCCCAAGGGTGAGCGTAGAATGGACCCCAACTCAGAGAGTCCAGGGTGTGTGCAAAGTGAGATCCAAGTGTGCGAAATACCGTGTGTGCTGTGAGTGCGGGCCTTGCGGCGCGATGCAAAGCAAGTGCGGCGCAATGCAAAGCAAACAGAGCTTCCTGATTTGACAATGCAAAGCAAAAATGGGTTTCCACACATTGGGTGCGTATCGATGCAAAGCACCGACGTAGGCCCAATCTTCTAGATGTGTCTTAAAATACGTCTTAATCCGTTTCTCAGAGAGAGGCCCGTCTTACTCGCTATATCGCGTCTTGGCACGTCTTACATTCGTCTTGGCACGTTTAGATTCGTCTTAGCACGTCTTAGATTCGTCTTAGAATGCACCAGGCGCCGGTCGAGGCGTCTTAGGGGGTCGACACGACCACAGCGAGCTGTGGAAATAGGTGGAAACACAGCGAGGACGGCAGATGAATCGACTGCTTCAACTTGCTTCTTTCGAACCTTCTTTTTTCGGGCCTCCATGCGCTCTTCCCTGGCACCGGGGACATCGAACCTGGTTCTCCGTATTTTCGAGGATGGCATTATTATTATTTTTTAAATGAAAAAAAAAACATGATCTGTATCCTCTCTCCCCACTTGGCAGCTGGGTTGGGGGAAGGTCCTCTCTAATTTATTTCGACATACACTACCTGAGGAATACTGCTACCTATACCTCTGTTTTTTGTTTCAAGTTTTGTGTTGGTTGTGAATGTCGTAATATATACTGGCACTTGGTATTGCAAAAACAGAATTCCATCCTGTGATGGTATATTGTTAAGATCACGGAGAGCTGGACACTTTGTATCCCTGGGCAGGTCTGCCTATTAAGCCGGCACTCGTTGGTACTCACGTTGATGTTCGCTTAGAGATAGAAGAGCCACTTCATTCCTTTCGTGCACGACGGAGACTGGGGCCACGCTCGTGCCTCTCTGGAAAACCCCTGGTTTTCCACCTAAGATACGCCTTCCAAGTACTACAAATACGATACCAGTGAGACAACCCAGGTAATTACCGGGCTTTCAACCTCATACAAAGCAGTATCATAACACTAGCCCACTCTGATGAGCCGTATATGCAGAATTATGGGAAATTCATGGAAACCCCGATTCCACGACTAGAACATGAGTCGAAGATGCGGCTCCTCAAAACCCACTCCCACACCTCTGAACGGCAAGGCAACGAAGCCGGCAAAGTACGTAAAAAAGAATGAAAGGAAGCGTAGCCTCAAGGGGCAGGAAGAAATCGTCAACAAAAGACCATCGCCATGTCACCCGCGACGGGGGGGGCGAGGAAGATGCAGGGAAAGTGAAAAGGGAACATAAAAAAAAAACGAGAAGAAAAATATCAAGGAAGATATCAAGAGACATCGAAAACCCAGCCTACTACTCGGGAAACGTGTCCTGTGCCACAGTGAGTGGCACGACTACCCAAACCAGCCCCGACACTGAGCGGGGGGGGTAGGCAGGACAGAATACGCGAAAACATCCCTAGCCAAGCCCAAGAAAAATACTCAAACAAACAACCCAGGAACACACCTGCCAAAAGAAAAAATCGACCCGAAAAGTCGGAAGACGTCAACAACGAGAAAGACCACCGCCCAAATCGAGGAAAACGTCAAAAAAAAAATATTCGAGCGCAGCCAAGAAGCGAAAATCAGCTATCCACGGCGGCGCCTCGAGATTCGTCTACGTTACGCTGGACCCCCCGTGCAAATGCGCTAGCCAAGTGAATTTGGAGACACCAAGAGCCACGTACAGCTCTCGTCGAAGTCGTGTAGCGCGCCGGAGAAAGAGGAAGCTTGATCGGTCCCGGGTCGTCCAAGAATCGAACTAAATATACTCCATCCGTGGGCGTAGTCGCGCTGATTTTCCCGAGCCACCACAGCCCGTCGTCGCCCATGTACCAAAAAGGGGCCCCGTTGGGAAGCACGGTGTTGCAGTATCGGCGGAGCCAGTCGGCGTGCGAGACGCAGCCATAGCCGGATGCCAGAAACCGCTGGCCGTTATTCCGAGAGAGCTCCCGTTGTGCCGCGCCAATTCTCATTCGGCGGTACAGGCGGTTGGTTTGACGATGCTGGTTCGGGGTGCCGGCCCAGTAGCGCAAAATTGCTTGGCGAGAAAGCTGAAGGTCCATTTCCCGTTCCCAGATGGACGGGAGAGTCCAGTCCAGTGCGTCTCGTACATCACTGCGATGACGCCACCTCGACCTCGAACCGATTGATTGGTGTCCGGTAATCTTTTCCACTTCAAGTCGGTGAAGAGGTGTCGAGACGTCGTCCTGGGTGACGTGGTACGGGGGAGATTTCTTGGAGAATTTGTTGAGCACGTACTGCGTCAACCCCGCCGGCAAATACTTCGGCATGTCGCCACGGTCGTGGGGGTTGGCACAGGGCTTGCAGCGTTGAACTGAAACGCGCCGACGGGCATCCGCGCCGGGCATGTCGGAGGGGAGATCCAAATACAGGAGGAGATTTGCCCCAAGAGGAGATCCGTCCGGGGTGTCCGCTGCGGAGCAGGGACCAACTGCGAGAACTTTGTTGGGGCCTGTCCAGTTGAGTGAGAGCTTGACCTTGAGGACCTTGGCGTCCGTGTCGGGTTTTTCCCCCTGGCGGATGGTGGCCGCCGTATTGTACACCCACGCCCAGCCGCCGACATCAAACCTGGGGACCGGACGCAGAGCGTCGGCGAGGGCGGAGCTGCGGCGGTTCACACGGGCAACAGTGAGGGCGTGGTGTTCGCGAACGATATCATACGCGCGCTGCTGGCGGTCCATCGCCAAGTCGCAATAGGCGAGGTGGTCGCGGGCCAAGCTTTGGTGGCCGGCGACGCCAGCACGCTCGAAAATCGTGAGGGGGAGGCGTGGCAGCCGACCCATATGTACCTCGTTGGGAACCAAGCCCGTGGCGGCACTGACCGAATTGTTGTACGCAAATTCGACATGAGGGAGCTGTTCATCCCAGTTGTTCTGGAGCTCGTTGACGACCATTGCCAGCATCTGGGCCATCGTGTGGTTGACACGTTCCACCCCGCCGTTGCCGTTTGGGTGGTAGGAGCTGGTGGCAATTTTTCGAACCCCGAGAAGCTGATATACGGCGTGCGAAAGCTTGGAGCAGAATTCGAGGCCGTTGTCCGAGAGGATGCTGCGCGGGCACCCCCAGAGAGAAATACACCGGTTGATGAGAATGTTAGCCGTGCCCTCAGCGGTGAACTCTGCCGCAGTGACGGCGTACATGTCGGCTCGGCGGTTGAAACGATCAGTGAAAGGCAAGATGTAGGTATTTCCTCGAGGCGTCACAGGGAGGGGGCCGAAATAGTCGATGCTGACGGCGATGCCGGGCCCTTCTGGCAAGGGCAATGTGATGATGGGCCACCGGACCGTCTGCCGCGACGTTTTCCGTGCCTGGCACTTCAAGCAGTGGCGTAGCCACCACCGGGTGCTGATGCTCATACCGATCCACCAGTAGAAGCGTTCGAGCATACGTAGGGTGCGCGCTGTTTCTAGGTGGCAGGAAGCCGTGGAATGGCAAGCCTGCATGACCCAAGGGCGCATGAGGAGCGGCACATAAATGCGGATAGGCTCATCATTCAATAAACAGGCCGCACGACCCACCGGGCGTTGCGTGCCTGACGCAGCGGGGGGGGGCGGCTGCCGGACGAGTAGAACGATGCCCGCGTCGGTAGTGTGTAAACGGCCTTTGGTAGCCAGCTCCTGAACCTCCGAAAAAGGAGGGCGCTGGTGGGAAGGGAAACACGACCAAAAGTCGGCTGGCAAAATTTCCGGCCGGCCAAGGGCTATGTAGCGCATGGCGGCGTTGCACGCGGGCTCGGCCTGTTGTTCCCGTGCCCAATCGGTGTGTGAATAGCGCGCTGCAGAATCACCAAATTGAAAGTCGGCAGCTGCGCCGAGAGCGTCGAAGTCATTCGTGGGGACGGGCGGTTCGTCAGTTGGCAGCGGAAGCCGTAAAAGACGGGTTCCCACGGGCTCGGCGCGGTCGCGGTCGGACGGGATGGGTACCGTCGGGACCAACGAAGCGGCAGGAGCCGGGGTGAAAACGACTGGCGCGGTCGGTCGCGGTCGTGGGGCTCGCGGCGGGGTGATAGCACGCCGGGCGGATGGTCTAGGGGCCCCGCCGGGCCCGAAGCCATAATCAGCCGCAGGCGGCGCGGAGCCAGCGGCGGCGGCCGTTCGTCGGCGTGCCCGAGTGGTTAAGGGAATGGATTCGAAACCCATTGTGATTTCACGCGCAGGTTCGAGTCCTGCCGACGACGCCACTTGTTAACATCACGGAGAGCGGGACACTTTGTATCCCTGGACAGGTCTGCCTATTAAGCCGGCACTCGTTGGTACTCACGTTGATGTTCGCTTAGAGATAGGAGAGCCACTTTATTCCTTTCGTGCACGACGGAGACTGGGGCCACGCTCGTGCCTCTCTGGAAAGCCCCTGGTTTTCCACCTAAGATACGCCTTCCAAGTACTACAAATACGATCCCAGTGCCAGAACCCAGGTAATTAACGGGCTTTCAACCTCATACAAAGCAGTATCATAACAATATACTTTAGGGCGACTATACTCTCCTGCTGTTCGTTTTCTCTCTTTTTTTGCGATTATTGCTATATACCGTGGTACAGAAGGATAACATTGTAGGTGACATAATGCCTTATTTGGGACGCCCAACATGGGACAACAACTGCTCTCTTTCTGTGTTCGGTGGGCAGGGCAGTTATTATTGTTATAATATTAATAGTGGTTTGCGCAAAATCCGTTGGTATGCTTACACCGCGGATGCATCACTACCACCGCGGTATAGCAACGTGTCGTTCTTTGAACGACATCTTTTAGGACAAATACTACTGCAGTTATCTCTCAAGACTTTCTGTTTTCCGTTGGTGGCTTCGTAGGTTGCTATTAATATTAATAATACTACTATTAACACTATTAATACGTGAACATTTATATCTGAGTTCGTTGGTATCCACGGCTGCTGGCGGTATGATATTCGTCCTCGTAGAAAACAAACGACGCAATAAAACCAGGTATCTGGTGCCTTCTATTCGCAATGCGATTTCGGAGCTTTCACTTCGAATATGGGCACGTTTTTTTTTTTTTTTGCTCATCCCATTCATTATCTTCGCACGTCGTCTTCTCTCTCTCCTTCCAACTCGTAACTCAGATCCGGGGTCCCATAGCAGGCTCTTCTACCCCCTTCCCGCTACGGTACGTGCCTTCATTTTTATCGCGAGAAGATTTCAGCCTTTTCTTTTCCCTCGTCGACTCGCATCGAATTGTATGTACAAATGAATGTACAAACAAATACACATGTACAAGTTTTCCCTTCGGTGGGGCGTAGCGTGTAAGAAGACTCTTACCGTAATACGTATTTGGTGGGTTGGTTTGAACTATTCCACCGATTGCAGTTGTATGTGCTGCAGTTGGGGCAATAGCTCATATGTACCTGTTAACAACCAAGTACCAGGTATGTATTAGTATAAGGAAAATAGTAGTGGAACATGCAGATGAGGGTGACGCAAGAGAGCAGTTCTAATGACCGAAAAAGCAGGTAGTACTTATGTATTACAGCTGTTATCATATATGAAGGCGACATGAGCGTGCTATGCAACTTCGACAGTAAGCACTTGCTCGACGAATCGCAGCGCCAGTAGACACATATCCTGCGACACCTAACAGTTCGACAACGAACGAAACCTTTAACGGACGCCCAAACCCACTATTAATACGACAGGAATTCCTCATGGAAAAACGTCTTCAACGTAGCAGTGGGCCCGGGGCCGGCGTGAAACGCAAAGAAGTCGAAGCGACGGGAGTAAGTCGTAGCAAAAATTCCCTCGCGAAAGCGAATGTCGCTAATAACAACGGAATCAGCACCCTGGCAAACACCCAAGGTAGATAAAAAAAAAACAGGATCTTTCGTTGTCCACAGCACCCGAAGAGGATGCAAAAAAGTAAGTTAGACCTTGGCACTCGCCAAGGCACTAGCGTGATGGAGGTGATGCAAAACCTGACACTCTTCTTAGGTGAAGAAACCACCACCGAAAAAAAATGAACCAGTCCGCTCCCCCACGTTTGAACTCGAAGTACCCGCTGGCAGACTTGCAAGTACGCGCACAACGGATGTTTGCTGAAAGTATTGAAATATTATAGACGCAGGCGCACGCTGCAACCAAACGCCCGCGAACACCTCTATATTCAGACCCCAGGCGCAGACCAAAGGCAGATCAACTGTGTATGATGCTCTACTGGCAGATCATGATAGGCACGCGAACAGACTCTTAAAGTGCGAATATCTATTCCACGCCCGAACCGAGGATATCGACCGACACAGCCTTCCCGCTTGGTGGCGCTTTTATCCAGTTCCACCCGAGCCTATTCGCCGAACTTCGCTTGGCGTTCGCCCTGAACTTGCTCGTCGTGGGCGATGAAGAGCTTCCTGGAGTGCTTGGAGCCCGAGAAGTGCAAGGGGGGGCTTGCACAGGCCGATCAAGATGTCGTTGTCCTTGATAGTTCCTTTGCAGTAGACACAATCCTTACGGACCTGCAAACATATATTATAGACAACAAACCGACAGCACAAAGGGGACATGTAAGACGTGTTGAATACAAATATTTTACTTGGTATGAGTTTAGTTGACGAAGACTTTGAAAAAGGGAAATTTAAAATGCCAAAATCAGTTATACCTGATCCGTTTGAGCCAAAATCAGGTGTATACTAAAACCAAGTAAAGAACGCGCGCCGCGAGTGGTGTTCTGTCCATGAAAGCGGGTAAAAAAAGAAGCGTGCCATATATGGCCTCCAAAATCTAAGTTGTTTAGTTTTCTTTAGGGTTTAGATACCACGGGCTTCACTTGGACCTGCAGAGAGTCACTCTTAATAGGCTTCGTTTGTTCTGCGACGGCGGGGGCGCCAAGAAAAGTATTTACTCTGGCGCCCCCCCACCGTTGACAGCTTAAATCTTCTTGACCGTCCTCGCGGAACTGCCAGCTCGGCACGAAATTATCTTGCCGTACCAAACCTGAGACAAACTCGACGCGGGGTGGTGCAGATAAAGACCATGGTGATGTGTGGACCGCTGACCAAAGAAAACAACAAAGCAGCGGCAGTAGGACACAACAACTACCAGGTATTTAACAACTGAAGCACGTCGCACACCCCAAAGAAGAAAGTAAATGAAACCAGCATGCTCATGTATGCATATTTATGTAGATACGTACTTTGACGTACAACGTGTACGTGCGAGTACAGAGTTTATACGTTGCGTAATGCAGAATAATTTCAACTGAGGGAGGGCAGACGCATACGGAGAGAATCAACAGTGTACGTATGTGGCCCCTCTGATTGGTTCGAAGTTAGTTGGCCAAAATCAGTTGAAAGCTAGAGAGATTAGAAAAAAACAGGTATAAGTTGGCCTTTTCGAGCCAAAATCAGTTACGATGTCAGCCTGGGCAATAGCAGGGCCAGCCTGGGGCTCCTGGCAATAGCAGGGCCAGCCTGGGGCCCCTGGGGTGTGTTTTGTACTTGTTTTTAGAATGTAACTGATTTTGGCCGAAAGTGACCAAGTATACCTGATTTTGGCAAAAACACCTCCAAAAACAGGTTGGGAAATGCGCGTTGGCGTGCGCTGTAGAGGCAGAAAGCACGAAAATGGTAAATAGGAATGAGATGCGATGAATGATGTTGGCAAACCCTTACGTCTTTTTTCGCGGCAGAGACGGCGACGGCAGAGTCGGCAACAGCATAAAACATGGAAACGTGTTAGTGTACTCAACGCCTGTCTGTTATCGTGTCAACCACAGCAGCAGCGGCGGTAGACAACTGTCTCGGAGTGGAAAGAAACGCAGGCTGCAAACAACAACGGCAACTGTTCGGGGAAAAAAGTTGGTTAGGGCCGGTCTTATCGAGGGCAAAACAAACGAAAAAAAAAACGAAATGAAAAAACGAAAAACAGAACTAAAGAGTACGTGAGTTTTATTGGTCAAATTGTAAAAATTAGAAGTAGAGATCGCGAAACCTCCGTTTTCACATTTCGTTTTTTTCAAGTCCCAGAGGACTTAAATTAAAACGAAATGGGTGCCAAATAAACGAAATATGGGATACCCAGGGTCGAAGAGGAACATAGGAGGAGCTCGACGCGTTGGGATGAAGTTCCGATAAAGTTTCTACGACCGGTTGGCAAGCGCACGATGGCCGAGGTAGTGCATGTGGCTGCCACGCGGCTTGTCTGCTGACGGCGCGAACACATATGGGTAGGGAATCTCCATGGGGTGCCCTCGTAAGAAACCGGGGGATCAGGATGTGGCTGTGGCGGTAAATGTTTGGACATGAGTCCCACTCAACATTCAAACGTCTGCCATCGAACAGCGATGGCCGATACACAAGTTCTAGAGCACTCCGCCGGGAGCGGGTTGGACCACGAGAACCGCCTGTTGTGGAGGGTGCCTTTACGTGTGCGAGTTGTGTCTATCCACCGTCGCTGTCGAGCGCTATCGCCGGGAACCACGTGCTGTGGCGGTTGAGTCATTCCGAAAAATTGCACCGCGCCAAAATTCGACTCGGCTTCTTATTTTTGTTTCGTTTTTCTTTTCGTTTTTTTTGCCCTCGTTAGGACCCAACCTGCTGTTTTTTGCGAAAAAAGAAAGTCTGTTCGTTTTATTTCGTTTTTTTTTTCGTATATTTTGCCCTCGATAAGACCGGCCCTTATGGTGCAAAACAAAAACAACGGCAGCAGCAGCGCATATACAAATGGCAGTACGCGTACTATACCCCTGTCTCGGTGTGAGCTCGTATCAAGAAAAGAAAAATGGCCATTTTTTTCTGGTTATACGTACTGCTGTAGTGAAACTCGAAATTACTGTAGTACCTGGTATGTATTTGTGTCTTGTATTTAGTGCTGAAGGTCGACAACATGCGGGAACAGCAACAACCCAGACAACAGCTGCAGCAGCAGCGGCGGCAGACACCGACTCAAAGCTGCGTACAACAGCAACAACGCGAACGACGCCTGCGTACACAGTAAAATCAGCATCAGGGACGATAGGCGCGCGGAATTACAGCAGCAGGAAAAGAAGCAGCAGCATAAACAACAACAGCAGCAGCGGCGGTAGACACTGTTGGGGAAACGAACGCAGGCTGTAAACAACAACGGCAGTAGCAGCGGCAGCAGCAGCACAAAAGCAAATGGCAGTAGGCGCAGGAGCGCATAAACAAATGGCATTATTAGTAGCAGGTACGTTTTTTGTCTTGATTTAGTGCTAAAGGTCGACAAACAACAACAACAAACAACAACAAAAACAACAACAACAATAAATAGCAACAATAGCAACAACAACAACAACAGCAACACCAACAGCAACAACAACAACAACAACAACAATAACAACAACAACAACAACAGCAACAACAGCAGCAGCAGCCGCGGCGGTATAAATACGTAGCAAACAACAACACCAACAACATCAGCAACAGAGAAGCACAGAACACAACTCACCGCCACCTCCTGTCTCGAGCGTGAAGGACACGGTGCGGACGTCGATAGGCCTGGCGCACAATCCACAGTCTTTGGGCCACTTCAAGATTATTCCGCTGCCGGGGCAGAACACAGCAACGACGACGACAACAACAACAACAGCATAAACAACAACAACAGCAGCAGCGGCGGTAGACACAGGCTGGTTGGGGAAACGAACGCAGGCTGTAAACAACAACGGCAGTAACAGCGACAGCAGCAGCACGAAAGCAAATGGCAGTAGGCGCAGGAGTGCATAAACAAACGACATTATTATTTAGTACCTGGTACGTTTTTTGTCTTGGATTCAGTCCTAAAGGTCGACTACGTGCGGGAACAGCAACAGCAACACCACCACCAACAGCATACCAGGCAAAGAACAGCAGCAACAGCGAAGGTTGACACCTGCCTCGGTATGGAAAGGAACGCAGGCAGTACAGAACAACGGCAGCAGCAGCGGCAACAGCAGCGCATACGCGTACTATAACAAACACAAAGGCAAAAACATCTTGGTTGTAGATTCAGTCCTGGAGGTCGACCACATGCGGAAACAGCAACGTCAACAACAATAACAGCAGCGCAGCAGCAGCAGCAGCAGCAGTAGATACTGACTCAAAGGTCCCTAAAACGGCAACAACGCGAACGACGACTACATAAACCAACCTGACACGAGAAAAGCAGCATCAGGGGCGGTAGGCGCGCAGGGTAACAACATCAGGAAAAGGTGCAGCAGCAGCAGTAGCAGCAGTAATGGGCTGCGCCACCAAGTCCTGTTCTCGTATATTGTAGGGTTTCCCCGTAAAATTTAAAAAAACGTCGTGAAAGAAGGTCGTCTCAGTTATTTTCCGGCAAAATAAATCGTCGCGAAGTTCGCCGTGACGTTTGAACCACAGTTTGGCGAGTAGTCTGCGGAAATGATGTAGATCTCGACGTTCGGCCCGCTTTTTCATCTACCAGGTACCTGATACCTGGTACTATATTTCCTGTGCCGATTGCGCATTCCTCATACTCTCATCACCTACCAGATACAAAACATGAACCCGCAAGAACTAAAACCTCCGGTTTATCAACTGGCGCTACTGCCGTTGTACACCCCTTCCATTCGTGGGTCCAATCAAGCGTGTGTTGCTTACTGTATGTATGCCTGAAGCTCGTACAGCAGCAGTTGCCGGGCGTACGAGTACATACAGCAAACACACCATCAGGTGTCATACCTGGTTTACTACTACTGCTGTAGTGGTATAAACACTCGTATCTGGACAGCAAGCTTCAAAAACGCAAAACCATATGGAGCGATCCTCCGTCCTGCTTCTTCGTACATCATACTCGTACGAACGCCAAATATATGCTCCGATGACCCGCTACATACAACCTCAAGCACAACCTGCTGCGGTACCGCCGCCTGCGTTACTCCCCCCCCTGCTCATCATCCTCGTCCTCTTCATCTGCCTCCTCCACCCCGCTCGGACCTCCAACCACAGCAGCAGCTCCCCCACCTCTCGTGCCCACAAATTCCAACTCCGGTGAGCGTCCCAGGGAGCCAAAGCTATCATCCAGACGCACTGGAGAGCTGTTGCTCCCGGTCGCCCTCAGAGGCCCAACGCCACCCCCCTCGACCCCCAGTCCGGCATGCTGTGGCTCTCCACAGCCTTGGCGATGGTCTCGGCTCGGCGGGGTGCCAGTGCAAAGGGAATGTCTTTTGCGCTCGCTGTTGGTGTGGTTGCATGCCCCTTGCTGCGTGCACCCGAGGACATGTTTCCTCTCGTCGACAAGAAACTCAACATACGATCAGCGCAGAGCTGTAGATGGGTTTCACACAAACAGAAAGCAGCATCTATCTCCCGCGGTGCCGGCCGGCCACACGTTGAAGCGGTATATGTCGTCGTGGTGCACTGCTGCTGCTGTGGATTACTTACAGCGCACGAGATGAGGGGTGCCAAGGCTGGGAGATGGGGATGGCCTGGCTGTGGTCTGTTCGCAGCTGTTCATCCTCACGACGGAAACAAATATGCCGTAGAAGTACCTCTCGTCAGATTTATATAATATAGGGTTTCCCCGTAAAAAAAGAAAGTCGTGAAGATCGTCGTCTCGCCAAAAGAAAGTCGTCTCGAGGTTACGCCGCTAAATTATAGGTAAAAAATCAGAAACCTAGAAATTTTACCACGACGAAAAAATCTGACGAGAGGTACTTCTACGGCATATTTGTTTCCGTCGTTAGGATGAACAGCTGCGAACAGACCGCAGCCAGGCCATCCCCATCTCCCAGCCTTGGCATCCCTCATCTCGTGCGCTGTAAGCAATCCACAGCAGCAGTGTACCACGACGACGTATACCGCTTCAACGTGTGGCCGGCCGGCACCGCGGGAGATAGACACTGCTTTCTGTTTGTGTGAAACCCATCCACAGCTCTGCGCTGATCGCATGTTGAGTTTCTTGTCGACGAGAGGAAACATGTCCTCGATCGCACACAGCAAGGGGCCGCAGCATGCCGGACTGGGGGTCGAGGGGGGTGGCGTTGGGCCTCTGAGGGCGACCGGGAGCAACAGCTCTCCAGTGCGTCTGGATGATAACTTTGGCTCCCTGGGACGCTCACCGGAGTTGGAATTTGTGGGCACGAGAGGTGGGGGAGCTGCTGCTGTGGTTGGAGAGGACGGAGGATCGCTCCATATGGTTTTGCGTTTTTGAAGCTTGCTGTCCAGATACGAGTGTTTTTTACCACTACAGCAGTAGGGTTGCAGCGCTACGGGCTTCAGGAGTCGCCCAGGTGGGCGACAGGGTATTCTGTGATGTACGTTGACTGACCTGACCAGTGACGCACGGAGGGTGCATCGTGTAAGGCAGCGATAAAGCCGTAGGATGGCTCGCTGTCATATCGATGTAGGTATGCAATGGAGTGTCCCCGGCGGGGGAGGCCATTGTCTGGGTCATGGAAACCCCGTATCGGCTGTAATGGTCGATACGGGTGCTCTCTGGCCCTACCTGGGGTTAGCCAATCCCACCAAAGAACGAAAGAAACAAGTCGAACCATATCCTGTTCACACACTGTGCATGAGTCTTGCTCACCACGTTCATGATTGTCGCCTATCACGTGCCTGTCTGTTAACCACACGTCGCACCTGCTGAGTAATACCAACACTCAACTCGCGTGGCGTCTGGCCACCCCGTGGCCAGAGAGGATTCAGGAGCGAGGAAAGGAGGAAATCCCCAGAAGGACTCTCTCAACGAACGACAACAGCTGGCTATCGAGGTGAGACCAAGCCGATAGCGACACACAAGAGGAGGCAGCTGTAACATGATGAACCCAGGCCGATGACAGAGAGAGGGGGAGATTGGAGCGCAAGATCATGAGCTCTGGCGGGGACACGAGAGATCGGTACCCAGGTAATTTGTTTGGCCCCGAGCACCTGGGCCCGATTTTTCTCCCGGGCGGAACGAGGGCCCGAATAACTGGGCCCGAGAGTCCTCCTGGGCGGAATGAGGCCCAAACATCGGGGCCCGAGTTTTCCTTGGGTGGGATCAGTGTCTCTGCCCGAGCTTTTCCGGGATGGAATCTGATGGGTGGCCAAGTATCGAGCCCCGAGTTCTGTCCGGGATGATGGAGTCTGATGGGTACCAGCGGCGAGGGATACACGTAGAAACTACGATAGAGTACATATATTCGGGTAGCACTACTGCTGTTTATAGCAGTGACCATGCATAACGTATCAGGAAACAGTAGTCACGGCAGGTAGCCACCATCGCATACTCGCGACAAGGCAGCACCAGAAAAAAAGAAGGCCACAAATCTCTCCGTCCTGACCCTCGATTTGTTTTTGTTCCCGCGCACGCCTTGACGATTGTTTGCGGCCGGCCTTCGCCTCAGGTGTAACTCTCGTTTTTATTTAGGCCGTTCTCCGCCTCAGGCGTCACTCTCGATTTTTTTTCGTTTTCGGCCCCGCACATCTCGTCTGTGTTTTTTGGTGCGGCCGGTTTTTTTTCTTGCTGTGCGGTACTCCTCGAGGAAAAAAATGGGGGGGGTCGGCTGTATTCATTTAGACTACCATGGCAATACGTTTGCGTACGACTCTAATAATCAGCCCAATCTGAGCGACAGCAGTATTTTCGTGGTCACATGTCACATGTAACTGCTGTTTGTTGAAGTATACCTCGCTGCTGGTATCGAAACAGGGAGTACTTTTGAATATCGTTGCGGGAGGAGCGCCTTCCGTAGATGGTTCTAAGTTTGAAGTTGTACGCAGGAACCGATAACCTACCATGCCCCGAGCACTGAGTAATAGCTGCCTGGAGCAAAGGCGCCTCAACTTGAAAATTACACAGAAAAGCCGTATCCCCGTCTACAATACCATCAGTAGTCTATACACTACCTGGTATGCAGTTTCACACGATGCTCAAAAAGATGAGAAGATGGTAAACCAGGGTATATTATACGACGAGTTGCATTACCGGGCGTACACGACTAAGAATATGAATATTAACGATGGTACATGTAATGTGGAAAAAAGATAGGAAACCATACTCCTACTACTACTACTGCTCTACTCTGTACCTGCAGTTTTTTTTTTTTTTTTTTTCTACCCCAAACAGGGTAACCTCTTGATACACGGTTAAGCATACAGGGGGGGTGGCTCGCAGTATGTATGCTTTTGACAACATCAATAAAGGGCGTTTATGGGCTATATATAATACTACGCACTCCCGTAAAACTGTACCAGGTACCTGGTAGGCCGTATGGCAAAATCCTTAGGGACCATTTCGTACCTCTCTCTTCCCATCTTTTCGAGTCATGATAACGCGTTGAAAAGCGACATATCAGGATGTACCACACACACCGTATGCACACGAGTACCAGGTATCTGGGATTCATACGGGGCATACTACGGTGATGAAGCTGGGTAGAAATGACGAGTTTTAGTCGAAGGCCACATATCATACGTGGAGGATGTATCCACAGTATATACAGTATTCATACCACTATCAATATAACCGTTCATGGGACTGAAGGTCGCACGGCAAAAGCTCTCTAGATCCTTGGGTCCATCGCTCCTCTTGCTTTCACAAGCGTGGAGACGTTTAACTTTGGCCCCACACATCCCTACACACGTACGGGATGAGTGTCCCCTACTACCGGAGCAAAGTAATGTTGTTGGGAAGCCGTTCAGCTGTTCAGTGTACGGCATGTTACTATTCGGGGGTAGATGAAAGCTATGTTGAAACAACTGAGGGCACACAACGAGAGTCATAGCGGGTTGTTATGGTCTCCAAGTACCCGATACGCTGGAATTCCACTTGTTTCACCCGTTCGGGTCTTCTCACCCGGTACGTTGGCATTTCACTGGCTTTCCCTGGTCTTTTGACCCGGTACGTAGCCATAGGAAACAACCATACTCATTAGCTTTCGCGCACATAATTAGTCCGTCAATTAAAAGAAAGAAGAACGGACAACCCAGGCGATGGGAATGTTTGCAAAACTGTGATATGAGGTGATCGTGCTCTTTGTATATTCCCAAGTTCTATTTTGCATAATATGTTCTAGCTTCCGCGCACATAATTAGTCCGTCAATTATAAGAAATAAGAACGGACAACCCAGGCGATGGGAATGTTTGCAAAACTGTGATATGAGGTGATCGTGTTCTTTCTATAATCCCACGTATGTTATGGGATACTCGTTATATGCATATATCCACATGTTTTCGGTGTTGCCTGCCTTATAGGACGGTGATTCGTGTGATACGCTGTTATGTATTCACGCTGCCGATGGTGCTCTGCCTGTTGTTTCGTAAGGCTTTGAAGATACTTGTCTGGTCAATGCATGCAGGCATACTCGTTGCTCGTGCTCGTGCTCGTATGTTCGCTCGTTTTTCATGATCGCACACACATGCATGTTCGTTAATAAATGTCTGCATGCGATTGACCGCATAATGTCTTCAAGACGAAATGCAACCGACAGGTGTCGATACAAGCCATAGGTGCCGTACGTACTAATACACGCATGCTCTCGTGGACCGTTTGCTCGGTTAAGTGATAACGGAAACTAACAATGTCGAGCCTTACGCTGTTTGGGCGTACATAACCACCCTTTAGAACGATGAACCCCTGGACAACAACGTGCATTGTCGGCTGGCAAACTTGAAACTTTCGAGAAATCCACGTATGTATATTGTGATGACTGTGGTGTAGTTTGTGACCACAGGAAAAATCTCTCTCTAGGATCAAATAAAGGGCACGGACACTGGTTGTGCTGGATGTCGACGGGTAGAAATAATGGTTTAAGGCGAAGAACACATACACAATACGTGCAGAGTACGAGCCGAACACATACAGCCGCATCACCTTATTCATCCCGACTGCTGTAAAGTATGTATATTATCTTCATTCAGCATACCGAGCTGGTATCACATCACACTGGATACGGCAGGCACGACGCACGCATTCCGTCCAAGAGCAGAGAGAGATAGCAGTGCGACACCAACGAATAAATATAACCTATCAACCTAGTGGCACCGGGCATATTAGTACTGGTAGTTACAAACCACCCGGCACTAGATTATCGACTACCAGGATGTCGACACAGCAGTTTGTGTCACAGAATCGGGGATCACACACATAAATAGTTGCAATCCCGTGATCACAGCGCCCGAATACTGGGGGGTGCGTGAACAGTTACTCGATAGTATCATGCACGAATATTTGAAAACCGTGAAAACAGGCGTTTGTTTTACATTCGTGCTGAAAGGACCTCGGAGCGCTGGCCTCTATTCGGAGCGCTTTGCCTGTAGCAAGGGTGTCTGCTCTTCCAGAGCAAATACATGCATCCTAAGCAGTGGATACGAGATACACAATGCAAATCAAACTGAGGAGAGAAAACCTGGTAGTTTCCGATAGGAAAACAAAGCCCCTCCCCAGCGCGCATACTCACGCGCCGTCTTAGTCGCTGACGCAGTGAACGGAGAATCAAACGAGCTTGACGTTGTTCAAGTATCTGACATGGTTCCCAATGACGATTGGGCATCTTCACCGTTTGAGTACTGCACTGCTGTACATGTACATAAGGTTGACCCTAATTTTCAAGTGCTTCGTCCCCGCATGGGGAGGGCAGTTCTATATAGGCGAGGCCACATATGCCCACTGCCCAAACTAAACGTTCCCTTCATTTGCGCACGCGATCGTGAAGTGGTTGGGCGTACCACGCACCTGTTGTGTCGTCCGTCTCCAAGCATCGAGCGATCTGCCTGATCGGAGAAGAACGGTTGTAGGAATTCTAGATTGCATGACTAATGCTGGAAAACATTATGTAGGCATGGTGTAACCGAGCAGGATACCTTCCTATTTGACTCTCCAAGATTAGTGGCCCAGTGTTGGAAACACGAAGCGAAAGGTGGGATGCCAATAAGCAGTAGGTAATTTCCGTGCTGGGGGGGTGTTTGTCACCACCTTTCTACAACTACTTTCACGAAAACCGTTATACAAGGGGTACGATCTTGAAGTGGTGGTGGATGAATGACGTTTGAGGACTCATGAATAAGTTTTAGAACGAAAGGGTCTCACCAGTGGACACTGTTCGGGCTGGGGGGGTGGCGTGAAGGTGGCGTGAACGTCAGTGCCTTCAAACGGCTTACTTACGCGGAGTCACGTCAGTACTGGGGAGGGGTGGCGTGAAGGTGGCGTGAACGTCAGTGCCTTGAAACGACTTACTTACTCGGAGTCATGTCAGTACCTTCAAACGTGGCGTGCACGTCAGTACCTTCAAACGACTTACTTACTCGGAGTCATGTCAGTACCTTCAAACGTGGCGTGAACGTCAGTGCCTTCAAACGGCTTACTTGCGCGGAGTCACGTCAGTACTTGGGGGGGTGGCGTGAAGGTGGCGTGAACGTGAGTGCCTTGAAACGACTTACTTACTCGGAGCCATGTCAGTACCTTCAAACGTGGCGTGCACGTCAGTACCTTCAAACGACTTACTTACTCGGAGTCACGTCAGTACCTTCAAACGTGGCGTGAACGTCAGTGCCTTCAAACGACTAACTTACTCGGAGGCACGTCAGTGCCTTCAAACGACTTACTTACTCGGAGGCACGTCAGTGAAGGCGGCGTGAACGTCAGTGCCCTCAAACGACTTACTTACTCGGAGTCATGTCAGTACCTTCAAACGTGGCGTGAACGTCAGTGCCTTCCGACGACTTACTTACTCGGAGTCACGTCAGTACCTTCTAACGTGGCGTGAATGTCAGGGTCCTCAACCGATCTGCTTACTCGGAGTCACGTCAGTACTTGAGGGGGTGGCGTGAACTTCTGAACCTTCAAACGACTTACTTTCTTGGAGTCAAACGTCAGTATCTTCAAAAGACCACACTAGGGGTGCGCTAAACGTTCCCGAGCGAAGTTTCACACAGAGCTTGCAAAGATGAGTTTCGACGAAATCCTCGATTGCACAGCTGGTGTTGGGGTATTGGCAGCCAAACTCAAGATCTTCCATGAGCGGCCGAACCACATGAGGCTCGAATGTGAATTCGTCCAATTTCGTGGCGGAGAGGCAGCAGATGTTCTGGAGGCTGAGAGGGATACTCAAGAGACGGCAGGGGAAAAAGAGCCCCAGAAGAGCGCGGGACGACGCGGCAACTCAGAGGAGTTCCTCGGGTGAGCAGACGCTGGGGGTTAACAGGGTCTTGATCAAGGAGGCGGCCAGCAAACGCGGAAGGGAAAGCATCCACGCGAATCGGGCGCACGAGCATTGGACCGGGGGGTAGCGAATCACTTCCGTCGAGCAGCCCGGTCTGAGTTATCAAGCGTCTATGAGAGGACGCCGGATCAGGGGTCAGGTAGGTTTGTGTGTACCCCGTTACATAAGCGGCAAAGTATGCTAAAGCATCGTACCATTTTCAAGTTAGATGCACGGAGCCGCAGTCGCAGTCGTGACCGCCGTAGCAGCCACCACCGCCGTAGCAGGAGTGCCACGCAGGAGCGCAACCACAGTAGCAGCAACCGAGCACGGCAACGGGAACCGGCAGGACGGGGGGGCAATCAGGTCCACCACCTCCGCCGCCGCGGAGGGAGCGCAAACCGCCGGCCCAGCAGGAGAAGGAGGAAGAGGTGGAACAGCATCAGGCGCAGCAACTGTGTCATCAGCAGCAGCAGCAGCAACTGCAGCCGCCGCAGACGCCGAAACAGCAGCAGCGACCGTCAGAAGGAAAAGCGGAAGGAGTAGGAGCCGCGTCACGAGCATCGGGGATGTCCGTACGTGGCCGAAGCTCGTTAATCGTCGAATGGATAAGGAAGGACGCGGCAGCCGGTTCGTCGGGGATATGGAGGAGGAGTTGCCCACGCTGTTACCGGGTAGTGGCCGGGATACCCGCTGTGCACCGACGATAGTTATGCGTCGGGCAGGGGGGGTGTTGCAGCGCTACGGGCTTCAGGAGTCGCCCAGGTGGGCGACAGGGTATTCTGTGATGTACGTTGACTGACCTGACCAGTGACGCACGGAGGGTGCATCGTGTAAGGCAGCGATAAAGCCGTAGGATGGCTCGCTGTCATATCGATGTAGGTATACAATGGAGTGTCCCCGGCGGGGGAAGCCATTGTCTGGGTCATGGAAACCCCGTATCGGCTGTAATGGTCGATACGGGTGCTCTCTGGCCCTACCTGGGGTTAGTCAATCCCACCAAGAACGAAATAAACAAGTCGAACCATATCCTGTTTACACACTGTGCATGAGTCTTGCTCACCACGTTCATGATTGTCGCCTATCACGTGCCTGTCTGTTAACCACACGTCGCACCTGCTGAGTAATACCAACACTCAACTCGCGTGGCGTCTGGCCACCCCGTGGCCAGAGAGGATTCAGGAGCGAGGAAAGGAGGAAATCCCCAGAAGGACTCTCTCAACGAACGACAACAGCTGGCTATCGAGGTGAGACCAAGCCGATAGCGACACACAAGAGGAGGCAGCTGTAACAGTAGTAGTAGTAGTAGTAGTAGTAGTAGTAGTAGTAGTAAACCAGGTATGACACCTGATGGTGTGTTTGCTGTATGTACTCGTACGCCCGGCAACTGCTGCTTACGAGCTTCAGGCATACATACAGTAATCAACACACACGTGATTGGACCCACGAATGGAAGGGGTGCACAACGGCAGTAGCGCCAGTTGATAAACCGGAGGTTTTAGTTCTTGCGGGTTCATGCTTTGTATCTGGTACGAGTAGGTGATGAGAGTATGAGGAATGCGCAATCGGCACAGGAAATGTAATACCAGGTACCAGGTACCTGGTAGATGAAAAAGCGGGCCGAACGTCGAGATCTGCATCATTTCCTCAGACTACTCGCCAAACTGTGGTTCAAACGTCACGGCGAACTTCACGACGATTTATTTTGCCGAAAAATAACTGAGACGACGTTCTTTCACGACGTTTTTTAAATTTTTACGGGGAAACCATCTAATACCAAAAATTGCAAGCAGTGTGGAAAAAACTAAACAACACCAGCCGCGGCGGTAGACGTAGGCGACAAACCACAACAACAACAACAACAGCAGCAGCCGCGGCGGTATAAATAGGTAGCACACAACAACACCACCACCAACAACAGCAACAGAGAAGCACAGAACACAACTCACCGCCACCTCCTGTCTCGAGCGTGAAGGACACGGTGCGGACGTCGATAGGCCTGGCGCATAATTCACCGTCTTTGGGCCACTTCAAGATTATCCCGCTGCCGGGGCAGGTGTCGTGGTCGCCGGTCGCAAAATCGACCTTGCCTCCAAAGTTCCGTCTCCATCATATAGCTGGGAGATGCAGCGGTTGCACTTTACAGTGGGATTGAGCACTGACTTGGACAGGGGGGTTCTGTTCGAAATGGGCTTCCAAGATCCGCCAGAAGAGGGCGAGGCAGAGGTGTATTGAAGGCAGCACCTTTTATATCGGCAGCAGGAAAAAGTGCAGTCCACTCTGTAGAAGCAGCACCACCAGGAGCAGGCGATGCCATCTACCAGGCAGGAGCAGCACTAGCGGGAGAAGCACCCGGTACCAACAGAAGCAGCGAGAGCAAAAGCAGCACCAGCAGGAGCGGCACCAGAAGGAGCGGCACGAGCACGAGCGGCACGAGCAGGAGCGGCACGAGCAGGAGCAACGCCAGCAGGAGGCCAACTGGCCAAGCGGTATACGAAGAGGCAGCACCAGCGTGACGCCCGTCGTATGCTGTCTACATGTGTCCATGCACGCAAATAATCCAATGACGCGCGTCGTAGGCCTGAGTTGAAACTATTCCGGAACAAAATAGAAAAAAAAATCGGTCTACTATCGTATGTATGCCGTCTTATAGCCGGTCTCTTCGGGCCAAAGCAACTGAGATCAACGGCAGTCCTGTTGAATCTGTTCCCGAAAAGTCCCTCCACTCGCGAATAGTACAAAACGCTCGCGAATCAGGGCTGACAATCTTGCGAAAGGCCACCGAAACGCCCCCACGGCGACCGATGTGAAAATGTGGCCGAGGTAAGGGTAAGGGACGCAGGTGTATCTTGCAGCTTGGGAAGCAGTGCTTCTCTTCTTCTGATATAGATCTTCTTTATTGATGACTAGAGCTGAGGAGGTGCTCTGGTAGAGAAGTGAGAGGTAGGGGGGTGGGACTCGACGCTCAGATATACTCGTCCCACCCTACGCTACGAGCTCTCCTAAATTCCTCCTATCTAACGTACTCCTAAATAACTTCCTAGGGCTACCGATTGTTCTTCTGCTGATATAAGAACTTATCATTTTATGGTCCTATCTGCGTTAAGGAACATTACTCTTATCTAACGGGCTATCCGCCCTAGAGAACATTCCTGAAAGACCGTTACTCTCAACTAACGGAATATCCGCCGGGTTAATCCATTATTTGGATTATTTTCGTATTACTTAGGCTACGAAACTGCAGACTATATTATCTAAATCTTTAGCCCATAAGTACTCCACTCATATCACATTAGCCCACCCTGAATAGTCGTATATGCAGACCACAACATGGTCGATAGATGATGACAAAGTTCATCCCAAAAGACCAGGAAAAGGTGCTCGAAGATGCGGCTATTCGAAACAAAAGAAATGAGGCTATAGATCCCCCCACACCTCGTAATAAGCCCCAAACACTGCGAAGAGGCGTTTACTGAGAACGGCCACTAAAAGGCATAGACCAAAGGAGAGGAAGAAATAACTCAAAGCGAACGCGAAAGCAGAAAAACGCGAAGCCAAAACCAAAGAGAGACGAAAGAAAACAGGAGACAGAACAAAAGCCGAAGCGAAGGCTGGAGAAGAAAACTAAGGCCGAAGTGCAGGCGAAAGAAGGGCGCACAGACGTATTACTGGGGCCATTGTCTGGGGCACAAAAAGGTGCGAACGGGGGTTGGTCGCCGAACCGGGTTGGCAAACTAGGAAACTCGCGAAAGGAAGCAGTGTTCGTAATAAAAAAAACACATATATATCTGGTAGGAGTAATGCCTTGTCTTGTGGCGGAGGTCCTAACGTGGTAGACATCACTCAAGAGAAACGGGGCACTGCTAAAGTGCAAAGAGGGCTGCGTACACTAGGGGCTATTAAAACCGGGAGACGTAGCGAACAACGCTGCGACTGGGAGACGTCTTCGTGGTATGAACTATACCAGCAAACGTAGCAAGGTAGTTAACTCAACAAGAAACAAAACTGAAGAAGATCCGCAAGGAGATCGGCCTAATGCCTGCAGTTCAAGGTGGTAGATAGCGCAGGGCTAAAACACGAGCGTGTGCCACTCGGCCAACAGGGGCGACATCAAAGATGGTGTCGTTTGCCACAGAGCAGAGGGGCGCGCGGAATACCGAATAAAAGATGACGAAACCTAAGAAAAAGAAAGCAAAGCACGATCGGGACCAGGAAACTAACTGTAAGCAGAACACATGTCAGGGAAATCGATCTTGGTAGAACCGCCATGGTTGATAACTCTGCGGCCTCCCGGGCGGCAATGCTATCCGGACCCTACTTGGCAAACATAGAAGAACCACGGGTGAGCTGGAAGCTCGATATAATCTTAGCTCCATGACCGTCTGAAACAGGGGTCGGTGGAAACCGACGGAGGCCAGGGTACAGCCCAGGCTACGACACGATTTTACCTCGGCGTAGTATTGCCAATAACTTGCGGTAGGCTGATGAAGTAGAAACACATATGAAAATTACGGTATCGCTACCCTTCGGTGGCCTGAACGTAAGAAGGCAACACGGAGGTGTAGGCGATATGAAGAAAACAAAAGGTAGACGGAAACAAATGCACCCAAGAAGCTGGCTGCTGGTGACTATTGAAGACTAACCCTGAAGAACTACTTTAATATATTGTTGACTAACCAGAAACAAGTACCCAGAACTAAAAAAACAATATGCTAAACCAAGGCTAACCAGAGGGGGGAGTGGAAACCGTGGGGGCTCCGCGGGACACATCAGAGTTCCGCAGCAGCCCACGTGCTAGGCTCCCGTTCCCATGGCGTTGAAGACACCACGATCCGTACACGGCGTTTCGTGCTGTAGTGTAGCGGGCGGGTTGAAGGTCGATCTTGATCGGTCCGGGGTCATCCAGGAACCGGATGATGTAGGAGCCGCCCGGTGAAGGTTCCGGTGGAATTCCCGAAGAAGCGTCCGGGGGTGAGCGGTGAGCGATCTTGCCCAGCCACCAGAGGCCGTCGCGCGCTTTGTACCATATGTGCGCTCCGGAGGGGAGGATGGTGGTGCTGAAGTTGTGGAGCCAGAGGCTGCGGGAGACCAGGGCGTAGCCGGGGGCGAGAAAGATTTGTCCTTGGAATCGTGCCAGTTCGCGGTGGGCAGCGCCGATGCGCATCTGGCGGTAGAGGCGGTTCGTCTGGCGGTGTTGTGTCGGCGCTCCTGACCAATAGAGTAGGATGTTGCGCCGGAAGTGTTGAAGGCCCAGCTCGCGTTCCCAAGAGGGGCTGAGAAGTCCAGCCCAGTGGGTCTCGTACAGAACGGCGATGACCCCGCCGCGGCCGCGTACGAGTTGATGGCCGGTGATCTGCTCGACCTCGAGGCGTTCCGGTGGGGGAGTGACGTCGTCGACGGCGACGTGGTAAGGTGGGGACTTGGCGGCAGAAGCTGTGAGTACGTATGTAGTGAGGTCCGCGGGAAGATGCTTGGGGATATCGCTGGTGTCGTCGGGGTTCCGGCAAGGTTTGCATCGTTGAACGGAGACGCGTGGCTTGGAGTCCCGTCCCGGAAGGTCGGATGGAAGGTCAAGGAAAAGTAGCTTGTCGTGAAGAGGGCGGTTGTCGGGGGTGTTCGAGGCGGGCGTCGGTCCAACGGCGAGGACCTTGAAGGGCCCATTCCAGTTCAGGGAAAGCTTCGTCTTGAGTACGGTTGCGTCGGTGCCCTTTTTGACGCCTTGGCGAATGGTTGAGGCGGAGTTGTAGACCCAAACCCAGCCGCCGACGGTGAAGGGGGGGGATGCTCGGAGGGCGGCCATGATGGGCGCGTTGCGGCACTGGAGACGCGAGACGGTGAGTCGGTGTAGTTCGCGGACGAGGGAGTACGCGCGTCGTTGTCGGTCGGTGGCGAGGTTGATGTAGACCAGATGATCGCGGTCCAAGCTTTGGTGGCCGCCGATGTTTGCGGGTTCGAAGACCGAGAGCGGGAGGCGAGGAAGGCGGCCCATGTGGATTTCGTTAGGCGCAAGCCCTGTAGCGGTGTTCACGGAGTTGTTGTAGGCCGACGACACGTGTGGCAGCAGCACGTCCCAGTCGGTCTGCTGTTCGTTGCCGACCATAGAGAGCATTTGGGCCAACACATGGTTGACGCGCTCGACGCCGCCGTTGGTGCAGGGAAGGTAGGAGCTGGTGTTGACCTTGCGGATACCAAGGCGCTCGTAGACGATGTTTGCAAGCTTGGAGGTAAAGTGTAGTCCGTTGTCGGAGAGAAGCGTAACCAGGCACCCCCAGAGAGGGATGTATTCGTTCAGGAAGATGTCGGCGGTGCCGGCGGCCGTGAACTGCGCCGCTGAAACGGCAAACATATCGGCGCGCCGGCTGAAGCGGTCGGTGAAGAGAAGGATGTGGGCGTTGCCGCGCGGCGTGAGCGGCAGGGGTCCGAAGTAGTCGACGCTGACGGTGATGCCAGGCCCGTTGGGCAAAGGAAGAGAAAGGATGGGCCAGCGAATGATGTGCCGGAAGGTTTTCCGCACCTGGCATTGAAGGCAGCGGCGGATCCACCAGCGGGCGGAAGCGTCCATGCCAATCCACCAAAAGGAACGTGCCAGCATGCGGACCGTTCGGGTGACTCCTAGGTGTAGAGAGGTGATGGCGTGGCAGGTGTTCAGCACCCAGGGGCGCAATAACATTGGCACGTAGATGCGTGGGGTAAGGGGGGCGGGTGGTGGTAGGCTGTTCCCGGGTGGGGGTGGGGGTGGTCGTTGGACCAGGAGGGTGGTTTCGTCGTCCGTACGGTGCAGCTTGCTTTTGGAGGCAAGGGTGAGTACGTCCGGAAGTTGTGGGCGCCGGGCCGAGGGGATGAAAATCCAGGAGGTCGTTCGGCCGGGGGGCAGGGGAGTCCAACGACAGGAAGCGGATGGTGGCGCAGCACAGGGGCTCTGCTCGTTGTTCTCGTGCCCAGTCTTTGAAGGTGTAGTGCTCGACGCGGGCGAGGAGGTAGGGGTCGTCATCGGGTTCGACGATGGGCTCCGGGAGGGGCAGCGACGGTGGTGTTGGTGCCGGCGGAGAAGGCGTTGTTGGGGGGGTTGGGGTTGGGTTTGCGGGCGCAAACGGGTCGGGCGGCGCGGGAGCTGTGGCTGAAGGCGCCGTAGGAGGAGGGGGTTTTGGCTGGACCCCGGCCGGGGGCGTGGGCGCACTGTAGGTGGGTGGAGATCGTCTGCGTACGACGGGTTGTGGTCGACGGCCGAAGCGATAGTCGGCTGTGGGTCGAGGGGTTCCCGCGGCAGCGGCGATGCGATGGCGGGTCCGAGAAGATATCAGGCCTGAGACGGCTGGTTCCGTGCCGCCAGTGGTGGACGGCGGAGAGATGACGGACGGCCTGGAAGCCGAGCCTGGAGGAGCTCCGCTGTTCACGGCGGCGTTCTCGGGGCCAACAAGCAGTCCGGCGGTGGAGTCAGGGGTCGCAATAGGCCCGACGAAGGTGTCGGGTGCGGGGGAAAGGGTGGGGTGCTCCATACGTGGTCCCAGTAGGCGGAAGTCGCGAAAACCGTCGGTGGTGAAAGGAAGCGGCTGGATGGTTGGGATGGGCCTTGAAGGGGGGGATACGAGCCCACCCAAGCCGATACCCGGGGCGGGAGGGTCGTTCAACGCGAAGCCGCAGGGGCGGATGAGGTAGATGCCGACGGTGTCCGGGCCGGTAAGGCGGTTGCGTCCGGTGCGGTCGGCGTCGGTGGCTGGTTGGGGAAGCCGGGAGAGGAAGTCGGCGTTGCCGTTGGCCGTGCCCTTCCGGTATTCCAGCGTGTAGGTGTACGCCGAAAGGAACTCGAGCCAGCGCCGGACGCGGGCGTTGTGTTCTCCGACCTTGGCGATGTTCTCGAGCGCCTTGTGGTCCGAGTAGATCTGAAAGCGGGTGGACCATAAATGTCCACGGAGGCGTTTGATCGCCCACACGATGCTCCCGGCCTCGAGGTCGAGGGGTGTCCACGAACGTTCGGAGTTCAGGATGGCACGGCTGATGAAAAGGATGGGTCGGACTGAGCCGTCGGGTTGTTCTTGCTCAAGGGTCGCGCCGAAGCCGTCGATGCTAGCGTCGCAGTAGAGGCGGAAGGGGCGGGAGTTGTCGGCGACGGCGTCCCAGTCGGGGTAGACGAGGATAGGCGGTTCAGCAAGTTCTTGGAAGATGGCGCGGACGGTGGTTTCCATGGCGGGGGTGAAGTCGAACGTGGCGCCTTGCTTGAGTAAAGCGTTGATGGGGCTCAGACGTCGGGAGAGATTCGGCAGGAACTTGCCGTAGTAGTTGATGCCCCCAAGGAGCGAGCGCACTTGCTTCTTGTCGGTCGGCATGGGCATTCTGGTGAGGGCGGCGACCTTGTCGGAGTTGGGGCCGTAACCGCCGGCGGAGATGGTGTGTCCCAGGAAATCGGCGGTGGTGGCGCCAACTTTGGCTTTGGCCGGGGAAAGTTTGAGGTGGTGCTTCCGGAGGCGTCCGAAGAGAGCTCTGATGTTGGCAACGTGGTCGTTGGGGTTGGGGTCGAAGCCGATGATGTCGTGGAGATACGCGGCGACGCGTTCCAGGCCTTTGATGACCTCGTTGCTGACCTTAACGAACCAGCCGGGGGAGGCGGTGCTGCCTTGTGGCATAACAAGCCACTCAAACAACCGGTTCGGTGTGCAGAACGCTGTCAAGGGGATGATGTCCTCGTCGATGGTGATTTGGTGGAACGAGGAGACCAGGTCGAAGAGGGAAAAGATGCGACCTTTACCCAAGGAGTCGAGGACTTCGTCGACGCGGGGGATGGGGAGTTGTCCGAGGGAGCTGATGGCGTTGAGCTTCTTGTAGTTGATTGTGATGCGAACACCTCCGTCTTTCTTGGGGATGGCGACCATAGGGCTGGCGTATGGCGACGTGGAATGCTGGATCAGGCCGGCAGCCAGGTACTGGTCCAATACGGCGTCGGCCTTCTTGGCGAGGATGGGGTTGATCCTGTAGGGGCGGGAAGTGACCGGTGCGCTGTCCGGAGGTACCGTGATCTTGAACGGCATTAGCGAGCACGAGCCGAAGTCGGTCTTCGACGTGGAGAAGACGTCCTGGAATTCGCAGAGGACGTCGCCCAAGTTGTTGATCACCGATGGGGTCCATCCAGAACCGTGAAGGTCGAAGTTGACGTCGCGTAGGTGCAACGGCAGACGTTCCCAGAGGTCGAAGAAGCTTTTGTGCTGGTCAGCGTCGAGGCGTGCAAGGAGCTGTGGGCACGGGGCTTTTGGTGCGGTAGAGGGGTCGGCTGTTGATAGACTCTGGTCGGCCACCGGGATACTGTCGTGGAGGGCATGTACGTCCGGAAATGGAGGGGGGAGCGGCGGGTCCAAGGAGGGATGCCTAAGGGCGGCGAGCGGTACCTGTACCAATGGGGAGCAGGAGGTTCCGAGGAGGTCACCCGGCTCGAGTTCGGTAGATCCAGATAGGGGGACCGTTTGGCACCCGTCGGAGACGAAAATCGCCGTGTCGGAAAGGGGGTTCTCGCGGGGGAGCATGTTCACCATGTAGTTCCCGGCCAATGCTGGGGCGCCTGACTGGCGCACCAGGTTGACCTTGACGAGCTGTGGGGTAGAGGAGAGCAAAATAGTTTTGTTGCCGGCGAATCGGAGGTGGTAGACGTCGTCAGTGGAACGATCATCGGGAATGAATGCTGAGGCTCCGTTGGGGTCGTGGTGACTTAAAGAGAGCTCACCACGGGTTCGCCGGGAAGGTTGGTGGGGGAGGGCGGGCTGTTGCCGGAGCGTAGTATACGAGCGTTGCTCGAAGCGCATCCAGCTGTCTCGTCCCAGGAGGATGGGGTGCTGCATGGTTCCAGCAGGAACTACGCAGGCCCATACTGCTAGGGCAGCGGTGGGGGTCTGGAGGCGCATAAACTGGATGCTTAAGCGGATAGAGACGGAGGTGGAGAGTGGGGCTAAGGTGCCGAAGCCTCCCCATGAACGGGGGGAACTGTGCCGTTCGCAGGCGTCGGTGGCTGACTGGGAGGCCTTCAGTTGTTCCATCCCAGTTGCGGTGATAAACGACTGGGGCGAGCCGGTATCGAGCAGTGCCACGAGTTCGCGGCGGGTAGTGGCGGTGGGGCCGCTGTGCACGAGTACCTTCGTCGTGAACGATGCGTCGTCGACGGTGATGATGCCGCCTGTAAGGCATGGTCCGTGTTCTGGTATCGGCGGTGGGGAAGACCCGGGTTGAGTCGGTGGAGGCGGGTGTTTGCTCTGGGTCGTTGGGACTGGTAGGAGTAGGAAGTTTTGGGGAGGCAATCGGCGTCGAGGCTTTCTCGGACGTCCATCAGTACCCGGCCCAGCAGATTCCGACCACGCCAACGCGTCGGAATGTAGGCGTCCGGATGGTCGGCCTTGAGGCCTATGCCCCAGATGAGGTCGTGTGGGCTGGCCTCGGCAATGTGCTTGTCGTCCGTTGCCGCCAGCTCTCGCCGTAGCTCCGAGTGTTGGCGGAACTTGGAGAAGTTGATGTTGAGGACGATATTGTAGCGGTGTCGCTCCCAAACCAGTTCGTCGAAGCCGAAAAAGGTGCGCCCAAGTGCTTTTTGGTCGGCCGGGTCACGGTTCGCTTTGATACGGCGCTCAGTTGTGGTGTCCCCGAAGAGCGCAGCCTTCTGCGCCATCATCATCTGCTCGGCGCAGTTGTATGTGACGCCATCGTGTTCGATGTCGCACAGGTACCACTGCGAAAAGACGAAAGAGGGGTCCCACAAGAAGTGAAAGGATGAGGGGGCCTCTGCGGTGGTGTGAGCTGTTGATGGCGTGTTGGTTGTTGGGGGTGGGGGGCGACGATAATTTTTCCTATCGCCACCTGGCGTCGACGGGGGTAGAGTCAGCCACGATCTAGCGGTGCTGACCGGAACCCTCGTGTTCGCGGGGGAATTGTTCGGCAAAACCGAGATACCGGGGGGGTCCACGCCGGGGCTTATATCCGGGCGAGACAACCCGGAAAGGTTAGGGTTGACGATATTTTTTCTATCGCCACCTGGCGTCGACGGGGGTAGAGTCAGCTACGATCTAGCGGTGCTGACCGGAACCCTCGTGTTCGCAGGGGAATTGCTCGGCAAAGCCGAGGTACCGGGGGGGGTCCACGCCGGGGCTTATACGCGGGGCGAGACGACCCTGAAGGGCCCTGTCGTCCAACTTATGGAGGGCAGGGGGATACTCGCTAGGGCATACCACACCTGGGGCCCGTGTCCACGCGTTGCACGAAGCAGACGAGGAGGACGGGGCAGGGGGCTCAGGGCATGTCCTGGTCGACGTTGGTCGCGAGTCTTCCGTTTTTAATACGGGACTGTCCCTCGAGCTCAGGGGCAGCGGTCGTGTCAACACCGTGGCAGCGGGTGGAAGCCCGTCGTTCGCGGGTCCAACGCTGTCACAAGAAAGGCGCGCATGCTGGAACAAGCGCGTATGGAGCGGCCAATTACAGGCAGGCTCAGAGGGCGATGGCCCGGTCGACGAAACGGTAGTTTCGTGTGAACCGGAACCGCTGGTAGCCGTAATCGTCGAGACGTTTCCCAGGGTAGCAATGTCTGGGGTCTCGGCAATGGTCGGCAAGTAGCGTTGCTCACCGCCGGAAGACGTCGAGTGGAGCATCCTGGTGAGGCTCGGCGTCTTGGCCTCCTCCCGCCCACACCTCAAGGCAATCACTTGAGCAAGAGGATCAGTGCTTGAGCAAGTGGCTGGGAAATGGGCTGGGGTAGGGGGGGGGCATGCGGGGGCAGGGGTCGGGGAGGCGTGGTGCACGTGATTTACGCGTGCGTCCTGGGAGCCTCGGGTACTCGCAGTAGGAGCTGTTGGTGGAGATGCGGCAGGTGCTCCACCATTGGCTTGTCAGTTGGTGGGGAAGGTTCCCGGCTGCCGTTGGTTCGGATGGGTGGTCGAGTTGTTGCTGCCCATCCGCATGTTCGCGGGGGCGGCAGGTGCGGAGGTGTTGGTCGCCGGGGCATGCACCGTCAACGCGGAAGACGAGGGGGCAGGCTCGATGCGTTGGTGTTGGAACTGTTGTCCCGGCGAGTGTCGGTTGCCGTTGTCGTAGTTCCGGCCGTTGCTATGGCGCCAGTTGTCGGAGCGCCCGTTGTTGCCGCGGTAGTTGCGGGAGTGGTTATAGTTGGAGCGGTTGTTGTTGGAGTTCCCGCTACGGTTGGTGTTGTTGTTGCCTCGACGGTTGCTGTCGTAGCGGTTGGAACTCCGCTCCAGGTTGCGCTCGTATTGCCCCCGGCGGTAAGAGAGCATCTTCTGTTGCCACTGGTGGTAGGCGTTTCCGCCGTCGTTCAGCTGTCCTAGTGCCGGGTTCAATATGCCGGGCGTGTTGAGGAAGCCCTCGGAGCAGGTCTTCATGCTGTGGTCCGTGCCTTGGCAGTTGAGGCAATGACCACCGTGGGCACGGAGGGCTTGGGCGCGGGCAGAGCTCGTCAGGAGCGGTGTCAGGAGCGGTGGGGTCTGAGGATTGAACGTCGTCGTCACCATGTAGACCTCCTCGTAGTGTCGCAGCGGCCAGTCCGCCTCATCCTCGCAGAACGGGTCGCGCCCCTGTTCGGCGACGTTCATGACGAACGGGTTGGAGGAAGACCCTCTTGCGTTGGTCCCTGAGCCACGTGGAATTTGCTGTCGCGCCGGGGTCGATGGGGAGGAGGAGTACGTGACGAACCCGCCGGAAGAAGTCGCGTGGAAGCGGTGCCCGTTGATTGCCGGCGTCTTGTTGGTCGCCAAAACTTCGAACGCTGCCCACATGTCGGTAACCGAGGAGAAGGGCTGCGGGGTGGTCATGAGGCGCCCCGGATAAAGCGTGGGCTTCAGGGAAGGGTACTGGCTTCCCGTGGCGCCGCGCACAATTTCGACGACCATGGCGTCGCTCGGCTTGAAGACCCGCTCCGTGCCCTGTGCGATTGACACGCGTTCTTTGAAGGCCCGGACAAAGGTTGCAAAGTCTGTGAGATTGGGGACGCCGAAGGTGTGGAGCTGCTCGAAGGCGCGGCCCTGGTCGCCGTCGTCGAAGTGGTTCGTGAGTAGACGTAGGAGTCTTGAACGCCGATGGTCCGGTGTCGTCGACGGTGAGTTCTTGGCGCACTTGTACAAAGAAATCATCGATGAGGTGGGGCAGTGGTGATGCCATGACCTGGGGGGATGAGAGCGCCTTGCGAAAACTCCGTGGGAGTGGGGCAACCCATCCCGCTACCCACGGGGGTGTGTCGAACGATTGTTTCTCCGAATCGTCGCACACGATCAGGATCTCGCCAAGGACCAGCTTAACGCTGGCCAGGAACATGCCTAGGTAAACGTCAGGTTCGATGTTGTCCGGGTATGGGAGTCGCACGAGCGCAGTAAACTTGCGCATATCGACCCCGGCGTAGAGGCGCCGGACACTGCGTCGTTCCGCTTCCGTCATGGGCTCCGTAGTGGCTCCTGTCGTCAGGCCGAGCGCTCGTGTAGAGGGGAGCGCTGTCGTTGTGGTGGCCGGTGTCGAAGGGGCGTGGGGCGGTGTCGTCGGTGACGGTGTGTTCGTCGTGGGGCGGATGGTTGGGGGTGTCGGAGGGGCGGGTCGAGACTCGGTCGGGTTCCACACGTAGCCGCGGCCGGCGTTGGAGTGGAAATACCTTAGCTCGAGTAAAAGGGTGTGGGCGGCCCCGATGAACTCGGTCGAGGCACCCTCGGTGGCGGCGCGGGCCAGAACGAAGGTGATCGACGGGTCGCAGTCGGGTGTGAACAGTCGGCAGACGCGGTGTGCCGCTATAGAGACATCTGAGGCTATCGGGTCGCGTGTGCTCTGCATCCAGCGGAGCTTGGCGTCCAGGAAGACCCAGTCAGTTGACTCAAAGCCGAACGTCTGCGGTTGCCGGTGCCCAGTGGGGTTGGGGGCTGGCAAGGATTGGGCCGGTAGTGGTGCCTGGGGCATTGTGGTCTCAGCTTGATTCTGAGGGCGCTGGGAGGTGGTGATCCTAGACATCGCGGCGGACGTAAAGGGTGGTCCAGGGTGCGGAGCCGACGGCTGCGATTGGGCCGTGGTTGCCGTGGTCGCAGCTGTTGTCTCATAGGTAGGGTCGAAGGGGTTCGAGGAAGGGGTAGGAGAGGGCGGTAACACGAGTAGGAGGTCAGCGCTCTCTTTCGCAAGAAGGAGGAGCTGCTCGTGGTGGGCTTTGAGGGCCGCGCGGCGCTCACGGAGAGCCGTAGGATCGCCTTGGTAGTGCCCCGGATTGAGAGCAGGGGAGGAAGTTTCCTGTGCGGAGACTTCCGGTTTGATGGTAGGCCCGGCACTGGTCGTGCCTGCTCCCAGTGGAGAAAATCCCGGTGTGGTGGGGTGTAGAGCGAGGTCACTCAGAATGGTTTCGAAGCCGGGGGTGTCGTCGTCCGTGGCGCGAGAGGACCTTGCGGCATACCTCGCCTCGCGGGGGTTGGTGGTGTCGGGGGAAGGGGCGCCGGGCATGTCGGTGGAGGAAGCTTTCTCGGCCATGTTTAGGCGGGTAGAACGCTTGTACTGGGGCGGGAAAAGATTTGGTGGAAGATGGAGAGGGCGGGTGGATCCTGGCTTGGATCAGGGTAGGCGGCTACAATACCAACAAACCGATCTAGAGTAGAGAAAGGAGTGACGGTAAGGACGTACGATAGGGGGTGGGAAGGGGGGGGGGGTGTGCCACAATTTTTTAGTGCCCGTCGAAGGATATTTTTATAGTTGAGGACGTCTAGCTAGTTTCAGGCGCCTCGCGTGTGATTGACGGTAGTTGCGCCCGAGTCACTCAAGTGATACCAGTTGAACTGAATTGAACAGAATGAAGGAAGGCTCATAACCTCGAGGGTCATGACCTGAAGGAATAATGCATGTTGAGGCTCTGTCTTCTATGAGAAGAGATGCAGAGGCGGCACCGAAGTGTCTGTGAAGATCACTTGTGATGAAGAGAGAAGATGGTTTGAAATTGGCGCTTAATTGGCCATTATAGAAGGAATATTGATCTCAGAGATCAAGAGGAGAAGAAGAGAGGAAAGGGAAGGAATAGAAAGGAAATGGAATGAACGAGGTGGGCGCTGCCATCACCTGATCACGAGACAATGCCCATGCTACGGGCAGGTCTATTCTACAGCAGCCCGTCAAGGTTCCGTGAACCGTTCCTAGCAATGTCCCTGCAACCTTCTATGTAGCGTACTCGTAACGTTGTATGGAACGTTACCTGCTACCTGTTGTGGTAGACTAGCTACCCTGCGTTATGATCAGTATGATAGAGATAAGTTGAATACAGCAGTGCGTCGGCAAGAAAGAACAAACTCAAGTTTCGCCGCATATCGTATTTCTCCGCACCTATCATAAGATACTATTTGTAAGCTCGTGTGGAGTGACTGCACATCACAATATATATGGATGTCAACGTCCATATGCTGACACGCCCCCGTGATGTCAGTCAGTAGCTTACGCTTACGGTGTAGAAACCAGATACTCAGAAAATCATACTGCATAATAGTACGAGATATTGAGAAAACTGGGACGTGTTGTCCAGTATATACGTGTGTACGTATTTCTCGTATTTAACTCGTATGACTACAGAGTAGTACCTAGTGTAGGCGAAAATCAAGGAATAAAACAAATCGTGGTGTGATTACCAGCGATGCATACCCCAGAAAATAAAGTGTTAACCCGTCTCCTGTGTCCAACGCGCCCCCTGAACGGATGCCAAAAGCAGAAAAATAGAAAACTGTAGACGCAAACGTACTGAATTGTTTATCAATAGTCCATTCAGCATGTTTTGAGCGTGTGTGTATGATACGTACTCGAAATAAAGCTATGCAAACGTAAACCTTCCCCACAAAAGCAAAAAAGAAAAAACAATAAGAAATAACCTGGCGCGTATTGCTGGAGGCTCTTCTGCTTCGCGGCGCAATGCTGCGTCGTAGTTGGTGTTGCTGCTCGTGATGATCTTCATGTTCAGGAAGTAGAAGAGAGCAGAACGAAGTCGCTTGGAGAAATGGTTGTGAAGTTATGCTGCTGGTGATAGTCCATATAGCTCCGATGATAACGAAGAGATGGCTCGGCTGGACGTGGTTTCAGGTCGGAAAGTCTCGATCTCTGATCCCCCCGTACGTCCGTTGATAGACAAAGCGGGCGTTGGTTCGATCATGGGGGCGTTGCTTCGTGCGTTGCGTAGACCACGTTGATGCTGCAGATGTTTGCTCCGGGTAGTGTTGATGTTGTAGTACAGGAAGAAATGTTGTAGGTACTGCTGCTGCTGTAGAAGCTGCAGAAACTGGCTGTCGTAGAAGTAGAAATCCCAGGGGCCAATGCTGCAGGTACGTATGTATTGCAGTGATGTTAAACTCGAAGTCGCTGCGAAGAACAGGACGCCGATACGCCACCTAGAGGCCGTAGATATGAAGCGGAAGTGATCGTACGAGTAGTAGACCTATATCGCGAAGTAGTCGTGGTAGTCACAGCAGTAGTCGAAGAAGCTGATGGAGTAGATGCAGCTGGGCGGTGTACCTCCATCGCTGTGGATGACGTGTAGTCTGCGACGTTGAATCGACCGTTTAGTTGACCGTAGCTGAAGTGATTGCTAGTGCCATATTTGCTCCCCAGCTGTTGAACGATGTACACACTATTGACGTGTGGATTCGTCCGGTGCAGGCTACACAAAGAGTGCTTGTGTGCAAAGAAAAGTAATTTCCTCATCTAGTTCATGCGTGCAGAGCAATTTTGAACTCGATGACCTGGCTTTTTTTCAGTGTGAGCAGATCACTACTGCTACTCGTACACGCACGCGTAGACGCCCTTTCGCTATGAGCGAAAACCCGTTACGCAGGAGTATTGTTCGAGTATTATTTCCGAGTCTAAATTCGTGCCCCCCGCTTGGAGCGTGAAAGCCGTTGCTGGAAATGGATGCCCCGTATAGGCGTGAAAGCCCCGTATAGGCAGGAGGTGGTTCTCCCGATACTATGCTGAGTAGCTGATTCGTCAAAGCCCTGGCTGCGTGTACTACAGCGCGTGTAGGTCTTGAACAATGCACTTGAAGAAGTGGCTTTACCGTACTTCGCGCTCGATGGCGGGAAAACTGGCTTGAAACTAACTTTGCTTGTGATGGCGTAGAAACAGTCTTGTAACGTTCTTCGTACTTTACAGCGTGGAAGCAGTGTGAAAACAAGCTTCGCGTGTGATGAGCAGAAATAGTTGTGTGACGTGTTCCGCGCTTACAGCTCCAAAGCAGCATTGAAAACAAAGTTTTGTGTGTGATGGCACAAAAATGGTCGCGTGACTTATTTTGCGCTTACAGCGTGAAAACAATGTTGTACGTACGAATACGAGTTTCGCGCGTGAAAGCGTGAAACCGGATTCCTTACTCGTACGTGCTGCGCGCGTGAATGCGCACCAGTAGTCCCCTTACCTGCTTCGCGCATGGGAGCGTGAAAGCAGTCCTCCTTGAGGTACCCTGTAGAACTCACTTACTTGACGAAATTCGATGTAGATGTCGCCAGGTCGGTGCTGGTCCTGTGGTTGTTGGAGAACAAAAAAATAGCTTTTCCTCCGCACTTGAAAACCGAAAAAACGTTCTTCGTAGTTCCTGTACAACTTGACGAACCGATGGAGACGTCGTTCCGTTCCTTGGTGCCGGTCGATGTGTCGACTAGAGGTCGAGGCTCATAACCTGAAGGAAGGCTCATAACCTCGAGGGTCATGACCTGAAGGAATAATGCATGTTGAGGCTCTGTCTTCTATGAGAAGAGATGCAGAGGCGGCACCGAAGTGTCTGTGAAGATCACTTGTGATGAAGAAAGAAGATGGTTTGAAATTGGCGCTTAATTGGCCATTATAGAAGGAATATTGATCTCAGAGATCAAGAGGAGAAGAGAAAAGGAGAAGAAGAGAGGAAAGGGAAGGAATAGAAAGGAAATGGAATGAACGAGGTGGGCGCTGCCATCACCTGATCACGAGACAATGCCCATGCTACGGGCAGGTCTATTCTACAGCAGCCCGTCAAGGTTCCGTGAACCGTTCCTAGCAATGTCCCTGCAACGTTCTATGTAGCGTACTCGTAACGTTGTATGGAACGTTACCTGCTACCTATTGTGGTAGACTAGCTACCCTGCATTACGATCAGTACGATAGAGATAAGTTGAATACAGTGCGTCGGCAAGAAAAACAAAGTCAAGTTTCGCCGCATATCGTATTTCTCCGCATCTATCATAAGATACTCTTTGTAAGCTCGTGTGGAGTGACTGCACATCACAATAGATATGGATGTCAACGTCCATATGCTGACACAAACCTCCGTCTGAAATATCCAATGTTCGTAATGATAACAGGGCGTGACGATTACTGGGCGTGGGCAGTGCAAGACCTTTCGTTGGGATACAATTAGAGTACCCGTAAAGGAAACGTGTAGGTCGAGTCGGGGGGGAAATTGCAGCATGCCGGCACTATTTGGTAGCTGCACAGAATATCGGGCGATTCCCTACTTGAACGGTGGGCAGTTTTTCGTTCCGTGGTAGAAACAGACAGCAACCGATACATTTCGGGGGTCGCGAGGCCCGATACGTTGTGAGATACTTAGGGTATCGTAGAGGTGGCACGAGTGGGGAAAATAAATAAATAAATAAATTAGAAATAGACCCCGGCACGTGAAAACATGGAAAATCGGCTCCTTTTGGGGGAGTCGAATACGCTAATCCGCCGCGAGGGATATTGTATATTATTGTGTTTAGTTTGACCAGCATTCAGTTCATCACTTTCGGAAATGGTCACTGCCCGGGCCAAAGTTACAATGCTCCATATTCGAGCAGCTTGCAGCTGCTGTTTTTGTGATAAATAAGCTGGACAACCAAGCAAGGGAGAAACAGTTGTTTACTAGTTTGTGTAGCCTTTGTGGTGCTACGGTTCCATGCAGCCTGTATACCCTGCTTTGTTTGTAAAAAGCTGGTGCGGGGGGGGTGCGTTGGAAAATAACACTACTTGTTACAAACTTGAGCAGCAGTGTCTACCCTGCTTTGGTTAAAGGTAAAAAGAAAAGAAAAGGAAAAAGAAAAAAAGGGAGGAACAGGTCGAAATCAAAAAAGAAAGGGAAAACAAACAGGACCAAGCAAATATTCGGACCAGACCAGGTAGCATACATTCTGTTGATGTGCTACAGCTGAGGGGGGTAGACGTATACAGCAGTAGACAAGGTTGGGCGCCACAAAGCCTCGTTTCGTCGGTTTCGCTGAGGAACGTGCACGTAAGAAGCTGTTGCCGGACATATTTGTGCCGCATATAGAACTACATACTTAGATCACAACCCCTGAGCGTGCTCGGTTGGTGCATCCCTGGCCTCTCAGAGCTCCCACTTCCAAACCGCCTCCTTTCATTACTTGCCGGACCTTTCCAGCAGTTCTCTGTAGTCTCGGTCCTTTCTTCCTTTTTTCTTCTTTCGTTTCGTGTGCGTGCGTGTTCTCCGAGCACGGCATCGCGGGAGGACCCGGCACCGTCGCGAGTGTCAGCGGGTGCTGGCGGGTAGAGGGGGGGTTGCAAGGAGCGCGGTCGCTGCTTTATTGCCTAGGCGTCGCGTGTGCCTCGAGACACGAGGGATGCATGAACCGGCTTCGTCTGGCTTCGATTGATGATTGTTGATAAAGTATGTACGAGGTATTAAGGTCGTTCGGGAGGGCAAGATAATATTCAAGCGGTGCTTATTTTTGCGACCACGCTAAAGTTGAAAGAGGGACGTGTGCAGTTTGAACACCAACGTTATCGAGCTGGCGAACGACGGCCACGGTGAGCACCGGGCTTCACGCGAGGCGGGCGACGGGGCTGATTGTGGCAGAGAGTGATAAAAGCTTCACCCGGACCGAATCGGTAGCGAGGTGGTCGCGAGAGGGGCGGGCGGCGTACGAGGCTGAGAGAGAAGCTAATGTGAGATTTTTTTCTTTTTTTCTTCTCGACCGGGTGTCAGGTGTTCCACTCAGGCAGAAAAATATTACACGAGAGGGGACGGGGATTTTTTTCCCTTTCCGAGTTTTCGGTTTCATTTTCATTGTTTTTGCTGCTGTGCCGTGCTGTGCTTTCGCTTTCTTCGTACATACCGTAGTACAGACATAGAGCATATCGAAAGAAGAAAATAAGTACAGACAGTAGTACCCTACCTGGGGTATGTACGTATGTACGACATCCGCGACGCGAAGCGTATATGTGCCATCCAAGCTGACTTCGGAGCTCTTTTTTCATGAAGTATGGCGGCGGGACTCTTGGCATTATCAAGTCGCCGGTTTGCAATTACGATCCTTGCAAAAACTAAACTCAATCGTGGACCTCTGTTCGCTTCGCATAATTTGATGTACTGTTTTCCTTCCTGAGCGAGCGTAGCGGGCGGCGTAGGCCGCCCGCGGAGCGAAGCGCCTTGTATATATTATTATATAGAACTACATACTTAGATCACCCCCCCTGAGCGTGCTCGGTTGGTGCATCCCTGGCCTCTCAGAGCTCCCACTTCCAAACCGCCTCCTTTCATTACTTGCCGGACCTTTCCAGGAGTTCTTTGTAGTCTCGGTCCTTTCTTCTTCTTTCGTTTCGTGTGCTAGCGTGTTCTCCGAGCACGGCATCGCGGGGGGACCCAGCCCCGTCGCGGGTGCCAGCGGGTGCTGGCGGGTAGAGGGGGGGTTGCAAGGAGCGCGGGCGCCGCTTTCGTGCCTAGGCGTCGCGTGTGCCTCAAGACACGATGGATGCATGAACGGGCTTTGTCTGGGATGTTGATAGAGTATGTACGAGTTATAAAGGTCGTTCGGGAGAGCAAGACAATAGCCTCCTTTCGTTGCTTGCCGGACCTTTCTTTTGCAGTTTTTTGTTTTCTCGGTCCTTTCTTCCTTTTTATCTTCTTTCGTTTGGTGTGCGAGCGTGTTCTCCGAGCACGGCATCGCGGGAGGACCCGGCACCGTCCCGGGTGCCAGCGGGTGCTGGCGTCTAGAGGGGGGTTTGCAAGGAGCGCGGTCGCCGCTTTCGTGCCTAGGCGTCGCGTGTGCCTCGAGACACGAGGGATGCATGAACCGGCTTCGTCTGGCTTCGATTGATGATTGTTGATAAAGTGTGTACGAGGTATTAAGGTCGTTCGGGAGGGCAAGATAATGTTTAAGCGGTGCTTATTTTTGCGACCACGCTGAAGTTGAAAGAGGGACGTGTGTAGTTTGAGCACCAACGTTATCGAGCTGGCGAACGACGGCCACGGTGAGCACCGGGCTTCACGCGAGGCGGGCGACGGGGCTGATTGTGGCAGAGAGTGATAAAAGCTTTACCCGGACCGAATCGGTAGCGAGGTGGTCGCGAGAGGGGTGGGCGGCGTACGAGGCTGAGAGAGAAGCTCTTCTGTGCGTTTTTTTCTTTTCTTCTTTTCGACCGGGTGAAAAGGTGTTCCAATCAGGTAAAAATATATTACAGGAGAGGGGACGGGGATTTTTTTCCCTTTCCGAGTTTTCGGTTTCATTTTCATCGTTTTTGCTGCTGTGCCGTGCTGTGCTTTCGCTTTCTTCGTACATACCGTAGTACAGACATAGAGCATATCGAAAGAAGAAAATAAGTACAGACAGTAGTACCCTACCTGGGGTATGTACGTATGTACGACATCCGCGACGCGAAGCGTATATGTGCCATCCAAGCTGACTTCGGAGCTCTTTTTTCATGAAGCATGGCGGCGGGACTCTTGGCAATATCAAGTCGCCGGTTTGCAATTACGATCCTTGCAAAAACTAAACTCAATCGTGGACCTCTATTCGCTTCGCATAATTTGATGTACTGTTTTCCTTCCTGAGCGAGCGTAGCGGGCGGCGTAGGCCGCCCGCGGAGCGAAGCGCCTTGTATATATTATTATATAGAACTACATACTTAGATCACCCCCCCTGAGCGTGCTCGGTTGGTGCATCCCTGACCTCTCAGAGTTCCCACTTCCAAACCGCCTCCTTTCATTACTTGCCGGACCTTTCCAGCAGTTCTCTGTTGTCTCGGTCCTTTCTTCTTCTTTCGTTTCGTGTGCTAGCGTGTTCTCCGAGCACGGCATCGCGGGAGGACCCAGCCCCGTCGCGGGTGCCAGCGGGTGCTGGCGGGTAGAGGGGGGGTTGCAAGGAGTGCGGGCGCCGCTTTCGTGCCTAGGCGTCGCGTGTGCCTCAAGACACGATGGATGCATGAACGGGCTTTGTCTGGGATGTTGATAGAGTATGTACGAGTTATAAAGGTCGTTCGGGAGAGCAAGACAATAGCCTCCTTTCGTTGCTTGCCGGACCTTTCTTTTGCAGTTTTTTGTTTTCTCGGTCCTTTCTTCCTTTTTATCTTCTTTCGTTTGGTGTGCGAGCGTGTTCTCCGAGCACGGCATCGCGGGAGGACCCGGCACCGTCCCGGGTGCCAGCGGGTGCTGGCGTCTAGAGGGGGGTTTGCAAGGAGCGCGGTCGCCGCTTTCGTGCCTAGGCGTCGCGTGTGCCTCGAGACACGAGGGATGCATGAACCGGCTTTGTCTGGCTTCGATTTATGATTGTTGATAAAGTATGTACGAGGTATTAAGGTCGTTCGGGACGGCAAGATAATGTTCAAGCGGTGCTTATTTTTGCGACCACGCTGAAGTTGAAAGAGGGACGTGAGTAGTTTGAGCACCAACGTTATCGAGCTGGCGAACGACGGCCACGGTGAGCACCGGGCTTCACGCGAGGCGGGCGACGGGGCTGATTGTGGCAGAGAGTGATAAAAGCTTTACCCGGACCGAATCGGTAGCGAGGTGGTCGCGAGAGGGGTGGGCGGCGTACGAGGCTGAGAGAGAAGCTCTTCTGTGCGTTTTTTTCTTTTCTTCTTTTCGACCGGGTGAAAAGGTGTTCCAATCAGGTAAAAATATATTACAGGAGAGGGGACGGGGATTTTTTTCCCTTTCCGAGTTTTCGGTTTCATTTTCATTGTTTTTGCTGCTGTGCCGTGCTGTGCTTTCGCTTTCTTCGTACATACAGTACAGACATAGAGCATATCGAAAGAAGAAAATAAGTACAGACAGTAGTACCTTACCTGGGGTGTATGTACTTACGTACGACATCCGCGACGTGAAGCGTATATGTGACATCCAAGCTGACGTCGGAGCTGTTCGTTCCTGAAGTATGGCGGCGGGACTCTTGGCATTATCAAGTCGCCCGTTTGCAATGACGATCCTTGAAAACACTAACTCAATCGTGGACCTCTATTCGCTTCGCATATTTTGATGTACTTTTGTTCTTCCTGAGCGAGCGCAGCGGGCGGCGTAGGCCGCCCGCGGAGCGAAGCGCCTTGTAAGAACTTATCATTTTATGGTCCTATCTGCGTTAAGGAACATTACTCTTGTCTAACGGGCTATTCGCCCTATAGAGAACATTCCTGAAAGACCGTCCCCCTTAACTAACGGAATATCCACCGGGTGAATCCATTATTTGGATTGTTCTCGTATTCCTCAGGCTACGAAACTGCAGACTATATTATCTATATCTATAGCCCATAAATTCTCCACTCATATCACACCGACCAGAGAAAACGAATTTATAGTTTTGTTTACAAGTTTTCCCTTCGGAGTGGCATGAGCGTAGTGTGTAAGAAGACTCTTGTCGAAAAAATATGTATTTGGTGGGCTGGTTTGAACTATTCCACCCATTGCAGTTGTATGTGCTGCAGTTGGGGCAATAGCTCAAATGTACACCAGTTAACAACCAAGTTTGTATGAGTATAAAGAAAATAGTAGTGGAACATGCAGATGAGGGTGACGCAAGAGAGCAGTTATAATGACCGAAAAAGCAGGTAGAAATTATGTATTACAGCTGTTATGAGATATGAAGGTGACATGAGCGTGATATGCAACTTCGACAGTAAGCACTCGCTCAACGAATCCCAGCGCCAGTCGACACATGTCCTGCGACACAAAACGGTTCGACAACGAACGAAACCTTTGGCGGACGCCCAAACCAACTGCGACAGAAATTCCTCAAGAAAAAATGTCTTCAACGAAGCGTAGCAGTGGGCCCGGGGCCGGCGTCAAACGCAAAGAAGTCGAAGCGACGGGAGTAAGTAGTAGCAAAAATTCCCTCGCAAACGCGAATGTCGCTAATAACAACGGAATCAGCACCCTGGCAAACACCCAAGGTAGATAAAAAAAACAGGATCTTTCGTTGTCCACAGCACCCAAAGAGGATGCAAAAAAGTAAGTTAGACCTGGGCACTCGCCAAGGCACTAGCGTGATGAAGGCGATGCAAAACCTGACACTCTTCTTAGGTGAAGAAACCCCCACCGAAAAAACATGAACCAGTCTGCTCCCCACGCTTGAACTCAAAGTACCCGCTGACAGACTTGCAAGTACACGCACAACGGATGTTTGCTGAAAGTATTGAAATATTATAGACGCAGGCGTACGCTGCAACGAAACGCCCGCGAACACCTCTATATTCGGACCCCAGGTGCAGACCGAAGGCAGATCAACTGTGTATGGTGCTGTACCGGAAGATCATGATAGGCACGAGAACAGACTCTTAAAGTACGAAGATCTCTTCCTAACACTAACCCGAACCGAGGATATCGACCGACACAGCCGTCCCGCTTGGCGGCGCTTTTCTCCAGTTCCACCCGAGCTCATTCGCCGAACTTCGCGTGGCGTTCGCCCTGAACTTTCTCGTCGTGGGCGATGACGAGCTTCCTGGAGTGCTTTGAGCCCGAGAAGTGCAGGGGGGGCTTGCACAGGCCGACCAAGATGTCGTTGCCCTTGATAGTTCCTTTGCAGTAGACACAATCCTTACGGACCTGCAAACATAGATTATAGACAACAAACCGACAGCACAAAGGAGACATGTAAGACGTGTTGAATACAAACATTTTACTTGGTATGAGTTTAGTTGACGAAGACTTTAAAAAGGGCAAATGCCAAAATCAGTTATACCTGCCGTTTGAGCCAAAATCAGGTGTATACTAAAACCAAGAAAAAAACGCGCGCCACGAGCGGTGTTCTGTCCATGAAAGTCGGGTAAAAAAAGAAGCGTTCCATATATATATATATTATGGCCTCCAAAATCTAAGTCGTTTAGTTTTCTTTACGGTGTAGATACCACGGGCTTCACTTGGACCTGCAGAGAGTCACTCTTAATAGGCTTCGTTTGTTCTGCAACGGCGGGGGCGCCAAGAAGAGTATTTAATCTGGCGCACCCCCACCGTTGACAGCTTAAATCTTCTTGACCGTCCTCGCGGAACTGCCAGCTCGGCACGAAATTATCTTGCCGTACCAAACCCGAGACAAACTCGACGCGGGGTGGTGCAGATAAAGACCATGGTGATGTATGGACCGCTGTGGCCATAGAAAACAACAAAGCAGCGGCAGTAGGACACAACAACTACCAGGTATTTAACAACTGAAGCACGTCGCACATTCCAAAGAAGAAAAAAAGCGAAACCAGCGTACTCATGTATGCATATTTATGTAAAAACGTACTTTGACGTACAACGTGTACGTGCGAGTACAGAGTTTATACGTTGCGTAATGCAGAATAATTTCAACCGAGGGAGGGCAGACGCATACGGGGAGAAACAACAGTGTACATATGCGGCCCCTCTGATTGGTTCAAAGTTGGCCAAAACCAGTAGAAAGCTAGAGAGAGTAGAAAACAAACTGGTATAAGTTGGCCTTTTCGAGCCAAAATCAGTTACGATGTCAGCCTGGCCAATAGCAGCGCTCCTGGGGTGTGTTTTGTACTCGTTTTTAGAATGTAACTGATTTTGGCTGAAAGTGGCCAGGTATACCTGATTTTGGCAAAAACACCTCCAAAAACAGGTTGGGAAATACGCGTTGGCGTGCGCTGTAGAGGCAGAAAGCACGAAAATGGTAGATAGGAATGAGATGCGATGAACGATGTTGGCGAACCCTCACGTCTTTTTTCGCGGCAGAGACGGCGACGGCAGAGTCGGCAGCAGCATAAAACATGGAAACGTGTTAGTGTACTCAACGCCTGTCTGTTATCGTGTCAGCAACAGCAGCAGCGGCGGTAGACAACTGTCTCGGAGTGGAAAGAAACACAGGCTGCAAACAACAACGGCAACTCCTCGGATATTTTTTTTGGTTATAGTGTGCAAAACAAAAACAACGGCAGCAGCAGCGCATATACAAATGGCAATACGCGCACTATACCCCTGTCTCGGTGTGAGCTCGTATCAAGAAAAGAAAAATGGCCATTTTTTTCTGGTTATACGTACTGCTGTACCTGGTAGTGTGCAAGACAAAACTCGAAATTACTGTAGTACCTGGTATGTATTTGTGTCTTGTATTTAGTGCTGAAGGTCGACAACATGCGGGAACAGCAACAACCCAGACAACAGCTGCAGCAGCAGCGGCGGCAGACACCGACTCAAAGCTGCGTACAACAGCAACAACGCGAACGACGCCTGCGTACACAGTAAAATCAGCATCAGGGACGATAGGCGCGCGGAATTACAGCAGCAGGAAAAGAAGCAGCAGCATAAACAACAACAGCAGCAGCGGCGGTAGACACTGTTGGGGAAACGAACGCAGGCTGTAAACAACAACGGCAGTAGCAGCGGCAGCAGCAGCACAAAAGCAAATGGCAGTAGGCGCAGGAGCGCATAAACAAATGGCATTATTAGTAGCAGGTACGTTGTTTGTCTTGATTTAGTGCTAAAGGTCGACAAACAACAACAACAACAACAACAAACAACAACAAAAACAACAACAACAATAGCAACAATAGCAACAACAACAACAGCAACAGCAACAGCAACAACAACAACAACAACAACAGCAGCAGCAGCCGCGGCAGTATAAATAGGTAGCAAACAACAACACCAACAACATCAGCAACAAACAGAGAAGCACAGAACACAACTCACCGCCACCTCCTGTCTCGAGCGTGAAGGACACGGTGCGGACGTCGATAGGCCTGGCGCATAATTCACTAGTCTTTGGGCCACTTCAAGATTATTCCGCTGCCGGGGCAGGTGTCGTGGTCGCAAGTCGCAAAATCGACCTTGCCTCCAAAGATCTGTCTCCATCATATAGCTGGGAGATGCAGCGGTTGCACTCTACAGTGGGATTGAGCACTGACTTGGACAGGGGGGTTCTGTTCGAAATGGGCTTCCAAGATCCGTCAAAAGGGGGCGAGGCAGAGGTGTATTGAAGGCAGCACCTTTAATATCGGCAGCAAAAAAAAGTGCAGCCCACTCTGTAGAAGCAGCACTACCAGGAGTAGGCGATGCCATCTACCAGGCAGGAGCAGCACCAGCGGGAGGAGCACCCGGTACCAACAGAAGCAGCGAAAGCAAAAGCAGCACCAGCAGGAGCGGCACCAGAAGGAGCGGCACGAGCACGAGCGGCACGAGCAGGAGCAACGCCATCAGGAGGCCAACTGGCCAAGCGGTCTACGAAGAGGCAGCAACAGCGTGACGCGCGTCGTATGCTGTCACGCTACTTGTGCCCACGCACGCAAATAATCCAATGACCCGTAGTCCTGCTGAAACTATTCCGGAACAAAATAGAAAAATAATCTGTCTATTATTTCATGTATGCCGTCTTATAGCCGGTCTCTTCGGGCCAAAGCAGCTGAGATCAACGGCAGTCCTGTTGAATCTGTTCCCGTAAAGTCCCTCCACTCGCGAATAGTACAAAGCTCTCGCGAATCAGGGCTGACAGTCTTGAGAAAGGCCACCGAAACGCCCCCACGGCGACCGACCAGAGAAAACGAATTTATAGTTTTGTTTACAAGTTTTCCCTTCGGAGTGGCATGAGCGTAGTGTGTAAGAATACTCTTGTCGAAAAAATATGTATTTGGTGGGCTGGTTTGAACTATTCCACCCATTGCAGTTGTATGTGCTGCAGTTGGGGCAATAGCTCAAATGTACCAGTTAACAAGCAAATATGTATTAGTAAAAAGAAAATAGTAGTGGTACATGCAGATGAGGGTGACGCAAGAGAGCAGTTCTAATGACCGAAAAAGCAGGTAGAAATTATGTATTACAGCTGTTATGAGATATGAAGGCGAGATGAGCGTAACACCTGGTATGCAACTTCGACGGTAAGCACTTGCTCCACGAATCGCAGCGCCAGTAAACACATGTTCTGCGACACCTAACGGTTCGACAACGAACGAAACCTTTGGCGGACGCCCAAACCAGCTACGACAGAAATTCCTCAAGGAAAAACGTCTTCAACGAAGCGTAGCAGTCGACCCGGGGCCGGCGTGAAACGCAAAGAAGTCGAAGCGACGGGAGTAAGTAGTAGCATTAATTCCCTCGCAAACGCGAATGTCGCTAATAACAACGGAATCAGCACCCTGGCAAACACCCAAGGTAGATTGAAAAAACAGGATCTCTCGTTGCCCACAGCACCCAAACAAAGAGGATGCAAAAAAGTCAGCTAGACCTTGGCACTCGCCAAGGCACCAGCGTGATGAAGGCGATGCAAAAACTGACACTCTTCTTGGGTGACGAAACCACCACCGGAACAAAATGAACCAGTCCGCTCCCCACGCTTGAACTCAAACTACCCGCTGGCAGACTTGCAAGTACCCGCACAGCGGATGTTTGCTGAAAGTCTTCAAATATTATAGACGCAGGCGCACGCTGCACCGAAACGCCCTCAAACACCTCTGTATTCAGACCCCAGGCGCAGACGAAAGGCAGATCAACTGTGTATGATACCCTACCGGAAGATCATCATGATAGACACGAGAACAGACTCTTAAAAGTACGAAGATCTATTCCGAGCCCGAACCGAGAAGATCGACCGACACAGCCTTCCCGCTTGGCGGCGCTTTTCTCCAGTTCCACCCGAGCCCATTCGCCGAACTTCGCGTGGCGTTCGCCCTGAACTTGCTCGTCGTGGGCGAGGAAGAGCTCCCTGGAGTGCTTGGAGCCCTACAAGTACAGGGGGGGCTCGCACAGGCCGATCAAGATGCCGTTGTCCTTGATAATTCCTTTACTTTGCAGTAGACACAATCCTTACGGACCTGCAAACATAGATTATAGGCAACAAACCGACAGCACAAAGGAGACATGTAAGACGTGTTGAATACAAATACTTTTGTTGGTATGAGTTTAGTTGACGAAGACTTTAAAAAGGGCAAATGCCAAAATCAGTTATACCTGCCGTTTGAGCCAAAATCAGGTGTATACTAAAACCAAGAAAAAAACGCGCGCCACGAGCGGTGTTCTGTCCTTGAAAGTCGGGTGAAAAAGAAGCGTGCCATATATGGCCTCCAAAATCTAAGTCGTTTAGTTTTCTTTACGGTGTAGATACCACGGGCTTCACTTGGACCTGCAGAGGGTCACTGTATATAGGCTTCGTTTGTTCTGCGATGGCGGGGGCGCCAAGAAGAGTATTTACTCTGGTGCCCCCCCACCGTTGACAGCTTAAATCTTCTTGACCGTCCTCGCGGAACTGCCACCTCGGCACGAAATTATCTTGCCGTAACAAACCTGAGACAATCGGGTGGTGCAGATAAAGACCATGGTGATGTATGGACCACTGTGACCATAGAAAACAACAAAGCAGCGGCAGTAGGACACAACAACTACCAGGTATTTAACAACTGAAGCACGTCGCACACCCCAAAGAAGAAAAAAAGCGAAACCAGCATACTCATGTATGCATATTTATGTAGATACGTACTTATGACGTACAACGTGTACGTGCGAGTACAGAGTTTATACGTTGCGTAATGCAGAATAATTTCAACCGAGGGAGGGCAGACGCATACGGAGAGAAACAGCAGTGTACGTAGTATGTGGCCTCTCTGATTGGTTCAAAGTTGGCCAAAATCAGTTGAAAGCTAGAGAGAGCAGAAAAAAACAGGTATAAGTTGGCCTTTTCGAGCCAAAATCAGTTACGATGTCAGCCTGTGGGCAATAGCAGGGCCAGCCTGGGGCTCCTGGGGTGTGTTTTGTACTCGTTTTTAGAATGTAACTGATTTTGGCCGAAAGTGGCCAGGTATAATACCTGATTTTGGCAAAAACACCTCTAAAAACAGGTTGGGAAATACGCGTTGGCGTGCGCTGTAGAGGCAGAAAGCACGAAAATGGTAAATAGGAATGAGATGCGATGAACGACGTTGGCGAACCCTCACGTCTTTTTTCGCGGCAGAGACGGCGACGGCAGAGTCGGCAGCATCATAAAACATGGAAACGTGTTAGTGTACTCAACGCCTGTCTGCTATCGTGTCGGAACAACAACAGCAGCAGCGGCGGTAGTCAACTGTCTCGGTGTGGAAAGAAACGCAGGCTGTGAACAACAACGATAGCTGTTCGGAAAAAAAGTTGGTTAGACCTATCTATGCCAATGGAAACGCGAAGTGCAAAAGTTTTTTTTCAAAAATATATGGCTTTAAAAAAACAGCCGAACATTTTCTCGTACCGCCGCTGTGGGAAAAAAAGAGAAAAATGTTTTATTTTTTATTTTTTTTCCCCCAACGGCTGCAGGCGGCTCAATTTGTGTTTTTCTGGTCGCAAATTGTCAACACGGTGATCGAAACCAGCTCGTGCGACGATCGACGCTCGATCTCGACATAGACTCAGCCCACGGCCAAGCCACTCGGTATCTGGCAAGCCCAACGAGTATAGATGACGGCCTCGAAGATATCAGGCGGATCCATGGTCTAGGGGGCGAGAGAGCTTGCCGGCGGCGTCCTACGGTATCCTCCCAAACCTGAAAAAAACTCTATTTTTGGACATTCGAGACGGATGGAGAAGTTTTGTCTTCTGTTTTGTGCAAACCAGCGGCCAAATGTTTTTTTATCACACGCCTGGTCAGTTCCCGCCACATGACACCGGCCATGGTGTGAAGACGCGGTGACCCTAGGGTGGGTCGGAGCCCCTAACGAGCGCACTCCGTTCAGAATTCATGACGCAATCGTTGGTTTTGTTGATCGATGTCTGTCGAGGACTCGGAACCTCGCCGCTTCGAACCAAAGATCGGCCTGAGTTTTTCTCAAGCCGATGTTGGCCCAACATCGGCCCCAGATTTGCTTTTTTCGGGCTTTTCCAAAAGTTAGGATTTTTTTTTTTTTCTTAGGTGGCCCATAGGAAGCGTGTTCTGAAAAATTTTGGCGGGTATCTTTGAAATTCAAAGTTTTTATTTGCAACTTCGCTGTACCATTGGCATAGGTCTTATAGTGTGCAAAACGAAAACAACGGCATCAGCAGCGCATATATTATACAAAAAAGACATATTACGCAGCTTGCAAAGTTGAGTATCAACTATGTAATCAGTCGAACTCACAGCTGACGTATTTCATCATTTTATAAAATGGCAGTACGCGTACTATACCCCTGTCTCGGTGAGCTCGTATCACGAAAAAAAAAATGGACATTCGTTTTTGGTTATACGTACTGCTGTAGTACCTGGTATTCCGACAAAAAATATAAGCCACTTTCGAAATACAAAAAATATTAGCCACATACCAAATGGAGGCCATGGGGTATAGTTATCGTCAACCTAACAATCGTATATGTTTGGATCACCATACAATAGGCCAAAGGGCTAGAAAAAACTCGTTGGCTGATACGGGGATGTTTAGATATCATCCCCTCCCCGATTCCTGGGATTTCGCGTAATTTTCCCTGTCAGGATTTTTTTTGGGCTTTACTGAGCTCCCCCAGGCCGAAAAATTGAGTTTTTTTTCATTAGTTTTTACTATGGTATTTTGGGTACTTTTACTTATCTCAAGAACTGCTCGCTGCGATACTCTTCATACATCATTGTTCTCAACCGGCGGAAATAACGTTTTTGGTCGGAGTGCTACTTGGTTATTGTGTCGACATTTATTTACAAAAAAAAAACGAAAAAACGAAAAAAAGCTGTGTAAAAAAAAAGGGAAAGTCGAGGTCATGCCAGGAATCGAACTGCGGCCGTCTGTCTCCAAGTCTTCAATCTCAATTGTAGGACTACCGCGAAAGTGGCTTGTATTTTATTATGTATTTGAACAACAACAACCACAACAACGACAGCAGCAGCCCATATACAAATGGCAGTACGCATACTATACCCCTGTCTCGGTGTGAGCTCGTATCAAGAAAAAAAAAATGGACATTATGTGGGTTCCAGGTTCTCGACCAGGCCGTCGCATGGGTATTGTCCCGCGGAGGTCCCACCATTCGCCGAGGTCGTGGATATCCGTATCTTATTGTACGACTCTGTGGTCACCCATATTCCTGGACTATTTGTTGTTGTCAGCAGAGATGTCGTCAGCAGTGGCATTGTCCCGTGACAAATAGTCACTGCAGATTGGAATGCAAGGCCCGTGCCTTGCAGACACACTCTTCCTCTCCATCATCGTTGATGGTTGTTTCGTGGGATCGTCCATACCGATCCTGTACCAAAACCTGGCGTGTCCTACACGCTACCCAGGGAAGTGCCATAGATGTCGAGTCGAACCTGGGGGCCCTCCCCACATTTGGCGTCGACGAAGGCTCGCGCCTGTGGCAGTTCTTGTTTTCTCGTGAAAACACAGGAGGTTGTTCGGTATTTTTCTTCACATCGTACGAAGAAAACACGAAAACAATAATAAAAAGAGGACACGAGTCAGTGTTTCGTGGACAGAGTAAATAAACTACCCCTCTCATCGTTGCGATCTACCAGGTATGGAAGAAGCCCTCTTCGCCGCTCTCATCGTTGACAAGTAAAGAACTCTCTCCAATCGCTATGGGCTGTGGTTCTACCTGTCTTCTGGTATACGGTATGTTCAGACCACGTCGGTAAGCCTTCGGTGGCGAGTAGATCTATCGTATACTACGAGTCTGTTGTTTGTTTCTTCCGCTGCACGTATCAGGGAAACAAACACGTTCGTTTCGTTCTGTCTACCTGTGAGTAGATATTTTTCGTTTTGTCGATTTCAGGTAGGAGTTTGTCCACAAAATCCTCTGTGAACCCACCTGGAGCGCTAACGCTACGAAGCATAAGCGCTGGTTCTTCGTACAACCACCGACAAAACAAACCGTTCTAGGTTCGTCCACCAATATAGCGCTCTGTCTGCTTGTGAGGCAGGAGGTGCATATCACTGGTTCACTGGACTTGTTAAATCTCTTCTGTTTCTTCAGTGTTGTGGTTAATTTCGTAATTTTCTTACTCATTGTATGAGTCATACAAGAAAACACAACGCATACACGTATACATGTAAAATGCGTCCAAGCACAGATGGAGTGGGTACGATCGTTACGTATCATTTTTGTTTGTGTGCCGTCGCTGGGCCGCAGCTGCGCGGTGGTTGTATTCGTTATCGTGAGTACTACTGTCGACGTGCTCTCTCACCCTTCGTGCGGGGGGGCAGCACGGACGGGTAATTGCTACTTCTTTGGGGGGTGTCTGGCTTTTCAGTAGAGGTCATATTTCGTACGTTGACCTGTCTGGCCAAAGCTGAGCAAACAACTCTTATTCTCCTTGTTGGAGAGTTGGTGGGTGTTGCACACACATATGAATAATAAAATAAAAAATAAAAAATTGGAATGCCGCACAACAGCAGAGGCTTGTCGCGTATGCGCGACCGCGCGTGCAAGGTCAGCACGGAACGTCAGGCAGCGGTCGAGCCTAGATAAACGGTATTCGTGTGTACCTTTCAGCTTGACTCGGTCCGCATGCAGCAGCATCACATGTGACCGCCGCATTCCGTACTCGGCACCACTGCTATAGACTCCCGTTCAGGTACTCGTACGTACTCGTGTACGCATAGTACTCAAAAAGCGTATGGTGGTCGATTGCTGTTTTTGTTTTTCCGTTTCGTCTCGTATTTTTACGATTCTCCTTGTTTCTTTGGAAAATAATTTGCGCCCATTGCATAATATCGTATCACATGTGATGTGGGCAAAGTTCCGTGCTGTTCGATTTGGTCGACAGAAAAGAGCAAAGAAAACCTCATGCAGTCTGAAAAAAAAAACAGTACTACTACTGTGCAGAACGATATTGTATGTCGCAATCTCACCGTATTATGGCAATTGTGTTGTCATTCTGCTGCTGTATTGATTGAGGGACCACCACTACGACTGAGTTATTACAGCAGCAGTATAAAACTCATATTTGCCCGAAGATAGGCGGTAGTCTATCAGACTGATTCACGAGCATATTTCCCGTTACAGTAGCTTGTGGCGGTACACGTTGGATGCGGTGAATAAAGGCTCCGTGGCCTACCAACGTGCACTTACTTCATCGCGTGCCGTAAATCGTTGGGCGCTTGAAGTCGTGGCATTTTATGTCACTATCCGTTACGTTTGGTGATACTCCTCGCTGTACAGCACCAGTCGTCTCACTTTCAGTAGCGCATGAAAAAATGTGCTGAAGTACGTACACCATGCCGAAATGTTGCGACATTATGATGATATGTGGCGTAGCCATCGTTGGCACACTACATATTATGCAGTCATTTCAACCGCGAGTGCTCTCTGAAAATGAGATGTTTCGCGAAGAGCGAGCTATCGTAACTCGCACCGTTTCCACATGGCTAGCAATAGATGGTGTCGTTGCTATACCAATAGCTAACCTATCTTCCGTGTATCTTACCCTGTACGTACGTGTATAGGCGTAGAGATCGTCAAACTTGTCGTCAAGGGTTTCGGCAGCGTCTCCTGCTCAATTGCTCGTGCAGACCGTCATAGCAGCAGAATCACCGATAGCACCGACCGGAACAATTGCAGCTGTGTGAGCTGAAGTCGTAGCAACGTTGTCTAAAGCACTTGTTGACTCCACGTTCTTGATGATCAATAGTCAGCAACTCACTTAAGATATCTGCGCAACTAACTATGATTTCGTTTTCTTTTAGTTAACTGTTTGTTGTCTCGAGCGGAGCTTGACAAGTGTGTCACGGGCGAACCAGTGTTCCCCTCCCCCCGTTTTCTCGAGTACAACATCGCGATGGTCGGCGGTGCCCAGTTCCATCAGCGCGACTGTTGTACAGAGCGCTTACTGGCTGGTTATCGTTACCCCCGAACACAGCTATTCTACCACATTTTTGTGGCAAGCACTTTCCTACACACTTACACTGTGTGTTCGTGTTCGTAGTAATGAATGATCTGTGAGTCTTCGGAAAATGGCACAATTATTATCGTTGAGCCATATTGTCGAGGCGCAAATCGTCGTGGACGTCTCCCGTGTTTTGTCCACAACTCTAAATTTTCAATCTTTGAGGATCGTGCCCATAAATAACTCTGCAAACAACTAGTAGCCGTCGAAATTAACGGATGGTTCTAACTCTGTCGTATATCTAGGCCACGTTATTTCTGCTCGAAGAGTATACCGGTTGGAGGAATCGTGGCAAGCCCTCGAAAAGCTGTCAAACCCCATTTGCACCAAAGATTTTCGTTTCGTTTTAGGTGTGGTGAATTTCTTAAGGCAGTTCGTAGTCAAAGTTCGCCGAAGTAACCGCACCGCTCGCTGAACTCGCCGGTACATCACATAAGGACGTTGCTACCCGGGTACGTATTGCAAAGCCAAGCCTGGACAACGCATTAAATGTCGCGTTCGCCCACATCAAACGTTTACTGATGATGATGGCTCCCGTGTTCAAGATCCAGATTACTCGAGTCAGGTATCGTACATACATGTAGTGATATGAAACCGTTGTCGCATTCGCTTTTTAGCGATCGTACTCTTTTGGGAAGGACGTTACGGCGAGAGTGCCGATCAACCTCCTGACCCATCCATATCACAATTATTAGACATGTCTATTTTTAGTATGCTAAATCGTTGGATGATCGTTCTTCCAACTTTACCGTTCAGTATACAGTGGGGAATATTGTTTGTACCCTATACATACAGTTATACCGAGCGTTGGCGAAGTGGAGAAAGAAACGTGCTTGAGTGGCGGCCCTAAGTTATATGCCCGCAGCGTATGAGGGAAAGACTCTACCGATCGGCTAGCCACACACCATTCAAGGCTCCTCTCACACCTCGATGCCGTGGATTTTGTGCATCTTCGTAGAGCGAACAATTCGCTGATAAGCGTCATTACTGATGTTTCTTAAACAGCGTTGTCGCTTATTCCTCATACAGTGTTGTCGCTGTTCCTCTTACACAGCATCGTTGCTGTTACTTATACAGCGTTGTTGCTGTTTCGCGTTCAATGTTGTCGCTGTTTCCGTGGCTTCTCATACAGCGTTGTCGCTGTTCCGCATTCAGCGTTGTCGCTGTTTCCGTGGTTTTCGTTGATGAACCCAGTAAGGTTCTGGAAAAACAATGTGTTGAGTTCGATCTGTACATCGGATAGGTGAAAACAGTTGTTACCGTTCCCATTTTCAACGATGAAGTCTAGTACACGATAAGCCACGAACCGTTTGAACGAAACCGCGCTATTCCAATCGTTATTGGCGTACCTGGTATATATCTGTAAGATAGTAGTTCGTTCGGTGACACAATTGTGCACCCACCACTTTCCGGGAATGATTCGTACGGTGATCTACCAGCGTTCGGTGGTCATCTAACTTCGGAAGCTACGTTCATTAAATCCGAGACCGTGATTCAGTGGCTGTCTATGTGCACAGATGTAGCCACGCACTTCGATACTATTTTTCGTACCAACATCGCAAGACGTATTCCGGTCCTCTGACGTATATGTTGAGCATCGTTTTGTTTTCCGTTTGTTTCAGATGTACACCCTGGCCTGGTCGAGTACAATTCGTTGTCGAATAACTCGAAGTACATCTTGTCCGTGATTGACCACATGAATGACTCGTTGTCTCGTGTTGGTCGTGATTAGTGACAACTCAGCCGTCACCATCGCCCGTATTCTTGTAGAACGCGTGTTCCGTTATTTTCACCGCCCCAGAAACCTTGCATTCGGACCGAGGCAGCGAGTTTGAAAATGAACTGGTCAAGGAGTTGCGATCCGTATTTGGGTTCAAAAAGACGCGCACGTCAGCGTACCGCCCACAAGGCAACTCCGTCTCAGAGCGTGTGCGTATTAGTATTTTGCACAACATGTTTGCGATGTACGTAAACAAACGTTAAATACGACAATTGGGCAGAATTAGTACCGTTTATTCAGCTCGCGCACAACACAGGATCCACTAAACGCTCGAAGAAACCCCACATTTTTTAATGTTTGGCCGTAGAGCTTTGATACCCGTTGACATTATTCTCAGCGTCCCGTGTACGTCTGGTTCTGGAACACGACTCGAATATTCCCGTCGTACCGTTGGAAACCTGCAACTCGCTTACGAAATTGCTTGTCGCAATTTACAGGAACGTACCGATAAGCAGACAGAATCTAACGAGAAAATGCCCTTTCCGCAATAATATCAGCAGGGAGATCACAAGTAAGTGTTTGTACACCGCCCCTATACCGTTGCTGATGGACCCAACCCCAAACTTATTAGTCCCTGGCGTGGTCCCTATACTGTGCGTTCCCAACTATCACCCGTAATCTATCGTGTTGCGAGGGATGGTGAACTTGCGGAAACATCAGTTCATTTAGGTCGTATGAAGGTAGACCTTGATGACGCGTCTAGCTCAGCACCGGATTTTACAGCACTGGACAAGTTCTTTTTAGGGACAACGTTGCCGGTACCTGACCTAGATGGCTCTGTGCTCACCGTGCACATCGGCCAGTATGCTATTGAAGCTATATTAAAAGTCATAAGCGTGGCCCTGGTAAAGCCCCGCCGACTCATTTCCAGTACTACTTTCTCGTGAAAGATAAACCGTCTACCGTAGGTTGGGTATTTATTTGGAGACATGGCAATATCGTGCCACATTGTCATTAGATGATCAGAGCGTGTCGTACGAGGATCCTAGCTGAAGATCCGCATGCATTTGATTGTCCCACACGTAAGCGAGACGTTGTCGCCTTGTCACCCTGAAACAAGCCCCAGTACCGTTTGTTGTCGACGTTGCTATAGCCCCTGGGAGTACTTGTTGTCAGCACCGTCGCACCACACCCCACTACCATTTAAATATCTGGCCGGATGTCAATCGTTCTGTAGTGGTTGTCTTGTGGTTGATTGGGAGATATCGTTTGTGGAGTAGTGCCCACGAACCAAGTCATGGTTAGACACCTAAGTGCTGAACCCCAACAGCCAGTGTCCCGGTATATCGTTGAGATACCAGTGTGGGTTGTGTTTTGTTACTTCGTGTGAATGTGCCCCACGCGAAATGATAGCATTTTATTCGTGGTGATTTGCTATAGAGTTTGAGGCGTACAAGTGGGAGAAAACGTTCTACTAGTAGTTATGCAAGGGTGTGCATATACCAAGAGTATACACTCAGGCATTATGACTGGGTTATTTGACTACAGTAGCCGCGCACAGTGCTTATATACTTAAAAGTATGCATGTGTGTGGTTACTCAATCAAGTAATGAACGGTATTTTCGTAATCGTTTTGGGTGAAAGAGACACGGTGTGCTTTTCATCTGCCTCTTTGTGCGAGACACTAGGGATTCCTGGATACATGGATAGTGTATTCTCTAGTGTCGGAATCGTTCCGTTGGATTTTAACTGAGGGCAGGCAGTCGAGCGCGTGAACTGCACACTCCGAAGTAAAATATCCTAATCGGGCACATTAAGAGTCCCTGCTCGTTCTACTGCATTATTATCGTGAATGCTCTGGCTGCAGTCAACCGTTGATGACTGTCAGCACGTCTCTTATACACATCGTTAACTGTATAGATAGTTGTATACTATCAACTCGGTATAAGTCGATTCCAGTATTATTCACTGAATCGAAAGCATGTTCTTGCTCGTGTAGTCGATGATGCCTTTTACGACCGAGGAGACATGTCGTCGTCGTATTGTTCACCATGCACCGCAGTCCGTTATACTGCACCGTTATTGTTACAACCACACCGTCGTCAAGACATGCAGATTTTTTTTTTATCGTTTTTAAAAAGGTTGATCAACCCAAACGTTTGTATCGTCCGTTGCGCACTCTGCATGCACAACAACCCCTTTGACGAAATCGTCGTTCAGCACAATTATTTCTCTTCAGGTTGTGTGTACCAAAGCTTGCAAGCAATCGTATCATATACACACTGTACAACGTCAAGGAAAGCTCTGAACATTGTCAAAGGCACATACCATTGTTCGGTATGACTGGTTTCGTATACCATTAAAGGCACTCTACCATTGTTTGGTATGAATGGTTTTGTACACCATTGTCAGTGATACAAGGTGTTGTCCACCATGGTTTTGTATACCATCAATCACTTGTAATACATGGTTTCGTATACCATAGTATAGATGGTTCCGTATACACCATCATTATGTATTCATGGTTCTTCAGTATACCATAGTATACATACACGATTCTTAAACCATATACATGGAATAGGTGATTTTGTATATCATTATATATACATGGTTCCGTATACCATAGTATACATACTACTGTACCTGGTACGTTATTTTGTATATCATGGTTTGAATGGTTTTGTATACCATCGTAAGAATATATGGTTCCGTACACCATAGTATACATGGTTTTGATACCATAGTAAGTATGCATGGTTCCGTACACCATATTATACATGGTTTTGTATACCATAGTAAGTATACATGGTTCCGTACACCATAGTATACATGGTTTCGTATGCCATAACTTGTTATACATGGTTTTGTATACCATTGTACCCATGATTTTGTATGCCATAACTCACTCGTTGTACCTGGTTTTGTATACCATTGTATACCTGATGATACGTGGGTTTGTATCCCATCGCTCGTTACACGTTGTTCCGTATGCCATCGTGCGTTATAAAAGGTTTCATTTTCGTGGTGTATGTCAATCCTGAACCATGCAAGCGTGCATGCGAAGGACACTAACACGTCCACTAGTAGTTGACATTTCGTAGTATATGACTGACACACTTGGAAGTCAAATCATGATCATACAAGCCCGTGGTTTTTACTACGCAACGGGTGGCATGACTAGACGAACAAGTAAGTGCGAGGCCTATACATCAACTACTGCTGTACAATGCCTTGAATGGTAGAAAACCACAAACCTGTCACTCTTCTTAAATGTTCGAAGGCGGTACTGGGTTCTCCAGTACTACGCGTTCAAACATTGGGGGGCGATGTGGGTTCCAGGTTCTCGACCAGGCCGTCACATGGGTATTGTCCCGCGGAGGTCCCACCATTCGCCGAGGTCGTGGATATCCGTATCTTATTGTACGACTGTGGTCACCCATATTCCTGGACTATTTGTTGTTGTCAGCAGAGATGTCGTCAGCAGTGGCATTGTCCCGTGACAAATAGTCACTGCAGATTGGAATGCAAGGCCCGTGCCTTGCACACACACTCTTCCTCTCCATCATCGTTGATGGTTGTTTCGTGGGATCGTCCGTACCGATCCTGTTCCAAAACCTGGGGTGTCCTACACGCTACCCTCTTAAGAAAGGGAAGTGTCATAGATGTCGAGTCGAACCTGGGGGCCCTCCCCACAATTATTTGTTTTTGGATATACGTACTGCTGTAGTACCTGGTATGTATTTGTGAACAACAACAACAACAGCAGCAGCCGCGGCGGTATAAATAGGTAGCGCACAACAACACCACCACCAACAACAGCAACAGAGAAGAACAGAACACAACTCACCGCCACCTCCTGTCTCGAGCGTGAAGGACACGGTGCGGACGTCGATAGGCCTGGCGCATAATTCACAGTCTGGCCACTTCAAGATTATCCCGCTGCCGGGGCAGGTGTCGTGGTCGCCGGTCGCAAAATCGACCTTGCCTCCAAAGTTCTGTCTCCCATCATATAGCTGGGAGATACAGCGGTTGCACTTTACAGTGGGATTGAGCACTGACTTGGACAGGGGGGTTCTGTTCGAGATGGGCTTCCAAGATCCGCCAGAAGAGGCCGAGGCAAAGGTGTATTGAAGGCAGAACCTTTAATATCGGCAGCAGGAAAAAGTGCAGTCCACTCTGTAGAAGCAGCACCACCAGGAGCAGGCGATGCCATCTACCAGGCAGGAGCAGCACTAGCGGGAGGAGCACCCGGTACCAACAGAAGCAGCGAAAGCAAAAGCAGCACCAGCAGGAGCGGCACCAGAAGGAGCGGCGAGCAGGAGCGGCACGAGCAGGAGCGGCACGAGCACGAGCGGCACGAGCAGGAGCGGCACGAGCAGGAGCAACGCCAGCAGGAGGCCAACTGGCCAAGCGGTATACGAAGAGGCAGCACCAGCGTGACGCGCGTCGTATGCTGTCTACATGTGTCCACGCACGCAAATAATTCAATTCGTAGTCCTGTGTTGAAACTATTACGGAACAAAATAGAAAAATTAATCGGTCTACTATCGTATGTATGCCGTCTTAGAGCCGGTCTCTTCGGGCCAAAGCAGCTGAGATCAACGGCAGTCCTGTTGAATCTGTTCCCGAAAAGTCCCTCCACTCGCGAATAGTACAAAGCTCTCGCGAATCAGGGCTGACGATCTTGCGAAAGGCCACCGAAACGCCCCCACGGCGACCGACCAGAGAAAACGAATCTATAGTTTTGTTTACAAGTTTTCCCTTCGGAGTGGCATGAGCGTAGCGTGTAAGAAGACTCTTGCCGAAATACCTATTTGGTGGGTTGGTTTGAACTATTACACCAGTTCAGCTGTATATGCTGCTGCAGTTGGGGCAATAGCTCAAATGTACCTGTTAACAAGCAAATATGTATGAGTAAAAGGAAAATAGTAGTGAGTGGTACATGCAGATGAGGGTGACGCAAGAGAGCAGTTCTAATTTCTAATGACCGAAAAAGCAGGTATTAATTATGTATTACAGCTGTTATGAAATATGAAGGCGACATGAGCGTGCTATGCAACTTCGACAGTAAGCACTTGCTCGACGAATCGCAGCGCCAGTAGATACATGTCCTGCGACACCTAACGATTCGACAACGAACGAAACCTTTCAAATTTGGCGGACGCCCGAACTAACTACGGCATAAATTCCTCGAGAAAAACGTCTTCAACGAAGCGTAGCAGAGGGCCCGGGGCCGGCGTGAAACGTAAAGAAGTCGAAGCGACGGGAGTAAGTAGTAGCAAAAATTCCCTTGCAAACGCGAATGTCGCTAATATCAGCGGAATCAGCACCCTGGCAAACACCCAAGAAAAATTGAAAAAAACAGAATCTTTCGTTGTCCACAGCACCCAAAGACGATGCAAAAAGGCCAGTTAGTTGGGTTTGCCTTCGTGTGGGTTTCGATTAGGATCTTCACCCTATTGCCCAGGACAACCCGGAATCGCCCCGGACGAATGAAAACATCGTATTTGGCAAGAAATCATAATCGTTGACGTCAGGTTCTCATCGCACAGCGTACAGCAGCAGCCAGAAGGAGTGAGGCATGATACATGGGTTGCCTCTCACCACCAAGCTATCTAACCAAGAGCACGGCCCATTCGGCGAGTCCGTGTCAACGCGAAGCCCTCGTTATGGTCGGCAAAGGCATACGGCCATATGCGGCGGAGGGCTGGCAGGGTGCAGCTTCAGCATCGTTGACGGCGCCGTGTGCGTTGTGGACTGCTGCTGCTGAAGGTGTTGCTCTGCTGTGCTGCTTGTTGTTGCTGCGGCAACAAAGTAGCGGTACTCTGGGCTCTGTGGGGCGTGTTACCGCACCACAGGCACACCCACAGCACGCTTACGCACGCACTGCACAACAGGCCCCGGTCGCATCGATTGACACTCTTCGCATGACTGCCACAAAGCACACAGAGCAGACACAAACGCAGCGAGCCACGCAGCAGCAGCAGGGAGCAGCATCTCGTCCGAAGCCGTTCCGTTGGTGTTCCATTCTTCGTACTTTTATTTGCATTTATTTGTTGCTGTATTCTAAATCCCTAGGATTTTATTGAGTAGGTTTAGCAGTCTGGGAGAAGGGATCTTTAGGGATGTTTTTTACTTGAAAAATGCGTAGCGTGGTCTGCACTTCGGAATCGTCGTCCGCAACCGAGAAATTTCCTGGTTCGATGCAAACGCGGCGCAGCCGCGTTTATGGCGAGTTTTGGCCCGTTTTGGCTGCGGTTTGGGTTCAGGGTGTGGGTTAGGGTTAGGGTTAGGGTTAGGGTTAGAGTCAGGGGTTGGGTTGGGTCTTCGCCCGTACCTTGATCCCAACAGGGTCCAAAACACCCGAATAGCCTATCAAACTAAAGATCCCTTCTCCCAGATATTAAAGGTCTGTTACGGTTCGGTTGACCGTTTCAGGAGTTATGATGACATAGAGGCGTTTTCATATTGTAGCTCCGTTCCGGACGGAAGGTTTCATCCCCCTTCCGTCTCACTCAGTTCCCGCGACCATCGCCACGGTCACGGAACAAGCAATCACTTACCATCTAGCCATCTCCAGTTGGAGCCTCTTCACAGAAGAACCACAAGCTCGCCCTACTCTCCTGGAGACCTAGGAGCGCACCTCTCGACTCGGTCGGACTCAAGCTCTACTCTGTCACTGAGGTTGGTCATTCATGTCTCGTCTTTGTGTTCTCCTTTTGGGTTATGCACCTCTGAGTGGTAACCTGTGGTCCACAGCTGCCACTCCTACCAACTGTTGGAGAACCCTACATGTGTTGCCTTGTGACAATGACGTAAGACCTCAGCCCAGGCAGCCAGCATCCGATTCATGGTGTTCAGTCCCTGTACATGCTGCGCGCTTACTGCACGGGTTTGCATTTCCCGTGCCGGAACGAGCGGCGGCCTTCGCGCCTCCGACCTGTTCCTTTCGATTTTATTTTTTATCTTGAGTAACTTTTTTGGTAGCTGCGGGTGGCAGCGTTTTATTGGTTTTTTTTGTGTGTTGCACCTCGCCTTTCCTTTGCCTCTACGGGGGATACACGGGCTGATAGCGCTCTTCCTGCAAGCAACTCTGACCCACCGCTGACCACATGCAACCATGGATCACGTGGAAACTCAACCCCACTGGTACCTACTACGTGGTAGGCTGTATCACGGATACAGCAGCAGCAGTACTGCGCGTCCCGCGCGTACGATAACACCCATGACTCTCAACGGGTGCTCATTATTTAGGGGGTCTGTACTCAATTAATTATTTTATTTCGGCGGGGAATGCCTGAGTACCTGGTATAATTCATGATGCATGACACCACCAGGAAGCAACTTGCTCCCTGGCGCGTGTCCACATCGTTGATTCTCACTCTGGTACCCTCGGTTTGCGTGCTTGGCTCGACGTGTATTGAACAAATGGCGCAGGTGGGAGTCTTAAAGCTGGCAGCGCACTTGTCAGACCCCCATCACCTCTTCCACACAGCAGCCAAAATAAAGAATGAATGAAAAATAAGCGTAAGCCTGACGATGATGCGAGGTTTGAGAGCGCGAGTGTCCAAGTGCGCTCGCTTATGAGACTCTCAGGCTCGTGTTCCACAAGTTAGCTGCTGTCACGTGCTTGTGTGCTGCCCTTACCACGTGCGTGTATGTTGCCGCTGCCGTCGCCGCTTCGCCACGCTTCGTTGCTGCTGTTATCTGTGAAATAAAAATGCCTCACGGCTAACGCAACACATGTCGCCACGCTTCGTTGCTGCTGTTATCTGTGAAATAAAAATGCCTCACGGCTAACGCAACACACAAATTTAAGGCACGTCCTTTTCCATCCCCCTTTCTTAGTTATTGTTCTTGCAAGTTAGAGGTCGATACGCATCCTTGCAAGCCACGTTTTTCATTTTCGTTTGTCTTGGTAATAACGTTATAACTGTGAGTCAGATCATTTTAATAGACTACAGTAGGCAAAATTACGTACGTACGAGTATACACTGTGTTATTGCATGTCGACCTCTCTATCTCTCTCTTCAGTAGGTTCACGGTATCGCTGCTGTACTGCTATGTTACTGCTGTACTGCGATTTGGCCACCACAACCGCTGCTGTACTGCGATGTTGCTGCTGTACTGCGATTTTGCTACCGCCCGACTGCCTACTGCTGTGCCGTGATTTCGCGCCACTGCCTTAGTACGGGTATGCGTGGTTTTCTCGCTGATCCTATGCTAATTTCCTGTACTGCTGTACCGCGGTGTGTCTGTTAACGGTATGTTCTTTCGTCTTCTGCACGTTTGCCGCTGTTGTTATTTTTTTTCTATGATCATTATTTATTTTTTGTTCACTTTCGATTTTTCGCCACTGTCGTAATAACCGGATGGGTCTGCGCTCCAAGGACAACCACGTCCTTTGGAGTCTGCACCTTTCCTGAATATAGTACGTTACTGCGGTGCTGTGATTTCTCACCACCATTATTTTTTTTACGGGATGGGTCTGCGCTCGACGGACAACCACGTCTTTTGAGCCCGCACCTTTCCTGAATACATTTACGTTGCTTCTGTGCTGTGATTTCTCACCACTAATATATTACTGGATGGGTCTGCGCTCGAAGGACAACCACGCCCTTCGAGTCTGCGCCTTTCCTAGTTACTTTCCTGTACTACTGTGCCGTGATTTCACGCCACTGTAGTACGGTTATGCGTGGATTTCTCGCTGATCCTACGCTAATTTCCTCACTGTTGTCGTAATAAATGGGTCTGCACTCGAACGACATCCAAGTCTATTGAGTCTGCGCCTGTCCTGGTTACATTACTGTACTACTGTGCCGTGATTTTACGCCACTGTCGTAATAACCGGATGGGTCTGCGCTCGAAGGACAACCACGTCTTTTGAGTCTGCGCCTTTCCTGGATGCATTACGGTACTGCTGTGCCGTTATGGTCTTGAACCGAGCCTCCATAGGGTCTGTGCCTCTCCTACCTGTATTTGTCAAATATAGTATAGAAGAGATAGGTATTTGCCTCGTGGGAGCGGTGTTGTCTCTTCACCCGTCGTGGAAGACAGAGACGAAGTTCCACGAGGTCTGTGCCTGTCCTACCTACACGGTCTGTTCGTATGCTGTCTACAATTTTACTTCGTTTATTTTGTGGGCGTATAGCTGCTGAGCGTATCCAGTGTATGCACTTGCCACCTGGAATACAATTAGTTGTCGATCCGCTTATTCATTACAGGTGTGAGTCGCGCTCAACATCTTACTCTGCTTCAGTTGGTTATACTGATTTTCACGCTTGTATCGGTGCTGATATCTGCGCTTATCTCATTATGCTGCTCTGCTGCTGGTTGTACTGATTTTCCCGCTTTTATTGGAGTTGATATTTGTAATATTTTTTATGTTCCGCCATCGCAACATGTTCCTGCAACGAAGGGCGAGCGGGAGACAGGAACGGCCGGATGCATTATGATTTTCCTATCTCACCTTGTTGGCGCATGCATAACATATATATATATGGGTTTGTCTGAGCCTGAGAGGACCATTGTTGCCGTCTCCATCCGGCGAAGAGATAACAACGAGGTCTCTCTGGAATACTAATATGTTCGGCTGATCTGTACCGCCGATTTCAACATGCTGTGCGGGCAGCAGGAGATTAACACACTCTCGTATACCGCGTGCATGTATATATGTGCTTACCGGCTGTTATTTTGCTGACGTCCCGTGTTTCACTGCTGCTGTACTCGTCCTATATCTTATCTTGACATTCGCTTATCATTTGCCTGTCTGCGTATCGGCTGCTCTCGCCGTACGCCACTCGTCAAACCCGCGACGCTTTGCTCTGCGTCGCTGGGAACGCAGCACATTTTGTTGTATGTTTTGTGTTCGTTGTGTTCGCTTCATTTCTCGGATAGAGAGTGGATGCCCAGATTGGTTGGGTCTGCGCCTATTGGGACCGTTGTTGCTGCCTCCCATGCTGAAGGGAGACGGCAACCAGGCCCCTCTAGGCCTGTGCCTTAGCCACGGGGCTTATACCTGTTTTCTTTTCTTTTGGTTCCTTTTTATTCGCCTTCTTTTGTTTGTCTGCTCGTTTGTTTGTTTCTTTAGACGGGGTGAATGAACAGAATGGTCGGGTCTGTACCTATTGGGACCTTTGTTGCTGTCGCCCATGCTGAAGGGAGACAGCAACCAGGCCCCTCTAGGTCCGAGCCTTGCCACGGGGCTTGCTGCCTGTTTTTATTTAGTTCTTTGTCGTTCGTCCGTTTTGTGGCTCTCATGTTTGATCTTGTTGTTTATTCTGTTCGCTATAGTGGATAGTTCGGCCGTTTGGTTGCTTGTGTGTTTCTTGCAAACCCGCTTGCCCGTGCACCCGACTGCGCTGGCTATGACCTTTACTGACACCCGTACTCCGTCGCATGTGTCCAGCAGTTTACCTGCGTCCCGTGTTCGCTGTGTATGTTCGTGTTCATCGTAGTTATTTTGTTCCTTACCGCCTTGTTGTTTTCTCTTTAATTTTTGGCTGTGAAAAGGACACATCAAGGAGGATCTCGCCCTGACATGTATGTGTCTTTTTGCCTTTGCTTGACTGTTAGGCTCTCCAATTCTCTTCCTCCCCTTCGCCTCGTTTTTCGCTTCCATTCTCGTTGACGGGGGGAGGGCGACGCGTTCGTCGGAAGCCTGCGACGACATGAAGTCACCGAGATCAACCGAGCGGCTCAGATATCACCAACCCGGATCAGCCTTGCCCCTGTTTCCGATAGGAATCGCTCTACGAAAGGCTTTTGGTAGCGATCTCAGACCGTAGAATCAGGTGTACGATTACAGAGACCGCTACTGGCGAATACGCTACAGCGACCAGGATCGGGAGGAGCTAACCCGCCGCGAGATGGAGCAGTTGAAGACGTGGAGCGATTATTGAGCATCACGCCCAGTGGACCCTCGCTTTCCCGTGCGCCGTTTCTTCTCTTGTCTCGCTTTGCTGTTACGCCGTTCCATCGCTATTCCGTGCCCCGTTGCCTCTCTACCTCCCTTGCCCGTGCGCAGCTCCCATGTCCCGGTGTCTTGCTCGTCCACAGCTTGCTGCACCGCTCCCTTGCTCCGACGCGGTGCGTTCCCTCGCTCCGGTGTCTTGCCTGTCCGCCGCTCGCTGCGCCGCTCCCTCGCTCCGACGCCGTGCGTTATAGCCCGTTCCAGTGTCTTGTTCGCCCGCCGCCCGCTGTGTCGTTCCCCCGCTACGACGCCGTGCATTCCCTCGCTCCGGCGTCTTGCTCGCCCGTCGTTTGCTCGCTCGGAAGCCGTGTCCGTGCTCTGCTCTATCGCCCCGATGCCTTGATCGTACTGCCCAACGACCAGATCTTGAAGGAGTCGATCAGCCGCTATATGGAGCTGTTGAAAGAGGTGCTTTCAGCAGGGGGGCAGGTTCCGCTGTCGTCGGGTAGGAGGACGCCGGTCATCCACCGGGCGGTCGAGGTACTCACCAATCCGGCATCCCTCGCGAGAAGGCAACGGAACGACGCTCATCTGGGTCAGGTTAGCAAGCGTCTGCGGGAGGATAGCAATGCGAACGCCGCGGAAGTAGATGAGACTGGGTATAGTCTAGACGAGAACGATGTAATCAGGTTTGCCGACGGAAAAGGTAGGAACCTGCCAGCCATACCCGAATCCATGGTTGCCGATGTACTCGCGTTGGTACACACTCTGCATGGTCACTCTGGAGTAGGAGCCACGTTAGCGCTAGTCTTAGAGCACTTTCACTGGCCTTCAGTCATTCGCGACACGCGACAATACGTGTTGTCATGCGGGTGCAGGAGACGTAAACGACCCAACAGCAGACGCGTCGCAATGTTTCCCGGACGCGCACTAGAACCGTGGGATGAACTACAGATGGATATCCTGAAAATAGACACGCCTTCCCTTTCAGGTAACAAGTACGTTCTGCTGGTAGTAGATCGAGCCTCCAAGTTCCCTTTCGGTATCCCTCTAGAAACTAAGCAAGCGATAGGCGTAGCACGAGCGCTTACCAAGCTGTGCCGAACGTTCGGTGTACCCAAGACAGTACGTTGCGACGGCGGCAGAGAGTTCAGAGCAGAAGTAGTGACACACTTATGCCGTTGGATGAATGCGGACATAAAGTTCGGCCCAGCCGACCACCCGCGAGGACAGGGTTCTGTAGAGAGACTAGGTGGTTGGTTGCAGGAGATGTTGGCAGAGCTATGTAGATCGTGGCCCGAGAGGTGGGACGAGTACGTATCACCGGCAATATGGATCAAACGCACTCTACCAGACGTGTCACTGCCTTCTAACATGACACCTTTCGAGTTGTTGTTCGGTCGCAAGCCTCGCACGTCTTTAGACTCTTTGGCACCCCTGTCAGAAGAGACAGATCAGAGCGGCGGCCTGGACAACTTCGTGGAGCGCCGCAGACAGAACCTCCGAGAAGTCCGCCTGGCGCTCGAGAAGCGCGACAGCCAAAGAGTAACGGCGCGGGCCCGAGCCAACGCTGCCATCTCGAGACCATCAGCCGGAGTTACCGCTGAGAAGGGTAGCCTCGTGCTGGTGCGCGAGTCCGATAGCAGCAAACACCGCGACAGCAGAGGGAAGAAGCTGCAGCACGACCACTACACAGGCCCTTGGAGGGTCACGGAAGTATTACAGACAGGCCTCAGCGTACAAGTAACGATGCGAGGCAGAAAACAACGTACCCGAAATGTATCCACCGCAGATGTGAAGCCGTACCACCTCAGACCTCTGACACTAAGACACTCGATAGCAGACGAGTTTGCACAGTATGCGTGGGGCGCGGATTTCAAACTGCCAGTTGAAGGAGTCAATTCGTCAGTGTTAGACTCGCCCGTGAGCTGCCGCAGATCGACCACTGCCTCCGGCACCACTAGATGGGAGTACAAGGGGAGATCGAGAGAGGGAGTAGAGACAGGATGGCGAACTGAATGACGTGTTACAGAGTTTTACACCCTTGCAGTTGGACGGTTTTATCGCACTCTGGCACTTGTACAACCCCGACCCGACTAAAGACACGACCCCAGTCTCAGTCACCCCTCGTACGCCCGCCCTTCGTCGCCGCGAAGCCTTGACGCTGTTTCCGATAGGGTTTACCATCTGGAAAGACTTTGACGGTGGGTTGCGACTGCAGGGGCAAGTGTACGATTACAGAGACCGCTACTGGCGAGTGCGCTACACCGATAACAACTGGGAAGAACTGACCCGTCGCGAGATGGAACGGTTGCAGGACTGAAACGATCCACGCTCTGCATAGACGAAGATCTGCTCCTTCATCCAGCAATTCCGGCGAGGATCCTCCCCTGCGAAGACCTTCCCCTGCGAAGATCTTCCCCTGCAAACATCTCTCTCCTTCATCTAGTGTTTCTGCTTGCTGTTGGTGTGTCGTGTTTCAACCGAAGAGGCCATGGTGGTTCTTTTCCGTTTAGTTCTCTTGGTTTTCGATTTTATTTATCTAGTGTTTCTGCTTGCTTTTGGTGTGTCGTGTTTCAACCGAAGAGGCCGTGTTGGTTCTTTTCCGTTTAGTTCTCGTGGTTTTCGATTTTATGTATCTAGTGTTTCTGCTTGCTTTTGATGTGTCGTGTTTCAACCGAAGAGGCCGTGTTGGTTCTTTTCCGTTTAGTTCTCGTGGTTTTCGATTTTAGTTTTGCGTTGGCTTTTCGCCTTGCCTTGTAGGCTAGCTTATGGTTTTAACCGAGGAGGCGGAGTTGCCTTCTCTGTTGTGTTCGATTTTCGTTGAATTGTTGAGGACGCAATAGAAGCGATTTATGCTTAGGCGTTAGGGGACACTGCGCTTATTTCATCGCTGAATGAGCGTGGGGGGACTTTAGCCATGGAATAGTGGTCGGGCAACCAAACACGCAGTGAAAAAGCAAGGGTGGGGGTTTTTCTCAGGGATTTCCCACTGATGGCCTTCGCGATTTCGGTTTGGTTGTTTATCCCTGAGGCCGTTATTTGTGTTAAAGGGCTTTGCGGCTCTTTAAACTTGGTTATAGTCACAAGACTGCGATAGCATAATGCTCATTCCGTCATTCGCATTATGCTAGGGGGCATGTTACGGTTCGGTTGACCGTTTCAGGAGTTATGATGACATAGAGGCGTTTTCATATTGTAGCTCCGTTCCGGACGGAAGGTTTCATCCCCCTTCCGTCTCACTCAGTTCCCGCGACCATCGCCACGGTCACGGAACAAGCAATCACTTACCATCTAGCCATCTCCAGTTGGAGCCTCTTCACAGAAGAACCACAAGCTCGCCCTACTCTCCTGGAGACCTAGGAGCGCACCTCTCGACTCGGTCGGACTCAAGCTCTGCTCTGTCACTGAGGTTGGTCATTCATGTCTCGTCTTTGTGTTCTCCTTTTGGGTTATGCACCTCTGAGTGGTAACCTGTGGTCCACAGCTGCCACTCCTACCAACTGTTAGAGAACCCTACATGTGTTGCCTTGTGGCAATGACGTAAGACCTCAGCCCAGGCAGCCAGCATCCGATTCAGGTCCTCATTTTATTTCCAGTTCATAACCTAAATGATCGTTTTGGGTTCTCGCAAGCAGTTTCAAACCCGATTATGTTTTTTTTGGTTTGGTGAGTCTGTGGTTCGCGACCCAGCCATAATCGGTTCTTTCGCAAACACCCTAGTATCGGCAGCAGGAAAAGTGCAGCCCACTCTGTAGAAGCAGCACCACCATCAGGAGCAGGCGATGCCATCTACCAGGCAGGAGCAGCACTAGCGGCGGGAGGAGCACCCGGTACCAACAGAAGCAGCGAGAGCAAAAGCAGCACCACCAGCAGGAGCGGCCCCAGAAGGAGCAGGAGCGGCACGAGCAGGAGCAACGCCAGCAGGAGGCCAACTGGCCAAGCGGTATACGAAGAGGCAGCACCAGCGTGACGCCCGTCGTATGCTGTCTACATGTGTCCACGCACGCAAATAATCCAATGACCCGCGTCGTAGTCCTGTGTTGAAACTCTTCCGGAACAAAAAAGAAAAAAAATCGGTCTACTATCGTATGTGTGCCGTCTTATAGCCGGTCTCTTCGGGCCAAAGCAGCTGAGATCAACGGCAGTCCTGTTGAATCTGTTCCCGAAACGTTCCTCCACTCGCGAATAGTACAAAGCTCTCGCGAATCAGGGCTGACGATCTTGCGAAAGGCCACCGAAACGCCCCCACGGCGACCGACCAGAGAAAACGAATTTATAGCGACCTGGTATTCAATTATGTACTGCTGTGCGTGACGTCAAATGCCAACAAACAAGGAACTACTACGTAGGAGTACCACGTACGTAATAATACTGTTCGTCCACCATTCATTGTACGTAATAATCGCACTTATCAGGTACCGGTAGCTTGATGATATTTTGATTATTGCCGTATTTTCTGGCGCTCTACGTTGTTGTGTGGTTGCTGTATATTGCTGTACCCGTGCCTCGTTGAAGTAGCTAACTGTTAGCTTTCGACATAATTCTTGCTTTAGTACTGCCAAGAGCTTAGACCTGTGTAGTGCGTTAGTGGATCACCATGTTTAGTGGATCACATCGGTTGGATGTAACGCAGACGCCGTTGCTGGGTGTCACGAGCCCTGGACCGGGCGAGGTGATACGGGTAGTGGCAGACAGTACCGGGAAGGCAGACTCTTCGCCCAAAGGCAACAACAGCGGGGTTGGGGGTACAGCTGCGCAGTTTGAGGGTAAGGTGAGTCAGGGAGGGTTGGTTGGTGGCACGAACGTTATCCATGCAAAACGAAAGCGTGGTGTTGGCCTCAAATTGAAGTGACGGTCGGCCGAATGGACGCGACCCAACCCGCGGGCGAGTACCACAGCTACCATGATCGTGTCGGCTTATGTGAGCTTCGTCAGCGTTGTGAACACTGCCGGAGGACGTACGAAAGCTTGGAAATACTGTGTTTTGTAGAAATTACGGCCTTCCCAGGCATCAATGACTCTGATGGATTGCACGAGTTGTGGCGTTTTGTCGCCAAATAATGTTGGTGGGATGTCGACACCAACCTTGAAATTGGGGGGTAGGGGTTGGTCGGGAACCCTTGGACGTAGTTGGCGTTTGTGCAGGATGACAATCAGGGCGAAACGGATCTCGGGGGCTGGGATGTCAAATCCTTTCTTGATGACCACGCACATATTGTCGAGCTCGTACTGCCGAGTATTACCCGCTGGAAAATTGGATTTGTTTTTCTGAGGGAGAACAATATTACTCCCAAGAATAAGGTTCTCATTTGTAGTCGCGACAGTGAACTTTGCTTTGTCAAGTTTGTTAGTGAACACGTAGTCTGGCATGAAATTGACAGGACAACTTCGCACTCACGAGTTGCAGCTGCTGGCTGATTTCCCACCTAAACAAGGTCGGAAATGTTGCCAACTAATACACGCGGGGAGTTTGCCACTGCTTTACCGACGCTCTGAGGGATGCCAGGGATGTGAAACGATTTCGTACTCGCAAGGCTTGCGAGGCTCGCCGACGGCGGGCCGTCTTTCGTACGTTTTGGGGTGTCTCGTTGAAATCCGATCGATGTTCTCCATATAAGTCGATGTGTCGGGTCCACACAGACGCTACGATATCTTGTTCAAAATAGATGCTGTTGTTTTGTCGGTGTCTAATGTTTTCCTTCTTGTTTTATATTGTTGAAACGTACTACGCACCATCTCGTACGCACTCCTCCTACTGTAAGGGCCACCCTTGGTGACACGAAGTTTGTGTGTGTGTTTCTTTGTTGTTGGACCGCACTCCGTTTTCGTACTCACAGATGCTACCGGTTTTAGACGGATTCGATCCTGATAAAATAATATGTCTTTTTGTTTTGCAGGATGGAATGAGAGTGAAACAAATGAAGTACGTACGATGTCGTACACGTAAGGGTTGCCCTTCCTTGTTGATACCAGTACTTTCTTGTGTGTGAGTTTAAATTTTAGTTTGAAACAAACGTAGTAACATATTTTCTTGTATTTACGTAACGCAGTACGTTTCGTGAACACACGTAGGTACGTACGATCTCGTAGTTGGAAGGGTGACATTTTTGTGTGCGTGGGTTTTACTTTTTTCTTTTTTTAGGAGCGCAGGACGTTTTCGTACTCACTGACGATACCGATTCTTGATACATTCGGTCCCGAGAACGTCTCGTTTCCTTTTGTTTTTTATGATAAAGTGAGTGCGAAAGTCATAAAGTACGTACGATATCGTACCCGCAAGGGTCGCCCTTGTATAGGCGAGGTTTAAAACCTTTTAGTGTGTGTGAGTTTTTATTTATACGTGTGAAACAATCGTAGTACAATTTTTCTTGTAGGATCACAGTACGTTTTCGTACTCACCACAGGGGCTACCATTTTGTCGTGGTCGGTCCATAGCGTAACTCCTTTTGGATTTATTCGGAGCACGTACGATCTCGTACTCGCAGGGGTCGCCGTTTTTTAGTCGATCTTTGTGTGTGTGGGTGTTTATTTTTTCTGGTAGGAACGCAGTACGTTTTCGTACTCACAAGGGCTACCGGTTTTGTATACTTGTCCTGAGTATAACTTGTTTTGGAACTATTCGGAGTACGTACGATCTTGTACTTGCAAGGGTCGCCGTTGTTTATTTAGTCGATATTTATTTGCGTGTGTGGGTTTATTTTTTTCTTGTAGGAACGCAGTACGTTTTCGAATTCATAGGGGCTACCATTTTGTCGTGGTCGGTCCTGAGCATATAATAACTCATTCTGCATTTATTTATTCGGAGTACGTACGATCTCGTACTCGCAAGGGTCGCCCTTGTTGAGACGATATTTATTTGTGTGTGTGGGTTTTTATGTTTTCTTGTAGGAAGTAACGCAGTACGGCGTACTCACAAGGGCTAGTGTTTTTTTATACATACATGTCATGTCCTGAGTATAACTCGTTTTGGGTTTATTCGGAGTACGTACGATCTTGTACTCGCAAGGGTCGCCGTTGTTTAGTCGATCTTTGCGTGTGTGGGTTTTTTTATTTATTCTGGAGGGATCGCAGTACGTTTTTGTACTCATAGATGCTACAATTTTGTCGTGGTCGGTCCATAGCATACTATTATAATTTAGCTCGTTTTGGATATATATATTGGGAGCACGCACGATCTCGTACTCGCAAGGGTCGCCGTTGTTTAGTCGATCTTTGCGCGTGTAGGTTTTTTATTTATTCTGGAGGGATCGCGGTACGTTTTCGTACTCATAGAGGCTACAATTTTGTCGTGGTCGGTCCTGAGCATAACTCATTATTTACGAAAAAAATTCGGAGTACGTACGATCTCGTACTCGCAAGGGTCGCCCTTGTTGAGACGATATTTATTTGTGTGTGTGGGTTTTTATGTTTTCTTGTAGGAAGTAACGCAGTACGGCGTACTCACAAGGGCTAATGTTTTTTTATACATACATGTCATGTCCTGAGTATAACTCGTTTTGGGTTTATTCGGAGTACGTACGATCTTGTCCTAGGGTCGCCGTTGTTTAGTCGATCTTTGCGTGTGTGGGTTTTTTATTTATTCTGGAGGGATCGCAGTACGTTTTTGTACTCATAGATGCTACAATTTTGTCGTGGTCGGTCCATAGCATACTATTAGCTCGTTTTGGATATATATATTGGGAGCACGCACGATCTCGTACTCGCAAGGGTCGCCGTTGTTTAGTCGATCTTTGCGCGTGTAGGTTTTTTATTTATTCTGGAGGGATCGCAGTACGTTTTCGTACTCATAGAGGCTACAATTTTGTCGTGGTCGGTCCTGAGCATAACTCATTATTTACGAAAAAAATTCGGAGTACGTACGATCTCGTACTCGCAAGGGTCGCCCTTGTTCAGACGATATATGTGTGTGTGTGGTTTTTTTTTTTTTCTTGTAGGAACGCAGTACGTTTGCGTACTCACAAGGGCTACCGTTTTTTTACATGTTGTCCTGAGTATAACTTGTTTTTGATTTCTTCGGAGTACGTACGATCTCGTACTCGCAAGGGTCGCTCTTTTTTTCACGAGGAATGTTTTTGTAGGACTCGGTACGTTTTCGTACTTACAATATGGTAGCTTTCTTCGTCGCGGGGTGTACAAATAACAAAGCAATTAAAAAAAACGTCTCATGACTCGCGCCCACCTTCGGGCAGTACGAATTTGAAGGGAATCGGTACGAAACCATGGGCTTTGAAATTACAAAATTATCGTCAGCGCCCTTTCTTTGCCTTGGGTGATCCACCAGCAATTTTTGAAATTGTGATCCACTAGACTAAGTCCGGTGATCCACCACTCATTTTCGCAATTGTGATCCACTAGCCCGGTGATCCACCACTCATTTTAGGAGTCGTGATCCACTATATATAGCCCGGTGATCCACTACGCATTTTTACCGATGTGATCCACTAAACATGGTGATCCACTAACGCACTACACCTGCCTATATACGATCCTAAGACGTGCCAAGACGGATCTAAGACGTGCCAAGACGTGTCTAAGGCGCGCTAAGACGAGTCTAAGACGCGCTAAGACGCGCTATAAGACGAGTCCAAGACGCGCTAAGACGCAAAATATATTGAAATTCGCGCGACTTTGTCGAATGTTTTTCGGCCTGCGGCCGTCTTAATACCTCGCTACGCTCGATCTCCCAGTCCGACTTACGGCTCGCTTCGCTCATCTTAGAAGATTAGGCCTACACCGACGCCGGGGAAAAACAGGGGTTTTCAACAAACCCCTGTTTCCCTTGGAAGCTTTCTCTCACCAGTACTCAGTTTGTATGGAACCACACCCTATTACGGGGGACCATAGTTAGTAGGACCAAATATTGTTACTAGAAATGGTTAAATATATAGGTTTTTATGTGTACCACAGGTCCTATTAACTATGGTCCGCCCCCGTAATAGGTGACAGGGGAAAAAAAAAATTAAAAATACCACCCCGTAGAGCAGAACGCTACCAACCAGAAAATGAACACCCCCTGTCGAGGCGCGCGCTATGTGCAGGCGCACCCTGCAAAAATATTTGTGCAGGCGCCGAACGCCTCGAGAACCAATCCACTATAAACCCATTTTTAAATACGAAACACCGCACACAAAGAAGCCCTCAAAACAGCAGTTAGACCACAACAGTTCACAGCAGCAGTAGACCAGCACCAGGTCTCGACGTAAGGCACAAGGCACGCACAGCAGGAGATCCGCCGCAGATACTGGTTAGCGGGTACGGCGGTGCTGAGGTGCCTGGCGCTGATGATACAAACTCTGTTCCATATTTATTTATCTTGTGCGATTGTGATAGGTTGCGAAGAGTACTCGTAGTGCTGCTGTACAGCAGCAGTAGTACTGCTGCTGTCGTAGTGCTGCAAAACAAGTGGGCCATCCGTTGTGCGAGGCCATCCCGGGGCCATGATGCATTTCGGGCAGGCCGCCAAGCGACATACAAGGGCACAGCAAAAGAGCAAACATGTATATATACAGGTACAAGACGCCTAATAGGAAACAGGCTAATAAGAAAGCCAGGCTGAGATTTTGAGGAAAATGAGAAATTATGGAGTCGTCATCTTGAAATTATAGGGGGGCAAGCACCCTATCTCGAATAAGAAATCCAGCCTGGACCATAATTCCTGTTTCTTATTATTAATTAATAGGTGCCCTGTGCTACTTGTACCGAGGGTGGACCAAAACAAAAGGTGAAAAACTTTTTTACTACTACAAGTTTGTCCTCAATGACATTGCTTTTTTTCGGGGGTTATTATGGTTTATGTGTACGAATCTACCAAGCAAAAAATAAGGCATCGACGATTGCCATGTTATCAAGCGACTAATGATAGGAAGAGCGTGCAGCAGTACGAGCGTACAGCAGTACGAGCGTACAGCAGAGGCTCGTACGAGTATAATGTAATAATGCTGCACTGTGAATTGTTGTGAACTGCTGTTTTGAGGCCGGTGTTTCGTATTTGAAAATGGGTTTGTAGTGGATTGGTTCTCGAGGCGTTCGGCGCCTGCACAAATATTTTTGCAGGATGCGCCTGCACATAGCACGCGCCTCCTGTCGTCGAGACTCAAAAGACAGTCTGAGTGTGTACCCAAGAACCATAGAAGACACCACGAGCCCGCAGCATTGCATATCACAGCATGAGCTCAGTCGAGGCAGCTGCTGCTTCTATCGGCAGCCCCGCACCGAGTGAGGGTATGGCTAGGAGGCCATCGCCTACTGGCTCTGGGGACCCTGCTTCGCCTCAGCAAAAGCAGCAGCAGTCTGATGGCGCCACAGCAGAGCACACGGTGTCTTTCCACACCGCCGATGGTATACCTGTAGCAGTTACGATAGTCCCGAGGCCTAGGGGCAAAAACTCGAAGAGGTCTTGGGTCTGGCAGGTGATGCACGAGTTCGTCCCGTCTGTCGACGGTAATAATGTATTCTGCGCGACGAGAGGCCTTGGCCAGCACTACCGGCTGAAGCACCCGGAGCTCTATGAGAAGGCCATGGGGGAGCAGCAGCAGGGGGGAGGTGAGCACATTTCTTTGCAGAAAGTTGAGTATCAACTACAAGGCGCTTCGCTCCGCGGGCGGCCCACGCCACCCGCTACGCTCGCTCAGGAAGGAAAAAAGTACATCAAATTAATAATGCCAAGAGTCCCGCCGCGCATGCTTCAGGAAAAACCCGAAAAAACAGCTCCGACGCCAGCTCGGACGCCACATACGCTTCGCGTCGCGGATGTCGTACGTACGTACATACCCCAGGTAGGGTACTACTGCTGTACTTATTTTCTTCTTTTGATATGCTCTACTGTCTATGTCTGTACTCGTATGTACGAAAAAAGAAAAACACAGCACGGCACGGCAGCACAGCAAAAACAATGAAAATGAAACCGAAAATTTGGAAAGAAAAGAAAAAAATCGCACAGAAAGAGCTTCTCTTTCAGCCTCGTACGCCGCCCGCCCCTCTCGCGACCACCTCGCTACCGATTCGGTCCGGGTATAGCTTTTATCACTCTCTGCCACAATCAGCCCCGTCACCCGCCTCGCGTGAAGCCCGGTGCTCACCGTGGCCGTCGTTCGGCAGCTCGATAACGTTGGTGTTCAATCTGCACACCTCCCTCTTTCAACTTCAGCGTGGTCGCAAAAATAAGCACCGCTTGAATATTGTCTTGCCATCCCGAACGACCCTTACTAGTAATTGGTGGTAATGAGGCGCGACCTCGGTAATACCTGCAGTAGTCATATCTGCGATGCATCATGCTGGGCGCATACGGATTATTTTGTATTGTGCTGAACGAACGAACACGAAGGAATATCTACCACGTACGGACTACTGTACTACTGTACGCCGTCGTGGGTGCATCTCAAGAATTTTCGTAAATGTTCTTGGCCTCTCCTGGCTCTTGATATGAAGAAGGACTGGATTTGGTCGTGTGTATCCTAGTTTCCACCTCGAAATCCGGCATAATAATTTAAAGACGAAATCTGCACTGCTGTAAAAAATAAAATACAGAACTCGTATCTCTCACAGGGATTGAGGAATCGGCACGGACACTGCTGTGGTGCTGGATGTCGACGGGTAGAAAGAGTCAAGAACACACAACACTCGACATAGTTCGTCCAGCAGAGTGTTTTCTGGTTGAAATTCAGCACAATAAAAATCTGCATCTCATATGTTTTGTCCAACGGAAAGAGCTTCTTTTTCGCAACATTTGTTACAGGTGTCACCACAACTTTACTTGGACTGATGTACGACATCTACAGCAGCAGTGCGCCTCCCGCACCATAACAGCAGCAGCAGCAGCAACAGCAGTAGCAGTAGGACACACGAGACCAGGGTCAGCGTCGCCGTACGCTCGGCTTGTCGGTCTAACCCTTGCACCCTTTGTACGCGTACATATACACATACGTACTGTAGTACGTACCCTGCACCCGGTATTTTATATGTTTCCTGCTTCCCACCTCGAGAGTCGGCATAATATTTTGAGACGACAACACGAACATGGCATGCCCGAAAGAGCTTCTCGTAGCAGGTGCCACAACTACTGCAGCTGTGCAACATCTACATCAGAGCTTCTCCAGCAGCAAAACAGCAGCAGAGGTAGCAGTAGGATCCACGAGGCCAGGGTCAGCGTCGCAGTACGCTCGGCTTGTGCCCTTTGTACACCGTACTCGATGTTGTGTGTGTGGTTCCTGATTCCACCCTCATAATTTGAAGACGAAATATCTACAACCTCTGATCTGACGTACATGTATCCAACAGAGGTTCTCGTAGCAGGTGCCACCACTACTACTGACTGCTGTACAACTACAGCAGATCTTCTCCTGTTTCTCCGTCCCCTCGTCAGTAGGAGGGTAGGCCTGACAATATGACCTGCAGCACATGGCCCGAACGTTGCTGTGGACAGACAGGCGAAGTCTGCCTATGACTACTCGTAGTTGGGTTTCGTTAGCTATTACGTAGGTAGAAGAAAGCTAAAAAAACAAAGCCGTCTGCCTGCTGTGGACAGGCCCAGTCTGCCTGCTGTGGACAGGCCCAGTCTGCCTGCTGTGGACAAGCATAGTCTGCCTGCTGTGGGCAGGCACAGTGTGCATGCTGTGGACAGGCACAGTCTGCCTGCTGTTGGCACAGGCACAAAAACCGTTATGATTTTGTATTTTGAACACGGCCCAGCACGGGCATGTGCCTACACACGTTGCCGCACCTAGCTCGACGAACTGTGAACGATTTTCCACCCCACCAGGACGAGAAAGCGTGTGTGTGCGTGCACAGAGCCCGCCGGGACTGGATTTGGTGGCGTGTGCGTCGAGCGCGGTGGTGAAAGGTGGACCAAAAAATGTTGGAATCCACACACACACACACACACACACACACACACACACACACACACACACACACACACACACACACACACACACACACACACACACACACACACACACACACACACAGAGAGAGAGAGAGAGAGAGAGAGAGAGAGAGAGAGAGAGAGAGAGAGAGAGAGAGAGAGAGAGAGAGAGAGAGAGAGAGAGAGAGAGAGAGAGAGAGAGAGAGAGAGAGAGAGAGAGAGAGAGAGAGAGAGGAGAGAGAGAGGAGAGAGAGAGAGAGAGGAGAGAGAGAGAGAGAGAGGAGAGAGAGAGAGAGAGAGAGAGAGAGAGAGAGAGAGAGAGAGAGAGGAGAGAGAGAGAGAGAGAGAGAGAGAGAGAGAGAGAGAGAGAGAGAGAGAGAGAGAGAGAGAGAGAGAGAGAGAGAGAGAGAGAGAGAGAGAGAGAGAGAGAGAGAGAGAGAGAGAGAGAGAGAGAGAGAGAGAGAGAGAGAGAGAGAGAGAGAGACGAGAGAGAGAGAGAGAGAGAGAGAGAGAGAGAGAGAGAGAGAGAGAGAGAGAGAGAGAGAGAGAGAGAGAGAGAGAGAGAGAGAGAGAGAGAGAGAGAGAGAGAGAGAGAGAGAGAGAGAGAGAGAGAGAGGAGAGAGAGAGAGAGAGAGAGAGAGAGAGAGAGAGAGAGAGAGAGGAGAGAGAGAGAGAGAGAGAGAGAGAGAGAGAGAGAGAGAGAGAGAGAGAGAGAGAGAGAGAGAGAGAGAGAGAGAGAGAGAGAGAGAGAGAGAGAGAGAGAGAGAGGGAGAGAGAGAGAGAGAGAGAGAGAGAGAGAGAGAGAGAGAGAGAGAGAGAGAGAGAGAGAGAGAGAGGAGAGAGAGAGAGAGAGAGAGAGAGAGTCCGGAGGCAGACAAGCAGGCAGGCAGGCAGGCAGGCAGGCAGGCAGGCAGGCAAGGCAGGCAGACAGACAGACAGACAGACAGAGAAAAAATCAAAACGCTCGCTCGCCTCATTATAATTCGTACATGCTCTATCAAAATTCAAAATTCATATATGGAGGGCCAGACAAAGGCCGTTCATGCATCACACGCGACGCCTAGACACGAAAGCGGCGACCGCGCTCCTTGCAACCCACCTCTCTACCCGCCAGCACCCGCTGACACCCGCGACGGTGCCGGGCTGTCCCGCGGTGCCATACTCGGAGTACACGCACGCACACGAAACGAAAGAATAAAAAAGGAAGAAAGGACCGAGAGAGAAAACAAAGAACTGCTGGCAAGGTCCGGCAAGTAATAAAAGCTGCCTGATTGGAACACCTTACACCCGGTCAAGAAGAAAAAAAGAAAAAAATCGATCAGAAGAGCTTCTCTCTCAGCCTCGTACGCCGCCCGCCCCTCTCGCGACCACCTCGCCACCGATTCGGTCCGGGTAAAGCTTATATCACTCTCTGCCACAATCAACCCCGTCGCCCGCCTTGCGTGAAGCCCGGTGCTCACCGTTCGCCAGCTCGATAGCGTTGGTGTTCAAACTGCACACCTCTCTCTTTCAACATCAGCGTGGTCTCAAAAATAAGCACCGCTTGAATATTATCTTGTCACCCCGAACGACCCTTATAACTCGTACATACCCTTATCAAAAATCATAAACGGAAGCCAGACAAAACCCGTTCATGCATCCCTCGTGTCTCGAGGCACACGCGACACCTAGGCACGAAAGCGGCGGCCGCGCTCCTTGCAACCCCCCCTCTACCCGCCAGCACCCGCTGACACCCGCGACGGTGCGGGCTCTCCCGCGGTGACGTACTCGCACACGAAACGAAAGAAGAAAAAAAGAAGAAAGGACCGAGAGTGCCAAGACAATAGAAACAAAGAACTGCTGGAAAGGTCCGGCAAGTAATGAAAGGAGGCGGTTTGGAAGTCGGAGCTCTGAGAGGCCAGGGATGTACCAACCGAGCACGCTCAGGGGTTGTGATCCAAGTATGTAGTTCTACAAGGGGGCTTTCGCCTCGGCCTTCTGAGGGCCGCGACGAAGCCAATGCCCGCAGGCAACGACGAAGCCAAAAATGCCCGCACGCAATGGCTGCAAACGGTAGTTTACGATGCCAAGGGTCAATGCTAAGCCCCAGCGAAGAGCCGCCGACGAAGCTAAAAAGGCCCGCACGCAACGACGAAGCTAAGGTCCGCACGCAACGAACAAATAAATGCAAACGGCAGTTTACGATGCCAAGGGCCCGTTGAGGCTGAAATGCTATGAATTCTTCGAAAAACCTGTCCTGTTTGGAATATATGATTGGTCCCTGACGCATTGGATGTTCCCGTACGCCATGACATAATCATCAAACAACATTGTTTTCTACCCTAGACTCTGCCGCACACCACCTTCGGACCATGCCGATAATCTCTCCACCAAAGTGTACAAAGCGACCCGTAAGAAGCACCATCGGCAACTGAGAATCCTCGCCTGATACGAATGAACAACGGCAATCGAAATATATATGCCATGAAAACGCATCATATACCGTCCGTGGGAAAAAGTATGATAATCTATCTTGTGCCGTACAGCCCACGACGAAAGGTAATAATGAAGAATTAATCCCCACTATCCGGGGTTCTGTCTACGTTCCGCTGGGACGGATCCCAGAAAGCCAAAGCCGAGGAGGTGTAATGCACCGTTTGAGGGGAGGGCATGTGATCATCTTGTCCTATACAACCCGCGGCAGGAAAGTGGACTAAACTACGTTCTGCGGCGAAAAAAAAAAAAAAAAACTTTGACTTTTCAGTGTCCCCTAATCTCAACCCACAACGCTCTTCGTCAATATCGACAACAAAGAGAAACCCTCGATCAACATCGACAAACAAAATCAATGGAAGAAGGCCAGAACCGTTCGAGCGGATGGTATGATATTTGCCCGTCCCGTACAACCCACTACAGGTAAGTAACGCAGACTAACCTACTCTCTGCGGCAATCAAGTGCCCCCTAAAACCCAATCCGCAGAGCGCTCTTGAGCAATAGCGACAAAAGAGAGAAACCCCCGATCAACCTCGACAAACACAAAAGCAATCATGGACGAAGGCCGAAGCCATTAAGATGTATAATATTATATTGTTGGTGGGGGAGACATGACATTTTCTCGCCCCGTACAATCCACGACAGAATATGGAGAAAGTATGTACGCACTGCGGCTATATTAAAGTGAAAGTCAACAGAAAAACTACCTGGTATGGTTTTCCATTGCCCCCTAAAATCCAATCCACAAAAAATAAGCGGGCGTGGTCGGCCAGGATTTGCTTCATACTTACAGAAATTTCAACAACTCACTACTTCTCAGAAGAAGTATTCAATCCTACGTGGTACCTGGTACGTACTCGGTAGTTGTTCATTGATAAATAGTAATATTATAGTGATAATAGCGATGATAACACACACGGCAGAGTTCCTTTTAAATACGTACTTGAGAAAAAAAGGAGGGGGGGGGGAGTGCTTACTCTATGACCGACGGCGGATCTACAGCAGTGAGATGTACGCAACGCCTCGCGAGGGAGCAAAAAGGTTTGTTCTCAGAAGAAGTATTCAATTCTACGTAGTACCTGGTACGTACTCACTCGGTAGTTGTTCCTTAATAATAGTAATATTATAGTAATAATAGCGATGATGACACACACGGCAGAGTTCCATATAAATACGTACTTGAGAAAAAAAGGAGGGGGGGGGGAGTGCTTACTCTATGACCGATATCGGATTTACAGCAGTGAGATGTACGCAACGCCTCGCGAGGGAGCAAAAAGGTTTGTTCTCAAAAGAAGTATTCAATTCTACGTAGTACCCGGTACGTACTCGGTAGTTGTTCATTAATAGTAATATTATAGTAATAATAGCGATGATGACACACACGGCAGAGTGATTTTTAAATACGTACTTGAGAAAAAAAGGAGGGGGGGGGGAGTGCTTACTCTATGACCGACGGCGGATCTACAGCAAGCAGTGAGATGTACGCAACGCCTCGCGACGGAGCAAAAAGGTTTGTCCCCAAGAAGACTGGAAAACTGCAGAGAGTACTTTCAGGGGTTGGTCTACCCCCCCACAATAAAACGTGATGGAACGTCATACATGCCCGATACACATTAGTATCGAACTAAATATTTGTTTTCATTGTGCACGAAGAACCAGTCACTGACCATGATACCAGGTAAACCACAATAAATATAATACTGTGAATAGGTAATTTTCCCCTCCAGAGGGCGCTTTTTGGCTGTATGTAGAGGGTTTTTTGGGGGAGCCAAATGGCCACTTGTGTGTTGTGGCGATGAGTTATTAATAGTTAGTGTCAGAACGACACCAATATTCTAAAAGCCCAGTCTATAAAATTATTGCAAAGGGAAGGAGAAAAAACTCCCCGGCACAGACGGAAGCACAGCCCGAAGAAAAAGAAGCGAGACGTCCCGATAAAAATGAGTTTAATATTTCGGTCCAGCCCGTACGTACTGCTATACGTAAATACAACGCGTCACTGTTGAAGTTTGACGGAGTATTAATCCAAAGAACATGCCCGAAAACATCACTGTCGAACTAAAGATAATTTGTTTGTGGTATGTAGCCGGGTTTCACTATACGGTTATATCTGGCAGGCAACTAAACACGCTCGCGACCAAATTCATTTTTACAGTATTATATATAGGAAATACAGTTTGTAATTTTTGCCCATACAACGCGTCACCGACGAAGTTTTAAACAACAGGACCTGGTGCCGACGCACACCAAGCAGGGCTTATTTGAATACATGACAAAAAAAAATGGGAGGGGGGGGGAGTGCCTGCTCTTTGACCGACCTCTCCGATCTACAGCAGTGTGGGTTGTACGCGATGCATCGCGAAGGGAGCAAAACAAAATAGCGATGGTTTATCAACTTCACGTGGTTTGTCCCGGGAACGGTACTATACTGCAGTAGTACTATTATTATGAAAAGGGTTTTAAGCTCCAAAAGAAAAGCACACGCAATAGTAAAGAAGCAAGCAAAATACGTACTGCTTTACGTAGTGGGCGGGTTTACTATCACCCGCCGGGGTGGTATCCCCCAGAACGGGACTTTGCTACTACCACATGAAATTAAAGTGGTGTTTGTCCCACACGGGACTAACTGCAGTAGTACCTAAACTAAATTAAAAGGGTAAGTCTACACCCCCCCTCCAAATTACACGAGAGGCATCGCAGGAACGTCATACCTATTACGAAGCAGCAAGTATATGTATGCACGACAGCTGCTGCAGCAGCACACAGATATTCAATCGTTGGTGGTATGCTTGAAAACAAAAAAGGTGAGCAATAGAATTGAGCCGTCGGCATGCTTGAACAGAGAGAACGGGTGAGGGCCATAGAATGTACGGGGAGTTATTAATTTTCTTCACTCGGGGAGACTAAACCGAGGAAAGAACATACAGCTATGATACCTCCACGACAAATACCCAAAATACGCCGTGATAAGAGTAAATAGTTCTTCTCTCCGGCGATCAAAAAAGTTGCCTTTGCTACGTACTACTGCTGTAGTTTAAACAACTCTCACTGCTGCTCAGAAATATCGGTCCGTAACCGTTTGGCGAGATGGTATCCACCTAGCTAGGACGGAACACATGTCACGTGTGACGAATGTAATCAAAAAAAGAAGTTCAAAATATAAGTTGATACTTGTCCGTATTTTTGATCAAAACCGTATACTGCGACCACGGACTGCATGGTATTGTGGCGATGAGTTAATGTCAAAACAACGACAATAATAGTGTAAAGGCCCACAGCAGTCTATAAATAAAGGTATTCCAAAGGGAAAGAGAAAACCTGAAGTAATTACTCGTACGGAAAAAAAGGTACCAGTCTATGTTTTTTGCGACGCATCGAAGGAGGGAACAAAAGTGGCAAAACGGAACTGCAGTACTAAAAGGGTTAATCTCCCCCCAAACACCAACACGCAGGACACAAAGGCACAACACACACCACGAGTGACGAATGTAATCGAAGAAAGAAGTTCAAAATAAAAGTTGATACGCGCCCGTATTTGATCAAAACCGTATACTGCGACCACGGGCTGCATGGTATTGTGGCGATGAATTACTGTCTGAACAACAACACGAATATTCTAAAAGCCCAGTCTATCAAATATATTCCAAAGGGAAAGAGAAAACCTGAAGTAATTACTCGTACGGGAAGGAAGGTACCACTATATGTTTCTCACGACGCATCGATGATGTGAGCAAAAGTGGCAAACGGAACTGCAGTAGTACTAAAAGGGTTAATCTCCCCCCAAACACCAACACGCAGGACACAAAGGCACAACACACACCACGAGTGCCGAATGTTATCGAAGAAAGAAGTTCAAAATAAAAGTTGATACGCGCCCGTATTTGATCAAAACCGTATACTGCGACCACGGGCTGCATGGTATTGTGGCGATGAATTACTGTCTGAACAACAACACGAATATTCTAGAAGCCCAGTTGTTACTGTCAGGTCCCCTGTACCAACATTCCACACATATATGTGGAAACCCCTTGGTTCGACGTCACCGGAGCCCAAGGCGTCCGTCCCATCAAAAGGGACTCGCGTCCCCCGACAGGGCTAAAACACCCCGACGGGCTTTTGTCCTTGTCTCTTTATCCGCTTAGGGCGTAGTGTCCCCTACTATACGGCGGACCACCATGTCGACGCGCTGAGACGGCGGGCGGGTGTGCTCGTTCACACCCCCCTCGTCACTCTTTTTGTCTGTCTCGTCCTGTTGTCCGAGCTACACAGCTTGCCCATCCTTTTGCTGTTTACACGAGTTGCCCTCGGCGCGTAACGCCGAAGGCCGTGGTGCTCGTAACACCCGCGCAGCATATAGAAGCTTAGGCCCTACTAAGATTGGCGTCGACGGTCTCGATTTATCGAACCTCCTGTCCCTAAGCTTCCAGATGCAAAGCGATAACTCGAGCGGAGGCGAAGAATAAAAAAACTCCGAACCCCAAAACAACAACAACAACAACGACATCCCGGATGCCTCCAACGACGACACCCCAGACACCCTTGCCGAAAGCGACATGGAGCTAGCGAGTCGCTATGCCGACTCCGTGGCCGACTCCGTGGCCGAATCTGCCGTCATCGACCTGTCGTCCACGACAGTAAAGCTCCAACGCCTGGTGGAGAAGGAGCTGGACAAGCTCCTGCGTGGCGAGATCGCCGTGCTTTCTTCCCAGACTAATGTGCTGATGGAGCGTCTGGTGAGCATGTCTAGTTCGTTGTCGAGTGCGAACTCTGTCACCCAAGCGTCGAGTTTGTCTTCTCGTTCCAACCCCCTGTCCTTCGCGCAAGTAGCCGCAAGCCCTAAAGTCACAGCACTCACAGCTAGCGATGTACGCCGGCTGCCCCGTCTCGATGGTAGTTCTGATGTCGATGTCGCAGCCGTCCTGTCCCAGTACCGCTTGGTCGCTGGGTTCAAAGCGAAGACTGTCCGTCCCAACGACGAACTCTACGCAGACTCACTTGCTTTCGAGTACTTGTCACTGATTTGCGATGGTCCTGTCCTGGCTCAATACCAGCAACTGTCAGCTGGTGCCATCGACTGGCGTGTAGCCGGTGCTTCGAGTGAAGCCTCCACTAGCACTGTCGGGTCGTTCACACCCCCAGAGACGTGGGCCGAGCTCAGCTCGGCCCTCCTCGACCTGCTCATGCCTTCCAACAGTGTCGAAGAATGTGCACTAAAACTCGCTAGTTTTAAGCAAGGCGCAACCGAGTCTGTCAGCGAGTATACGCTTCGGTTCCGCACGACCACTCAAAGATTTGAGTCAGCTGTCGAGCGCCAGACCCACGGTCGTACGCCGTGGGCCGCGTTCTCTGTCACCCTGTTTCAACACGGTCTTATCCCGGCTATCCAGTGCCTACAACTGTTTCGAAGACGAAATCAACGAGCGGGGACCCCGGTACCGGGCACTGAGCCTCAGACGCTCCCGCACCCAGGGCGCGCGTACCGTATATCGTGAAGTATTTCTTAATATATCTCATGAAGGACATTTCAGAGCGTCGGGCGAAGGTGTGAGTGTGAGAAAAGAGAAAAAAAGAAAACGAGTGGGTACTACCTGGCGCTTCCTCAGACGCTCACGTACCCGCTACATCCGTACGATGTCTCATGAAGTCTTCCTAAATAGTGCTCATGTAATTCGGAACATTTTAGCGAACATTTTTTGTTTTGTTTTCGGAAGAAAGGGAGCGGGTACCCGGGTACCGGACACTACCGCCTCAGACGCTCACGCACCCACGGCGCGCGTACGATATACATGGAGTCTTTCTCAATACCTGGTTGATTGCATGAAGGACGTCTCCTAGTTTTTTTTTTTTTTTCGAAAGTTTGTAGACGAAAAGGGAAGAAAACACGCGAGCGGGTACCCCGGTACCGGGCACTACCGCCTCAGACGCTCTCGTACCCACGGTGCGCGTACGATATATTTGCGGAGTATTCCTCAATACGCCTTCTACCGACGCTGACGTACCTACCGCATGTGTACAACATCTCATGAAGTACTTCCTCGTGAGATTCTAACGGAGATCCGGCGTGTATGAACCATGTCTCCTGACGTACGTTTCCGTAAATTATGGCGACACTCCCGCCCCCCACAGCGTGTGTACGAGACCTTCACGAAGTACTTCTTTAAAAATGCGATACCTCAGTCTCAGACAGTGTGGAAACTAGCAGAGGACGAGCGGGCTAGAGTCGAGTACCTTGTATCCTCCAAACAGCAGTATGGACCCATGCGCAGCAACGCATATGAACCGAGTCGAGTACCTCGTATCCTCCAAACCGTAGTGCGGACCAACGAGCAATGCCCCTTACGAGCACGTGACCTGGAGAGCCCGCCGCGGGCCAGATTCAAGAGCCTTGGATACCGCAAGAGCCTCGTATACAGCAAATAGGGGCACCGATTAAAAAACCCTCGTACACCGCGAGTGCCTCGTATACAGCCAACCGCGGCTGCGGGTGTGTGTAGAGGACGAGCGGGCCAGATTCGAGTCCCTCGCATCCTCGAAGCAGCCGGACATATCACCCAGTGACCCGAGCGAAACATGGGCAATGGAGGGCACGCCGCGGGCCCGATACGCGTGTCCCCTAATACACCAAACAGAAGCACGTACGTGGTAGCTGCCCGATGGACCAGGCCACTGCTGTGCACACGGACAGCGCGTTAATCAAAACGTACAGCAGTACAAGAATCATGTTTGCTAACAGGGAACACAGGCAAGTATATGGAAACACACAATGATACTGCAGAGCAGTACTCGTACAACGGTGCGTACCTCCGGGGAGTGCGTCTCAGTAATGAGCCCGAGCAGGTCCTTGTCGGCCTGGCTCTGGTCATCCGGGAGCCTCGACTCCGCCGCGTCCCAGCCACCTGCCCCACCAGAGCTCGCTCCCGCCGGCCCCCGGCCCCCCGACGTATCCGCCCCATTTTTACCACCTGCCGCTGCTCCGGCTGGGGTCGATCCAGTTGCAGCGCTCGCCCCACCAGGCTTCGCTCCGGCTGAGGTCGTCCCAGCTGGGGTTACCTCCACCGCTGCCCTTTGGGCGGCGGGCGCCCCCGTGCCTGCTGCTCCCGACCCTCCGGGGGCCTCCCGTCGTGTCCTCCACCTCGGAGGCGCCGTGGAGAAGGACGCAATGTTCGGACTGTAAGAGCAAGCCATGGGACTGCAGCAGGTCCAAAATGTGGCGCACCATCAGGCGCGTCGCCTCCACCTCCCGGTACGCACGGGACGCCCCCCCTCGCGAGGACGTCGCCCTATTCTCCGCCGCTTCCAGGGCCTGGGGCCAGGTGTCTGCACCTGGGCGAGGGGAGAACCGCATTGCCACCCAGTCTAGGGCGCACGAGACTTGGAAACGTGAACCGGCAGCACAGCTGCCGCCCGTTGCCAAGAAAACACGCGCGAGGTCCAGGGCCATACCAGAACAGGGGAGGTCTTCGAGCGTGGTCGCCGAGTACGCTGCCGCCCGATCGGGGTTGGGGTGGGGCAAACGCACCGCGGGTGCCGCCGGGACCGGCGCCGTCGCGTCCTCCGAAGGCGGTGGGGTCGGTGTCGACCGCGTGGTCCGAGGCATCGCGTTCGCTTCTACCTCTCAACAAATATGTCGTGCCCACCTCTGCCCACGAGGTTTTGGGAACGAAATGACAAGTGATCGTAGGCGACCACTCCACAATACAAATTCAAGACATTTCTGATGGCACACCCAGTTCCATGAGTTGTACCAAATCATTTCTTCTGCTGTCGTCGCCAATTTTACTTCAGGAATATTGGATTTTATTTTTATTTTTCGGGGAGACGAAGATCACAGGCTACCAGCTAAGTATCAACGTGACACTCAAACGCCGAGGACACGGTGATGGATAATGCTCGTGTGTGAGGATAATATTGACTTGTATATGTAAATATTTATTTTCTGAATTCGGGGAGACGAAATGAGTGATTTGTCCCCCTGAACGGGACTGCGGCTCGAAAAGGGCTAAGCTCACCGCGCTTCCACATTTGAGCAATGTTGTCGTGTGTGTATGTGTCAATTTATTTTTCCTTTTACGGCTGCAGTTCGGTTGTTTGGGGGTACAGTTCACTCCGTTTTTCGGTAGTTTGTCCCCTGAACGGTACTGCAGCGCTAAAGAGGTTATTTATAATCCCGTCGCGCCCGTTGAAACATCAGGACCCAGATGCTGCTGCTAATGCTACTGCTAATGCTAATGCTGCTTGTTGCTGCTGCTAATGCTACTGCTAATGCTAATGCTGCTTGTTGCTGCTGCTAATGCTGCTGCTAGTGCTGCTGCTAATGAAGTTTGCTGCTGCTAATACTGCTGCTGCTAATGAAGTTTGCTGCTGCTAATACTGCTGCTGCTAATGCTGCTGCTAAGACTGCTGCTGCTAGTGCTGCTGCTAATACTGCTGCTGCTAATGCTGCTATTGCTGCTGGTAATGCTCCTACGTGCCTGTGGGTGCGTGAGCGTGTTGACCCGACCTGTTCCCCGAGAGGTGAAGGTGCGGTGGGGGATAAGCAGCCACCCGAGAGGAGATCACGCTAACCCTAGAAAAGGTATCATACCTGGGATTTTTTGTAACCGGTGTACTATTACGGGGGACCATAGCAAATAGGACCTACGGTAGACACAAGACATTATATGTTTACCTATTTTTACCAACACTATTTGGTCCTATTTACTTTGGGCCCCCGTACTAATTGTTGCTCACTTGGGGAGCTCAACCCGTCGCAGAAAATTACAAAAGGCACAAAGCGCAAACCCCTACTCTAAGGATGAGCAAAATTCGGACCAATGTGCTGTGTGGTTGTGTGGGGGCATGTGCAGAAGGGGCTGCTGCCGTCGGTGTTGATTTGGCTGGCGACGCCCAGGATACTCCGTGGATCAATGTGTCCAGAGCTCAGATTCTGGCTTGGAACGGAAACGACCGACCGCCCGCGAAGAAAAATCGTTCCATTTTCGTTCGGTACCTACAAGTGGAATAGAGTTAAGACACGCCCTCGTCATCATACCCGGATATGTCCCCGTGTACAACCCCCAGTGTATTTGCCCCAGAACATATTTGTATGTCATAGAGACGACACCAGTTGAGCAAGCCTATCTTGCTTGGTCCTGGCTCGAAGTGTTACTTCCACTGTGTCAGGCTGGGTGTCTCCCGCTCTAATTACAGTGTAAAAACAGCAGCATTATTTCATGTCTTCTTCTAAACCTCGAGCCTAGGAGTCTTCTTAACTCCCCATTTTTTGTGTTTGTTTGTGTTTTTTTCCCCACATGCCATTTCTCCTCTTTTCCCTCGTTTTCTCTCTCCATCCTACTGTAGTAGTAGCAGCAGTAGCAGTAGTAGTATTACGGGGGGCCATAATAAATAGGACCTACGGTGAGCACAAAACCTATGTATCTCGCCGTTTTTACTTCAGTAGCAATATTTGGTCCCATCTACTGTGGTCCCCCGTAGTAGCAGCAGCAGTAGTAGTAGTAGTAGTATTAATAGTAATAGTATTTATAGTAGTGGCAGTAGAGGTGGTAGTAGTAGTGGTAATAGTAGTAGTGGTAGTAGTGGTAGTAGTAGTAGTAGTAGTAGTAGTAGTAGTAGTAGTAGTAGTAGTAGTAATAGTAGTAGTAGTAGTAGTAGTAGTAGTAGTAGTAGTAAATGTAGTAAATGTAGTAGGAGTAATAGTAGCAGGGTTCACATGCCCCTCTGTCCCGTTATAGAATAACCGTTCTTACACTATTTAATATTGAGCGCAAACGATCGTCATATCCCTGGCTCGCACAGTAGGCTCTTAACACCCCCTCCTAGCCCACTACGGATGGTTCCTTTCATTTTTTCTGTCGAGCGAAAGGCTGCCCCGGCAGCCCCCGTTTTCCCCTCGTCGGCTTGCGTCGGAAGTATGATCTGCCTCGTACCAGTACTCGAACCATTTACCTATCGCACTCGTCGTGTGAATCACACTCGGGTATGTACTCTCTCTCTGTCTCTCTCTCTCTCTCCATCCATCTATCTATCTATCTAACACTCTTTCTGTTCGGTATTGACGAATCTTCCCGCTGCTGCTTCACGAGGAATCTAGCGCTAAGGAGCGATCGCTCTGCCTGCGCTTTTTTTTTTTTTTGTTTATCGCTCTTCAAGGCAATCCTTGTTCGTGTACGCCGAGCCTTAACCCCACCTCTTTATGCCCCTGTAACTGTGCTGCTGCTGTGCCCGATATAAGGTCATGCTCCTCGCAGAGTGGTGACAAAAGCGAAGGGAACGAAACCGAAGTCAGGAGTCAAGCGGCCGGCGAGCGACGAGCCCAAGGGTAAGTGGAGGGTTGGGGGGGGATGGGGGCGGGAGAGGGGGTTGGTGGTGGTGGTGGTGGTTGTGGTGGTATTTGTACATGTGGTGGGGATGGTGGTGGTTGTGGTGGTATTGGTACATGTGGTGGGGATGGTGGTGGTAGTGGTGTGGAGATGGTGAAAGGGGAAAGGAGGGGGGTGGTAGTGGTGGTGGTGGTGGCGAGGGCGGTGGGGGATGAGGGGTGGGGGTTTACTCATGTAATGCATGGCCGTAGTCGTATGATGGAGGTGGACCCTCGCATCTCTACAATGCCGAGACGGAGCACGTCGGGTTTTCAAAGACCAGGCAGGCATTGAAGGTTTGGGGTTTACTCAAGTAATGCATGCCCGTGTAGTCGCACAATGAGACCCTCGGATCCCTACGAAGCCGAGACGGAGCACGCCGGGTTTCCGCGCAGCAGGTAGACATTTGCTCGCACCAAGCGCGAAGCGCCGAGAGGTGTTTAGGCGATTCGCGCTGTAAAAGGGTGAGTAGAAATCGGAGCTGCATCCTGCTAAGAACCGCTTGTGAAGGCGGACCTTTCTTGCATGTGGATGGATGACAGCGTCGAACGTATCGATTTTTTTTTCTCGTGTGCCAGGAGGGAGTTCCACCTGTGTAGAGAGGCCTTGCTGAGAGTGCGAAGTAGCACCTGCATTTTGTGAGGCTCCAAGCCACGACAGGGGCTCACCTTCTTTAGACGCTAGCATTTTGAGGATCTCCCGTGATGAGGAGCTCTCTGTCTCTTACCCCAACAAAAAACAGATTCAACAAAAAAAAACGTAACCTGATGAGCAATGAACTCCAAAAATATTTGTAAAAACGACCGATATTGGGTACATAGTTCCCAAGTTTTGAAGGCGCCCATCAATCAGAAAGGTTTTGGCCGAATGTTTGCTTTATACCCTCATCGCGGTACGCCTCTCCTCACAAGTGGAGACCCCTACGACCGATTTTGGGACTGAGCGTATACTGGGACTGGGCACGGGCACAAACAAGAAGTATGTACTGATAGTAGTAATCTCCTGATCGACGCGGCCAGTATATTCGCCAGTAGGTTTTGTCTCTCACGTACGAAAAACAGGCCATATCATTGTACGAAAACCCACCAAATGTGTTTCGGGAGGAGAGAGGAGAGAGAGAGCAGACGCAGTGCACTGCTGCCATCGATGCGGTACACTGATTGATTTTGTCGGCAGTACAGTCGCTACTGACCGAGTCAGCCGGTGCCCAGTCCCAACCTATGAAGTAATATCGTCGCTCTCGTCAGAAAGCTGGCATCGGATGTCAGGCTATATATATGTGTACGTATGTTCGTCAATTTTCCACACTTTTGCCAACTTTTCTCGTCATGCGAGTACTTTTCGGCAAAACACCAAGTACTCGGACACATGAAGCCCGGCCGGACACATTGGTCGAGGTCTCGGCGCCATCCGTGCGCTCTGGAGCGCGTGGCGAGCGCTCAAAGTTTTTTTTTTTTTTTTTTCCTGCGGACGTGGATAGGACGATTTCCCTGGTTTCAGTACGAGAGGACTTATGTTGTACGTACGTATCGGTAAATGTTGTCTGTTTTCTCCCCCAGGCTCTCATGAGCTGTGAACACACAGCTCAGACATATACCAGGTACATAACAGACAACATGCACAGATCGCATCGTTCCAACGCTGCCGCCCACACGCCGTGCGAGTGCGACACACCCATGTGCGCAGTGTTGCTGTAGCTGGTTGTATTTGTCGGAGTATTCCACCGTCTGCCAGTTTTTTTGCATACGTATGTACCCAGGCTGGCGTACATCCCTGTACATTTTTTTGTGTTGCTGCACGCAGCACGGACCACCGCCCAGAGAACAATAGCAACAGTCCACAGAGCGTGCTTACCTCCAGCTTCCTACAGCACCACAACCCTGCTGCCCAGCAGCAGCATTGGGCACACCTTGCGCGTATCGATGATCTTTCTGCGCATATAGCTGGGTGTGATCCAACATTGCCACTTCTCTGGACCAGCTGTGCTCAGCACAGTGCGCCAACAGCAGCAGCAGCGGGCAGGGTACTATGCGCATGTGGAAGATCTGCGCTGTACGCTCAGTACTACTGCAGTGTTCGTTGTTGTTGTCAGCGGCATTGGCTAATGCACGCACACCTTCCGCAATATGTGACCGACACTTTTTACTCGGTACAGATCATCCCCGATATGTTCGTCGACTCGAGTACAATAAAAGCAAATTGTTCGTACAAGCATCGTGTACATACATACAGCAGCGTGCGTACAAAACACACTGACAGTAGTTAGTGACTGCAGTGTGCCGTACACTGCTGACCGATGGATCCTAGAGCCAGCTGAAGGGGATCAGTACACGTACGTTCCTTCGTCGCAGCACGCGTATTTTCTGCTGTCGTACATACAGGTATCAGACCACATGGCATTTTACAGCAGTACTTGTACAAGCTACGCTATTGCTGTAGGAGATCCTGCGATGTGTTCTAGCTTACGTAAAAAACGCGACTTGCCAACTGTACGAGCACTGCTCTAGCGTAGGTGTGACACTGCTGTCGATAGAACACGTGTTTCGGCGGTTCGACTCGCAGCATACGCGTTTTGTTTTTTGCATTTTGCATTTTTGACTTTTTTTTTACCAGTACATCCACTTGCTTTTCTGAACGTATGATATAATACAAGTGTGTGTTTTTACCCAAGGCAAAGAATTTGGGTGCGCTTACGTGTGGCGTGCGTTCATACCTCAACATTTCACAGCTACTCCCAATACTTGGGAGTACAGCAAAGTATATGTTCGAGAAAATGCTGCTGTAGGTACTTCCTAGGTACTTCCTTCACTCCACTCGTAGTAGTTCGGGCGTTTTGTACTGCAGATACTGCGAGTACTTGCACTATTTTGAGGTTCTGTACTACTACCTCAGATACTACTGCGTACCTGGTATACTTTTGAGCTCGCACTAATTCGGGGCTCTCGCTACTGCTGCTGTCGTGGGTTCTGCCTGTTGTGCTTCAAGTATCTCGGGGTTCTGTACCACGGGTACTTCGAGTACTTTAGTTTCTAGTAGTATTTCGTTCGTTGTTAGCGTTCGTATTACTGCTTCTGGGAATACTCGTAGTATATTCCGAAATACCCTCAATATGCCCAGTATATACTTCCGAGAATGACGTACACTTCGACCGTCTGTGCACACCGTGTCGACAAATTCTAGCCCATTGTCCGGCACAAAACACTCCCAGATAGTCTCGCGAGTGGGAATTGAAGCAAATTACTTTCGCTGGGGACAACTCGAGTACTTAGACCATTGACAGTATTTTGAGATATTATGCACTGCGAGGGATAGTTTTTCGATACTGCGGGTACATACTTGCCTGTGCTCTCGGGGTTCGGTACTGCTCATACTCTCATTACTCTCAGTATTTGGGCCTTCTCAGTACTCGCAATATTTTGACCGCCAGTGCTTCAATACTCTCAGTGCTCGGACTACGACTTGTTCTGGAGCATTGTTATAGGTGAAACCTTTATGTTACCCTGAGCACCAAGAAACATTTATTCTGGGGGATATAGATTGTGTTTGCTGTATCTTATTCAGCCGGTCACAAAATGTCATGGCGCAACCTCGACCTCCAGCAACTTTTTTGTACTTCCGTTTACGCCGCATATACATTGAACTTATCGCGCGACTCATCTGCTCGGGACCAACATCCACTTACTTACCCTATTTATATGGTATTAATGCAGTAATTAGATCCCACACTAATTTAACTCAGTACAGTCTGTCGTCAAAAATATGCGTTTTTGTTCTTCACGTTGTTAATGATGGGTGGATACAGCTAGTACTTCTAAACAGGCGTGCAGGATTTTCATACGAACGAGTTTTACTTCGCTCTTGCGCCACTCCCCTAGGCACCTCCCGGAGGGGAACCTTGTATATATATGTGTATGAAGGGGCGCAAATTTCTCACGTACAAACTTCGAATATATGGACGCTGAGCGCCTGGTAGGGTTTTTCTTACTCTTGGTGTTTTTTTTCCCAATTTCTTTGAATTTTCCCAAACCCTTTTGGTAACACTGCAGCCCCGTTTTGGGTACAAATTACTTAAAATATTACTGTTTTTGCCCCCAAGACGGGACCGCAGTGTTATTGAAAAGGTTTGCAGCAGGGTTTTTTCTTGCGGCAGGGTAGATACACTATGAAAAAAAGCTATGATTCCCAGGGGTGAGGTATGCACATAGCGTGTACCAGGTAGCTACCAGGTACCTACCTGGTAGTGCACACCTCTGTTTATTTCTCGTTGCTTTTTTGTTCTTGTTCCCTTCTGGGCTTCCCATTGACCTTCCTGTTGCCCCCACGCTTCTTGCCCCTGCCCCCTCCTATTACGGGGGGGGATAGTAAATAGGACCTACGGTACACACTAAAACCTATATGTTTACTTATTTTTACTTACAATGTTTGGTCTTATTTACTATGGTCCCGCGTAGTAGTGCGGGGTGTCACTACGATCCCGGGTGTCGCTATTATTAGCGGGGGTCATAGTAAGTAGGACATACGGTACACACGAAAGCCTATATGTTTCCCTATGTTTACTAACAAATTTTGATCCTATTTACTATGGCCCCCCATATTACGTAGGTGTTTCTCCGTCCTCCCCACCATTGACCATCCACAGATCATCGATTCCTACCTCGCAGATGTAGACATTCGCAAGGCAGATAGATCTCTCGGGTCCCGATATGGTATACCAGGTGTATGATCTATTCATAGCTCATGTTGAAGGGAGGGGGTACCTGTAAGTTCTGCAGGATGATCGATTATTTGTTCATCTTGCCGGGTTGTTGGAGCCCCGGGACAATCTGGGTGGCCAGGGTTGTACTCGATATCATGCATGGCCGTAGTCGTGTGACCGTAGACCCTCGCATCCCGACAATGCCGGGACGGAGCACGACGATTTTTTACCAGCCGGTTATGAACTTTGCTTGCCCCCGAGCGCGTAGCGCCGTGAGACGGCGACTCGCATGAAGGGCGAGCTGCGTCCTACAAAGAGCCGCCCCCCAACCCCCGTGTCATGGCTTCCCTCTGTAAAGTATCCAAACCCAGCGGTAGCCGATGCTGCGGAAGTCGCCACCCCCAGGGCGCTTCGCGCTTGGTGCAAGCAATGTCTGCCTGGTCGGTGAAAACCCGAAATGCTCCGTCCCGGCATTGTAGGGATGCGAGGGTCTATGGTCATACGACTACGGCCATGCATGAGATCGAGTACATATCTCCTATCGAGTACACCCCCCCCCCCCCCCTCCCGCGCTGTCATGGTTTGCCTCTGAAAGTATCCAAACCCAGCAGTGGTCAATGTTGCGGAAATCGTCACCCCCTTCCCCCCCCGTCGTCAGTTCCCCTCTGTAAATAATCCCACTTCCATTCCACGTATTTTTCCCTGATTTTATTCAATTTGTTTTTCGACAAATCGCCCCTCGATTGAAAAACAGAAGTCTGTTCGGCCACCGCGGACATCATGGACCACTACGACGGCGAGGTGCAAGTGGTCCCCAACACGTTTCGGTAAGCGGTGGCGGTCAACTGTTGTTGCGATTACCCCCATATATGTACCCCGATCCCTGCCTCTCACCCCCACCTCCCCACCTCCCCTCTCCCCGTTATTTTCCCTTCTCCCCACCTCCACTCCCCCCTTCCCTTCTCTCGTTCCTCCTGCCCATCCCCTGCCCTCCCCTCCCCCATCCCCACCTTCACTCTATCCCCTCCGTCCCTCCTACCCTTCCCCATCCTCCTCCCTACCCCCCCCCCCACCTCCACCCCCCCCACCCCCCCTCTCTTCACCTCTTGTATTTCTCCCCTAATGTATTTCGATCTGTGGTCATACGGCTACGATCATGTATGACATGAGCATACTCCCCCCCCCTTCTCAGGTCTAATTTCATACAGATACGGCCGTGTATGACATAAGCACACACCCCAGCCCTCCTTTCCCATCCCTTCGTCCTCTCCCCTCCCCCCTCCCCCGCTCAAGAGGGATACTGGTATAACGTAGTGTGGACGGTGAGGCACCCACGAGTCAAGTACATGATACCCCCGTTGCTGTCTCTGGAAGTGGCCACACCGGAAAACGTATTAGCTCGTTGAAGCTGTCACCCATATGCAAGCACGCCTCACGAGCGGTTCTTAGTGGAATGCAGCTCACCCTTCACGCGACTCGCCGAATACCTCACGCCGCTTCGCGCTTGGTGCAAGCAAGTAATGCCTGCCAGGTCGATGAAAACTCGACGTGCTCCGTCCCGGCATTGTAAAGATGCGAGGGTCTATGGTCATACGACTACGGCCATGCATGACATCGAGTACACCCCTCCCCGCCCCCCCTATCGTCCATCCTCCTCGCCCTCTGTGTTTTTGTTTTTTTGGTGTACACATCCCTTTGCTATGCCCCCGCTAATATTTGGTTGCAAGTGACATGGAATACCATATACCAGGTGGTATATTTTTTCATGCCACAGCTGGTTATTAGTGGCGCCGTTCTCCTACGTACTATGTCATGTTGGTGCGTGTGCGCCATCGAGGCGGCGTGGGTAGGGGGGAGAAGGGGTTTGCCTGTTTTTTTACCCTTGTTTTGTAGGTATTCAGAGAAAATAGTTGATAGGAGGGCACCGCCATCGTTCTCCCGCATCCCCCCCCCTCCGCCGCCTTCGGCGGGAAATATGTCAGGAGACAAGCTCTTTCGCGCGTTGACCCCCTGACAAGAAGACAAGCAGTTTTTTTTTTTACTTCGAAGTCCTTTAGCACCACCCTCGAGAGACGCGACCTAAACAATGGTCGGTAGCTTTTGGTTCTATCAACCATTGAACCGTCTACGAGCAGCGTGTGAGAGGAGCCCAGGTGCGCGGGTAAAAATGCTCGTGTTGCCGCCCGCGCCGGACGACTTCCCGGCTTTCAACCATTGGAACTCGGACACAATTTTCGGTCGTTTCCTAATTTTAACGCTTTTAGGACCGCAGTCCCGTTTTGGGGACAAACTACCTAAAATTTGAGTGGCTTGTCCCCAAAATGGGACTTCAGTTCTTAAAAGAGTTAACTCCTGGGAAGCCCCCAAGAGGGAGGGTTGAATTTGATTCGCCTTTGGCGGACACAGGTTTTGGCGTCGAGCACTCGGCCCTGCACCCCTTGCTTGACCCGGTTCAGGCTTTTGTTTACACCTCGACCTGGCGGACATGTTTTTCTTGTCTTGTTTTCCCCCCTTACGCAGAGACTACGGAGGCGTTTCGCGGTTCTCCGGTCGAGTCGAAACCGTCAAGTGCTTCGAAAACAACCCTCTGATTCGGCAACGGCTGACGGGGGAGGACGGCACCGGCAAGGTGTTGGTGGTGGATGGAGGCGGTTCGCTTCGAGTGGCGCTGATGGGTGACCAGATCGGGGCCGGCGCTGTAGCCAATGGTTGGAAGGTGTGACCGGTACAGCGGTAGTACTAGGGCTTGGCACGTGCACACTTTGTGCTTGTACTGGCCGTAGTATTCTACTGCCAGTAGTAATATTCTGGCTGTACTATTTTACTGGCAGGAGCAATCTACTGATTGCCCTGGCCAGCTGTTCGCCGTTTTTTTCATTGTGCGTACGCCCGAGTAAACATGCCATATTATTGTATGGAAACCCACCAAAAAATGCGTTTCCGCAGAAGAGAGGAGATAGGACACACATTGCAAAATTTGTTAGTCCCACTCGGCAACATGATGGGAAACAGATCTGCGCTGAGATATCTAAACCATCAAAAGCGAATGATCTGTTGATTTGTGGATGATGTGTAGATGATTTGTAGATGATTTGTGGATGATCTGTAGATGATATCTCCGAGGTGTGTAGTAGGTAACATTTACTCTGAATGATCCTTGTAGGACCGCACCCCCGTTTCGGGTACAAACGACTTGAAATTATTGATCGTCTGAGAGGAAAAAGGAACTGAACGTCGACGGAGGGGATAAATTACGTGAAATTAGACCGAGGGGAAAAACGACTTGAAAATAGACTCAGGGGGGAAATGACTTGAAACTGGACTGAAAGGAAAAATGTGTTGAAATCAAGATGAGGGGAACAATGACTTGAAATTTGACTAAGGGGAAAACGAGTTGAAATTAGACTTAGAGGTCACAATCCTTGAGATTAGACTGAGGGGAAAATTACTTGAAACAAGGCTGAGGGAAGAATCACTTGAAACAGTCATGCTACGAGTACGGCAGAGAGGGGGTAGAAGCGGGGCCGAAAAAAAACAAAAACGTTGCTTGCTGACGAAACCACCCTCCAATACCAATCGTATATTGAGTGTTGCTGCTGCGAACCTACCAGGTACTCGTAAAGTTTTGTTGTTTGTGGGATGGCTTTTACCATTTCCCCCTTCGCCCTGATGGTGACTTCATTCAGCGGGTAAATCTGACGGCTGAAATGTGACAAATGACAGGAAACGCCCACAGCGTCATTGGGGGGAGATGACGCAGCAGATTGATTGGTGTCCGAGTCACAACGCAATAAGTCCCGCGGCGCGGCGCCGGCGCATCATGATATCCTACTGCTGCTGCAGTACTGCTGGGTTGCTCGCGCTGCTACGGTATGTAGTAGAGTGCTGATGGCACCAAGGTTATCGCTGTTTTTTTTGTCGATATGTAGCAAGAGGGGTCCTGTCCTGAAGGTATCTAAAAGATAAAAAAAAAGAATTTCGTGCGTTTTTTTGCTCGAAAGAGATAGAAATGTCCTCCCTCGTGTAAGGAACCTCAGGAATTGAGAAGTAGCCCCCTGCCCCCAGCCCCCCCCCCCCCGCCCCCCTCCCCTAGCGTAGGATGACCCTACACTGCACTTCAAAGAGGGTTTAAAGGCCGAAAGAGGCCTCAACACGCCCAGGAAGACCGGGGGGAGGACGGAGGTGGGTGGGGGGGGGAGCTCTCTCCTTTCATGTTGTATTCGCATGGCCGTTGTGAGGCCTTCTGCTATGGAGGTTTTCCCTATTTTTGCTGCGGCTCATCACTTAAGGAGCTCCATACCTCACCCTTGACTTCAGCGAACGTCATATTTCATCCCAATAAAATAATCCCATGGCTCGACGTATATAAAACGTCATTTTTCGAAACGATATTGGCACCATTCCGACGATTTTGGGTTGAGGGGCCCTGTCATTCGGAAAACGGTTTGGCGGAAATGTGCTACGAGTACCTCTATCGTACAAGGCGTCTCGTGTTGCTAATTTTGCTGATGAATTGAATTGTTTGCGTGCAGGGCGTGATAATCCACGGGGCGATACGCGATTCGGCCGAAATCGCGAAGCTCCCCCTCGGCTGCAAGGCGTTGGGAACGATGCCCAGGAAGAGCGAGAAGAAGGTTCCAGGTGAACCAACACAAGCGAGAGGGGGATAGTTCTCATTCATCGGTCTCCTTGGATTTGTTCTTGTTTTGTTTTGTTTTGCTTTTGTTTGTTTTTCATTACGATAGTTCCTCGCACTTTCTTGAAGTTTGTGTGTTTTTGTTGTTGTTACTTTCATGTTTTTGGCCTGATTGGATTGTTGGTTGGATCGGACGGAGTTGTTTGTTTGTTTGTTTGTTTTTTTGTTTCGCCCCGACAGGTCAAAACTCTGTTTTCCTTCTTTTTCTCTCTCACTCCCCCCCCCCCCCCCCAGGCCGAACCCCTCCCCATCCCGCTCCTTTCCTCCCCTTCCAACGCTCGCCTCTGCCCCACCCCCCCCCAACCCTCCCCCCCCCCCCCTCTCCTCCCACCCCTCCCCTTCCGCCCTCCGCCCCCCCCCCTTCCGCCTCCCCCTTCTCTCGCCCTCCTACTCTCACTCCTTGCGCCCTCCCGCTTCCCCCCCTTCATCCCGCCTGCTATGTGTGTCAACTCCCCGCCTTCTCTTTCCGTTACGCCATCCATCCCCTGCCCCCCCCCCCTCTGCCGCCGGTCGCAGGGGAAGCAGGAGTTCCAGTAAATTTCGCGGGATTGCGGTTTCGACCGGGACAGTACGTCTACGCGGACGAGGACGGGATCGTCGTGGCGACAGAGCCGTTGAAGGTTCCCCGCCCAGGGCTGTGATTGGTTGACTGGCCTGGAGGGATTTGTATTAATGTGTGTACCGCTTCGGTAATGGTTTCGGTTAGGTTTTCGTTTGCTTCAGTTGCTACCGTTAGGTTTCCCGCTACCGTTGTTGATGTATTTTTACGGTTTTGGTTATGCGACGATGTAGCCGTTGTGTGGAGCGAGCCGTTGCAGGTGCCTACCTACCCCCCCCCCCCCCCCGCCCGGGTTGTGGTTGGCTGGGCCTAAACGTTTGTTCCGTTTCGATAACGGTTGTTGGATCGGTTTCGGTTTTTTGTTATTGTGGTTTTTGTGATAGCTGTGGATGCGGTACGCTATGGCTACTGAGCTGTCCCCCCCCCCCCCTGGCTCTGATTGGCTGGCACCACGAGTATTGATGTAAAATCACTAACTGTATTTTGTACCGTTTAGATGGCGATACGGTCACTTTTTTTTTTTTTTTTTTCGGTTGACGGGTACAATTTCGATTATTATTGCGACGGTTGATGTCGGATGTTGGATATATCGTATGGACTTGCTTTTCGACATTTGGAAATAATCGAATGTTTGCTGTATCAACACCTCGGCCAAATCCTGATTTATTTATCCATCTGTCTGTGTGCAGTAGATGATCTAGTTCCTTCCTCAGCTGCCGTTGTGAGAGGCTGTGGAGGATCTGTATAGCGTGCAGATCCCTCCCAGGAAATACGTGCTAGATCACGCCGATTGTGCGGCTCCCACCGGGCAACATGGGCTAACTCACACAGGTCATGCAGATCAGGGACATATCTGTCCTGAAAGATGTAGATCATCTATCAAGTGGGAATGATCTGTGGATGCTTTGTAGATGATCTGTCGCTGATTTGTAGATGATCTGTCGCTGATTTGTAGATGCTCTGTGGATGATTTGTAGACGATCTGTGGATGAGTTGTAGGTGATTTGTAGGTGATCTGTGAACGATTTGTGGATGATCTGTTATTTTGTAGATGATCTGTGGATGATTTGTAGATAATATGTGGATGATCTGTAGATAATCTGTGGATGGTCTGTAGATGGTATGTGGATGAGTTGTCGAAGGTGTGGGTGTTTATTTGCTGTCTTATATCGAAGGAATTTTTTCCACCGTCATCCCCTCTTCCATCCATCCCCGTGTTTTTATGGTCATAAGGTTAAGCACGGTTTTCGATGTACAAGCAGTATTTATTTGTTTCAAAAATGAGTTTTCGTATATTTTAAATGTCATGTTTTGTTTCGCCGATGAAGTGCGAGAGCGCATGTTGGCAAACTTCAACAGGCTCTTCAAAATATCCAGGGTCGGGGTGAGGAGGTCTTTAAAATATCCAGGGTCGGGGTGAGGAGGTCTTTAAAATATCCAGAGTCGCATCGGGTCGGGTAGGGTCGGGTCGGGTCGGGTCGGGTTGGGTCGGGTCGGGTCGGGTTGGGTCGGGTCGGGTCGGGTCGGGTCGGGTCGGGTCGGGTCGGGTCGGGTCGGGTCGGGTCGGGTCGGGTCGGGTCGGGTCGGGTCGGGTCGGGTCGGGTCGGGTCGGGTCGGGTCGGGTCGGGTCGGGTCGGGTCGGGTCGGGTCGGGTCGGGTCGGGTCGGGTCGGGTCGGGTCGGGTCGGGTCGGGTCGGGTCGGGTCGGGTCGGGTCGGGTCGGGTCGGGTCGGGTCGGGTCGGGTCGGGTCGGGTCGGGTCGGGTCGGGTCGGGGCGGGGCGGGGCGGGTCGGGGCGGGGCGGGGCGGGGCGGGGCGGGGCGGGGCGGGGCGGGGCGGGGCGAGGCGAGGCGGGGCGGGGCGGGGCGAAACGCATACGTATATCAAAATCTTCGAGGAAACTAGTCTTGCTGTAGTAATTTTTTTTTTTCCGGTTTGGAAATAAATGCTATCTGACCAAAACAATTAAATAAATTGACCTCGGTTTCACTTTAATTATTTCGTACTGGAAATAGAGGTAATTATTTATTTGTACTTTGCTTTCGAAGTTGTATTATATTAATGCGCAACCCCCCGCCCGGAGAAGGGGGGTTGGAGAAGGGGTGATCCCCCGGGGCTGCCCCAACAGCAACCCCACGCTAACATCCGTATACTCGAGTCAACTCCCAACCCAACTGGCGGCATAGAACTCTCGACGCCAGCTTCCACGCCAGTCAGATAAACAGTTCCTGACACATAACTCGAGAAAACATACCAGGTACATGGTAACCTCACGACCACGTGCATATAAATTTACACACAACTCGTACCAGGCATGCACAAATAACACAATTACATTTAACTCACAATGTACTTCAGTGTTAATATACGGATAACCCCCTTCTCCTAAACTTTCAGATTGCGCGCAAATCCGAGCCAATGCACCACCACGTTTTTATAACTCTCATATTATGATATGAAAAAAACCATCATCATATTATGATAAAAAAGAAACCCCACTTGCATCGAACAAACAAACGCCAAACAATGCGACTAGCCCCCGCCGCCACTTGCGCAATCTACGACACCCGGTCGCACCACCAGCGAACCCTATCGGGTACGTCTAACAAACAGCAACGAACACACAAGTTACTGCGACCATTTAACTCCCCCCCCACTGACTCCCTCAAAAGCACGGGCGGGTGGGTGGGAACTCAAGCTAGTCTGTATCACACCTTGAACCTGTAGCGTTGCCTCTGCTTCACTGCGCTGTTGCGTGTAGGCTGCGGCTACGTACCAGACAAGGTGTATGTACCAAGGGCTACGATTCATGCTACCGTGAAACATCGCATTCATCTGATTGGCTAAACTTCTTACGTACGTACAAAACTCACATTCTCTCATTCTTCCGAGAATACTCTGCTTTGTACTTTGCTTTCGAAGTTGTATTATATTAATGCGCAACCCCCCGCCCGGAGAAGGGGGGTTGGAGAAGGGGTGATCCCCCGGGGCTGCCCCAACAGTAACCCCACGCTAACATCCGTATACTCGAGTCAACTCCCAACCCAACTGGCGGCATAGAACTCTCGACGCCAGCTTCCATCGACCCAAATGGGAGTCGACCCTATTTACGGATGTACTCTTACGGCCCCTTTCCCCCTGACTTGCAATATCATAGGGAACGCATGTAATAACACACTTCTTCATAGTTTCACTTCTGCCTAGTTAACCCGCCCCCACTCTGTGCCCTGGCCCGGCTGAATCCCACCGCTAATTCCTTCCTGGGCCATCGCGTCGGCTACCCAACTGGCATCCTTTCCATGACTGCGAACATACGTCTTGTACGCATCGGACGCCCATCGACCCTCACGCTGCAACACCTCTGGTGTTGCCCCCCCCGCCGACAAGTGAGTTGCGCCTCCAATCCTCAGAGAGTGCAAAGCGTACTCCTCCGCACGCACGCCCGCCAACGCAACCACTTTTCGCAGAGCTGCCGTCGCTTGCTGCTGTGTTCACATGGACCATCTGCCATTACCAACACCAAAAGCGGCAAGTGGGGCCGACGAGGGAAGAAACAAATAGCAAGACATCAATTCGATAATGAGATCGACAGCACCGCCACCATCGCCCACGCGCAACGCCGGACCACAACGTACGCGCGTCAAAAACCGCCCCTTTCCGTAGTTGGTCCCCTTTCGACCCACGAAACCGAACCTCAACGCGGTCTGCAGGAGACCATTGCGACGCGGTAAGCTGATTATTCTAGCGAAAAAAAACGTTACATCGGCCCGTCGCAAGCAATAAGTTTCGTGCACACGCGACCGAGTTTCCGCAAACATTTCTGACGCGCGAGTAAAAAAGCAAAAGGAAGCGCAGAGGGCAAGCCACAAAACACGACCCCCCGTCTGCCATGTGGAGATCAATTTTTCGCCCGCGATCAACATTTCCCACGAAATAGGCCGACGAACGGTTGCTTCGTTACCAGCGTCGGCATGCGAACGAGCGGCTCCTTTGAGGGCATTACCCAAAACAGGATGGGTAGTATCCAGTTCGAACCCTCGTGAAATTCGATGGAAAAACTTGATCGCTGACAAATGGCTCTCGATAGTTGCCGACCGCAATTTCTTAGTGGCAAAGGCGTACGCTACGTACTCGAACAAATGCCACACGTTAGTCATGCTGTCTCCGCCACGCTGTAGGAATACAGGCATGTCACAACGTACCCGAAAGTCTACCCATGCGCCAAAATGCCCCTGATAAGTGCGTTCAGACGAGGTCGCAATGGCGTTTCGCATGAGTTCGAGGCCAACACCGAAGTACAGAGAGGTGTGCCCGCACCCCCCAGGTCCTGCTCCTGCCACAGAATGTCGGGTCGAACAGCACGCAAATTAACGAGGACGGAGGCACAATCCCACCGTGAGATACCATCAGCGGCCACGTTAAAAATTCCACGTACGTGGTTTGCGTCAAAGTGCCAACCAGAGGACAACTCGAGCACCCCGAGGAGACGCATTAATGCGCCAGATCTCGGCTCCTTTCCCCCTCGACAACGCCGCACCCACTCGACGGCTGCTTCGTTGTCGCCACGTAACAACACACAGTCCCCCATGGCGAACGGAACTCGATCCACAAAATCGAGACCGCTCTCCTTCGTCAAGCTCGTATCGCCAATACACCCCAGTTTCCAAGCAAAAACCACCGACAGCGGTTTTAGATGCGTCCGAAAAAAGAGTACGTCTAGGGGGGCGCTCAAGCAAATTATACATCGGAGCCGACAAGGTTCCTCCGCGCGCGTCCCACCCTTCCTCAACGAACCACCGCCAGAACTCGAGGTCACCATGGAACTCGGGTCCCAGGGCAAGACGCCGCCCGGGGTTTGCCATACGGCAATCAAAATTAGCTCCGGCGGCAATGCGCGGCATACCAACTGAAGCTAACAAGCGGTTAACGAAAAAACGCCCCGGACGTACAGCAAAGGAAACATGCGTGAGAAAGCCAACGAGCTGCGACACCTGCTTCGCAGAAGCAGATGCACGAGACGAGGGCCACTCCTTGAGGATATTGTGCAGCTTGAGGCGTTTATGGGGCGGCAACGTGACCGTAAGCGCCTCAGTATCAATGATCCATCCCAAAACTTCCCGTTGCGTGTCCCAATTAGTAATTTTCTTGGCTGACAGGAGGGGCGGATCGGAAACACCACGTTCGCCCAACAAGCGAAAGTGGTCCGTCGCCAGTGACTGTACAGCACGCAAGCAACGGCGGCCGTCCGGCCACCATTGCAACGCGACAAGAATGCCATCGTCCACGTAGTACCTCACAAAAGAAAAAAAATGCTCCCGGTGTTGCCCCCTGAACCAGGAACGGGCCCACAATCACGCGGGATAGCAACGACCCGAACTCCCCGCGGCGGGGAGAGTTCAACGTGCGCAACGGCGGCAGCCCCTTGTTGGGAAACGTCTGCGCCTTGAAAAGTAGAGTGGGTATGAGCATGCTCGAGCGCAGCAACTCGACAAGAATACCATCGTCCACGTAGTACCTCACAAACAAATTGCTCCCGGTGTTGCCCCCTGAACCAGGAACGGGCCCACAATCACGCGGGATAGCAACGACCCGAACTCCCCGCGGCGGGGAGAGTTCAACGTGCGCAACGGCGGCAGCCCCTTGTTGGGAAACGTCTGCGCCTTGAAAGGTAGAGTGGGTATGAGCATGCTCGAGCGCAGATGCCATTAACCCCCAAAACCCAGGACTATTGCGCCAACCAAACTGCAAGCGCAAATCCACGACAACGTGATCACCGAAAACGTATCCAAAATTCGGCGCGCCTGCCGGATCAACCAAAACCTGCCGAAAAGCGTATTTGACATCCACACGGCACAACAGGATTCGAGCGCGACTACCATGCGTTTGTCGCAAAAACAGCACCCGTAACAGCACATCACGAAGCACATGGCCGAGCTCGCACGATGGTGCGGAGTCAGAGTCAGTGTCACCATTAACGCTGGTCCGACCGCCCTCGCGCGCAAACGTAAGATCGTGAATAATCCTTAATTTGGGTTCGAGAACGACACTCAGCGGTGAAAGGCGAAGACCCTGAATCTCGTCTGCATGTCGCAAATCAAACACCACCGCTCGGCCGTGCACCACGTCTGTGCATATCGTTTTGTGGATATCCCCCGCATGCGTGGCGACGACCGGGTGATTACCATACGCGAGTTCTGTGGTCAAATCCCCCCCCCGTGCGACGCCGACAGGCGCGCCCGGCGCCAGCACACGAAGCAACAGAGAAATACGAGGGAATTTCCTGATCTCACCAAACCAGTGCTGTACGACAGCAACGTTAATATGCGGAGAGAAAATTGAGGAGCCGATGGTGGACAGAAAAAAGGTGAGCACTGCCTTGACACTGTCGCAAGAGTGAGGAGCTGAGTGACGCGACCTGATCGAGGCTCGCTGAGCCTCGCGCGGACACCGCTTGCACCACTACCTCCCGAGCGGCAAGCCACGCATCTACCTCATCTACTCGCAACGCATCCAGACGCACGTCGCCGACCTCACCTTGCACATACGCCGAGTCAACTGGCAAATAACTCGCACGCACGCCCACACCCGTACCTTTCTCTGAGAAGGGAACCGAACCCGGAGTCACAGCGACGCTATCACGCCCGACGCCGCCATCGCCCGCCAGAGCTCCTAACGCACGCCTACGCAACCCCCCCGCTCCTTCGCGGGTGGCCGGCCGAGTGCCCGTTCCACAACTGGCGACGTGCGCCGTCGCCGCTCCGCCACCGGCCCGCACCGCCGCCGCCGCCCCAGGTGTTGGCCCAACCGACAGGAAGGGCCCGTGTCTTCATCCCGAACCCGAGCCACCACCACCCCCGGCCCCCCCGCGACCACCATCTGGGCGGAGCACCAGAGCCCGCATCCCGCTAGCTTGCGCCGCCGCTCCACCTCGCGTTCCCCCAGCTGGAGACGCCGATCCGCCGCCGAGAAGAGCTGCAGGAGAGGAAGAGTTGGCCGGGGTATTCGCATGCACGAATTTGCAGTCTGAATACCGGCATAGGCCCGTGGAAGCGAACATCCCGCACAGCGCGGCGCTCTTCTTTCTGGCCGGACCCGTCTTGGCAGGGGCGAGGCTTTGGCCCCGCTTGGGTGCCCCATCCCTGCTGTCGCGTAGAAATTGGAGACCTTCCACGAGCTTCAGGACGTCGCCACCGGACGAGCAAAGGTTGCGTGTACGACCAAACGCTGGGACAGGCGGCGCGTTAAACACGGCGTTGAACTGAGGGGGGACAGTCAACGGACGAACTTGCTGGGCAAACCTCATGAGGTCGTTCACCCACAGGCGCAGGTCGTCGTTCACCATGTCGCTCATAACAGCCCGCGACGCGGAGCCGGAAAGCAAAAGGATGCTGCTTAGAGTATGCCGGCGGAGACCGGCCGCCGCGGATGTGAACGAGACGTCGACGGGTGCCAGCCGGTCCAGGCACGCGCGGTCGTCGGCGACGTCAGCCGAGAGTCCAACTGTAAGAACCGCCATAAGAGCCTGGCGCAAAAGGTCCAGGCGGTCAGCGACAAACACCAGGTGGTCGACAGGGCGGTCGGCACGTGGCCCATACATGCTCACGTCAAAGTTGCTGACAGCGCGAAGCTGAGCCGCCACCCCCGCCGTAACGTCGACGCTCTCACCCACGAATGACTGAATATCTGCGGCCGACTCGCCGAGGTTCGGAGGCAAGCGTCCCCGAAGCAGCCAGTGTTTGCGTGACGACATTTGTTTCCAAAGGGCCGTGTCGTCAGTCAACTGTGATTTCTTGACGTGCCGCTCCCTCGCATCCCCGCCGTCTCGCACGGAAGGCTCACGGTCGGCAAAGTTGTCCACAAACTGCTGAATCAGGACCTCGACGTCGGCGGTCTTGGATGCGCCGCCGGCGACGGCGTCCTGAAGGCTCGCAACAGACAGGAGCACGTTGTCCAGAGATGACTTGACGCCGAGGATCTCCGTATCCATGCGGGAAAACTCGGAGGACACCTGATTTTGCCAATGCCGCACGTCAGCTGTCGATACCACTCCCCCCGAGGCTGCCGGCATAGATGGAGGACTAGCCGCAGCAGCAGGAGTAGCAGCCGCAGCAGCAGTAGCAGCAGCATCGTTGGCCTGGCGAGAGGCCACAGCAGCGTCGGTGGCCTGGCGAGCCTCGGCTTCGGCTCGTCCAGCACGGCGTGCGTCGACCTCCGGTTGCACAGCAGCTACAGAAGCATGAGCATTCGCCTCGGCTTGTGTTTGCGCAGCAAACAACGCAACCTGCACACCTCGCGCCGCAGTAGCCGCGTTGGCACCGGCCTCCGGCGACCTGCTCTCGTCGGACATCCCGAACTCAAACTAGTCTGTATCACACCTTGAACCTGTAGCGTTGCCTCTGCTTCACTGCGCTGTTGCGTGTAGGCTGCGGCTACGTACCAGACAAGGTGTATGTACCAAGGGCTACGATTCATGCTACCGTGAAACATCGCATTCATCTGATTGGCTAAACTTCTTACGTACGTACAAAACTCACATTCTCTCATTCTTCCGAGAATACTCTGCTTTTCCGTCTTCGGGCACACGAATAATTAAATTGAAACCGAGGTCAATTTATTTCATTATTATTATTTCTCTTGCCATCCGACAATGTGCAGCATGATCTTCAACATGGATCTCTCATAACTTTCCCGAAAGAAGAAAACCTGGGAAACAAATGGAAATCCATGCACCAAGTCTACCTCCCTTCCGTGCCAACTTTCAGCTTGTCTACTCTATTTGCTGTATTTGCTCCTTCCTTCTCATTACGTCTATCCTTAAATCCTAAACTGCATCCAAGCTCCATCCCCACGCCATCGGTGTGGGTCTGTCGTCCCTCCCACCCCTGTTCCTTCTTCCTTCTTGGCGGTCCCTAAGCTGGAGCTTGAACCTCGACACCCTCCTCGAAATGGCGACCTGAGGGGTCACCGAGACGATTTGGAGCAGGCGTTCCTTCACTACCCCCTTCCTTGCCATCGACCCACCATCCCTCCCCCCCACGACGCTAGCTGCCAGCTGGTCGATGAAGTTGCTGCCCTCTACCCCGAGGCGCCCAAAGCTTTCCACCGCTAAGGTGGCTAGTTTGTGGCTCCGCTCGTTGAAGGACACAAGTCCCGGACGCGCGTAGTGTTGGCGCTTGCGCGCCTCGGAGGTAGAGGCAGCTGATCCATCATGATCAGCGCTGCCTCCTCGCAGGTGGACCTGCGCTTGCGGGTCTGCATGGGTGACGTCCAGCAGGATGGACTTTTCCCTGTATTCCCTGTTAGGAGCGTCCCGAAGACCTCCTCTCCTGACAACGATGTCCATCCGCAGGTTCCGGTCGGCAGTGAACGGTTCGCCGCTCTCCACTTGGTGAGGGATTCCCAGCCGCTTCAGCGTGCGGGAGATCGCGTGAACCAACGGTTGATGTTGGTTCACCTGTGCCCCTGCTCTGGGACAGATGCGTGCGTGGCGTGTGTCTATGTCGACTGCCTCGCAGCAGGGGCACCTCACCGCCACGTGCTCCTCGATGCCTATGAAGCGCCTTCCCATGCCCACGAACTCCTCTGCTGGTATGACCCGGAGCGAGTCTGTTGGCCTCGCCCGGAGGCAAGCAGTGGCTCCTGCTCCTTGTAGGCTCCTGTAGCGAGCTTTGGCGAAGGCCTTGGTCTCGCTCCCCCCCAGCGGGTCGCCTGGTCAAGGTGGGCGCGCAATCTCTGGTAGCCCCTCCAGCGAAGCTGTGTGTGCAGCGTGTCGACCCTGATTCACCAGCTTGCCCAACCTCTGTTGAGCCTTCCGGGAGTTGGTGGTTACGGCATCATGCGTCGCCAGCATGTCGGCTTCAGGGGGCCCTGGGACCAGGTCCCCCTCTGCACCCATGCTCCATTCCAGCCAGGATTCGGGGACGATGCCCTCCATCGCTTCTTTTGTCACGCCCCACGTGTCCCTGATCTCTCGCAGGCTGCCCCCGAGCTCAGCAATGATGCTCGAATGAGGGAGACCCCTCTTTACCCTGTCTCCTAACGGGCCCGTCAGGTCTGCTAGAACCTCCGGCAGGATGCCCACCCTACTCCCAATGGATGCAGACATTCGCCTCGCTTCCGTCGACGGCAGCCCTAACCCTCCTGCTCCCGTAGAAAGGCGTGCTTGGGCTTGTTGGTAGGGTTTTAGAGTCAGTTGGCTGGCCGGGCACCCCTCCTGGCTAAACGACTGTGCGTCCGCCGCTCCCGGTAGCTCTAGGATATTTTCGTAGGCCCACTGAGCCCCGTTGTCGGCCCTTAGGCATGCTTCGAGTGACAGCCCCGGGTCCAGAGCCCTTTCGAGGTAGCCCGTCCGCTGCCCGAGGGATTCGACGGTGATGAGGGCCGCCGCTTGCTTGTCTGGCATGTTAGCGAGGCAGCGTGCAAGGCGGTCCGCGCCTCCGTCCCTCACTACCTCCATTGCTCGCCCCAGCACGTATTCATCCGAGCCGATCGGGACACCAACCACCGTCACCCCTCCTTCGTCTGCGATGCGGACGTCAACGCTCTCCAGGAGCGATATCTCCTCCGCAGTCAGGACGTGTCCTTCGGGTGGTAGTGCTACGGTCTTGGCGGGGTTGACCACAATGCCGATGTCGTCTAGCTCTCGCCGGAGGAAGGCAAAAACTCTAATCGTGTTGGCCGTGACCCCCATAAGGCCGAGAGATAGATCGTCCATGTAGGCGAAGGCTTCCACTCCTTCTCCTTCGAACTCCTGTCGGAAACGCTTCAGCCCTGGTCTCAACGCCAGACAGAACATTGCTGGCCCCATGGGGTCCCCTTGCTGGACACCGCTGGAGCAGGCGATCGTCCTTGTCTCCCCTGAGTCCATCCGGAAATACACGTCGGCGGGTCTTGTGCCGTAGCACTTCGCCACAAACGGCGTGAGCGCTGGAACGCAGTTGGCCGCCTCTTCAAGCACCGCCGTCCGTTTAACCGTGTTGAAGGCGTTGGAGCAGTCCGTTAGGACGACCCAGTTGCCCGTCTCGTGTAACGTCCTAGCCCTCAGTCCCACATGCTCCACTCCTCCGGGTACGGCGACCCCAAACTGCCTCAACTCTCGGTTGACCTCCTCCAACCACGGCCGCCACTGTCGCATAGCCCCTGCGGTGATGAGCCGCCTCCATGTCATGCCCACGCAGACCGGCCGGCACTTTTCCCCCAAGGCAGTGAGGCTCGACTGCAAGAAGAGCTGCCAGAATTCTGGCGGGAACGCGTCCGGCTCGTCGACGATTCTCCGCCAGAAGGCTCTCATGCCCTTTCCGAACTCTTCCCGCCCGATGTCGGTGTGGATGATGGATTGCAGGTGCGCAAAGCGTTGACCATCGTTTCCGGGGCCTGAAAGGGCACTGCGGGAGCTCATGACGTCGAAGAGCACCTCGGAGGCGTAGTCATCGTCAGGGCGCACGGAGGGGCGTTTCCGTCTTCCACCTCGGTGGCGGTCGCCAACACCGCAGCCGCCGCCGCCGCGGACACTGCGGCGCGATCTTCGGAGGGGAACTTGGCCACAAGTGTGCTCCACGTCGTTTCGTTTCCAGCTGATCGTGGCTCTGCTAGCAGGTTCCGAGCTGCCACTTTGACCCCTCCTGCGTGGCGACACGCCGACGACGCCCGTTCAAGCTTCGTCTCCTCCGAATCTTCTTGGGCGGCATCCCGTCGCCTCAGGTCCCCTCCCCTGGTGAATGCTATCAGCCATGGGAGCAGGAGTACTATATCCCCGCTCTCCACCAACGCGAACCTCTGTCGCCTCTTGATTCGGCCGTCCGGTGAGTGGAGCAGGGCTGGCATGAGGTACCATAGCTTGATCGCCCGTAGGAGCGAGTTCGGCGTCGCCGACTCTCGGTTCGGCCTGTGCTCACCCATAGCGTGGTTGAGGATGCCGAGCACGTGAATGCTAATGCGCGCGTGTGCGCCAGCCAACTGCGGTTGCACAGTTTTCCCGGTTGCGAAACGTTGGCCCAGGTCTTCCAAGGAAACGGCATCAAGTGGTGGCCCTATACCCAAGCTGTTCTGGTCCCACCCGTACCAAAGCCCCCGGCTGCGAAGGTCCTCGTCACCTATGGTCCCCCCTCCCATCCTCGCGGCCCGATTACGAAGCCCCGGGTCCGCTTGGACCGCTGCCTGCAGTGCTTCCCGTCTTGGATGTTGTGCCCCGCAGTTGGTTGCTGGGCAGCGGGGAGGTGCCGGTGCTGCGCCTCTCGCAAGGGCCTCCACCACACAACGGGCGTGAAGCACGTGGCGCCCTTGTCCACATGGAAAGCGTACCGCCCGGTGCCCTAGTTGTAGCGTTACACCGCAGACCCCGCACGCCACTTCCCCTGTGGTGTCGCCAAGGAAGGCCCTGGGGCGCGTCCCGTTCCCGGGTCTCCTCCCCGACGCCCTGGGAGATCCTCCGGTTGGACCCTCGTCGTTTGGCATCCCGGACCCCCTGTCTTCCATTGCGGCTCCTCTCCCTCCACTTCTTCGGCCCGTCTCTCTCCCTTCTCTCCCCCCTCTTCCCCCCCCATTCCGCGGCCCTCCCGTTTCCGGTTCTCCTCTACCCTCACTATCTCTCTCCTCTCTGGTAGGTTCGCTCCTGGTACCCCTCCCCACTCCCTCCGCTTCCCCCGCCTCCCTCCCTCCCTCCACCCCGCCCCCCCCCCTGTCCCCTCGCTTCTCTCGCCCCCCCCCTCGCCCCCGCTCCTCCCTCCCACCCCCTGCCTGCTGACGAAGGTGGCGCACTACCCCCTCTCCCCGCTCTCATCGCTTCCCTCGCCCCTCCCGCTCCCCTCGCTGCTCCCGATCCCCCCGCTCCCTCCGCTCCCTCCGTTCCCCCCGCTCCCCCCGCCCCCCCCACTCCCTCCACTCCCTCCGCTCCCCTCGCTTCCCCCGCTCCCCCCGCTCCCCCCGCTCCCTCCGTTCCCCCTTCACCTCCCGCTCCCCCCGATCCATCTGTCCCCCCCGGTCCCCACGCTTCCCCTTCTCCCTCCGCTCCTCCCACTCCCTCCCCCTCTCCCCCGTCCTGTCTGCTGAAGAGGGTGGCGTACTACCCCCCCGCCTGGCGTTTCGCCCCGTACCCGCGTCGGCCTCTCTCCTTGCACTGCTTCCTCGTGGACCCCTCCCAGACCCTCTCGATCGGCCTCCTCTACCCCTTGCGATCGTTCCCCCCTCCCTCACGTTGGTTGGCGCTGTCGGTCCGGGGGTTGTCGACGCTACCTCGGACCTTGTCCAAGGCGTTCTGGGTTGTTCTGCTGGCGTGGTATCCCGGCTCCCCTCGTTTTGTGGCTCTCTGAGATACTCGGAGCTGCGCGTTCTTGCTCCAGCTGCCCTCTCCTCATCGGATCTCTGTCTGGCGCCGGCTCCATTGCTCCCGGCGAGGGCGCCGCCTCCACCGGAAAGGGAGGGAGCGCGCTGCGTTCCGCCAGCGCGTTTTGAACGCCGAGAGTCCATCTCGTCAAGCGTTCCTCCCACTCAGCGTCGAGGCCCGCTAAGTATTCTAGAACATGGGGCCCAATGTAGAGCCCCCGGTTAGTTAATCGAAGCAGGACATCCTGCGATTGGATCCCGAGCGCGGCGAACCGCATACGGTAGCGGCCGACGGCCACTTCCCATTCCCTTGAGCGTGGGAAATCAAGGTAGGCCGCTTGAGGCAGGCCCAGAGCATCGCTGAACAGGGAGCACAAGAGGAACGAAGAGGTTGGGCTCCCCCCGTGGGCACGTACCATGTGCTCGAATGAGCTGTATACGCCGGTTGTCAGGTAACTAACCGGCCCCGGTCCTGGGGCGTCCCGTTGAAGGAGGCTGGCGAACTGCATGGTGCTCCTTAACGTTGCCCATCTTCCCCCCGACTCCTCCATTGGTAAGCCACTAGCAAGCTCCGCCGGGTGGGGGGGTCGTCTTCCCCCGTCCCCCTCGTGGCGGCATGCGACGCGGGACCTCGGGTCTGTATGCCCTCTCGCGAGGCGGTCTGCTCGTTCCAGCATGCAACTGGCGTGCACAAGCCCCCCGTGGGAGCACGGGACGGGTACTTGCCTGTGAATGCCCCTCGACGCCTCTGCCGAGTCTTCCAGAGCCTGTCCGCAGTACGTGCACTCTGCGTCTTCCTCCTCTCTCTCCCTCCCTTCTGCCTGTTGGGTCTGAGGTGGGTTCACGACGTCCTCATCCTGCGAAATCGCTGACCGCCACGATCTTTCCAGTTGTCTCCTTCTATGGGCGCCAATCACTGTAGCGCCGTCATAACGTAGGTGTAGCCTCGGCAGTATCTGGGTGAGACCAAACGCTCTCCGACGGAGCGGCCCATTCCCTTCTGGGATGGCTACCCCGAACTGATCGTCTCCCCTTCCGGAGGCCCCCTGTACGTTCTCCACGGCGCACTCCGTATGAGCGAGCCAACCTGCGAAAGAGAACCTGTTACGGTCTGTAACTTGCTCTCCACAGGCCCCGCACGGCGCTTCCACTTGTGCCTGCTGGGGGCCCGTGCCACGCCAATCTCCCCAGATGTCCTCCTCCCCTCTCTCAGTTGCACTCCTCGACAAATCTATTGTTCCAGTTGGGGTGGTGGACCCCCCGTTGAGGCGGAGCTCCGCAGCGTTGACCCTGGCACTTATGGCTCTCTCTTCCGCCGTATCCGCCGATCTACCGAGACCCCTGATCTGTTGGAGAAGAGGGTGAAGATCCACATCTTGGTGTACCGCATGTAGAGCCGGGTTCGGGCACGTGACCTGGTGTGTGATCGTACGTGTCGCGTTGGCTCTGGCTCGGGGGGTTGCATCTTCAACAAAGCCTAGAGCGCAACGGCGGTGCACCTCGCATGAGCAGGACACACGCACGAAGGCGATCTCCTCCACCAGTCCGTGGCAGATGCTGCATATCACTCGCCCTCCCCTACCGTTCCGTGTGGCCCTGGTGGATGACCCCCCTCCTCTCCTAACCGGCACCTCACGCCGTGCGACCGCCATCGCCTCTGACATGACCTCTTCGCTGTGCTGTCGGAGTGCTATTATGTCGGCTTCTTCGACTGTTGCGGTAGCTCTGCATGCCGGGCATCGTAGGTCGGTTGCCGCTCTGACGCGGAGGGCGGCATAGCAAGGCAGGTGGAGTCGTTGAGGGCAGCTGCCGAGATGGACCATTGGGGCCACCAATGCCTCGTAGCACACGCAGCAGTCTTCCGGGGGTTCCACTCGGGGCTGCCCATTCTCTGCGGGTGGCGGCGGCGGCGGCGATTCTGGCGTCGACGCTGATCCCGAGCTCCCCCCCTCCCGCGCTCCTCCGGGCATCCTCGGTGGCGTCCTTGGTAGCGGCGTCCGCGCCGGTCCGGTCGCTGGCTGCGATGACGTCACATTCGCCAGCACCGCTTCCGGTGTCAAGAGCGGCGTCCCTGTCGAAGGGGGTGCCCCTGTCGGCAACGACTGGCGTGGCTCTGTCACAGGTGACGGCAGGGGTGGCGTGTTATGCTGTAATGCGGTCGGTGGTGGTCGCGGTGTCTCCGACGGTGACAGCGCGCGTATCGAGCTTGCTGGTGGAGGCCGTGGCTCTGCTTGGGACTGCCCCGTTGGCTGAGGCTGCCTTGGGCGCGGCTCGAACACTTCCGGTTGTCGTGCTGTTGGAGATAGGGTTGGAGTCTCCTGCAGCGTCTGTGACGGCGGCTGCGGGGGCGTGGGAGGCCTTTCTTCAGAGGTGGGTTGCAGACGCGCTGGTGTAGGGGTCGGGGAGTGAGTCCCGGTCGTGGCTGGTGGCGCTGAGAACGAGGGGTCTGGCGCCTGGACCGGTGCAGGTACCATCCGTGGCGGGAGCGGCGATGTCCTCATCGTCAAAGCCTCTAGCCCACTTTCTGCTCTCGACTGCATACCCGTTGACGAAAGAGCCCCACTCGACGTCCTTGGCAGGGCGGGCGATATCATCGACCGAAGTTCTGGCGGCGGGGAAGCCGTCTCCACCGGCGACCGCAAAGGCTCCTCTACCGATACTCTCGATTGCCCCAATGGACGTGTACGTATCGTAGGCGGCCCCTGCCTCGTTGTTGACGGTGGCCTCAGGATCCCCTGCCCCGGTTGTGGTGGGAGAGGCACCCCTGAGGGGGGTTCTCGCTGGGACGGAAGTGGCCCCCTCTGTGATGCCACCGGGGTCATCCGCGCTCTATCGCCTGTTGCAGAGGAGGAGCGCCGGATGACTGCCTATTGGCTCGCTCAATCGTCCTAGCGGCTGCTCGGGTGGGTGCCCTCGTCCTGGTGGAGATGCGGCCCTCCGTATGCGCTCCAGCCTCATGGCCTTGTCGCTCGTGGTTCGCCGTATCTTCAGCTCCCCCATTTGCCCTTCTCCCTGGCGATCCCACTGCGCGTCTGCGGTCCCCCCCCTCCTCAACCCTCGCTCTTCTTCCGAGGGGCCTGCGAGTCTCCTGTAGCGCCTCTGCCCTAACATGGTCCACTTCCATGGGGTCACTGAGCTCATGGTGTCGTTGACCGGATGTTGCCCCCGAAGGGGGGGAGGGGGGGGACCTTGGCCTGGACCCGAAGCCCCCTAAGCTCTGAGAGCCTGGTGCTGCGCCAGGAGATGGTGGGGGGGGGCGGCTTGGGCTGCTGTTGTCGGCCCTGCCCGCAAGGAGCGCCCTGTTCCCTAGCTGACTTCTTGCCTGCGTAGATCCTCTTTGAAGCCTCAATCGATCGACGTAGTCCTCTGCCCGACGAGCATCTTGAGACCCTGGAGCTGCCTCTTCTGGCAACCGAGGAGCGGTCCCGTCTACCCCCCCCTCGTTTTCTCCGGGCCCTACCTCACCCCTGCGGCCTCTCCCGTTGGGGGTCTGGGTCGGACGCCCTCTCCACCCCCTTCCTCTGTTCCCGGTGGGACGGCCTACATGCCGCGAGCCCAACCCGGCCCCCGTTAGCAGGGGGGGGGCGAGGCTCCCGTCCACTTCCATGGGTGAAGGGTCTTGACGCTGAGTAGTTCCTCTCTCGTCGCTGTGGGAGATTTCTGACTGGCAACTGTTCCTGTTGGGCCCGCTCCTAGCATGGGGCATGTGGACTTCCGGCCAAGCTTCCCCCCCGCCCTCTCTTGCATTCGACGTCCCACCTCTTCTTCCCTCCCTTCCTGCGACCGTCGTGCCACTCACCTCGTTTCCCCCCCTTCCCCTCTCGCCTGCCTGTAATCCGAACCTTTGCCGTATCGTGGTCCTCTGCGAGGCCTCTTGCGGGTTTTGAAGGGTGTTGCCTCCCATGCGTAGCTGCCTGCTTCCTATCGTCAGCACCGGGTCTGCTGCCAACCCACGCCCCGGCATCCTTGTCGGTGTACTACCGCCCTGCACCCGTATAAAGGCTAAGCTTCTTGAGAGGTTAAGACCCCTCCTTGATGGCCGCGGGAGATGGACTCTCGTGACTGGAGTCTCTCCGTAGGTGTCTCCCGCAAAGGTGACCCGTAGTCGCCGGTGGGGGCGCCCCGGAGCCCCTGATGGGGGGGAAGTAGCCCTCCGCCGGCGCCCCAATATCCCTCTCAGGGGTGCGGGTGGAGTGGTGGTGTTGGTCTCATTCGAACGTTCTGGCGGTCGGTGTCTTGGGCGTGATCTCGGTCGCAACGAGGGCCCGTCGCCCGATTCTGACCGACCCCTCCTAACCCCTGTAATAGAGTGCCCCGGGCACCTGGCCCTATCTTCTATCTGCACCGACCTGCCTGGAGCCTGCTGCTGGGTCCTTCGTATTTGACGAGTTGGGCTTGTTGTCCCTGTGCTCACCCTTACAAGAGTCATCGTCTGCTGCTCGTGTCTCTCCGACGGGGGAACTGCTGCTTGATGCGCCGTGGCTGTTGCTGGTACCCGATTGCTCCCCTGCTGCGTCCGCGCTAGTGTTGCTTGAGTCACGGCTGTTAATGGCACCCTTCCCTCCCCTTGCTGTGCCTCCCTCGGCTCACATTGTTGTAACCCTCCTGCCGCGAGTATTGGCCCTCCTGCCCTCGCTCGCATCCACGCCGGGATCGTCGTCTGTCGCCCTCGCCCCACCGGCGTAGTTACTCCAGCTTGGCCTACCACAGCTGTTGTGGGGTGATCCTGCTCCCTCTGCGTGCCAAGTGGCCCCTTCTGCTGTAGCCCCCCTGGTACGCGGCCTTGTTGTTCGTTCCCCGCACTCATCCACGCCGGGATAGTCGTGTGCTGCCCTCGGCCCACTAGCTGTAGAACTGCCATTCGTCCCCCCTCTGTCGTGGGAGGCATTCTTCTCGCTGCTTGGTTTCTCATGGGCCCTTCTTCCCCCCTCATGGGGCTCACGAATTGGAGGGCGGTGTTCGGCGTAGGGAAGCGCCCGGAGAACCCCGCCGGCTTCGTCCTTCCCCTCCCTCGTTCCTCCGACACTCTTGCTGTTCCTCGTCCTTACGTGGTAGGCGGCTGTGGGCCGCTGGGGGGAGGTCCGGCCACTTCTCCTGTCACTCCGTCCATCCGCTCTCTTCCCCTTGCTCCTCCATCCAGCCCCCTTCCTCCCTCCCGCGTCCCGCGTGTTCTTCCCCGCCCACCTCACCCCCTCTCCGTGCTCCTCTCTTCCCCATATTCCGAAATCCCCCTCCCTCCGTTCCTTCCTCTCCGTTCCCCTCTACGCCCCGCCGCCCCTCTCTGCCTTTCTCCTCTCCCTGCCCCCCCGTCCATCCCCCCTCCTCTGCCTATTCTTCCGCCCCCAAAATTCCCCCTCGACCCCCCTCCTCCGCCTCCTTCTCTCGTCACGCTCCCTTCCCCTCTTATACATCTGGTCGCGCTCCTTCCTCCCCCCCCCCCGCCGCCCCCCCCCCCTCCTGTCGCTTCTCCATTCCCCCGGCTGTGTTCTACTGTTTCATCCGTCATGACCTAAATTTTCCGATTCCTGTCTGTAACTCGCTCAGTCCCTACTCAAAGTTCCTCTCCGGTCGGTGCCCCCCCTCCCTCCTTGATGCCGCTGCTGCCGTGGAACCACTAGGGCCCCGCCGCAGCAGCGGCGTAACGGTGTGTGTGGCTGGCCTCCTCTCAACGGGGTGTCCTACTCTTCCTGCTTCAACTAGAAAGGCAGCTATACCTGTGTGGTTTCTACAGCGTTGTGGTCTCTGTTATCTCGATCGTCTCCATATTCTTCTTTCCCAGATTATATTTCTCTCTTCCTAGAGGCTGGAGACGGGCGGTGGTGTGTGAGTTGCGTGCAGAATGAGTATTACACCTATTATTAGTAGTATCAACCTCCTCTTAGCTTGGGCTCGTGCGTGGTCCGATAGGCGCCCCCAAAGATCAAAGCCCCCTTCTCGCGGGTCGCAATACCGGACTCTCCCTCGCTCTCACTTGCCCCCTGATACTTACTGCGGGTCTCTCTGTACCAGTGATTAACCACTACTACTCCGTCATGTTCCCGTGGTACCTCGTACGATTGCAGTACGGTAGACAAGGCTGGGCGATAGGGAGTAGAGTGTGAATTCGACGTACAGGTTGGTGTATGTATTATGTAGCGGTTCGGCTATAAATAGTATACCTCGAAGTATTGAAGGGTCCAAATCCCTCGCAAAATAAAAATAAAAACTTCGCGCCGTCTGCGGTGTCTCCCTCTCTCTTCCTCACTCTCGCTCTTTATTTCTCTCTCTCTCTGCCACAATATCTTCTCTCCCCGTCGCCCTCCTCTCTTTCTATCCTCCTTCTTTTTCTTTTTCTTTTTTTCTTTTTTGTTTCTTGTTTTTTGTTTTTTTTGTTTTTTGTTTTTTGTTTTTTTTGTTTGTTTTTTTTTCCCTTTTTTTTTGTTTTTTTTCACTTTCTCTCTCTCTCTCTCTCTCTCTCTCTCTCTCTATTTCATTGTTTTGGTCAGATAGCATCTCCAAACCGGAAAATAAATAATTACAGCTTTCCTCGAAGATTTTGATATTTGAAACGAGGTTTGCACTTTACATGACACCTTGGACCTGTAGCTTTTTTTTCGATTTCGATTTTTTTTCTTGTGCCCGAAGACGGAAAATAAATAATTAACTCTGTTTTCAGTACGAATTAATTAAATCGAAATTGAGGTCAATTTACTTAATTGTTTTGGTCAGATGGTAACTATGAATCGAAAAATAAATAATTAAAGCAAGATCTTCGAAGAATTTAACATTTTTTGTTTTAAACGAGGGTCTTGTGCGGGTCAATCCGTCGAAAACACTAAAACGTGAACAGCATGCAAAAAAACGCTCGAAAACAGACAAATAAAAATTGTGTCGACTTTATTGGGGTCAAACCACTTGTGTTGTTCGCGGGCGAATACACCTACCTGTTGAAAAGGGCTACAGCTTGCAAAATGGTAGAACGTGCCAGCGTTATCGTTGGTTTTGCCCAATGTGAGCGTGCCCAAATCACACGGACGGAGGACACAACCCGCAAGAAGAAGTATGTGGTACCCGTATCGTTCTGTGGTTTTGTTGTCAAAGCGTGCAAAACTGTACCGGGGTCTAAATCGACAGTCGGTCCCGTGTGCCAGGCACGAAGAGGCTAATCGGCCGAGATCACCAGCACCCCCACCCCCCCATACTCTTCGAGGACCTTTAACAGTCTGGGAGAAGGGATCTTTAGGTTGGTAGGCTGTTGGGGAGTATTGGGATGGTTGAATATATGCTTGTTTCTCGAGGACCTTTAACAATCTGGGAGAAGGGATCTTTAGGTTGGTAGTCTGTTCGGATGTTTTGGTTCCTGTTGGGATCAAGGCACGCGCGAAGACCCAACCCAACCCCTGACTCTAACCCTAACCCTAACCCTAACCCAAACGCTGACCCCAAACCGCAGCCGAAACGGGACAAAACTCGCCATAAACGCGGCTACGCCGAGTTTGCATCGAACCAGGAAATTTCTCAGATGACAAATCAGAAAAATGGGAACGAAACAAAAAATGAGAACGGACGTTTGTTTTTAGAAAGCAAACCAATTGTGTACAACTCCAAGAAAAAAAGTTGACAGTCCTGTGGGGCTGTACAGCAGCCTTCGAATGAGCTGTCGCTCAGGCTGGAAGTCCTCGGCATCGCCGCGGTAGCCAGCATCTAGAGAAATCACAATAGAGCCAGCGTATATCGCTTTTTGCGCCCACCCGAAGGCACGAGATGGAGCATGACCGTTCTGACAAGCTCCTCTCACAGGGCTGGCCAAGGGGTTTCGCAGGAAGGATCATTTTGGTTATCTGATACACCACATGGTTCTGGAGATACGGCTTGGTTCTCATTTTAGGCTTCGTTCCCATTTTTCCGATAGCTGCGGACGACGACTCCGAAGTGCAGACCACGACACACATTTTTCAAGTAAAAAACATCCCTAAAGATCCCTTCTCCCAGACTGCTAAACCTACTCGAGGTGTTTCTCCGTGTGCACTTCCCATCAGAGTCTTCCTGAAACCTTCCTGGAGTCTTCCTGGAATGCCAATTGTTCTCAATTGTTCTGTTGTTGTGAGTTGTGTTTGCCAGGTAGGCTTCCAGGATTTGAGACACCTGCGGTTCTCTCTAGAGTGGTTCTTCTATAGCTGATTGGCTCTTGTTATAAATTCCGAACCAATTGGTACGAGTTCATGCGGACTGCTGTAACGCTTTGCACCGTGCTGTACAGCGCTGCTAGGTACTGGTCGACTGGTTACCTGGACTCGTAGGTATCGTCAATCTACGTCTCGACCCCTGTTCGTGTAAGCAGGCAGCACATACCGCGTAGTGGATAGCTTTTGCATGAATATCTTCTGTATAACATGTCTTCGGTATAGCAGTCGGGAGGCCGAGGGTGGTACACAGCCGATCAGTATTAATATTCCAATCCATTGTGGCTTGCTATTACGTACCAGGTATAGAGGCTGGGTGTTACCAGTACGAGGTAGACAACTATACGCTGTTATCGCTCTCCTTGGAACCACGGCTACCACTGAGCCCTCTGGCTGTCCTTAGTGTCGAGGTTGACATTCCACTCTACGTGTCCAAGCGCAGGCCCTTAGCTTGTGCGTGCAGTCAACCACACACGAAAAGAAATGTTTGTACTCGTACGAAGACGAAGAAGAGTAGAGAAGAGCGTGCTGTGTGTTTTTGACGGCTGTCGTCGCGTCTTTCATATATATCTATCGATCGATGTGTTGTACTTTGGAATACCCCACACAGGTATACTTGTATGTGGTATCTCGTACCGCATCCTCGTACCTGTTGCGTCAAATGAAGAACTTTGCGTCGACGGCTGGTGTTGCTTGTTGTGCTGTTGTACCCCGTAAGAATACATACTGCTGTCTCTTGTGCCGTTGTAGGACCTCGTAATACATACCAGGTACCAGGTATCAGGTACATCCATAATAATAATGCTTGTTGGTATGAAGATGAGGTCTTCATTGTACTTGCTGCTGTATAAATCAATATCTTGTGATGTTACCAGCTACACAACGGAGACAGTCGCAGCAGGCAGCAGCAGTAGGAATAGAGTACAAGAACACACTGGTATACCTTTATCCTCCGGCGTATTATAAATATAAGTGTGTGTGTTTTAACTATCGGCGGAGAGCTTTTTTCCCAAATTTTCGACATTATTTTCGCGCAATTTTTCAAACTTCAGGCGTATTATAAATATAAGTGTGTGTGTTTTAACTATCGGAGAGCTTTTTCCCAAATTTTCGATATTATTTTCCCGCATATTTATTTCAAACTTCGATATATTCCAGTTTTTTTATTCCAAATATTGAATATTGGAATATTAACGAACTTGATATCTTTGCTTCTGGAGAATTTCTCGAATAGTGACAGAACGCCTCCGTATACCTATACATATCTCCAATTCTTTCCAAACTTTGGAATTTTTGGAAAAGACGCTCTCCGATAAGAATGAGCTCATCTGATAGTATGCCGGATATTGGGGTATATATATATACCCTCGTACCATCGGCTGCTCCCCGGCCGGGGTGGAGCTCCGGCCTGCGGCTTCCCCAACACGTGCTAGAGCTCCCAGTGGAGCGCGGCCTTGACCTTGCTTGCGCGTCTAACTAGCGTTCGAGCATGGTCGAGCCGGCGGTGATGGCCAGCGATATGGCGGAAATTTTTCTCGCGGAATTTTTCCACGCGGCAGTATTGCCTGCGGTAGCCGTGTCGTATCACCGTCGCGGAAAGCGTGGAACTCGTAGCGAACGGAGAAGAGAGGCTAGGATCCACGTGAGTAAGCACCCCATTCGACGTCATCTAGGAGATGATGGGCGTCGAGGCGCGTTGGGATTGCTGCCCCCAGCACGTCGGAACCTCGGCACGAACCGGGCCGGGCGAAAAAACACGGAACGGAAGAAACCCACCGCCTGGGAAAAGCGGAGGGTAGAGGAGAAAAAACATGCTGCACGGAAGAAGAGGAGGCAAGGTCGGAAAGGTCGCAGAGAAGCTCGAAGGTTACGCTCAGATGCTAGGGCTAGGTACAGAGCTGGGGAACTCGTCGTGGGTACGTTCAATGTTCGCACACTCGCCTTCAACGGCAAAAATGGCATCGGCCACAGCGAGGTCATCATGAAGGTATGCCAGGAACTAGGATGCGATGTCGTAGGTCTCCAAGAGACTAGGCGAGACGGGCATAGCACGTTCACAGCAGCTGGATACACGATTTTTTGCTCTGGAGCAGACGGCAGCAAATACGAGAGGAAGGGCACCCATGGTGTAGGACTAGCTGTCAGGGAGTCTATTGTGGCAGGTGTGGGCAAGGATGGTCTCGAGGTGGAGTGCGTTAGTGCCAGACTGATGAAAGTTCGCATTCAACTTGAGGGCAAATCAAATGCTGTTTCTTTTGTTGTCGGCTATGCGCCGATACTGGATGCACCCGTTCGCGAGAAAGATCACTTCTGGAACGAACTGAACAAAGTCGTCTCGGGGGTCCCAAGTGGGGATCACCTACTTGTACTCTTGGATGCAAATGCTCGCACCGGCAAGCGAGAGAGCGGATGTGCCGGCAGTAAGGTGATGGGTAAATACGGGCGCGATGAATTGAACAACAACGGAGAGCGACTACTCCTCCTCGCAGATGACAACAGGCTTGCGCTCCTCAACACGTTCTTTGCCACACCTACTCGCGGAGTGTCGTACACTTTCCAATCTCCAAACTCCGGGAAGGGTCAGTGTAGGCTAGACTACATCCTTACTCGGCAAGTTGATCGACGCCTGGTCCGCAACATGACAGTACGGAAACCCCCAGAGGATCGGCATGAATCTGACCACAACCTCGTGGTCTGCAATATTCGCCTCTTGGGTCGGTTCGCGCCGAATCGGAGGGTAAAAGCAGGCAGCGGAAAACGAGCTATTAATCTACAACGGTTGATGGCAGACCCCGGTCTCCGAGCGGACCTCAATAGGGAGATAAGCAAACTTACCCCCCCACCGCCTGGTACAATTGGGAGTGTCGATGATAAGGCAACTGCTCTAGTGGAGACCGTGCTGTCGACTGCTGCTAAACTAGCACCTCATACCAGTCGAAAACAAGCGCCGCTGGGCTGGTGTACGCCCGAAGAGGTAAAAGCAGAGGTGCACTCACGATGGCAGGAGAAGGAAAATGCGAGGACGCAACTACGTGCTAACCCGGAAGACAAAAATCTGCGAAAAGCTGTGAAGATTGCCACTAAACAGCTCAAACGTGCGAGGACGGACGGAGTGCAGAAGTTCTTCGAGGACTACGTCCGTCAACTCGAAAGGCGTATCCAAGAAGGTGATCAGTTTGGGTTCTACAAGCACCTTAAGGGGATGAATGTGGAAGGAAAGAGGACTTTCCATTCGCAGTACATCAGGGACGAGGAAGGTAGATTACTACGAGACATAGGCCTCATCCGGGAACGAAGGGTAAGGTGGTTCCATAAGCTGCTAAACACAAGGTCATCGACCCTCGACCCGACTATCGTCGATGAGCTCAAGGTCTGGCCCTCGTGCAGTCCGCTGGACGACGTCCCGTCTAGATACGAGGTGGAAGACGCGATCAGGGCGATGGCGAACCGCAAGGCGGTTGGGCCTGATGGTCTCCCAGCTGAACTTCTGAAGGTCCTGGCCGACGAGGGAGACTCGGACACCTTGGGAAGCTTCTACGAGATTATCGTCGCTGTGTGGAGGGGAGGGGTCGTGCCGCAGCAATGGAAGGGTGCTGCACAAGAAGAAAGACAGGACGGAGTGTGGTAACTATCGTGGCATTTCCCTAGTCGCGCATGCCGGCAAAGTGCTCCTCAAAGTCATCGCGCGCCGACTCAGCGACTATTGCGAACGGGAAGGCATCCTGCCGGAGGAGCAGTGTGGCTTTAGGCCCGAACGATCGACGGTCGACATGATGTTCGTGGTGCGACGCTTGCAGGAATTGGCAAGGAAGAAGGACACTCCGCTCTTCATGTGCTTTGTCGACCTCACCAAAGCCTATGACTCCGTCGACCGAACCCTCCTGTGGGCTGTCTTGGCTCGCTTTGGGGTGCCACCTAGAATGCTCACCGTTATCCGCCAATTCCACGACGGCATGCGAGCATGCGTGCGGCTGGATGACGGCGAGTGCTCAGATATGTTCGACGTGAAACAGGGCCTACGGCAAGGGTGTGTGCTCGCACCATTGTTGTTCAACATGTTTTTTACAGCGGTGCTGCGTGTGGCGGAGAAACGTTTCGCTGCTGATAAAGCCATCACGGACAGCTTGGTGCAACTCCAACAAAAGCAGGAGAAGAAGAAAAAGAAGAGGGGGAAGGCACGGGTCGGGCACGCCGACGGACAGGGGAATGATAAAGAGGCCCAGACACTGTGGGCTATGCTCTATGCCGACGATGCAGGCATAGTATCGAGATCACCCAACGGCCTGGAGAGGATGATGACGGTGATCGTGTCTGCATGTGCCGCTTTCGGCCTGACGGTCTCGGAGGCCAAGACGGAGATAATGTGTCTGCAAACGAAAGATGGGGGGAACGTGCCGTTCACCGTCACCGCCGCCGGCCAAGTGTACAAACAAACGACCGAGTTTGTGTATCTGGGCGGGGCTATCAGCGCAGATTGGACGGGCAGAAGTGTCGAGGTAACGCGTCGACTCCAGAGGGCATGGGCATGCTTCGGACGGTATAAGATGGAAATTTATGACCGCCCGGGTGTGCGCCTACGCCTGAAGGTGCGAATGCTGAGAGCCGAGGTGATCGAAACGTTGCTCTACGGTTGCGTTACTTGGAGCCCGAGCAAGACTGATTACGGTAGGCTACGGGAGGTTCACCACAAGATGCTCCTCCGATGCATCGGGTGGCGAAAACAAAAGCGCGAAGACCACATTCTATCCTATGCTAGCGCGCTTCTCAGGACAACATCTGAAAGCGTTGAGACGACGGTACGCAGACGTAGGCTCTTGTTTGCGGGCTTTGTGACACGAATGGGAGAGGAGCGTCTGCCGAAGAGGGTGATGTTTGGGGAGATGGTTGGGGGTAAGGGTTACTCCGGAGGACAGGAGTGGGACTGGATGAGGTACCTTGAGGAGGACCTCAAGGAGTTCGGCATCAAGCTCGAAGGGTGGCGCGAGGCAGCACAGAAAGCCGGCAGATGGTTCCGACGGGTCGAGGAAGGGGCGGAGGCCTTCATGCGGAAATGGCATACAGATGAGAAGGAGGCATCGGCAGAACGGCATAGAATAGCTGCAACCACGACCACAGCCGTTGACGCCAACGCGAGTGTGCAGAATGGCAGGGAAGAGGGGGGGGGCGAAAGGGGGACGAGGGGGAATGGCGGGGGGGGGGAGGGGAGGCGGTCTGCCCAACAGACTGAAGCCTGGTTATGGCCATCATCGTCATGATGCACTCCTTTCTTTGGGACCCAAGTAACTAGCATGGTGCCATCTGGGCAACTTTGCGTGTCTGTATGCTCCAGTGCCTGCCTTTGGTATTTTCTTTCCCCCCCGCCCGTGATTATCGCTTTTTTGTCCCTTTCATTTTTCTTTCATTCCCGTTTGTACCTCTTTGTGTCTTTGTTAGTATGGTCCGTTTTGCCTTTTTTTTGCGTTTTGCTATCTGCTTCTGTTTTAGTTTTGTTTTTGTTTTTCTTTTGCTTAGCTTCATCTTCTTTTTTTTTAGGTTTTTGTCTGCTATTAATAGTCTCCTTTTTGCTTCCCTGGTGTCCGCAGTGGTGGAGTGCGTATGCTTGTTTTTTGTTTTTTGCCTCTGTTTTTACTTGAGGTATTTCTTCCACTCCAGAGTTATTGGAGCCTGTCCTGCGACCACGGACTGCATTGAATTGTGAGTTAATGTGAGAACAACAACAAACAACAACAAATAACTGACTATCGGATAACAAAAGGGGCAGTATGGGGCAGGCCCGACTACTGTGATGCAGGTCGGCCTAGACGTGTGTACGTACTCACAGAGCTTGATGCCATATTTTGGTGATTCCCACTTTCCTGGCTCTCAGAGAGTTCTGAGAACAGGGGGGTAATGCATATATTTTTTGTGTGGCGCGTTTCATCAGAAACACGCCTCCTCGACAATAGAGGGAAACTGGATCATGAATACCATTACACAAGCCCACCTTGAAGGGCCGTATATGCATGCATAGAAATCAGGAGGGGACAAAGTCCATCCAGAAAAATCTGAGAAATGGATCGAAAATACGGCGCTTCACAACCCACTCCCACACACCTCTATAACTTGCAAGGCGAACAAAGCCGATTAAGCCAACAATAAAAACTGCATCCTACGGTAGGAAGCAGGTTTTGTCCCTAGAGAGACGCGAGGAATCTGAAGATACGCGGTGTGCGACGTGGCAAGAAAAAAAAAAAGGTCGCGAAAAAAGAAACCGTGAAAACAGAACGGCTCGAATTTATTAGAGATGATACTTGTCAGTAACCATCATATATATTCGTTACTCGATTACACTTACGTCATCTGGTATACATTTACGCATTCTATGTACAACATATAGTTTTCCAGTCTGAGTTATAGCAGGATAGCAGCAGCTGTATTTTTACGCATATACATATACTGCTGTGCACGCGTACGCACAGAATAAAGTCCCTATGACGAGTAGTGCCACATGGATTTACTGTTGTGGTACGTACGTACATGATCTACGGTAGACAGCACATTTAGTACGTGCTATCATTGGTACATAATGGACAGGATATCTTCAGTATCCCTCCGAGACCGGTAGCATAGTTTTACTGTAGTTCTGGTTGGAGGAACAACATAGGCTACACTGGGGTCATGGATATGCACCCCAAGATATTTTGTTCTTTACAGTAAATCTGGGGGTTCTCTTCGTTGTTTTTATTTTGAACGGAATACGAGGGTATTCCCTCATTTTGTTGTTGTTTGACCGAAGTGCAAGGGTCGTCCTTTGTTGCGAGCTGCGAGCGCACACGCGCACCGCCCTCCCCTTTGAGCTCACTCTACTTTTGCTCACCATCATCAGCTTCCGGCTGAGCAATCAATCAACAATGTGGCTTGGGGTCACCACACCATCTTCGTCTTCTCTTCTATGTTGAAGCTTCACGTACAAGTCACCTGACAGTGACTACGTGTTTGCCTCGAACATTTTGACTGTGTATTGCCGGCCATCGGCAATCGAGTCTAGGCGTACACACCAGCTACGAGCTGGTACACACGCCAATCGCCATACCTAGTAGGTTATGAGCCATAAGCCTTAATTATTAGAGATGATACTTGTCAGTAACCATCATATTCGTTACTCGATTACACTTACGTCATCTGGTATACATTTACGCATTCTATGTACAACAGACAGTTTTCCAGTCTGAGGTATAGTAGGATAGCAGCAGCAGCTGTCTTTTTACGCATACACAGCTGTGCACCCGTACCCACGGAATAAAGTCCCAATGACGAGTAGTGCCATGGATCTACTGTTGTGGTACGTACGTACATGATCTACGGTAGACAACACATTTAGTACGTGCTATCATTGGTGCATAATGGACTGGATATCTTCAGTATCCCTCCGAGACCGGTAGCATAGTTTTACTGTTACAATGTAGTTCTGGTTGGAGAAACAACATAGGCTACACTGGGGTCATGGATATGTACCCCAAGATATATTGTTCTTTACAGTAAATCTGGGGGTTCTCTTCGTTGTTTTTATTTTGAACGGAATACGAGGGTATTCCCTCATTTTGTTTTTGTTTGACCGAAGTGCAAGGGTCGTCCTTTGTTGCGAGCTGCGAGCGCACACGCGCACCGCCCTCCCCTTTGAGCTCACTCTACTTTTGCTCTACTTTTACTCACCATCATCAGCTTCCAGCTGAGCAATCAATCAACAATGTGGCTTGGGGTCACCACATCATCTTCTTCTCTTCTATGTTGAAACTTCACGTACAAGTCACCTGACAGTGACTACGTGTTTGCCTCGAACATTTTGACTGTGTATTGCCGGCCATCGGCAATCGAGTCTAGGCGTACACACCAGCTACGAGCTGGTACACACGCCAATCGCCATACCTATTACGGGGGATCGTAGTTAATAGGACCTATGGTGCAGATAAAAACCTATATATTTAACCATTTTTACTAACAACATTTATTTGGTCCTATTAACTATGGTCCCCCGTAATAGTAGGTTCTGCGCCATGAGCATTAATATTAATAGGTTAAGTTGAGCCTCGAAACGCGTAAACGCGGCAAGCTACTATTAATAGCAGAGGTGGCCCAAGACTGCCACCCTGGACTGCTACTGGCTCGCTATACGTACAGCAGGAGGAGGACTGGACTTTTCAAAATCAAGAAACCTGCTGCTACGTACGACGAAAAGGAAGCTTCTTCTTCGACGAGAGGAACGAAACATCGAAGGTCCACGTACTTCGTTGAAACGTGGGTGACGCGTGGTACATATACCGCGTGCTTGTACGAGGGTCCTGCGTAGGGCATTATATTACTGCTGCAGTTCATTACTGCTGTACTGCTGTAGTTCACTGCTGCTGTAGTCTAGTTGCTGTAACTACGATAGAGACACCTACAGAGTACCACCGCGTAGGAGTTGTGACAATCTCACCTTCTCCGCTTTGTCTTTCCATAGACGAGGACCAATAATCTCGAGAAAACCTTGAGTGTACCTGCTGCTGTACGCTGAACAACAGCAACTCCACTTTACAACCCAGCAAAGCTGAAGGTTAGGAGCTCTACTGAGCGTAGTCTATCTCGTGGATCGTAAGCCTCAGTTACTCTGAGCAACAGCGACATTTAAGTCAACTCCCGACAAGCATTTCTGCTGTATGTTAAAGGAGCGCTGAACTTCGATAAATAAATTAACCCGCTGTACGCTGCCCAACAGCAACTCCACATTACAACCCAGCAAATCTGAAGCTCTGCTGAGCGTAGTCCATCTCGTGGATCGTAAGCCTCAGTTACTCTGAGCAACAGCGACATTGAAGTTTACTCCCGACAAGCGTTCTGCTGTCTCTGAACTTATTTCGATACATTTCCAAGAGGGCCTTCGGCCCCAGAGAGATTTTATTTTCTCCAAGAGGGCCATCGGCCCCAGAGAGATTTTGTTTCGACAGTCGTCATTGGACTCCACGTGGATCCGTGACCCCACACGACCGTTGAAACAAGAACTATAATAGCAAATAGTTTCTCGGAGGAGGACAAGTACGACAGTTTAGTTTAGTGTCTTGATCACACAGCACAGAGCAGTACTGCTACCTACTGTGTGCATCTCACCTCCGGCCATATTTCTCATACGAAGTGTGGACTCGAAAAATCTTGACTCAACGTTGAGTATTATTATCCTGCTGTACGCTGTCAAGGACGACTTCGCCACAACTCACAGCACCGCTGGGGTTAAGGAGCTCTGCCTAGTGTAGTCCACATCGTTGATCGTCAGCCTCGGGCAATCCGAGCTGCAGTTGTATAGAAGGAACTCCCGGCGGTACCACCGTCTGTAAAAAGGGACCCTGACTTCACAAATTTCCAACAGGGACCTCCCCGCGGGATCATCAAGGAGAAGCCCCTGGAAATAACTCAAATCTCGATAGTGCATCGCGTCGAGTACTTACGTATAGCTTACTGCTGTTTCAATAGCTACCCCAAAGACAATCACAGTACTCCTGTAGATTAGAGGCATTGCTAGGCGCCATCCACTACTATGGATTTGTCAGCCTCGTGAATCACGAGCAAAATCTATTATTATAGGAAGCATCTCCCGGCCATCGCTGCCTGTGGTGACTGAGCTCTGCTTGTTGTATCTTCAAGAAGGAACCCGTGTACTGTTGTATCATCATCTACATCTGGATGATACTACAGCAGTACACTGTCGACTGCTGTATTATACATACATACGGCAAATATAAAGCCTCGGGATCCCCGAGCATCGTGCGGCAGCTACTCCAAGAAATACTGCTGTATATACGGTACAGTACTACTGGTGCTGTTGTAGTATCGTACGAGATCGCCTCGCCAAGTACTACTCATCATCATGGGGACCTCGGCTTTCAACAACACCGGCAACCTCGCCATGGCTATCAAGGGACTGCCGAAATCCGATGGCATCAAGCCAGGCGATTTTCGCAATTGGCGTACGAGGCTGGCGGCAGTGCTCAGCTTTGCGCGCCGAGACATTGCAGCCTGATCCGAAGGAACCCCGAACAACCAAACGACGGCCGGAGCGTCATCGACGGGAGCTGGAGTATCCTCGCCGGGGGCCGGGAAACACCATCACCAAGAACTACAATATTTAACAAAAGATTCCTCATCAGGGACCGGAACGTCATCATCAGAGAATGGAACACTACCACCGCAACAAGCTGGAGTGTCATCATCATCAGGATGTATGTATCATCGTGTGCATCTTGTGTTTTACCCGGGGACGCACCTGGGGGATACAGCAGGGAACTCTGGTAATGTACTACTGTATCTGGTAGTCTTTTGAGCAAGCAGTAAACCACTTGCAGTGATCGTCCACATTGTTCCTTTGTTTGTTTTTGGGGCGGCAGGAACTTTCGACCAGGTTTATTCTTTCCTGTGATTGTAGCGGATCGACAAACCATTTTCTCTTTATAAAGACTACCAGGTACTCCTGTAGCAACCACGCTGTCTGTGGTGAAAGGTGGACAAAAAAAATGTTGAATTCCACACACCAACTCTCTCACACACACACACATACAAAAAAAATCAAAACAGGCACCCTACCCTCGTACCCGAGCCGTTATGAAGAGGCTTTTTTTTCCTTGGTTAAAAACCAAGTAAAAAAAGGCTCGCTTAGCTCCCTCGCCTCATTATAAAATAGAACACAACGATTCTATGTTCGGTTATTTTATTGCCCTTTATGTGTTGAATTCACTCATTGGATCTCATACGGTCGGTACATCATGTACAACTGATTATCCTTGGAACTATCATCCAGGTACATTATGTACAAGTAAGTGTTCCCAAAACAATATCACTCCTTGATGTTGCATGTGTGTTTCTTTTTATGAAGTTTTAGCATGTAACGCAGAGTAAGAAAGTGTACGCTTAACGGGAGGAGGTATTAGAGATGATACTTGTCAGTAACCATCATATTCGTTACTCGATTACACTTACGTCATCTGGTATACATTTACGCATTCTATGTACAACATACAGTTTTCCAGTCTGAGTTATAGCAGGATAGCAGCAGCTGTCTTTTTACGCATATATATACTGCTGTGCACGCGTACGCACAAAATAAAGTCCCAATGACGAGTAGTGCCATGGATTTACTGTTGTGGTACGTACGTACATGATCTACGGTAGACAGCACATTTAGTACGTGCTATCATTGGTACATAATGGACAGGATATCTTCAGTATCCCTCCGAGACCGGTAGCATAGTTTTACTGTAGTTCTGGTTGGAGGAACAACATAGGCTACACTGGGGTCATGGATATGCACCCCAAGATATTTTGTTCTTTACAGTAAATCTGGGGGTTCTCTTCGTTGTTTTTATTTTGAACGGAATACGAGGGTATTCCCTCATTTTGTTGTTGTTTGACCGAAGTGCAAGGGTCGTCCTTTGTTGCGAGCTGCGAGCGCACACGCGCACCGCCCTCCCCTTTGAGCTCACTCTACTTTTGCTCACCATCATCAGCTTCCGGCTGAGCAATCAATCAACAATGTGGCTTGGGGTCACCACACCATCTTCGTCTTCTCTTCTATGTTGAAGCTTCACGTACAAGTCACCTGACAGTGACTACGTGTTTGCCTCGAACATTTTGACTGTGTATTGCCGACCATCGGCAATCGAGTCTAGGTGTACACACCAGCTACGAGCTGGTACACACGCCAATCGTCATACCTAGTAGGTTATGAGCCATAAGCCTTAATAGAATTCGAGTGACTGACGTAATAAGTGCTATTAATAGCACGTATGAACTCCGATCTACCATAGGGGAGGAAACACACAAAAAAAGAGAAGGAAACAACCGATACACGCAAGTCGGGTGCCAAGGGGAACAGAGGCAAAACACGAGAATGAGCACGGCAGTCCAGACCTAAAGATGATACGCAACGGGCGATACTCAAATCAGTGGTCTGAGGGAGGGGTGCCAAGCGGTAGATAACGATACACATGGGCGGCAGAGAAAACACGGCCCAAGTGGGAAAGAGAAGGGCGCTCGATAGTCGAGGTGGCCAAACAGTCTCGGGAAGTACTTGCAGCACACCCAACCGAGGGTGGCGCTGAGGAACTCAGAACGAAAATCCAAAAATAAAATAAATAAGTCAGAATAAGGGGGGGTGCGTGCCGAGGCGGAGGGAACGAAGAAAACCCACCCAATACGTACGTACGCGAAGACCAACCTTACGGCCCTGCAAAAGAGAAGAAGCCGGGAGCGTGCGATGGCACGTATAATAATGCTGAAATAAGAGCGAAAACGAAAAGACGGTACTCCCGAAACGGGGAAATGTGGCATGCTTTGTCTGCCATTCCATACCAATATAGCGAGGGAGGGAGGGCAGGGGGTAGTAAAAGCGGGAAAACACCAATTATTCCATGAGAAACGTCAAGCAGGAATATCAAAATTCGCAACGTCGGGACTAGTCCGAAAAGAAAGAGCGCAGAGGGTAAACTAGACCGAGAGAAAAATACTGGCAGTTAACACGACACCCGAGCCAAGTGGGGGGCGAGAAAAGCGTGGTATACTAGCCCGGAAACAACGAGCGTTTTAGGTCTCCAGCATAAAAAAAAATGCGAGAGATGGCATAAAGAAATCGTCGAGGCGGAATACCGAAAAATAAGTCAAGTTGAAAACAAGAGCAAGGAATAACGCGACACCCGAGCCAAATCCAGGGGTGAGCGTTGTGGCGGTATACTAGTCCGGTCTCGAAAAACGTTTCAGGTCTCGGGCAAAAAAATGCGAGAGGAAACGTGAGGAGTTCATCGAGGCGGAACGCCATATAAAGCGGGCCAAGTTCCAAAACTAAAACAACATGGACTGAAAAAAAAAAAAAAAAAAAAACACCATAAGGACCCAGTATTGACTACCGTACTAGCTACGAACAAGCAAAATCAGTTGGTCACTGCGGGGTCGGCAAGTTCGGCTCCACGAGACTCATCGGCGTTGCGTAAAAACCCATGCTGAACAGCTCTACCTTGGCGAGTTTGGAGGCACCAGGAGTTGCGCCCCGCCCCGATAGCGGTAGTGTAGCGGGAGGGAGAGAGCTTGATCTTGACTGGTCCGGGATCGTCCAAGAAACGAACGATGTAGGTGGCGGCGGTCGTGGTGTGGGCGGAGATCTTGCCAGATCGGTCGTTTACCCCTATAGCTCAGTAGGTAACACCTTCACATTTATTTGGTTAAAACACGCACACTTATTTTTTCCGGTCATCCACGTTTATAACATTCATTTATCAGTAGTATGAACCCGTTGCCGGCTACCCGTTATTTCAGCCACACGAAACCGGGTATGGTGCAGGTACCCGGGACCCGTCTACCCGGACAACATACAGCAGCGCTGTTGACCAGGTGAATCTGTATGAAAAAGCGAGCTCGAAAAAGCTGTATAAAAGCGGTACGAGACGGGTGAAACGACATATTATCACCGGCGCGGTCACCATGAAGTAGCACACGTAATCCACGCGGAACACACATCTAACCCCGGACGAAAATATCTGGGGTATCCGGGTCCCCGTCCACTTGGATACCCTTTTTTGCTCGGTTCCCAGGTACATACGTGCTGATATCGGATCCCCGCGTACCCGCTCATATGAACCCGCTCATGCCGGGTACCCGGGTATCCGCGTCTGAACCGTTCGCCTTTTTTTGGCAAAAATGTTTGGGTGTGTGTGTTGAGTATCCTGTCATTGTTTGGTCAACAAAATGAAATGTTTCGTTTTTCCGACGTATAGTGAGGGATATAACTAATCGGGGACACGCGTTTTATCAGTGTATTAACTGTTATTAGTTGTTAGTATTACGGGGGATCATAGTTAATAGGACCTATGGTACACATAAAAACCCATATATTTAACCATTGTTATCAACAATATTTGGTCCTGTTAACTATGGTCCCCCGTGATAGTATTATCAAAGTTATTGTTGTCAGGTACGCGGGTATTTGGGGTACAAAGGTACCCGGTAGTCAGGTACCCCTCTCCAATTACCCGGCGGGTATTATTAATAGGAATTATTTGTGCCCTGATGGATAGCGATAGGTCCGGGTACGACCCGTCGTCTACAGTAAACGTAGTAGGCAAACGGGAAACAACTCTTCTAAACTGTGAGGGTCACTTTTACTACTCCTGGTCCTGTGTAGAAATCTGAAGAAGTTTGTATACGAAGTATGACCCCAAGTCCAACATTTATGTTCCCAAAACTTGAGTGTAGTTCTACGTTTGAGAGTTTTTTTTTTAAGCGTTACTTGTTGACATGTCTATAATAGTAACGGCTTGTATACTCGTGACCGCCCGATACACTGGACTGGAAAACTTGGCGACGGACGCCCTTGTCTGCAAAATCCCCGCACAAAAAAGCGGAAACGTCCCCGATTTTCTAAACGCCTTCACTTTTGTTTTTTAGCGTGCGAATTTCCTAATTTCTCGCCTATTATGTTTGTTTTGCTCATTTTGTTGAAGGCTGCGCAAATTGGAATGCCATCTACGCTCTATTGACGGAAGGAGGCTACGAAAATCAGAATGTCATCTACGCTATATTGTCGGAAGGCGGGGATACTCACATTCATTGAGGGGGATCAATAATGTCCAATGCTCCGAACTTATTTCCACCGAAACAAAAGAAAAGGGTGAATAATCCGTTCTTTCGTTGTTTCACTCACCGCCGCTCGCACTCTTTTCACGAGGGCTAGCGTCGAGAGGTATTTATATGAAACGAGCATCGTATGTGTACAAGCATCGTCCGAAGCACATTTGGTGTCGGTTTATCGTTACTGGTGCACCGCAGCGTCGTATTATGACAGTGGAAAACCTTGTCCTAGAGGGGTTTGGTAACGGTAAGGAAAAGAGACGCCGTTAAGCTACTGCATAGCTGTTTGACTGCGGCAAGGACATGTGGAAGCGTGTCTTTTGGTGAAACGAGCATCGTATGTGTACAAGCATCGTCCGAAGCACATCTGTTGTCGGTTCGTTATTACTGGTGCACCGCAACGTCGTATTATGACAGTGGAAAACCTTGTCCTAGAGAGGTTTCGTAACCGTAAGGAAAAGAGACGCTGTTAACCCACTGCATAGCTGTTTGATTGCGGCAAGGACATGGGGAAGCGTGTCTTTCGGTGAAACGAGCATCGTATGTGTACAAGCATCGTCCGAAGCACATCTGCTGTCGGTTTATCGTTACTGGTGCACCGCAACGTCGTATTATGACAGTGGAAAACCTTTTCCTAGAGGGGTTTGGTAACGGTAAGGAAAAGAGACGCTGTTAACCCACTGCAAAGCTGTTTAAGTGCGGCAAGGACATGTGGGAGCGTGTCTTTTGGTGAAACGAGCATCGTATGTGTACAAGCGTCGTCCGAAGCACATCTGTTGTCGGTTTATCGTTGCTGGTGCATCGTAACGTCGTATTATGACAGTGGAAAACCTTTGTCCTAGAGGGGTTTGGTAAGGGTAAGGAAAAGAGACGTTAACCCACTGCAAAACTGTTTAAGTGCGGCAAGGACATGTGGGAGCTTGTCTTTTGGTGAAACGAGCATCGTATGTGTACTAGAGTCGTCCGAAGCACATCTGTTGTCGGTTCATCGTTACTGGTGCATCGTAACGTCGAATTATGACAAGTGAAAAACCTCGTCCTAGAGGGGTTTCGTAACGGTAAGGAAAAGGGACGCTGTTGAGCTACTGCATAGCTGTTTACGTGCGGCAAGGACATGTGGGAGCTTGTCCTTTGGTGAAACGAGCATCGTATGTGTACAAACATCGTCCGAAGCACATATGTTGTCGGTTTATCGTTGCTGGTGCATCGTAACGTCGAATTATGACAGTGGAAAACCTTTGTCCTAGATGGGTTTGGTAAGGGTAAGGAAAAGAGACGCTGTCAACCCACTGCAAAGATGTTTAAGTGCGGCGAGGACATGTGGGAGCTTGTCTTTTGGTGAAACGAGTAACGTATGTGTACAAGCGTCGTCCGAAGCACATTTGTTGTCGGTTTATCGTTACTGGTGCGTCGTAACGTCGAATTATGACAAGTGGAAAACCGCGTCCTAGAGGGGTTCCGCAACGGTAAGGAATAAATACCATTTTTTTACACTGCCAAGCTGTATACGCGCGGCAAGGACATGTGGGATTGCGTCTTTTGGTGAAACGATCATCGTATGTTTACAAGCGTCGTCCAACGCACAGATTGTGTCGGTTAAACACACTTGCCCATATTGACGGTCATCACGCATCACCCACAACCACCAACGTAAAACAACTGTTCACCAATCCACCCAACACTCAACAAGCACGTATCATTCTTAACTACAAATGCGTATTTGTTATGGGAGCGTAAACATGTGGTGTGTTTGGGTATGTCCATCTAGTAAATTCCGCTATCCAAATTATACGACGTACAAAACAAACATAAAAGACTGTGGCTTTATATATTGCTGTAGTAAATACATAAAAACAACGCTGCAAAGGCGGCACTAGAAACAACTATGTAGACATACATAACCCTAAATTACACTATTAATAGGTATACTGGTGGTGTCAGACCCTGTGTAGACAACGCACCTTTCATGACAATGGAAGCCCAACAGCGGGTACGCGAATAACATCCCCGGCTACACAAAACCGTCTTCAACTTAGGGTTAACACGACGCATTGGGGGGGGGGGGGGGGTCCTTCCCCATCCCCGGGAGGGCGCAACAGAACTGCCAGAAAAGTGAAGCACGATAATGATGAAACACCCAGGCCGCAGACGTTTGTGTTTCGAGGGACGGAGACGTTCCCCAACCCCCCACCCCCAGGGCCCAATCTCAACACCACCAACCCACTCACCATAACCATCCACCCCCCTCCTCCATAACACCCCCGAACCTCCTACGGATCCTCCGCGCACCTATTCGAAAACAATACTTGTAGTTTTCACGACAAACAAGGACAGAACAACGTCGCCGGTATGCGGTACCTTCGCCGCGTGATGTTCTAGAGGCACATATCTTACTCAATGAAACCCAGACGCACGATACCGAACTGAGTAAACCATCGGCGTAGTGGCCTGTCGCACCAGCAGCGGCCGAGTCAATACAGATGGATTTGGCATTTAGTCAAGGTGTCGTGAGGGTGGCCTTGGAAATGATCGACCATGGTGTCGAGCGAGTTTTTGTTGATACGTTCATTATCTCTCTCGTTTATGAGGGTTAAGGTAAACGTGAACCGGTCAAAGCCCATGGTATTGAGCATTCGCAAGTATGTCTTCTTTTTGGAATGATTCTGCTCATGCGCACTGAGGTTCACTCCGTTGAGCTGTGCGCAAGAATTGAGGCCACAGTACTTCTCGCGGCAAGCAGCGCCGTGATTGCCGTTGTGCAATGCATCGGGACCGAAATAAGGTCCCTCAACAGCTCCGTTGTACGGATGCGGAACGCGTGACGTCGACTCGGGGCGATCCTCGGGTGGTGTGATGTTGAAGGAGATGCCGAATCCATCTACCTTGCCCTCCGTGTTCGCGCTCATACCGGGGTTCCCATTAGCGGCCCAAATTTGTAGGGCCTTCGGGCGATACACGGCCGCCCCAAACGGTGCTCCTGATCGCAAAGCGCGAACTGAATAAAACGCGGCAGAAGGCGAGGGAAGAAATCAGCCGAGGACCAACAATACGCCAATGGGGAAGGTATCGCAGAAAGAAATGTCTTCATGAGTGCCATCGGAAAGGAATGTTATTTCATTTACAGGCGGAACCAGGCTTACCGCCCCAGCTTCATTTTTGTGCAATGGCGACGAATTTAACACACATGTTTTATGTACCCCTGTCAGGATGTTTTCATGTTGTTTGATTGTACTGCGGCAGATGTTTTAGTTATAGTTGGCTCCCATTTCGACCTCGGAACGGCTTGGCGGGGGGCGTGCGTGGCGCAGTTGAGGGGGGAAATAATAGGATGACGCCCGCGCTTCACTTCGTGACGCACACCGCAATGAGTAGTCAAGAGCATCATAGGTGTAATACTTCGTGGGCAACACACTTGGTAGGTAGTTTCTAACGACTGAATCAAATAGCCAAATACCTGCTCTTTTGGCAAGTCATACTTCCCATAAAGTTGCCAAAACCTTCTATCGTGAAACACTTCATATGTGGCAACATTTGGCATGTATTCACAACATAACACCCTCAGATTTCTCGGCAAACCCCTTTCAGCAGCAGCAGCAGCAGGTAGCCGACGGCACGCCAACGCGCTCTATGGAGTAAATGCTGCAGCACAAAGGACTCCAGGCGCAGTCAACGAACCTCAGAGGGCGGCAGTTCTTCCACCCCGGCCAAAATCCCTCTGATATCACTGGGACTGCTGGGAAAAGCTGGGACGGCTGCTGTTTAAAATTCTGTTTTACCCCCCGCGCAAAACGATACCCATGTCCCATCCACCCACAGCTCACGGCCAGTGTCGCCAGCCCTATCATCGCTGCCATAAAAAACGCCGGGTAATCCTTCGTATCTACCTCTATTTCACAAGTTAGAGCGAGTCCAGCGTGGGGCGTCGTGGGGTGCTCTGGTTTGTACAACCTTGCGTAAGCATTATTGGGCTAAAATCGCAAATAAATAGCATATATCACTTTCCATAGACTTGCGGACGAACCAGAACGTAAATATCCAGATGAAGTTTTGGATAGTTCTGGGCTGTTTCGGCAAGTCCACATTTCCATAAACTTGTTTTTTTGGCCAATAATTTGCCAAACATGTGTCGTTAGAAATGCCCCTTATTGACGCATCATAGTCATATTGGCGCCACCTTTATTTAGGCTCGACGACTTACATCATGAATAGTGGCCCCCTTCTTGTTCAGCCCTGCGCGATTACCGCGAACACTCGTGATGAGACATAACTTCTCCGTCAATCCCCCCCCCCCCCACATACATTGTGGATAATACGTTAAAATAGGCGTGTTCTACGTCTGAGGTTTACTTCTTTGTTTTGAAAATATAATGTAAACACAGGTCAAACGACAAGACCTACGTACTAAATAACAATGGTACTACCGTTTTCGTTTAGCATCACGGACAATCTCTACTTGACCGCATGGCCGGCTTCGACTTACCTGCTAGAGCTTTCCTCGAATCGTCCGCCGGCTGTAGCTTTGTCGCAATGAAGTTCTCCTTGGCCTGGTTCACGTAAGTCCACACACCCGCCACACCAAAACAGTTTACACGCCCGTCCCAACAAGACCAAGACCACACGGCGAAAACGTCAGATGATGCGATGATAGTGCTCAAAGGTGTAAGGGGGCGATGAGTTCGTCTAGCTTGGGTGTGGGTTTTTCTACGTGCGTTTTTTTCTACCTTCGGATACCGGATAAGCACACCAAGAGCAAGCAACTTGAACCTGGAAGCACTCCACACAAGAAGAGTGCTTGGATCTGGCAGTCGGTCCCGGTCAGAAACGACACGAAACAAGGAACAAAAACAAAAGAAACCCACCTCGGCGTAGGCCACCATAGCTAACTCCGTAGCTGACTTCGAAACGACATCTTCATGGGGCTCCAGCTGAGGTGCCTCTCTGTAGAAGGCGGGGAGTGTCGGTGCCTCGCCTGTTGTCGACCCCACCGCCGTGGCGAGTACGTCTCTCAGGAAGTCTCGGCTAGCAATATTCTTGTTTATGTCGGCCTCAGGTACTCGACCCCCGTCTACGAACGACGTAAGACGTGCGTGAATCACTGACACCACCTCGAACAGTTCAACGGAATACCGTCCCCGCCGTCCCAACGCTCTCAACGTCTCGCCAGCAAGGGCTACGACATCAGCCGCGTCAAAGACCCCCGCTTCCCGCGTTTGGAACTGAGAAACGTATAGGAGCCTGTGGAAATCAGTGAATCGCTGAACAGGCGGGTCAACAGATGATAGGCACCACGCATCGCACGTGTTGTCTTGTGTGCACTCCGTGTCTGGCACAGGCTCCCCACGCGCCTGGCTGTTGGTCGTCAACCCTATAGGTCCTCCGAGCGACAATGCCGATAGTGCCGGAATATCAACGTCGCCGTTCGGCCCTAGACGTGGAACGGCTCCTTCATCCTTGACCGCTTTGCACTTCTTCGCTGCAATGGGTCCAATGCGGCACATCAAGTCCGTGACGAGCATGATTGGCAAATGCTGCAGATAGCGATGGGGCCGAAGGGTACATAATTAATGTTAGGGTGTATTATGCGAAAGGGTCCACTCTAACACAGAAAAAAACGTACCTCGATGGCGATCACATCAAAACAGTCAGACCCCCCCTCCAGGGCGAGGGGGCTCGACGTATTCATCTAGAGCTTGCCGTTGACACTTCGGTGGCAACTACAGTCTTCTGACGCTTTCAAACAGGTGGGTTGTTGAAACCTTCTACCAGCCTGTGGACCGTACTAATGATATTCCTGTTCGATTGCATTTTTATTGCGCGGGATAACGAAACCTCCATGTTGTTTTGTTGCGTACTGGGCGCCGTCGATCGTTGCGCAGAGGTAAACAGGATACACTAACAACGTACGACATGAAACGCTGACAAGCACGATCCCCGAAGTACACTACCGAAATCGTTCACGACTGTTCACACCGTGCGCGCGGCGAGACACTAGTGGGCGGACTGGTTGCCCACTGTTTATTGCTCTTTACCTCTTGACAGGTTAACTACGCGGTTTTCACGGCTAACCTTTAAAAAAAAAACATGTTGACGACCTGCCGGGGCCCCTCCGGACGTAGCAGGAGGCTGTGACAGGTCTGCGTGCCGTCGTGGGCGTAATACCCCTCACCACCAGTGGTCGCTGAAGATCCCCGACCCATAAGCGCCTTTGCACACGCCACATCGCCTCCGTACTCCTTCACAAACTTGGCGTGAAGCCTCTCGACCAAGTCCCTCATCAAGGCTTTGTTCTTGTACCTGGAAACACAAAAAATAGGCCGGGGAGCGGATGCGGCAATGATCGTATACAGAGGTACCAATGACTTACAGACAAAATAATGCTGACATCTTGGACGATGGAATGGACAACGCCACACAGTGTACCCAACAACGACAAAAAGACGGTTTTCCAGTGCGCAGTGGGAACCTCGAACGGAATCCCATCCATCTAGTTGAGAGATGGTGTTATTGATATCATCCTTGTTGTCGACACGCAGATTACAATAACGACTGGATTCACCTGCCGATGCCTGCCCTCGGTCCAAAGCACCTCCTGAACAGCACGTTGAAGTATTTCATCGTCAGGTCCGCCAAGGCCGCCATCCCCAAATTCCTTTCGGACAGATACGCTAGCAGTCCCCGGAATGGACATCCGCGTCATTCGCCGCAGGGCCTTTTGCTTCGAGAACGATGATGTTCGATTTGCGGTTGTGCGGGCTAAACGTCATCGGCGTTTGTTTGGTCTATGAACTGGATTCTCCTGGAAAAAACCATGGGCGAGAGCATGCTTAGAACGAGCCAAGACGCATTCAGGTCCATATTTATGACCTGTTCATCACGCTGGGCCAAGTACTTCTCCGTCGACATGTTGTTCTTCGCCAGCTTATTGCAGCCATCACACGACTGAAGCAGAGGGAAATATCCGTGCAAGATGCTTGAGAAGGCGTAGGGGTGATCGATGAGGGTCTCGAACGCCAGGTAGACTTCCAGCATTTTGTTCACGAGGTTACCAATCTTGACCGATCTGGGTCGCAAGGGGCAGGAGGGTAGAGGTATACATAGGTTTTTGATGCTGATGTAAAACACCATTCCCAACGCTTAACGGAGGCCCTCTTGACGAGAAAGTGACGTAGGTGAATTACACTCGATTTCGTGCTTTGAAGGTGTGTACGCTGACCAAAACAAGACCGAGATGCAACAAAAATACCCAGGGGAGGGGGGAAGGATGACGAGTCACCCCCGGCGAGCAGAACATAGGAGACAAAAAAAATGAGAAAACATTTGTTTGGGAGCCAGACACCGCCTAGAACAAGCATCTGAACACATTTTTACCGGACTGTTGTTGTATTGGGCAGCGCCAAGTGGGGCGAGGGGAGAGGGTGTTTGTGGGAGATGGATAGTGTGTCGCTCTGGACGCCCGCGCCCCTCGCTTTACTATGAATACTAAAAAACAAACTGTCGAGAGCTCTTCAAAGCGTGCGTGACGACAATCGACGAAAATCGACAAGATAATAAACTGTTGAATTCTTCTCTCGAAAAAAAACAAAGGCGCGTACGGTAGTGGGGAGAAGGGACAAGATCCTGCTTTGTGACCCCTAATTTGAGTTACGAAAGGGAGAGGAATTTGGGAAACGAAAGGAAGGGAGACAGAAAAGTAGGGCAAGACAGATTGATGGGAAGGAAAAAGGCGGAAAACAATATAGCGCTGCAGCCCAGTGTGTAGCCACAGTAGACTATAAGAGCATTATTATCAGTCTTGAATGATTGAATGAGTCAGCCAGTCAGTGCTCGAGAGTACCAAATCCATGTATATCGCGAGGTCATCCGGTACAGTGTGATTTTACATATTAAAATGTCCCCAGGTACCAACAGCATCTAGAGGAAATATTAAATCTTGAACGAAATAAACTGACTTCATATACCACTATAGACATAAACACAATACAGGCACCTGGTGGCGGTTGTTTGTGGTATGCGGTAGCTTGATACGGGTCTGCGGATATTGGGGGTTTCATATATTGTGGGGTTTCGTATTATGTGTCGGGGCATTATTTAGTATGCCTCGTGGATGGAGGGATGGAGCTGCTCCTCCGGGAGCAGTCGATGATGTTAATGATACGGCCCCGGCTTTGATGATAACGATACTGCCTGTCTATATGTGAGTGGTGCAGCCGGTGACAATCTTGGTGCGGCTTACCTCCTGTGTGTGGTTTACGTGGTGGGGTCTCTGACAGAAAGGTATTGATCCACCTGGTGTGTGTTTTGTAACTAGTATTTTATTTGCTCCTCCCCAACGATCATGGTGTAGACCACGCGTGTACCACGTGCACGCGTCCGACAGCTTCTGTGATCAAACACGATATCGTGTGACTCCGGGCCCGGAGGACGCTGAAGGGTTATACTGTGTTAGAGGAGAGCACCTACTGGTGGAAGGGCGTCTGTGGTGGTATGGCGCAAATGGAGGAGCTGCTTGATATGGATGCGCAGCAGGAACGACGACATGGAGGCGGCGGGCCACAGCAGCAGCAGCAAACGCAGTATGGACAGCAGCAGCAAAGGCAGTATGGACAGCAGCAGCAGCAGCGGTCGTATGGACAACAACAGCCACAGCAGCAGCAGCGGTCGTATGGACAGCAACAGCCACAGCAGCAGCAGCGGTGGCAGTATGAACAGCAGCAGCAGCAGCAGCAGCGGTCGTATGGACAACAACAGCCACAGCAACAGCAGCAGCGGCAATACAGTGGCACCGCGGAGCAGCATCATCGGCGGCAGTATGGAGGCCGAGGGCAGCAACAGCCTCAGCCTCAACAGCAGCAATGCTGGGGTGGAGGCCAGAATTATCAGCAGCAGCAGCAGCAGCAGCAGCAGCAACGGCGGCAGCCACATGCTGCTTCGGAGTGGTGCACTGGGGCGGCTGGTAACACCGATCGCGTGTGGTATCAGCCTGAGTCCCCTCCGCCTGCAGCAGCGTCGATGTACGGATCCTACATGTGCGCACGGTGTGGCGCCCGAGGGCATAGGGATGTGATTTGCCGTGCACCCAACAGTGTGTGCGACGACTTCATATTTCATGGTCGCATGGCCAGGCAGTGTATCACTGCCCAGCCTGCTGTCGTCTACGCGCCGAACTACTACAGTACGCCGCAGGCTGGAACGCCGGCGCCCCAGCAGCCACGGGTGGAGCCTACAGCGACGAGCTCGGCAAAGAGTTACTCAACCGATGTGGTGTGGAGTTGCCGACGCGAGCCTCCACCGAACGAGCTCTGTGATGCTGAAGAGCCGCGTGTAACGTCTGTGCTGCAGCAGGATTACCCTGAGGTCGTGGACCTTGGTGTTGCTTTGTCCAATGTCGTGGATCTCGGTGATGCTAAGCCTGAGGAGGTGGACCTTGGTGTTGCTGTGTCCGAGGTGGTGGGCCTTGGTTATGCTGAGCCTAAGGTCGTGAAGCTTGGTGTTGCTGTGTCCGAGGTGCGCAACTCCGGTCAGAAGGGGGGGTCAACGTACCCCTTCGACCGGGGGAAACTCATATGGGCGAGGCTGGCACCGAGTGGCTGGGAATACGGATCTGGCTCGGTTTGGGGGGGGTATGGTGGCAGATGGGGAAACGGGGATTACGAGGGGGCGGGGACTAGCAGCGGCGGCAGCAGCGGCGGCAGCAGCGGCAAGCGAGATTTCCCGTTCGACCCTGGGAAACAGGCATGTAATATTTTTCCAGTGTCACCCACTTTAGTTTTGGTGGACTGGATCTTTTTTGTTTGTTCTTTTTTGTTTGTCCTTTTCTGTGCTTTCTTTGTGTTTGGCTGGTATGTTCTCAAATGAAGTGTGCAATATTACGGAAGGCGTGGTCTACCTGATACATGGTATGTCTTATATGACAGAAACATTTCCACCGTATCTGCTGTTCACGTACTCGTATATTAACCAGAGGGTATGAGGGAACCGCACCACGTCTGCTACCTGATTCCATACTGTTGTGTCTACCCAGGCCGCGAGTTGTAATGGCAAAACGGACGTACCTGCGTTGCCAATTACCCACTTGAATATGAGGAAGACGAACTATGAATAGAAATCGGTACTGACGTTGTCTTGTCACTATTGTTTCGAGTGAAATCATGAAGGGGGGCTGTTTGTGGTATGCGGTAGCTTGATACGGGTCTGCGGATATTGGGGGTTTCATATATTGTGGGGTTTCGTATTATGTGTCGGGGCATTATTTAGTATGCCTCGTGGATGGAGGGATGGAGCTGCTCCTCCGGGAGCAGTCGATGATGTTAATGATACGGCCCAGGCTTTGATGATAACGATACTGCCTGTCTATATGTGAGTGGTGCAGCCGGTGACAATCTTGGTGCGGCTTACCTCCTGTGTGTGGTTTATGTGGTGGGGTCTCTGACAGAAAGGTATTGATCCACCTGGTGTGTGTTGTGTTTGGCTTATTGTACAAGTATTTTGTTTTCTCTCCTCGACCTACGCCATAGGGGCACGCCGCGCGGTTGCATAGACCACGTTATACAGCATGTGTTTGGCTGGTATGTTCTCAAATGAAGTGTGCAATATTACGGAAGGCGTGGTCTACCTGATACATGGTATGTCTTATATGACAGAAACATTTCCACCGTAGCTGCTGTTCACGTACTCGTATATTAACCAGAGGGTATGAGGGAACCGCACCACGTCTGCTACCTGATTCCATACTGTTGTGTCTACCCAGGCCGCGAGTTGTAATGGCAAAACGGACGTACCTGCGTTGCCAATTACCCACTTGAATATGAGGAAGACGAACTATGAATAGAAATCGGTACTGACGTTGTCTTGTCACTATTGTTTCGAGTGAAATCATGAGGGGGGGTTTGATGGCATGATTCTACTCGTAGACATAGTGCATAATGATGTGACTCGTTATCTAACGAGTAACCTCGGTTTCTGGCACGATCTGGCTTGATTTCTGACGCTGACCCACCCGATACTGCCCACTGCACCCTGCGGCTTTGCGAGACGTAGTCCATGTCGCGGCAACATGGAGCCGCGGCGGAAGACAAGTGTCGCATCCGTATTGTAGGGAGCAGGAGACGGAGGTTGAGAGGTGGGGTTGTGGGGGGTTTGGACGTGAGTTTGTTTCTTTTTATTTTATGGTTGAGGTATTTTGGAGTCGTATAATAGTGACATCGCAACTTTTTTGCTGAGTGCTTTGTCGTCTACCGAGCAGGGGGGGGAATAGTAGCTGTACTCGGTAACACGACGAAGCCTTTCTATCGCAGATAGTGGAGTTCAGTTGGAGTGTCATAGTAGCTGTACTCGGTATCACGACGAAGACTTTCTATCGCAGATGGTGCAGTTCAGTTGGAGTGAGCTCATAAGTGGATGCGGACCATGCACGCAAGGATACTGACCGGAGGTCTGTCTCTGGTGGAGTGATTTTGTGCGCGGATGTCTGTTCATTGCTTTCCTCTACTGGATGTGGATATCTAAGGCATGTGTTTAACGGGGAGTCTGAGATCAACACGTACGGTCGGCAGAGCAGCATGCCGATTTTCTCATCAAACCGTTGCCCGCTGAGATATTTCGTTTTGGGCTTGACTTTGTGATGAATTTGTGGTGATTTCTTACGTTTATTTCTTGGTTTCGGATGTTTTGGGGTATTGGGTGATGAGAACGGAGAAGAGTGATTTTTAGGGAATTGGAGAAAGTATTGGGATGTACTCATGCGTTGAGTAATGTTAATACGCCAATAGGGTATGCCGATGGTCTTGATGAATTGTGCCGTACCCGTTGGCTATTGGTTAAGTATGCACAACGTACAGGGAACCCGAAATTACTAGTATCCATAGTATATTGAAATTCAGATGCAGTTTGTTGCTGACTTTTGCATACTCCCGGCGTGAGCACCTACTAATAGCAGGGGGGCTATTATAGTTCGATTTGAGATGTCTTACGTCAGAGACGTTCTGTTGTTCTGCTCTTTCAGAGTGCGAAACAGGGGGGCCGATACTATCGGGCGGTACGATATCTATGTGAAGACGGTGTTATTGATTTTGTTTGAAGGTTTTACCAACATACTTACGTTTGTTGGATTTTTTTCCTTCTCATAGTTACTGTCTTTATATATTTTAGGAGGTCTCTACTGGAATCGATATTGAGAGATTTTGTATCGGGATTGCCGTTTTACATTGGCGATTCTGAAGGTTGGATTTTGGGACTGCCGTTTTACCTTGGCAACGATGAAGGATGGAATTTGGGGCTGCCGTTTTACCTGGCAATTGGTGATGAGATATTCGAGACCTATCGTATCGAGCACCGAATAGGGGGGCTGTTTGTGGTATGCGGTAGCTTGATACGGGTCTGCGGATATTGGGGGTTTCATATATTGTGGGGTTTCGTATTATGTGTCGGGGCATTATTTAGTATGCCTCGTGGATGGAGGGATGGAGCTGCTCCTCCGGGAGCAGTCGATGATGTTAATGATACGGCCCAGGCTTTGATGATAACGATACTGCCTGTCTATATGTGAGTGGTGCAGCCGGTGACAATCTTGGTGCGGCTTACCTCCTGTGTGTGGTTTATGTGGTGGGGTCTCTGACAGAAAGGTATTGATCCACCTGGTGTGTGTTTTGTAACTATTAATAGTATTTTATTTGCTCCTCCCCAACGATCATGGTGTAGACCACGCGTGTATCACGTGCACGCGTCCGACAGCTTCTGTGATCAAACAGCGGTATCGTGTCGAGGGCGATCAATGAAGAGACATTGATAACAGCAGTAACAGCCTGTACTGCCCATGCCACCGACCTTCTCTTGTTGCTGCTGGCTTGATTGCTGGCATGCCGACTCTGATGGTGGCCGAAATCCGGGGATCGCGGCCGCCAGTTGCTCGAAACGTCGAGAGCTGCCTCCAACAGCATCATCGCCCGTTTTCGTCACAGCACCACAGACAGAGACCTGTTGCAGCGTAAATATAAATATTACATTTGCCATTTGCCAATGTTTGCCAGCGCTTATTAAATCACACCATTCACGTAAAAGAATAATGTAAACAATTAAATAGTAAATCGATAGCTTAAATCAACCAACACATGAAAGGAAATTACGTTACGGTTGCATCACCATCTCAGTTACCACAGGTCATGGTATAGCCATTACCGGGAGCACAAAACAAAGCCTGTCCAACCTCTAGTGAGGGATTAACGACATGTCATCATTATTATCTCAGCTCGATTATCAGCCGGTTATTACACCAGCAAAAGTGAGCTCCTGTCCTGCTGTACCGAACCCGAAAAAAAAAAGCAGAATAGAGTTTTTGCGACAGAGGTAAAAAAAAAAAAAAAACTTGCGCTCAAAATGTTAATTTCACTCCGTTCCTGATTTCGGTGTGTTTGCGAGTGAGATAAACCAAATCCTGAAGGCGACGCCACCGAAAATAAGAAGGGAAGGGGGGAGGTGAGGCCAACGCGGCAAACAAAAAAAAACAAAAAACTAAATAACTGCTTCGGAGTAGGAACGGCAGACCAGCAAAAACAGACCAGCAACGTCTCGGCGGCAGAGTTGACAGCGGTGCCACGACTGCCATCCCACCACTTCACTGCAAGCAGCAGCACAGCAAGCGGCAGCTAGCAAGCGCTAGCCGCAGCCAGGGGCAGGTTGAGAAACAAAAATAAACAGTGTCAGCACCAGCACCAGCCAGCTTCCCTTTATGGATTGCCTGCTGCTGCTGCTGCTGCTGCTGCGCTCAGCCTACGTACGCCACGCTCCGCTGCCACTGTCGCGGCCGCTGCTGCCGCTGCTGCTGCGGCTGCAGTGTTGTGGAATCGAAATGATACACGAGCTGTCGCGCTCTGTGCGAGCACGAGTACGAGTACGAGTGTCATTGCGAGTCCTTTTTTGGAAATGAAGGATACACCACGTCGTCACCAACTAGGAGAAAGCGTGTACCCTACGTAGCAGCGGCGGCAGCACGCTGGCACAATCCAACGCCGCTCGTGCGCGCTATACTCAATCTACATCTCTGCGAGCCTCTGTGCTCCCTGCGTTTGTCGTCATGGGTACAGCAAGCAGCATGGTGGCATGGAAGATGCTCGGTGTTTTCATCCTGCGAAATTTGAGATGATGCGTTCTACGTCGGGATAATGCTCGGTGCGTGTAGGCCAATGAAACAGAGAGCCGAAAGTTACCGCAACTTTATATGAAAATCCTCACTTCGCTGAAGTATTTTTCGCGTTTTTTTCAGAAATTTACATTCAAAAGTTACCTCGGGAGAAATTTTGGAGAAGTAAAAATATTAAAAAAAATCGGAAACACTACAATGATTAACGTAGAAGTCTTCTTTGGCTATATATAACCGAACGGGCTCAAACACTTTATAACCCACAAACCCCTTTCCGTACTTGTGCTCAATTATCAATTAATTTGCTTCCGCCCTTACTCAATTATCAATTTTGTTCCAAAACGGGCTTCGAAATTTATTCTCAGTACAGTAGTAGAGTGTTTGCGATATTATATAGAGGTAAAAAAAAAAAAAACTTTACTTGCGCTAAAAAATGTGAATTCCCTTCCCTTCCTGATTTTGGTGTGTTTGCGGGTGAGGTAAATCAAATCCTGCTGGCGACGCCTCCGAAAATAAGAAGGGAAGGGGGGAGGTGAGGCAAACGCGCCAAAAAAAAAAACGAAGAACTAAAGAACAGCTTGGGAGTAGCAACGGCGGCCCAGCAACGTTTCGGCGGCCGAGTTGACAGCGGTGCCACCACTGCCAGCCCACGACTGCGAGCAGCAGCACAGCAAGCGGCAGCTAGCAAGCGCTAGCCGCAGCTAGAGGCAGCTTGAGCAACAAAAATAAACAGCATCAGCACCAGCACCAGCAAGCACCAGCACCAGCCGGCTTCCCTTTTTGGATTGCCTGCTGCTGCTGCTGCTGCTGCTGCGCTCAGCCTACGCACGCCACAGCGCCGGCGGGCTCCGCTCCGCCGCCACTGTCGCGGCCACTGCTGCCACCGCCGCTGCTGCTGCTGCTGCTGCTGCTGCTGCTGCTGCTGCTGCTGCTGCAGTGTGGTGGAATCGAAATGATACGCGAGCTGTCGCGCTCTGTGCGAGCAGGAGTACGAGTACGAGTGTGATGCGAGTCCTTTTTTGGAACGAAGCATCCTCCACATCGTCACCAAGTAGGCGAAAGCGTGTACCCTATGTAGCAGCGGCGGCGGCCCGCTGGCACAATCCAACACCGCTCGTGCGCGCTATACTTAAGCTTCACCTCTCGAGCCTATGTGCTCCCAGCGGGTGTCGTGATGCGTGCAGCAAGCAGCATGGTGGCATGGAAGATGTTCGGTGTTTTCATCCTTCCAGATTTGAGATGATGCGTTTTGCGTCGGGATAATGCTCGGTGCGTGTAGGCCAATGAGACAGAGCGCCAAAAATTACCGCAACTTTTGATGAAATCGTGACTTCGCTGAAGTACTTTTTCGCGTTTTTTTCAGAAATTTACCTCAAAAAGTTACCTCGGGAGAAGGTTTGGAGAAGTAAAAGTAAAAAAATAAATAATACCAAACACTCCAGTAGTAAAATAGTTAACTTAAGACTCGCAGTACACGTCGCAAGTACAAAAACGACGACCGTCTCTCGAACCTTCTCATCATCAGTTTGAAAAAAAAAAAATATCGCGTCGGCGGCGATATAACGAGATATTTAAACCACGCTCGCACTGGATCCTGTACTCGTACACACGCAATGTTTTCAAGTTTTTTTCAGAAATTTACCTCAAAAAGTTACCTCGGGAGAATTTTTGGAGAAAGAAGTGAAAATATAATTTTAAAAATTGCAAACACTCCAATAATTAAAATATAAGTCTTCTGTGGCTACAACCGACAAACCCCTTTTTGTACTTACTCAATTATCAATCTGTTTCCGCACTTACTCAATTATCAATTTGCTTTCAAAACGGGTTTCGAAATTTAGTCTCAGTACAGTAGTAGTAGTAAAATAGTTCACTTAAGACACGCAGTACACGTCGCAAGTACAAAAACAACTACCACCGCCTCTCGAACCTTCTCATCATCAGTTTGAAAAAAAAATTATCGCGTCGGGGGCGATATAGATATATAAAACATTAGTCGGACTTGTTCCGATCGCTCACAGCCCTCCGTTGACGTGGCCAATCGGCTACCACCAAACACCCTCTGGAGGGCAAGATATATTACCCTCTGGAGGGTGCCCAAAAATGGGCTATACTATCGTGCGGTAAATTTTAGGCCCACCACACCGACGTACAGAGTGGTCGGCCGCGCACGCTCTGGAGGCCGACGTCACAACAAAAACCCTCTGGCGGGCAGAATATCTTTCCCTCTGGAGGGTGCCCAAAATTGGGCGATACTATAGTGCGGTAAATTTTAGACCCACCACACCGACGTACAGAGTGGTCGGCCGCGCACGCTCTGGAGGCCGGCGTCACAGTAGAAACCCTCTGGAGGGCAGAATATCTTTTCCTCTGGAGGGTGCCCAAAATTGGGTGACACTATCGCGCGGCAATTTTCAGACCCACCACATCGACGTACAGAGTTTTCCGGCGCGCACGCTGTGGAGGCTGACGCCACCCCCCAAAACCCTCTGGAGGGTATGCGACCGTACCCGCTGGAGGGTGCCCAAAAAAGGGCGACCCAACAGTGCAGCCGAAAACGCACCCACCACACCGACATCTAGTGGGTTTGTACGGTGAACCGCCACAAGACGCTGACAGTCATACGCGCCCCCTGTATTTATAGATATATATGCGGAAACAGTACACATTGTTGCATCCAATATTTTGCTTTATATTATGAATCTACTACATGTTTGCTCAATCCAACTGGCCCTGTGTGGACAGTTTGTTGTTTACACACGATGTCCTATATCTGCCACGCCTTTCGAGACTATTCTACGCCATACAAACACCGGTTGCGGGCATGTAATGTACAACAATGTGTACAGTATGTCGACCGTGCGGCGAGGTACCCACCTAACCTACCCCTTGCGTGTCCTTCTGCCTCCTCCCTGCTCAATGCATCTACGTGCGTATGCTTCGGGGAAGCCCGTGCCTCTCTTTGACGAGTTCTAAACCAATGCGCCACGATGAGGCAACAGTATAACAACTCCCCACATGTCGTGGTTGAGCGAGTATCATACGTAATTCAAAAATTAGTAACCCCCCTGTCTTGAGCTTTCGCCGACAAACAATTACAATATAGGCAGCAGCCAGACACAGAGATGTGGATATTGAAATTCCCAGCATCAACTGATGGCCAGAATACAAAAACGAAGACGGTATCATCATTCGAACACAAGAGGGGGCATCACATTGTGGCAACCTGTGTGAGCTAAACACGCGCTTTGAACAAAACACACCCTGCGGGCACTGCAACCGAACAGAGATGCCACTACACATGGGTCAGGGACATCCCAACAAAATTACTCACACCATCGAGCACGGGAAAACAACGAATATGAACGCAATCCAATAGATAGAAAACAGACATGCCCTGATGCTCTGATCCCCCCCTCCCCCCGACTAATCAGAATCCTAGTAATCATCCACGACTGTTCAGGCGCCAGCCGCCTCACCCCCTTCCCCCCTCCTTGTCGTCTATGGCTGAAAGGCCGTAACCTACACAATAAGAGTCTTCGTCCATGGCAAGTTATCCCCGCGAGTGGAGGTTTCTTCGACCAGGCCCCGGTGATCGTCATCGCAACAGCTGTCTTGGCTATAGCCCTCGCCATCGCTACTCCTCCCGCCTGTGGATTCCTCTGAATTTCCTCCGTGTAGTCGACGGGGCCACTCTGACTTCTATGAGCTCTTGTTTTTAACCTGCCGTCGCCGTCGGTTGATGGCTGTGGCTCATCGTCATCGGTTCTACCTGAAATATGGTACGTGGGCCGGGCCGAATATGTGCGAGTGCAATCAAGAGTACATAGTCGACGTTTGGGAGAATGCAACGGAATTGAGTTGGGTCGTCGCGACTTCAACAACTGGCACGGTATAGTTCTAAAATGGGATGCAGAAAATCCTAACTATGGCGGCCGACCTCTAGCTACGTAGCTTTATCTACGTGGTACATATTTCAAAAAAGGCTGTGACCAAAATCAGGTACGTATACCTGGCGATTTTTGGGGCAAAATCAGTTACATACTAACACCAAGTACAAAACGCGCGCCGCAATCGGCGTTTAGTCCATGGAGATCTATATAAAAACACCTGCGCCTCAACATATATAGCGTGTGGCCTCCCAAATCTGAATTATTTTGTTTTATTTAGGGTATAGGTCATAGAAAACAACAGAGCACACATCATAACAACTGAAGTACATCGTACACCGAAGATATCAGGAGTAAAACGTTCGCTGTCAAGGATGTAGGGCCGATGTTCCAGACTAAAACCTAACAGGTACTGTACCACAGTAGTTTGGTGTCAGTCGAGGCATGTCGAGGCAAAGTTGCTGTCCGTCAAGGGGTGAAAATGCGGTCTCCTGACATACTTGCCGTACACCCCAAAGAAGAAAAAATGGATCACCGTGCGACTATGTATGCATCAATACGTACGTACTACTGGTACGTACAAGCACAGAGCGTACGAGTGTACGCATGAATGCGTACTTACGTACGAGTTTTTACACAAGAATTGTGCAACCGATGGACCACACACGCATACGCGGAGAAAAAACTGTGTACGTATGGCCCCTATCATTGGTTCAAAATAAGCCCAAATCAGTTGAACGTTGAAAGCTAGACAGAGTACTTGTAGATAAATCAGGTAAACCCTTGACCAATTCGAACCAAAATCAGTGACGATGTCAGTCTGGCCAATAGCAGGGCTCCTGGCGTGTGTTTCGAACTTGTTTCTGGTAAAATCGATTTTGGCCTAAAAATGACCAGGTACACCTGATTTTGGCTAAAACTCTTTCTAAAACAACCTCCAACAGTGGTCAACTGCTTGTACAGCAGCGGTGGCGACATGCACTCACCGAGGAGATAAGGGCAGAGACAGCGGCAGAAAGTTGCCACGGCGTCCGCCTCTTCGCCGATGTAGGTTGCACGTCTGTTTGGAAGGTAACGCAAGCCGGCCTTTCCTGAAAGCGAACAGACGCCGCATCTGCCACACCAAAAAAAATACCTGGTACACAATACGGATAGCATTCGGCGTAAGAAGGACGCAAAACAACCACAAGAATATGTTTACGTCGACGAGGTGTTTGGCACTCTCGACGCCGACATGGCCATCGGGATAAGCCGCCTGCAGATAATCACTCCCCAACTGCACGCTACAGGGGTAGCGCGATGCGGTTGAACTGCTGTAGTTGAAAAACCTTTAATGGGCGAGACAGAAAAGTACAGTATCCGTGGCAGACGTCTACCAGACAACTCCAGCAGTACAACAGCACAGCAGTACCCGTAGGACTGAGACACAGAGAAATCCCACGAACGTCCAAGGCTCTTCAGTGCACGTAGCTTCAAAACGGCTGTATGTGTAGCAGATAGCATTGGAGTTGTTGTAGATCTGCATGGCCTATTATACACACATGGCACCAAATGAGACCAGGATGCCAGGTGGGCGTTCGGCGGTTCCTGCGGAGGGTTGATCATATTTCTGCGCCTCCAAGCGGGAGTAGGGTGTCAAATGGGATGGGTCAAATGACCAAATGGGAAAATACAAGGTGATGTAACATATACGTGCCAACCTACTGCTGTAAAATTTTTTTTTAACCCTTTTAGAACCGCAGTCCCGTTTTGGGGACAAACCACTCAAATTTCAAGTTTGCACGTATGTACATTTTCTCCGCTGGTGGCTGGAGAGAGTACCAGGATGTACGTACGTGAAAAAAATCAAAGTTCAAAATTCAAAAATGCAGCCCGTTTGGTTTTTTAATGTATGCCGTGGAGCATAAAAAAACTCGTACAACATGTATTTCTGAACCTCCAAGTGGGAGCCGGGTGTCGAATGGGATGGGCCCACTGCGGGGTCAAAGTACCAAATGGGATAACACCAGGTGATGCCTAACATACGTATCATACAAACAAACGTACTGTACAAAAAATCTCCGCTTGTGGATGTAGAGTACAACAGTACCAGGATGGATGTACGTATACACGTACCAGGTACGTAATACTCGTACGAAAAAAAGATGCTCGAAGTCCAAAATTCAAAATGCAGCCCGTTGGGTCTTTAAATTTATGCCGTGGGGTAAAAAAAAAACTTGTACAACAGGTACACCAGCAGGGCATCACAAAATGAAGAGCGCAGCAATGATCTACTTGCTGCTGTGGGTCTAACAAGGGGGATACAATTAGGTGGCGAAAAGGAAATCTGGTAGCATCGCTCCGATTGGCTAGGAGAGCTATCACTGATCAGGCGTACAAAAAGCGTGACCCCCTCGTACGACACCGCAGCCGCAGTACCACGAGTAGAAATAGTTGAGACAGGGGGACCCACTGCTGTATATATCACGCGGTCCACTCCAAGCTATGATGTGTTGCCCACCCACAAGGAAAGTAGCATTCGAGTACTCTCACCTTGGGATAGCTGCCATCAACGCTGTCGCTGGTCGTCTAGTCTATGGAGAGAGCTGTCCTCTCCAGCTCTCCAGTCTCGTCCATTTCGAAAAAGGCTTCTGTTTTGGAGGGACGCTCGCGTACTGCTGTACCAGGTACCTGGTAGTTGTATTTCAAATTGTCGGCCTAGGTGCCCCTCCACGCCCTCACCCACAGCGTTTCGACTCAATGATTTCACATGCTCAGAGCTACGGGTATATGCGACGGGAATGTGTATATCGCCTGTAATTGCTTGCTGCCAGTGCTGCCATCGGCAAGAGTTGGCGTGCAGCGTGTGGCTTCAACGGACTGGCGGTTTTTGAGGGTTTCGAAATGCTTGTGAAGCTTGTTTTCATAGGGGTTGAAGCAACGTATTTTGAAAAAAAAAAACTGGCCGCTGGATACAGGCTGCCGCTGTGCAGCGGTATGTGTGTATGTGCGGTCTGGACCCGGAGCGTATAGTACGCGACATGTGTCGAGAATCAAGTAGTCAAGAATTCAGGCTGAAATATTTCGGGATATAAGGAATTGCAGCGAAGCGTTTGTGCTCAGGCAGAAACGCCATTCTATAGGCTGTCTATGCTCGATGTTCGCATCACAATTCGCGAGCCTTGGCCAGAAAAGGATCGCGTTGTTACTGGTGTATACGCCACGGCCACCCCATGTCGTGTAATGCTCAATTCGCAAGCGCCGGAGGTTTCGTCAAGCAAGACACTGGGAGGTAATTTGGATAATTTCCGTCCAAAGAAAGGCTCGAGCAAGCCACGAATCACTCAAGGGAGGGCAGGTACAGCCAGCCTTTAGAGGGGGACTGATCGAATCGCTGCCGTCACAATGCCTCTGGGGGGCGACATGACCATTCCTCACACGCGTGCGCAATCTCAATGCCTCTGGTGGGTAGCATGTTGTTCTACCTTCAGCGGGTGCAATGTCAATGTGCCTCCAGAGGCTGCCCATCCTCATAGACCTCCACCGGAGCAACCATTTCCCACGGCGCTCCAGACCGAACGGCACGCAAACACTCTAGAGGCTAGCATTATAATTTAGTAGAGACCTCCAGCCGTCGCATCAGAAAAGCTCCCTCTACAGGGGCGAAACCTCATACCCTAGACAATCACCAACGCGCTCTGGAGGGTGAAATGCCGACCCCCCTCCAGAGTTTTCAATATAAACCCCTCTAGAGGGTTGAAACGGTCATTTCCCTCCTCCGGAACAAACCTGCCGCACGGCCCTCCAGCGGTATATACACAGCCCACTCTAGAGGCTAGCATTTAGTAGAGACCTCCAGCCGTCGCATCAGAAAAGAGCTCCCTCTACAGGGGCGAAACCTCATACCCTAGACAATCGCCAACGCGCTCTGGAGGGTGAAATGCCGACCCCCCTCCAGAGTTTTCAATATAAACCCCTCTAGAGGGTTGAAACGACCATTGCCCTCCTCCGGAACAAACCTGCCGCACGGCCCTCCAGCGGTATATACACAGCCCACTCTAGAGGCTAGCATTTAGTAGAGACCTCCAGCCGTCGCATCAGAAAAGAGCTCCCTCTCTCTAGAGGGGCGAAAATTCAAACCCTAGACAATGGCCAACGCGCTCTGGAGGGTGAAATGCCGACCCCCCTCCAGAGTTTTCAATATAAACCCCTCTACAGGGTTGAAATGGCCATTGCCCTCCTCCGGAACAAACCTGCCGCACGGCCCTCCAGCGGTATATAGACAGCCCACTCTAGAGGCTAGCGCACATGACAAGCCTGCACAGGGTACCAATGGAAACAAAATCCCTCTAGAGGGCGAAAGGCCTGACCCTCCAAGCCTCAAACACCCTCTGGAGGGTGGCCACGCCCTCTGAAGGGTCAAATTGTTCCCTGGAGGGTTTTTGGGGGTAGCCGATTGGCCACGTGTATGTTGGTGTTTGGGGGGAGATTAACCCTTTTAGTACTGCAGTTAGTTCCGTTTTGCCACTTACCTTTGTTCCCTCCTTCGATGCGTCGCAAAATACATACACTGGTGCCTTTATTTCCGTACGAGAAATTACTTCAGGTTTTCTCTTTCCCTTTGGAATACATTTATTTGGAGACTGTTGTGACTGTGGGCCTTTACAATATTATTGTCGTTGTTTTGACATTACGATTAACTCATCGCCACAATACCATGCAGTCCGTCGTCGCAGTCTACGGTTTTGATCAAAAATACGGACAAGTATCAACTTTATTTTGAACTTTTTTCTTTGATTACATTCGTCACACGTGACATGTGTTCCGTCCTAGGTGGATACCATCTCGCCAAACGGTTACGAACCGATATTTCTTCTGGACAGCAGTGAGTGAGAGTTGTTTAAACTACAGCAGTAGTACGTAGCAAAGGCAACTTTTTTGATAGCCGGAGAGAAGAACTATTTATTCTTATCACGGAGTATTTTGGGTATTTATTTGTCGTGGAGGTATCATAGCTGTATGTTCTTTCCTCGGTTTAGTCTCCCGGAGTGAAGTAAATTAATAACTCCCCGTACATTCTATGGCCCTCACCCGTTCTCTCTGTTCAAGCATGCCGACGGCTCAATTCTATTGCTCACCTTTTTTGTTTTCAAGCATACCAACGATTGAATATCTGTGTGCTGCTGCAGCAGCTGTCGTGCATACATATACTTGCTGCTTCGTAATAGGTATGACGTTCCTGCGATGCCTCTCGTGTAATTTGGAGGGGGGGTGTAGACTTACCCTTTTAATTTAGTTTAGGTCCTGCCGTCGACGCCAATCTTAGTAAGGCCTAAGCTTCTATATGCTGCGCGGGTGTTACGAGCACCACGGCCTTCGGCGTTACGCGCCGAGGGCAACTCGTGTAAACAGCAAAAGGATGGGCAAGCTGTGTAGCTCGGACAACAGGACGAGACAGACAAAAAGAGTGACGAGGGGGGTGCGAACGAGCACACCCGCCCGCCGTCTCAGTGCGTCGACATGGTGGTCCGCGGTATAGTAGGGGACACTACGCCCTAAGCGGATAAAGAGACAAGGACAAAAGCCCGTCGGGGTGTTTTAGCCCTGTCGGGGGACGCGAGTCCCTTTTGAGGGGACGGACGCCTTGGGCTCCGGTGACGTCGAACCAAGGGGTCTCCACATATATGTGTGGAATGTTGGTACAGGGGACCTGACAGTAACAACTACTGCAGTTAGTCCCGTGTTGGGACAAAAAACACTTTAATTTCATGTGGTACTGTAGCAAAGTCCCGTTCTGGGGGATACCACCCCAGCGGGTGATAGTAAACCCGCCCACGAAGTAAAGCAGTACGTATTTTGCTTGCTTCTTTACTATTTTTGCGTGTGCTTTTTTTTTGGAGCTTAAAACCCTTTTCATAATAGTACTACTGCAGTATAGTACCGTTCCCGGGACAAACCACGTGAAATTGATAAACCATCGCTATTTTGTTTTGCTCCCTTCGCCATGCGTCGCGTACAACCCACACTGCTTGCTGTAGATCGGAGAGGTCGGTCAAAGAGCAGGCACTCCCCCCCCCTCCCATTTTTTTTTGTCATGTATTCAAATAAACCCTGCTTGGTGTGCGTCGGCACCAGGACCTGTTGTTTAAAACTTCGTCGGTGACGCGTTGTATGGGCAAAAATTACAAACTGTATTTTCTATGCAGTTACTGTGAAAATGAATTTGGTCGCGAGCGTGTTCAGTTGCCTGCCAGATATAACCGTATAGTGAAACCCGGCTACATGCCACAAAAAAAAAAACTTACTTCGAAAGTTATGTTTTTGGGCATGTTCTTTGGATTAATATTCCGTCAAACTTCAACAGTGACGCGTTGTACTTACGTATAGCAGTACGTACGGGCTGGACCGAAGTATTAAACTCATTTTTATCGGGACGTCTCGCTTCTTTTTCTTCGGGATGTGCTTCCGTCTGTGCCGGGGAGTTTTTTCTCCTTCCCTTTGGAATAGATTTCATAGACTGGGCTTTTAGAATATTGGTGTCGTTCTGACACTAACTATTAATGACTCATCGCCACAACACACAAGTAAGTGGGCATTTGGCTCCCCCGAAAAAAACTCTACTACAGCCAAAAAGCGCCCTCTGGAGGGGAAAATTACCTATTTATTTAAAGTATTTCATTTATTGTGGTTTACCTGGTATCATGGTCAGTGACTGGTTCTTCGTGCACAATGAAAACAAATATTTAGTTCGATACTATTAAATGCGTATCGGACGTTCCATCGCGTTTTATAGTTGGGGGGTAGACCAACCCCTGAAAGTACTCTCTGCAGTATTCCAGTCTTGGGGACAAACCTTTTTGCTCCCTCGCGAGGCGTTGCGTGCATCTCACTGCTGCTGTAGATCCGCCGTCGGTCATAGAGTAAGCACTCCCCCCCCCCTCCTTTTTTTGTCAAGTACCCTGTACGTATTTAAAAGGAACTCTGCCGTGTGTGTCATCATCGCTATTATTACTAAAATATTACTATTATTAATGAACAACTACCGAGTACGTACCGGGTACTACGTAGAATTGAATACTTCTTCCGAGAACAAACCTTTTTTCTCCCTCGCGAGGCGTTGCGTACATCTCACTGCTGTAAATCCGCCGTCGGTCATAGAGTAAGCACCCCCCCCCCCCTTTTGTTCTCAAGTACGTATTTATATGGAACTCTGCCGTGTGTGTCATCATCGCTATTATTACTATAATATTACTATTATTAAGGAACAACTACCGAGTGAGTACGTACCAGGTACTACGTAGAATGGAATACTTCTTCTGAGAACAAACCTTTTTGCTCCCTCGCGAGGCGTTGCGTACATCTCACTGCTTGCTGTAGATCCGCCGTCGGTCATAGAGTAAGTGTTGCAGCGCTACGGGCTTCAGGAGTCGCCCAGGTGGGCGACAGGGTATTCTGTGATGTACGTTGACTGACCTGACCAGTGACGCACGGAGGGTGCATCGTGTAAGGCAGCGATAAAGCCGTAGGATGGCTCGCTGTCATATCGATGTAGGTATACAATGGAGTGTCCCCGGCGGGGGAGGCCATTGTCTGGGTCATGGAAACCCCGTATCGGCTGTAATGGTCGATGCGGGTGCTCTCTGGCCCTACCTGGGGTGAGTCAATCCCACCAAAGAACGAAAGAAACAAGTCAAACCATATCCTGTTCACACACCGTGCATGATTATCGCCTATCACGTGCCTGTCTGTTAACCACGCGTCGCACCCGCTGAGTAATATCAACACTCAACTCTCGTGGCGTCTGGCCACCCCGTGGCCAGAGAGGATTTAGGAGCGAGGTACGGAGGAAATCCCCATGAGGACTCTCTCAACGAACGACAACAGCTGGCTATCGAGGTGAGACCGAGCCGATAGCGGTACACAGGAGGAGGCAGCTGTAACATGATGAACCCAGGCCGATGACAGAGAGAGGGGGAGATTGGAGCGCAAGGTCATGAGCTCTGGCGGGGACACGAGAGATCCGTACCCAGGGAATTTGTTCGGCCCCGAGCACCTGGGCCCGAGTTTTCTCCCGGGCGGAACGAGGGCCCGAATAACTGGGCCCGAGAGTCCTCCTGGGCGGAATGAGGCCCAAACATCGGGGCCCGAGTTTTCCTTGGGTGGGATCAGTGTCTCTGCCCGAGCTTTTCCGGGATGGAATCTGATGGGTGGCCAAGTGTCGAGCCCCGAGTTCTGTCCGGGATGATGGAGTCTGATGGGTACCAGCGGCGAGGGATACACGTAAAAACTACGATAGAGTACATATACTTCGTATTCGGGTAGCACTACTGCTGTTTATAGCAGTAACCATGCATAACGTATCAGGAAACAGTAGTCACGACAGGTAGCCACCATCGCATACTCGCGATAAGGCAGCACCAAAAAAAAAGAAGGCCACGAATCTCTCCGTCCTGACCCTCGATTTGTTTTTTGTTCCCGCGCACGCCTTGACGATTGTTTGCAGCCGGCCTTCGCCTCAGGTGTAACTCTCGTTTTTGCGGCCGTTCTCCGCCTCAGGCGTCACTCTCGATTTTGTTTGTTTTCGGCCCCGCACATCTCGTCTGTGTTTTTTTGGTGCGGTCGGTTTTTTTTCTTGCTGTGCGGTACTCCTCGAGGAAAAAAATGGGGGGGGTCGGCTGTATTCATTTAGACTACCATGGCAATACGTATGCGTACAACTCTAATAATCAGCCCAACCTGAGCGACAGCAGTATTTTCGTGGTCACATGTCACATGTAACTGCTGTTTGTTGAAGTATACCTCGCTGCTGGTATCGAAACAGGGAGTACTTTTGAATATCGTTGCGGGAGGAGCGCTTTCCGTAACCTACCATGCCCCGAGCACTGAGTAATAGCTGCCTGGAGCAAAGGCGCCTCAACTTGAAAATTACACAGAAAAGCCGCATCCCCGTCTACAATACCATCAGTAGTCTATACACTACCTGGTACGCAGTTTCACACGATGCTCAAAAAGATGAGAAGATGGTATACCAGGGTATATTATACGACGAGTTGCATTACCTTACGTACACGACTAATAATATGAATATCAACGATAGTACATGTAAGGTGGACAAAAGATAGGAAACCATACTCCTACTACTACTGCTCTACTCTGTACCTGGAGTTTTTTTTTTTTATTTTTTCTACCCCGAACAGGGTGAGCTCTTGATACACGGTTAAGCATACAGGGGGGGTGGCTCGCAGTATGTATGCTTTTGACAACATCAATAAAGGGCGTTTATGGGCTATATATAATACTACACACTCCCGTAAAACTGTACCAGGTACCTGGTAGGCCGTATGGCAAAATCCTTAGGGACCATTTCGTACATCTCTCTTCCCATCTTTTCGAGTCATGATAACGCGTTGAAAAGCGACATATCAGGATGTACCACACACACCGTATGCACACGAGTACCAGGTATCTGGGATTCATACGGGGCATACTACGGTGATGAAGCTCGGTAGAAATGACGAGTTTTAGTCGAAGGCCACATATCATACGTGGAGGATGTATCCACAGTATACCAGGTATACAGTATTCATACCACTATCAATATGACCGTTCATGGGACTGAAGGTCGCACGGCAAAAGCTCTCTAGATCCTTGGGTCCATCGCTCCTCTTTCTTTCACAAGCGTGGAGACGTTTAACTTTGGCCCCACACATCCCTACACACGTACGGGATGAGTGTCCCCTACTACCGGAGCAAAGTAACGTTGTTGGGAAGCTGTTCAGCTGTGCAGTGTACGGCATGTTACTATTCGGGGGTAGATGAAAGCTATGTTGAAACAACTGAGGGCACACAACGAGAGTCATAGCGGGTTGTTATGGTCTCCAAGTACCCGATACGCTGGAATTCCACTTGTTTCACCCGTTCGGGTCTTCACACCCGGTGATAACGGAAACTAACAAGGTCGAGCCTTACGCCGTTTGGGCGTAAATAACCACCCTTTAGAACGATGAACCCCTGGACAACAACGTGCATTGTCGGCTGGCAAACATGGAACTTACTAGAAATCCACGTATGTTGTGATGACTGTGGTGTAGTTTGTGACCACAGGAAAAATCTCTCTCTAGGATCAAATAAAGGGCACGGACACTGGTTGTGCTGGATGTCGACGGGTAGAAAGAATGGTGTAAGATGAAGAACACATACGCAATACGTGCAGAGTACGGGTCGAACACATACGGCCGCATTACCTTGTTCATCCCGACTGCTGTAAAGTATGTATATTAACTTTATTCAGCATACCGAGCTGGTATCACATCACACTGGATACGGCAGGCACGACGCACGCATTCCGTCCAAGAGCAGAGAGATATAGCAGTGCGACACCAACGAATAAATAAAACCTATCAACCTAGTGGCACCGGGCATATTAGTACAGGTAGTTACAAACCACCCGGCACTAGATTATCGACTACCAGGATGTCGACACAGCAGTTTGTGTCACAGAATCGGGGATCACACACATAAATAGTTGCAATCCCGTGATCACAGCGCCCGAATACTGGGGGATGCGTGAACAGTTACTTGATAGTATCATGCACGAATATTTGAAAACCGTGAAAACAGGCGTTTGTTTTACATTCGTACTGAAAGGACCTCGGAGCGCTGGCCTCTATCCGGAGCGCTTTGCCTGTAGCAAGGGTGTCTGCTCTTCCAGAGCAAATACATGCATCCTAAGCAGTGGATACGAGATACACAATGCAAATCAAACTGAGGAGAGAAAACCTGGTAGTTTCCGATAGGAAAACAAAGCCCCTCCCCAGCGCGCATACTCACGCGCCGTCTTAGTCGCTGACGCAGTGAACGGAGAATCAAACGAGCTTGACTTTGTTCAAGTATTTGACATGGTTCCCAATGACGATTGGGCATCTTCACCGTTTGAGTACTGCACTGCTGTACATGCACATAAGGTTGACCCTAATTTTCAAGTGCTTCGTCCCCGCATGGGGAGGGCAGTTCTATGAAGGCGAGGCCACATATGCCCAATGCCCAAACTAAAGGTTCCCTTCATTTGCGAACGCGATCGTGAAGTGGTTGGGCGTACCACGCACCTGTTGTGTCGTCCGTCTCCAAGCATCGAGCGATCCGCCTGATCGGAAAAGAACGGTTGTAGGAATTCTAGATTGCATGACTAATGCTGGAAAACATGATGTAGGCATGGTGTAACCGAGCAGGATACCTTCCTATTTGACTCTCCAAGATTAGTGGCCCAGTGTTGGAAACACGAAGCGAAAGGTGGGATTGGGATGCCAATAAGCAGTAGGTAGTTTCCGTGCTGGGGGGGTGTTTGTCACCACCTTTCTACAACTACTTTCACGAAAACCGTTATACAAGGGTTACGATCTTGAAGTGGTGGTGGATGAATGACGTTTGAGGACTCATGAATTAGTTTTAGAACGAAAGGGTCTCACCAGTGGACACTGTTCGGGCTGGGGGGGTCGCGTGAAGGTGGCGTGAACGTCAGTGCCTTCAAACGACTTAGTTACTCGGAGTCATGTCAGTACCTTCAAACGTGGCGTGAACGTCAGTGCCTTAAACGACTTACTTACTCGGAGGCGCGTCAGTGCCTTCAAACGACTTACTTACTCGGAGGCACGTCAGTGAAGGTGGCGTGAACGTCAGTGCCCTCAAACGACTTACTTACTCGGAGTCATGTCAGTACCTTCAAACGTGGCGTGAACGTCAGTGCCTTCAAACGACTTACTTACTCGGAGGCGCGTCAGTGCCTTCAAACGACTTACTTACTCGGAGTCACGTCAGTACCTTCTAACGTGGCGTGAATGTCAGGGCCCTCAACCGATCTGCTTACTCGGAGTCACGTCAGTACTTGAGGGGGTGGCGTGAACTTCTGAACCTTCAAACGACTTACTTTCTTGGAGTCAAACGTCAGTATCTTCAAAAGACCACACTAGGGGTGCACCAAACGTTCCCGAGCGAAGTTTCACACAGAGCTTGCAAAGATGAGTTTCGACGAAATCCTCGATTGCACAGCTGGTGTTGGGGTATTGGCAGCCAAACTCAAGGTCTTCCATGAGCGGCCGAACCACATGAGGCTCGAATGTGAATTCGTCCAATTTCTTGGCGGAGAGGCAGCAGATGTTCTGGAGGCTGAGAGGGATACTCAAGAGACGGCACGGGAAAAAGAGCCCCAGAAGAGCGCGGGACGACGCGGCAACTCAGAGGAGTTCCTCGGGAGAGCAGAAGCTGGGGGTCAACAGGGTCTTGATCAAGGAGGCGGCCAGCAAACGCGGAAGGGAACGCATCCACGCGAATCGGGCGCACGAGCATTGGACCGGGGGGTAGCGAATCACTTCCGTCGAGCAGCCCGGTCTGAGCTATCAAGCGTCTATGAGAGGACGCCGGATCAGGGGTCGGGTAGGTTTGTGTGTACCCCGTTACATAAGCGGCAAAGGATGCTAAAGCATTGTACCATTTTCAAGTTAGATGCACGGAGCCGCAGTTCCAGTCGTGACCGCCGTAGCTGCCACCACCGCCGTAGCAGGAGTGCCACGCAGGAGCGCAACCGCAGTAGCAGCAACCGAGCACGGCAACGGGAACCGGCAGGACGGGGGGGCAATCAGGTCCACCACCTCCGCCGCCGCGGAGGGAGCGCAAACGGCCGGCCCAGCAGGAGAAGGAGGAAGAGGTGGAACAGCGTCAGGCGCAGCAACTGTGTCATCATCAGCAGCAGCAGCAACTGCAGCCGCCGCAGAAGCCGAAACAGCAGCAGCGACCGTCAGAAGGAAAAGCGGAAGGCGTAGGAGCCTCGTCACGAGCATCGGGGATGTCCGTACGTGGCCGAAGCTCGTTAATCGTCGAATGGATAAGGAAGGACGCGGCAGCCGGTTCGTCGGGGATATGGAGGAGGAGTTGCCCACGCTGTTACCGGGTAGTGGCCGGGATACCCGCTGTGCACCGACGATAGTTATGCGTCGGGCAGGGGGGGTGTTGCAGCGCTACGGGCTTCAGGAGTCGCCCAGGTGGGCGACAGGGTATTCTGTGATGTACGTTGACTGACCTGACCAGTGACGCACGGAGGGTGCATCGTGTAAGGCAGCGATAAAGCCGTAGGATGGCTCGCTGTCATATCGATGTAGGTATACAATGGAGTGTCCCCGGCGGGGGAGGCCATTGTCTGGGTCATGGAAACCCCGTATCGGCTGTAATGGTCGATGCGGGTGCTCTCTGGCCCTACCTGGGGTTAGTCAATCCCACCAAAGAACGAAAGAAACAAGTCAAACCATATCCTGTTCACACACCGTGCATGATTATCGCCTATCACGTGCCTGTCTGTTAACCACGCGTCGCACCCGCTGAGTAATATCAACACTCAACTCTCGTGGCGTCTGGCCACCCCGTGGCCAGAGAGGATTTAGGAGCGAGGTACGGAGGAAATCCCCATGAGGACTCTCTCAACGAACGACAACAGCTGGCTATCGAGGTGAGACCGAGCCGATAGCGGTACACAGGAGGAGGCAGCTGTAACATAAGCACTCCCCCCCCCCTCCTTTTTTTGTCAAGTACGTATATCAAAATCACTCTGCCGTGTGTGTCATCATCGCTATTATCACTATAATATTACTATTTATTAATGAACAACTACCGAGTACGTACCAGGTACTACGTAGGATTGAATACTTCTTCTGAGAAGTAGTGAGAGTTGTTGAAATTTCTGTAAATAAGTATGAAGCAAAACCTGGCCGACCACGCCCGCTTATTTTTTCTGGAGCTTTTGTTGTCGGTGTTTTCTTTCTGACGAAAGACTGACTGTGGTTTGAATGAGGGCTTCGCTTTTAGAGTTAGTTATTATTATTATTCCTCTTGCCATGTGACAATGTGCAGCATGATCTTCAACATGGATCACTCATAACTTTCCCGAAAGAAGAAAACCTCGGAAACAAAAAGGGATAGTTATTGCTGAAGCGCGCTGTGGGTTGGATTTTAGGGGGCAATGGAAAACCATACCAGGTAGTTTTTTCTGTTGACTTTCACTTTAATATAGCCGCAGTGCGTAAATACTTTCTCCATATATATTCTGTCGTGGATTGTACGGGGCGAGAAAATGTCATGTCTCCCCCACCAACAGTATAATCTAATACATCTTAATGGCTTCCGTCTTCGTCCATGATCGTTTTTGTGTTCGTCGAGGTTGATCGGGGGGTTCTCTCTTTTGTCGCTATTGCTCAAGAGCGCTCTGCGGATTGGGTTTTAGGGGGCACTTGATTGCCGCAGAGAGTAGGTTAGTCTGCGTTACTTACCTGTAGTGGGTTGTACGGGACGGGCAAATAAATATCATACCATCCGCTCGATCGGTTCTGGCCTTCTTCCGTTGATTTTGTTTGTCGATGTTGATCGAGGGTTTCTCTTTGTTGTCGATATTGCCGAAGAGCGTTGTGGGTTGGGATTTAGGTGACAAGTGAAAAAACAAAAATGTTTTTTTTTTTCCGTTGCAGAACGTAGATTAGTCTGCTTACCCTGCCCCGGGTCGTATGGGACAAGATGATCACATGCCCTCCCCTCAAACGGTGTATTACACCTCCTCGGCTTTGGCTTTCTGGGATCCGTCCCAGCGGAACGTAGACAGAACCCCGGGTAGTGGAGATTAATTCTTCATTTATCTCCTTTCGTCGTGGGCTGTACGGCACAAGATATATTATCATACTTTTTCCCACGGACGGTATATGATGCATTATCATGGCATATTTCGATTGCCGTTGTTCATTTGTATCAGGCGAGGATTCTCAGTTGCCGATGGTGCTTCTTACGGGTCGCTTTGTACACATTGGTGGAGAGATTTTCGGCATGGTCCGAAATTGGTGTGCGGCAGAGTCTAGGGAAGAAAACAATGTAGTTTGATGATTTTGTCATGGCGTACGGGAACATCCAATGCGTCAGGGACCAATCATATTCCAAACAGGACAGGTTTTTCGAAGAATTCATAGCATTTCAGCCTCAACGGGCCCTTGGCATCGTAAACAACTGCCGTTTGCATTTATTTGTTCGTTGCGTGCGGGCCTTTTTAGCTTCGTCGTCGGCCCTTCGCTGGGGGTTAGCATTGACCCTTGGCATCGTAAACTACCGTTTGCAGTCATTGCGTGCGGGCCTTTGCTTCGTCGTTGCGTGCGGGCATTGGCTTCGTCGAGGCCCTCAGAAGGCCGAGGCGAAAGCCCCCTCGAAGATATATATAACATTAGTCGGATTTGTTCCGATCGCTCACGGACCTCCGTTGCCCTTAGCTCGCCCTCTCGGCGCTTGCGGGACCGACGATCGGATTCACCCCGCTCCCTTATCGTCTTGCTCTCAGCCTTGCCCTGCGTCCGGGGGATCGGCGGGACGTTGCCCTCGAAGTTTCGCTGCTTTTTGTTCTCGGGCTGTGCTTATTATACGTCTGTGCCGGGGAGTTTCGGATGTTTCAAACTTCCCCTAATAATTTCGATTTACCTCCGATCGTCTTGCCGACTCCCTTTCTTTCATGTCCTGCGACTTACTTCTGGAGTGGAATCGTATCTCGCGTGTCTCCGAGTTCGTGTGCTTTTCGTATTGTCGCCGTTCGTTGTGCGCGTAACGTCGGGGTCGCATATATATCCCAAAGGTTTTGTTTTCCATTTTCACTACCACCGCTGTTCAAGAGCAACTAACTGACACCGGCGTGCACGTACGTACGGAGGATTACGTGCATACATACCTCTTCTGAGCAGCAGTGAGAGTGGGGCAATTGAGTACGCAGCAAAAACGCTTAATTTAACCTCTATCCACTAGGGTTACATACATACTTCTTCTGAGCAGCAGTGACAGTTGTTCAAACTACACAGCAGCAGTGCGTAGCAAAACCTACTTTTGATCGCCGGCGAGAAGAATTATTCCTATCACGGAGTGTTTTCTGTGTTTGTCGTGTATGTATATATATATGTGTATGTTCTTTCTTCGATTACGTCTCCCCGAGTAAAGAAAAGAACCAACTCCCCGTACATTCGATGACCCTCGCTCGTTCTCTCTGTTCAAGCATGCCAACGATTCAATATCTGTGTGCTGCTGCAGCAGCTGTCGTGCATACATATATATGCTGCTTCGTAATATGTGTGACGTTCCTTCGATGCCTTCGCGTATTTTGTGGGGGGGGGAGACTAACCCCTTAGGAACTGCAGCTGGTCCCGTGTTGGGACAAAGACCACTCTAATCCCATGTATGTGGTAGTAGCACAGTCCCGTTCTGGGGGAAAACACATGGCATTAGAGTGGTGTATCCTCAAAACGCCACTGCAGTACTAAATAAAGGGGTTGTTATTGGCTTGACCTATTGAGAACAGCAGTCCCGTTTTGGGGACAAACTGTCAGCATATGGACGTTGACATCCATATATATTGTGATGTGCAGTCACTTCACACGAGCTTACTATTAATAAGAGTATCTTATGATAGATGCGGAGAAATACGATATGCGGCGAGACTTGAGTTTGATCTTTCTTGCCGATGCACTGTATTCAACTTATATCTATCATACTGATCGTAACGCAGGGTAGCTAGTCTACCACAATAGGTAGCAGGTAACGTTCCATAGAACGTTACGAGTACGCTACATAGAACGTTGCAGGGACATTACTAGGAACGGTTCACGGAACCTTGACGGGCTGCTGTAGAATAAACCTGCCCGTAGCATGGGCATTGTCTCGTGATCAGGTGATGGCATGCCCCACCTTGCTCACTCCTCTTCCATTCCTCTCCTTTCCTCTCTTCTTCTCCTTTCCTCTTCTCCTCTTGATCTCTGAGATCAAGATTCCTTCTATAATGGACAATTAAGCGCCAATTTCAAACCATCTTCCTTCTTCATCACAAGTGATCTTCACAGACACTTCGGTGCCGCCTCTGCATCTCTTCTCATAGAAGACAGAGCCTCAACATGCATTATTCCTTCAGGTCATGACCCTCGAGGTTATGAGCCTTCCTTCAGGTTATGAGCCTCGACTTCTAGTCGACACATCGACCGGCACCAAGGAACGGAACGACATCTCCATCGGTTCGTCAAGTTCTACAGGAACTACGAAGAACGTTTTTTCGGTTTTCAAGTGCGGAGGAAAAGCTATTTTTTTGTTCTCCAACAACCACAGGACCAGCACCGACCTGGCGACATCTACATCGAATTTCGTCAAGTGTGTTCTACAGGGTTACCTCAAGGAGGACTGCTTTCACGCTCCCATGCGCGAAGCAGGTAAGGGTACTACTGGTGCGCATTCACGCGCGCAGCACGTACGAGTAAGGAATCCGGTTTCACGCTTTCACGCGCGAAACTCGTATTCGTACGTACAACATTGTTTTCACGCTGTAAGCGCAAAATAAGTCACGCGACCATTTTTGTGCCATCACACACAAAACTTTGTTTTCAATGCTGCTTTGGAGGTGTAAGCGTGGAACACGTTGTTGATAAGTCCCAGGCGAAGAAAGATGATGCGTCAGCTTTTAGTATTAGTCTCCCGGCAGAGTAGATACAGATGGAAGTGGTCGTGTGGGTATCACGTACACCCACAGAAGGAACCACCAAGTAATTCATAATAAGCCAATATATCGAAGAGTCATGAAACCGTCAAAATACTGAACAAGCATATCCGAACACACGTCACACAACTATTTCTGCTCATCACACGCGAAGCTAGTTCTCACACTGCTTCCACGCTGTAAAGTACGAAGAACGTTACAAGACTGTTTCTACGCCATCACAAGCAAAGTTAGTTTCAAGCCAGTTTTCACGCCATCGAGCGCGAAGTACGGTAAAGCCACTTCTTCAAGTGCATTGTTCAAGACCTACACGCGCTGTAATACACGCAGCCAGGTCTTTGGCGAATCAGCTACTCAGCGTTGTATCGGGAGAACCACCTCCTGCCTATACGGGGCTTTCACGCCTATACGGGGCATCCATTTCCAGCAACGGCTTTCACGCTCCAAGCGGGGGGCACGAATTTAGACTCGGAAATAATACTCGAACAATACTCCTGCGTAACGGGTTTTCGCTCATAGCGAAAGGGCGTCTACGCATGCATGTATGTACGAGTAGCAGAAGTGATCTGCTCACACTGCACAAAGCCAGGTCATCGAGTTCAAAATTGCTCTGCACGCATGAACTAGATGAGGAAATTACTTTTCTTTGCACACAAGCACTCTTTGTGTAACCTGCACCGGACGAATCCACACGTCAATAGTGCGTACATCGTTCAACAGCTGGGGAGCAAACATGGCACTAGCCATCACTTCAGCTACGGCCAACTGAACGGCCGATTCAACGTCGCAGACTACACGTCATCCACAGCGATGGAGGTACACCGCCCAGCTGCATCTACTCCATCAGCTTCTTCGACTACTGCTGTGCCTACCACAACTACTTCGCGATATAGGTCTACTACCCGTACGACCACTTTCGCTTCATATCTACGGCGTCTAGGTGGCATATCGGCGTCCTGTTCTTCGCAGCGACTTCGACCTCAACATCACTAGATAGATACGTACCTTAAATAGTACCTGCAGCATTGGCCCCTGGGATTTGTACTTCTACGACAGCCAGTTTCTGCGGCTTCTACAGCAGCAGCAGTACCTACAACATTTCTTTCTGAACTACAACATCAACACTACCCGGAGCAAACATCTGGCAGCATCAACGTGGTCTACGCAACGCACGAGGCAACGTCCCCATGATCGAACCAACGCCCGCTTTGTCTATCGACGGACGTACGGGGGGATCAGAGATCGAGACTTTCCAACGGCAACTTCTTCACAGCAAATAAATTCCATTATTGCTTTTCAAAACGCACCACCACAGGACCTGACACCACGTCCAGCCGAGCCATCTCTTCAATATCATCGGAGCTATATGGACTATCACCAGCAGCACAACTTCACAACCATTTCTCCAAGCGACTTCGTTCTGCTCTCTTCTACTTCCTGAACATGAAGATCATCACGAGCAGCAACACCAACTACGACGCAGCATTGCGCCACGAAGCAGAAGAGCCTCCAGCAATACGCGCCAGGTTATTTCTTACTGTTTTTTCTTTTTTTGCTCTTGTGGGGAAGGTTTACGTTTGCATAGCTTTATTTCGAGTACGTATCATACATACACGCTCAAAACATGCTGAATGTACTAAACAATCCAGTACGTTTACGTCTACAGTTTTCTACTTTTCTGCTTTAGGCATCCGTTCAGGGGTCGCGTTGGACACAGAAGATGGGTTAACACTTTATTTTCTAGGGTATACATCGCTGGTCATCACACCACGATTTGTTTTATTCCTTGATTTTCGCCTACACTAGGTACTACTCTGTAGTCATACGAGTTAAATACGAGAAATACGTACCAGGTACACACGTATGTACTGGACAACACGTCCCAGTTTTCTCAATATCTCGTACCATTTTGCAGTATGATTTTCTGAGTATCTGGTTTCTACACCGTAAGCGTAAGCTACTGACTGACATCACGGGGGCGTGTCAGCATATATATGGACGTTGACATCCATATCTATTGTGATGTGCAGTCACTTCACACGAGCTTACTAAGAGTATCTTATGATAGATGCGGAGAAATACGATATGCGGCGAGACTTGAGTTTGTTCTTTCTTGCCGATGCACTGTATTCAACTTATCTCTATCATACTGGTCGTAACGCAGGGTAGCTAGTCTACCACAATAATAGGTAGCAGAGTACGCTACATAGAACGTTGCAGGGATATTGCTAGGAACGGTTCACGGAACCTTGACGGGCTGCTGTAGAATAAACCTGCCCGTAGCATGGGCATTGTCTCGTGATCAGGTGATGGCATGCCCCACCTTGCTCACTCCTCTTCTATTCCTCTCCTTTCCTCTCTTCTTCTCCTTTCCTCTTCTCCTCTTGATCTCTGAGATCAAGATTCCTTCTATAATGGACAATTAAGCGCCAATTTCAAACCATCTTCCTTCTTCATCACAAGTGATCTTCACAGACACTTCGGTGCCGCCTCTGCATCTCTTCTCATAGAAGACAGAGCCTCAACATGCATTATTCCTTCAGGTCATGACCCTCGAGGTTATGAGCCTTCCATCACAAACCATTCAAATTCTGAGTAGTTTGTCCACCAACGGGACTGCGGCTGCGGTTCTAAAAGGGTTCAAGTCCGAGGGACCAACATGAAACTCATTTTTTCCGGGACGTTTTATTTGATCAGATACGCAAAAATCTTTTCAGCAGTAGTGGTGTCCCCCGTCTTCTTCCCACTTTCCTTCAGTCTCAAAAGGAACACTGCCTTGTGTGCATTACTACTATAATACTACTGCAGTACAGCAGCGCCAGGACTCGTGGTGTGTGTTGTGCCTTTGTGTCCTGCGTCTTGAAGTTTGGGGGGAGGTTAACCCTTTTAGTACTGCAGTGTTCCGTTTTGCCACTTTTGCTCCCATCATCGATGCGTCGTGAGAAACATATAGTGGTACCTTTATTCCCGTACGAGTAATTACTTCAGGTTTTCTCTTTCCCTTTGGAATATATTTGATAGACTGGGCTTTTAGAATATTCGTGTTGTTGTTCAGACAGTAATTCATCGCCACAATACCATGCAGCCCGTGGTCGCAGTATACGGTTTTGATCAAATACGGGCGCGTATCAACTTTAATTTTGAACTTCTTTCTTCGATTACATTCAGCACTCGTGGTGTGTGTTGTGCCTTTGTGTCCTGCGTGTCGGTGTTTGGGGGGAGATTAACCCTTTTAGTGCTGCAGTTCCGTTTTGCCACTTGCTTTTGTTCCCTCCTTCGATGCGTCGCAAAAAACATACACTGGTACCTTTATTTCCGTACGAGTAATTACTTCAGGTTTTCTCTTTCCCTTTGGAATACATTTATTTATAGACTGCTGTGGGCCTTTACAATATTATTGTCGTTGTTTTGACATTAACTCATCGCCACAATACCATGCAGTCCGTGGTCGCAGTATACGGTTTTGATCAAAAATACGGACAAGCATCAACTTTTATTTTGAACTTCTTTCTTTGATTACATTCGTCACACGTGACATGTGTTCCGTCCTAGGTAGATGGATACCATCTCGCCAAGCGGTAACGAACCGATAGTTCTTCTGGGCAGCAGTGAGAGTTGTTAAAACTACAGCAGTCAGTAGTAGTACGTAGCAAAGGCAACTTTTTTGATAGCCGGAGAGAAGAACTATTTACTCTTATCACGGCGTATTTTGGGTATTTGTCGTGGAGGTATCATAGCTGTATGTTCTTTCCTTGGTTTAGTCTCCCCGAGTGAAGTAAATTAATAACTCCCCGTACATTCTATGGCCCTCACCCGTTCTCTCTGTTCAAGCATGCCGACGGCTCAATTCTATTTCTCACCTTTTTTGTTTTCAAGCATACCACCAACGATTGAATATCTGTGTGCTGCTGCAGCAGCTGTCGTGCATACATATACTTGCTGCTTCGTAATAGGTATGACGTTCCTGCGATGCCTCTCGTGTAATTTGGAGGGGGGGTGTAGACTTACCCTTTAGTTTAGGTACTACTATTATTGCAGTTAGTCCCGTGTTGGGACAAAAACCACTTTAATTTCATGTGGTAGTAGAAAAGTCCCGTTCTGGGGGATACCACCCCGGCGGGTGATAGTAAACCCGCCCACGAAGTAAAGCAGTAGTACCAGGTACGTGTTTTGCTTGCTTCTTTACTGTTGCGTGTGCTTTTCTTTTGGAGCTTGAAACCCTTTCACATAATTATTATAGTACTACTACTGCAGTATAGTACGGTTCCCGGGACAAACCACGTGAAATTGATAAACCATCGCTATTTTGTTTTGCTCCCTTCGCGATGCGTCGCGTACAACCCACACTGCTGTAGATCGGAGAGGTCGGTCAAAGAGCAGGCACTCCCCCCCTCTCCAATTTTTTTTTGTCATGTATTCAAATAAACCCGGCTTGGTGTGCGTCGGCACCTGTTACACAACTGTAGTTGTTTAAAACTTCGTCGGTGACGCGTTGTATGGGCAAAAATTACAAACTGTATTGCCTACCGTATTAAATTATACTGTGAAAATGAATTTGGCCGCGAGCGTGTTCAGTTGCCAGCCAGATATAACCGTATAGTGAAACCCGGCTACATACCACAAAAAAAAAAACTTAGTTCGAAAGTGATGTTTTTGGGCATGTTCCTTGGATTATTATTCCGTCAAACTTCAACAGTGACGCGTTGTATTTACGTATAGCAGTACGTACGGGCTGGACCGAAATATTAAACTCATTTTTATCGGGACGTCTCGCTTCTTTTTCTTCGGGCTGTGCTTCCGTCTGTGCCGGGGAGTTTTTTCTCCTTCCCTTTGGAATATATTTCATAGACTGGGCTTTTAGAATATTGGTGTCGTTCTGACACTAACTATTAAAAACTCATCGCCACAACACACAAGTGGCCATTTGGCTCCCCCGAAAAACCCTCTACAGCCAAAAAGCGCCCTCTGGGGGGGAAATTCACCTATTTATAGTATTTTATATCTTGTGGTTTACCTGGTATCATGGTCAGTGACTGGTTCTTCGTGCACAATGAAAACAAATATTCAGTTCAATACTAATAATGTGTATCGGTCATGCATGACGTTCCATCACGTTTTATTGTGGGGGGGTAGACCAACCCCTGAAAGTACTCTCTGCAGTATTCCAGTCTTGGGGACAAACCTTTTTGCTCCCTCGCGAGGCGTTGCGTACATCTCACTGCTGTAGATCCACCGTCGGTCATAGAGTAAGCACTCCCCCCCCCCCTCCTTTTTTTCTCAAGTAAGTACGTATTTATATGGAACTCTGCCGTGTGTGTCATCATCGCTATTATTATTACTATAATATTACTATATTGATGAACAACTACCGAGTAAGTACCGGGTACTACGTAGAATTGAATACTTCTTCTGAGAACAAACCTTTTTGCTCCCTCGCGGGGCGTTGCGTACATCTCACTGCTGTAAATCCGATGTCGGTCATAGAGTAAGCACTCCCCTCCCCCTCCTTTTTTTCTCAAGTACGTATTTATATGGAACTCTGCCGTGTGTGTCATCATCGCTATTATCACTATAATATTACTACTATTAAGGAACAACTAACTACCGAGTGAGTACGTACCAGGTACTACGTAGAATTGAATACTTCTTCTGAGAACAAACCTTTTTACTCCCTCGCGAGGCGTTGCGTACATCTCACTGCTGTAACTCCGCCGTCGGTCATAGAGTAAGCACTCCCCCCCCTCCTTTTTTTCTCAAGTAAGTACGTATTTAAAAGGAACTCTGCCGTGTGTGTGATCATCGCTATTATCACTATAATATTACTATTAATGAACAACTACCGAGTACGTACCAGGTACTACGTAGGATTGACTTCTTCTTTCTGAGAAGTAGTGAGAGTTGTTGAAATTTCGGTACGTATCAAGCAAAACCTGGCCGACCACGCCCGCTTATTTTTTCTGTAGCTTTTGTTGTCGGTGTTTTCTTTCTGACGAAAGACTGACTGTGTTGTGAACGAGGGCTTCTCTTTTGGCGTTATTGCTGAAGCGCGCTGTGGGTTGGATTTTCGGGGGCAATGGAAAACCATAGTTTTTTCTGTTGACTTTCACTTTAATATAGCCGAAGTGCGTAAATACTTTCTCCCTTTTCTGTCGTGGATTGTACGGGGCGAGAAAATGTCATGTCTCCCCCACCAACAGTATAATATTATACATCTTAATGGCTTCGGCCTTTGTCCATGATTGTTATTTTGTTTGTCGAGGTTGATCGGGGGTTTCTCTCTTTTGTCGCTATTGCTCAAGAGCGCTCTGCGGATTGGGTTTTAGGGGGCACTTGATTGCCGCAGAGAGTAGGGTAGTCTGCGTTACTTACTACCTGTATGTAGTGGGTTGTACGGGACGGGCAAATATCATACCATCCGCTCGAACGGTTGTGGCCTTCTTCGATTGATTTTGTTTGTCGATGTTGATCGAGGGTTTCTCTTTGGGGTCGATATTGCCGAAGAGCGTTGTGGGTTGGGACTTAGGGGGCACTGAAAAGTCGATTTTTTTTTTGTTTTTTTGCTTTTTCTGCCGCAGAACGTAGATTAGTCTACTTACCCTGCCGCGGGTTGTATGGGACAAGATGATCACATGCCCCCCCCTCAAACGGTGTATTACACCTCCTCGGCTTTGGCTTTCTGGGATCCGTCCCAGCGGAACGTAGACAGAACCTCGGATAGTAGTGGAGATTGATTCTCCATTACCTTTCGTCGTGGGCTGTACGGCACAAGATAGATTATCATACTTTTTCCCCCGGACGGTATACCATATGATGCATTATCATGGCATATTTCGATTGCCGTTGTATATTCGTATCAGGCGAGGTTTCTCAGTTGCCGATGGTGCTTCTTACGGGTCGCTTTGTACACATTGGTGGCGAGATTTTCGGCATGGTCCGAAATTGGTGTGCGGCAGAGTCTAGGGAAGAAAACAATGTAGTTTGATGATTTTGTCATGGCGTACGGGAACATCCAATGCGTCAGGGACCAATCATATTCCAAACAGGACAGGTTTTTCGAAGAATTCATAGCATTTCATATTAAGGTTTATAGCGCATAACCTACTAGGTATGGCGATTGGCGTGTGTACCAGCTCGTAGCTGGTGTGTACGCCTAGACTCGATTGCCGATGGCCGGCAATACACAGTCAAAATGTTCGAGGCAAGCACGTAGTCACTGTCAGGTGACTAGTACGTGAAGCTTCAACATCGAAGAGAAGAAGATGGTGTGGTGACCCCAAGCCACATTGTTGATTGATTGCTCAGCTGGAAGCTGATGATGGTGAGCAAAAGTAGAGCAAAAGTAGAGTGAGCTCAAAGGGGAGGGCGGTGCGCGTGTGCGCTCGCAGCTCGCAACAAAGGACGACCCTTGCACTTCGGTCAAACAAAAACAAAATGAGGGAATACCCTCGTATTCCGTTCAAAATAAAACAACGAAGAGAACCCCCAGATTTACTGTGAAGAACAATATATATTGGGGTACATATCCATGACCCCAGTGTAGCCTATGTTCTTTCTCCAACCAGAACTACAGTAAAACTATGCTACCGGTCTCGGAGGGATACTGAAGATATCCTTTCCATTATTCACCAATGATAGCACGTACTAAATGTGCTGTCTATACCGTAGATCATGTACGTACGTACCACAACAACAACAGTAGATCCATGGCACTACTCGTCATTGGGACTTTATTCTGTGCGTACGGGTGCACAGCAGTATATGCGTAAAAAGACAGCTGCTGCTATCCTACTATACAGTACCAGGTATAACTCAGACTGGAAAACTGTATGTTGTACATATAATGCGTAAATGTATACCAGATGATGTAAGTGTAATCGAGTAACGAATATGATGGTTACTGACAAGTAAGTATCATCTCTAATACCTCCTCCCGTTGAGCGTACACTTTCTTACTCTGCGTTACATGCTAAAAAACTTCTTAAAAAGAAACACACATGCAACATCAAGGAGTGATATTGTTTTGGGAACACCTACTTGTACATAATGTACCTGTATGATGGTCCCAAGGATATTCAGTTGTACATGATGTACCTACCGGATGAGATCCAAGGAGTGAATTCAACACATTAAAGGGCAATAAAATAACCGAACATAGAATCGTTCTGTTCTATATAATACTACTGCAACACCTGCTTGTATGAGGTGGGTGTGTATACCTAAACTACATACGAGGGTTGCTACAGGAGTACCTGGTAGTCTTTATAAAGTGAAAATGGTTTGTCGATCCGCTACAATCACAGGAAAGAATAAACCTGGTCGAAAGTTCCTGCTGCCCCAAAAATAAACAAAGGAACAATGTGGACGATCACTGCAAGTGGTTTACTGCTTGCTCAAAAGACTACCAGATACAGTAAGTAGTACATTACCAGAGTTCCCTGCTGTATCCCCCAGGTGCGTCCCCGGGTAAAAAAGAAGATGCACACGATGATACACCCTGATGATGATGACACTCCAGCTTGTTGCGGTGGTAGTGTTCCATTCTCTGATGATGACGTTCCGGTCCCTGATGAGGAATTTTTTGTTAAATATTGTAGTTCTTGGTGAGGTGATCTCGTACGATACTACAACAACACCAGTAGTACCGTATACCCGGTATACAGCAGTATTTCTTGGAGTAGCTGCCGCACGATGCTCGGGGATCCCGAGGCTTTATATTTGCCGTATGTATATTACAGCAGTCGACAACTGTAGTGTACTGCTGTAGTATCATCCAGATGAAGGTGATGATACAACAGTACACGGGTTCCTTCTTGATGATACAAGAAGCAGAGCTCAGTCACCACAGGCAGCGATGGCCGGGAGATGCTTCCTACAATAGATTTTGCTCGTGATTCACGAGGCTGACAAATCCACACCAGTAGTGGATGGCGCCTAGCAATGCCTCTAATCTACAGGAGTACTGTGATTGTCTTTGGGGTGGCTATTGAAACAGCACCAAGCTACGTAAGTACTCGACGCGATGCACTATCGAGATTTGAGTTATTTTCAGGGGCTTCTTCTTGATGACCCCGCGGGGAGGTCCCTGTTGGAAATTTGTGAAGTCAGGGTCCCTTTTTACAGACGGTGGTACCGCCGGGAGTTACTTCTATACAACTGCAGCTCGGATTGCCTGAGGCTGACGATCCACGATGTGGACTGCACTAGGCAGAGCTCCTTAACCCCAGCGGTGCTGTGAGTTGTGGCGAAGTTGTCCTTGACAGCGTACAGCAGTATAATAATACTCGACGTTGAGTCAAGATTTTTCGAGTCCACACTTCGTATGAGAAATATGGCCGGAGGTGAGATGCACACAGTAGATAGCAGTACTGCTCTGTGCTGTGTGATCAAGACACGAAACTAAACTGTTGTCGTACGTATCCTCCTCGGAGAAACTATTTGCTATTATAGTTCTTGTTTCAACGGTCGTGTGGGGTCACGGATCAACGTATAGGAGTCCAATGACGACTGTCGAAACAAAATCTCTCTGGGGCCGATGGCCCTCTTGGAGAAAATAAAATCTCTCTGGGGCCGAAGACCCTCTTGGAAATGTATCGAAATAAGTTCAGAGACAGCAGAACGCTTGTCGGGAGATAACTTCAATGTCGCTGTTGCTCAGAGTAACTGAGGCTTACGATCCACGAGATGGACTACGCTCAGCAGAGCTCCTAACCTTCAGATTTACTGGGTTGTAATGTGGAGTTGCTGTTGGGCAGCGTACAGCGGGTTAATTTATTTATCGAAGTTCAGCGCTCCTTTAACAGACAGCAGAAATGCTTGTCGGGAATTGACTTAAATGTCGCTGTTGCTCAGAGTAACTGAGGCTTACGATCCACGAGATGGACTACGCTCAGCAGAGCTCCTAACCTCAGGTTTGCTGGGTTGTAAAGTGGAGTTGCTGTTGTTCAGCGTACAGCAGCAGGTACACTCAAGGTTTTCTCGAGATTATTGGTCCTCGTCTATGGAAAGACAAAGCGGAGAAGGTGAGATTGTCACAACTCCTACGCGGTGGTACTCTGTAGGTGTCTCTATCGTAGTTACAGCAACTAGACTACAGCAGCAGTGAACTACAGCAGTACAGCAGTAGTGAACTACAGCAGTAATATAATGCCCTACGCAGGACCCTCGTACAAGCACGCGGTATATGTACCACGTGACACTCACGTTTCAACGAAGTACGTGGGCCTTCGATGTTTCGTTCCTCTCGTCGTCAGTTGCGGACGAGGTGACCCACTTTTCCACAATTTCTGCAGGTGGATGTCTCCGCGGTCATGGCGACACCTCGTCCAGCGATCTTCCCTTTTGCGCTGCTGCTGCGAGATAAGTCGTCAAGATAGAGATGTCGCATGGTAGTTTGCATCTGGTCGATATCAAACGTAGGGTCGCGGTACATCATCATCTTGATGTCCTTGTAATCTTCTGTGAAGCCCTGTACACAGATGTCCTTGAAGCGGCGGTCGGTGATCGGCTCACCCATCTTGACCAGTTCCGCGCGTGCGAGGGTCTTCTCCATGAAGAAATCATCAGGGTCTTGGCCTTGCTTCATGCGGGTGTTGACCAATTTCTCCATCGTTGCGCGGACAACCTCGTCAGTGACCTTGTTATACTTTTCGACTAGGGCCTCGAGCGCCAATTGCCCATTGCCGCTCATGCCGTCATCCTCGTCATTTTCGTGTTTGTGCACGATCAGCGGGGCTGGCTTCTCGGTGAGGAGGTAGAGGATTGCGTAGAGGTCTTCGTTCGCGCGGTCAAACGAGGCAATTTCTTGCTCGAGTGCTTCTTGCGTCCCAGGTGTGCCTGCCGTTTCTTCGGTTGGCCGGGCACGACCTTTGATTAGGCTTGCAATATCGCGCCGCGTAACACCAAGTACCACAGCTAGCTTCTTTCTCCACTCCCGAAAGAGACCAGGGTCCCTGCCATCAAACTTCTTCAATGCTTTGATTGTGTTGGCCAAGCTGCTGGTGTTGTCGCTCATGATGTTGTCGTTGGTACAGTAGTAGTAGGCCACCACAGGAGACGGCAGCAGTACTACGTCCTCAAACAGCTGCTTGCTACTCGTAGGTACAGCAGAGGCAAGTACCACACACCGTGTGTTATACGTGCAGCACTTTTGTACAGGTACTGCTGTGTGGCGAGACTGTCAGGCCAGGTCAAAAGTATTCTATAAAATAGAACTGTTCGTATGAACGGCCTCTTGGGGTCTCAGATTCTTCGCAGATTATATGTTTTCCGAAAAAAAAACTTGATGAAACTTCCGATCGACCTGCCTCCGTAGGGTGGTCGGGTGAATAGACAGCGCGTTTTGCTGTCGGAAGTGGATTACACAGCTAGCTGTTGCTCGGACGTCTTCCGAGACTTATGATCCAGAGCGTGGACTACGTCAAGCTAGAGCTCCCAACAGCAGTTCGACTGCGTTGTGGTGGAGATGGCTGTCGTAATGACGTACAGCAGCAGTGTGTACCTCGAGTATGGTCGAGGGTGTCAAAAATAAAAATAAATTTGACCTGACGCGGTGAAATTATATTCAACCAACGTTCTGCGTGGTGGTTCTCTGGGTGTCGTTATCACAGTTTTCGCAATTCTAATGACTGCTATCTGCGTACGACCCTCTTAGGCCCACTCACTTTGATATAGTAGACCGCCAACGCACTCGTAGCCCGTAGACCTTGGAAGGCGGCAGTACTCCTTGTAGAGGAAGCAGCAGCAAGCGATCTTGATCGCTTCTTGAAACCCTGAAATTCCGTAGAGCTGATGTCAGAAGGAGTAGTTGTGAACTCGTAGCTCTTGGAGCGGCCGGTCGTGGCGGCCGTGGTGCCCCGTGGCTTGTAAGTCGCGTTTGCTTAGTGTTCGAGGCCCATAACCTTTTGAACAATGTGGTTTGCGTGTGTCAGCTCGAAGCTGGTATACGCGTAGCGTGTGTCAGCTCGTGGCTGGTATACGCTCAGATCCGCTTATCGATGGCCGATAAGACACAATCTGGAGAGGGCAAACGCTTAAGCTGCCGTTAAGCAAACTTGTATGTGTAAGCTTCTCTTGTAAGATAAAGAGATGTTGTTGGCGACTCCTGGCCAGTGTTGATTGATTGTGCTCAGCAGATGGGCTGATGATGATGAGCAGATGTAGAGTGAGCTCATGTGGGGGGGGGCGATGCGTGCTTGCGCTTGCAACAAAAATAACAAAAACAGAAAAGATACCTGCACAATCAATCCATGACCCTAGCCGGTAGCCAATATTGTTACTCCAACAGCTCAACTGCTAGGGTGCGCTCAAATCAGTACCCTGTGGCAAATGCCGAACCTTACCGGTTCTAAGAGGGATACTGGATATGACAGTCCCGCTACATGTACACATGTACTTCCGTATGTACACCAGATGACTATGTATTATCAAGTAACGACAGATGGTTACTTACAAGTATCATCTCCAACATTTCAGCCTCAACGGGCCCTTGGCATCGTAAACAACTGCCGTTTGCATTTATTTGTTCGTTGCGTGCGGGCCTTAGCTTCGTCGTTGCGTGCGGGCCGTTTTAGCTTCGTCGGCGACCCTTCGCTGGGGCTTAGCATTGACCCTTGGCATCGTAAACTACCGTTTGCAGTCATTCATTGCGTGCGGGCCTTTTTGGCTTTGTCAATGCTTGCGGGCATTGGCTTCGTCGCGGCCTGAATAGGCCGTCGGCGAAAGCCCCCTTGTAGATATATATAACATTAGTCGGATTTGTTCCGATCGCTCACGGACCTCCGTTGCTCTTAGCTCGCCCTCTCGGCGCTTGCGGGACCGACGATCGGATTCACCCCGCTCCCTTATCGTCTTGCTCTCAGCCTTGCCCTGCGTCCGGGGGATCGGCGGGACGTTGCCCTCGAAGTTTCGCTGCCTTTTGTTCTCGGGCTGTGCTTATTATATGTCTGTGCCGGGGAGTTTCGGATGTTTCAAGCTTCCCCTAATAATTTTGATTAACCTCCGATCGTCTTGCCGACTCCCTGTCTTTGATGTCCTGCGACTTCTGGAGTGGAATCGTATCTCGCGTGTCTCCGAGTTCGTTTGCTTTTCGTATTGTCGCCGTTCGTTGTGCGCGTAACGTCGGGGTCGCATATATATCCCGAAGTCCTGCGACTTCTGGAGTGGAATCGTATCTCGCGTGTCTCCGAGTTCGTTTGCTTTTCGTATTGTCGCCGTTCGTTGTGCGCGTAACGTCGGGGTCGCATATCCCCAAGGTTTTGTTTTCCATTTTCACTACCACCGCTGTTCAAGAGCAACTAACTGCCACCGGCGTGCACGTACGTACGGAGGATTACATACTCTACATACATACCTCTTCTGAGCAGCAGTGAGAGTGGGGCAATTGAGTACGCAGCAAAAACACTTAATTTAACATCTATCCACTAGGGTTACATACATACTTCTTCTGAGCAGCAGTGACAGTTGTTCAAACTACACATCAGCAGTGCGTAGCAAAGCCTACTTCTGATCGCCGGCGAGAAGAATTATTCCTATCACGGAGTGTTTTCTGTGTTTATCGTGTATGTATATATGTGTATGTTCTTTCCTCGATTTCGACTCCCCGAGTGAAGAAAATAACCAACTCCCCGTACATTCGATGACCCTCGCCCGTTCTCTCCGTTCAAGCATGCCAACGATTCCATATCTGTGTGCTGCTGCAGCAGCTGTCGTGCATACGTGTATATGCTGCTTCGTAATATGTGTGACGTTCCTTCGATGCCTTCGCGTATTTTGTGGGGGGGGGAGATTAACCCCTTAGGTACTGCAGCTGGTCCCGTGTTGGGACAAAGACCACTCTAATTCCATGTGGTAGTAGCACAGTCCCGTTCTGGGGGAAAACACATGGCATTAGAGTGGTGTATCCTCAAAACGCCACTGCAGTACTAAATAAAGGGGTTGTTATTGGCTTGACCTATATAGAACAGCAGTCCCGTTTTGGGGACAAACCATTCAAATTCCGAGTAGTTTGTCCACCAACGGGACTGCGGCTGCGGTTCTAAAAGGGTTCAAGTCCGAGGGACCAACATGAAACTCATTTTTTTCGGGACGTACGTGTTATTTGATCAGGTACGCAACAATCTATGCAGCAGTACAGTAGTGGTGTCCCCCGTCTTCTTCCCACTTTCCTTCAGTCTCAAAAGGAACACTGCCTTGTGTGCATTACTACTATAATACTACTACTGCAGTACAGCAGCGCCAGGACTCGTGGTGTGTGTTGTGCCTTTGTGTCCTGCGTGTTGGTGTTTAGTTTGGGGGGAGATTAACCCTTTCAGTACTACAGTACTCCAGTTCCGTTTTGCCACTTTTGCTCCCATCATCGATGCGTCGTGAGAAACATATAGTGGTACCTTTATTCCCGTACGAGTAATTACTTCAGGTTTTCTCTTTCCCTTTGGAATATATTTGATAGACTGGGCTTTTAGAATATTCGTGTTGTTGTTCAGACAGTAATTCATCGCCACAATACCATGCAGCCCGTGGTCGCAGTATACGGTTTTGATCAAATAAATACGGGCGCGTATCAACTTTTTTTTAATAACTTCTTTCTTCGATTACATTCGGCACTCGTGGTGTGTGTTGTGCCTTTCTTTGTGTCCTGCGTGTTGGTGTTTGGGGGGAGATTCACCCTTTTAGTACTGCAGTTCCGATTTGCCACTTTGTTCCCTCCTTCGATGCGTCGCAAAAAACATACACTGGTACCTTTATTTCCGTACGAGTAATTACTTCAGGTTTTCTCTTTCCCTCTGGAATACATTTATTTATAGTGTGATATGAATCGAGTGCTCATGGGCTATAGATATAGATAATATAGTCGGCATTTTCGTAGCCTGAGGAATACGAGAATAATCCAAAGAATGGATTAACCCGGCGGATATTCCGGTAGTTGAGAGTAACCGTCTTTTAGGAATGTTCTCTAAGGCGGATAGGCCGTTAGACAAGAGTAATGTTCCTTAACGCAGATAGGGTCGTAAAGTGAGAAGTTCTTATACTAGCAGAAGAACGTTCGGTAGCCAAAGGAAAGTTATTTAGGAGTACGTTAGATAAGAGGAATTTAGGAGAGCTTGTAGCGTGGGGTGGGACGAGTATATCTGAGCGTCGAGTCCCACCCCTCTACCTCTCACTTCTCTACCAGAGCACCTCCTCAGCTCTAGTCATCAATAAAGAAGATCTATATAAGAAGAAGCGAAGCACTGCTTCCCAGCTGCCAGACACACCTGCGTCCCTTACCCTTACCCTTACCTCGGCCTTATCTTCACATCTGGCGTCGTCGGCAGGACACATCTGACGTCTTCGCATTCGACGAACCTTCTGGCCAAGCTGAGGACTGCAGCACTTCTTCTAGATCTTCCCACGATCATGTGAGCCATCCCTACCCGGGAGGCAACTGGTTTTGAAGTCAACTTTTTATTTTTGTTTCTTTTCGTTCCTTGTTTCGTTTTTTCTTTCGTTTTCCTCGCGGTCTATTTTCTTTCTTTCTTTTTTTTCTTTTCGAACCTGCGTTCCTGAGTGTGTTTTTAGTGCCGACGACTGTGACAAGCTGCCTAGTGGCGACAGTAGACGTTTCTCCCCTCCTAGTATAGGTGAGTAGACGCATTCTCCCCCCCTTATCAGGCACATGTACAAGTACGTACAAGTTCTCTCTGCTGTTTCTTAGTAGGTACTTGTCATATAAGTACTACTGCTGCTCTCGGCAGTGTGATGAGGTATGTTTTTCCGCGCCCTGTACCCCGTCTCCGCCGTGGAATGACGAGATCGATCACCTCCACGATACGTGACACCATGTGGTTGAATGCACCTGGAGACCCCCCCAAAATGACATCGTGCTCATCGCGCACAACAACGAGAGCGTTTTTTACAACAATGACCCCCTCCGCCTCGATGTATGCCCGCCCTTTCATAGGGAAGGCACGTAAAAATTAGGTGGGACTGCTCACATTCTCCCCCCCCGCCATTTCATCTGCACCTTCCTGTATAGACAAGCGTTGTATGGGATTTGACCCTTACCACGACTACAAAGAAGCTGCTGTAGTACTGTAGGACACCCGCAGCAGTATACTGATACGTGGTAAATTTTTTTTAGGAACAGCGGTTGTGAGACTAAATACGCCATTCCTCTTATAAGCATATGTGAGCAGCCTACGAACGGCTCGGCTATAATTGCGAATTGTATCCATTGGTATCCATCGCGTGGGATATTCGCCTGCGAGTTATTGAACGACCATACCTGGTACCTGGTACCTGATACGAGCGATAGTATACGTATGAATTAAACTTACTGGCGACCCCCCCACAGCGAGAATAGCCATAAATGTACCTGGTATTTTATTGGAATGCCTTGGTTACAGGATTTCAGCACATACATACATAGTAGCCAACAAAGTCTGGTATACGAGCGAGGTACCAATAGGGGTACATAACACTATTTTAGTAACGAAATTTCCCGTGAACCCCCCCCTTCCTTTCTCGCGATATATTTAGGTAGACAAACGATGCACGGTCGGTGCCCCTTTCTTGATGTGATGGTGTAGCACATCCACCGTATCGGAATGCATATATTTATACTCGTACGTAGGCGAACCTTACCTGGTTGCACGTATATACAATGCGAAGAACACACACGTACGGGTAGCGCTCTGGGAATACCAGGTATACCTGTAGACAATTATTATATGGTTGCACGTAGCTCTTTAGGAATATATCTGCAGGCGAATTTTAAATGTTGCTCATTGGGACCAGCTTATATTTCTGCACCCCTCTTCAGATTGCCCGTCCAAACGCTGCTTCTACCATGCAGAACAGGCTCTATGATGCACTACTTTCCTGCTGCTCTATACTATAAATACAGGACGCATGCTGGATTTCTGCTATTTATGCCCCACCCCCACGGCCTATAGGATACAAACGATGTCTATTATTTTTAGATTTTTTTTTCTACTGCTCTTTACGTGCACGTTTGTTTTCCGGCATTAACGACTTAAAGCGGCTTTATATTGCCGAACCTTGTCCGTCTGCTGCCTAGGCGCATTTAAATTTGCCAGTTTTAAGCCAGAAATAAGTTATATATATGCTGCACAAATACGTCCGGCTACAGCCTCTTACGTGCACGTTCCTCAGCGTTACCGACGAAACGAAGCTTTATGGCGCGCAACTTTGTCTACTGCTGTATACGTCTACCCTCCCCCAGCTGTAGCACATCAAAACAGAATGTATGCTACCTGATCTGGCCCGAATATTAGTTTGGTCGTGTTTGTTTTCCCTTTATTTTTGTTTTCGACGTGTGCCTTCCTTTTTTTTCTCTTCTTTTCTTTTTTGCTCCCACCTTAAATCAAAGCAGGGTAGACACTGTTCAAGTTTGTAACAAGTGTTATTTTCCAACGCACCCCACCCCCACCAGCTTTTACAAATAAAGCAGGGTACAGGCTGCCTAGAAAAGTAACACCACAAAGGCTACACAAACTAGTAAACAACTGTTTCTCCCCTGTTTGTCCAGCTCATTACAAACACAGCAGCTGCAAGCTGCTCGAATATGGAGCATAGTAACTGTGGCCCGGGCAGTGACCATTTCCGAAAGTGATGAACTAAATGCTGGTCAAACTAACACAATAATACACAACATCCTTCGCGGCGGATTAGCGTCTTCGACTCCCCCAAAGGAGCCGATTGATACCTACTCTTTTCCATGTTTTTACGTACCGGGGTCTATTTCTTATTTCTTATTTTTATTTTTTGTTCCCACTTGTGCCACCTCTACGATACCCTAAGTATCTCACAACGTATCGGGCCTCGCGACCCCCGAAACGTATCGGTTGCTGTCTGTTTCTACCACGGAACGAAAAACTGCCCACCGTTCAAGTAGGGAATCGCCCGATATGCTGTGCAGCTACCAAATAGTGCCGGCATGCTGCAATTTTCCCCCCGACTCGACCTACACGTTTCCTTTACGGGTACTCTAATTGTATCCCAACGAAAGGTCTTGCACTGCCCACGCCCAGTAATCGTCACGCCCTGTTATCATTACGAACATTGGACATTTCAGACGGAGTTCTGTTCAATTCAGTTCCACTGATATCACTTGAGTGACTCGGGCGCGACTACCGTCAATCACACGCGAGGCGCCTGAAACTAGCTAGACGTCCTCAACTATAAAAATATCCTGCGACGGGCACTAAACAAATCGTGGCACACCCCCCCGCCCCTTCCCACCCCCTATCGTACGTCCTTACCGTCACTCCTTTCTCTCCTCTAGATCGGTTTGTTGGTATTGTAGCCGCCTATCCTGATCCAAGCCTGGATCCACCCGCCCTCTCCATCTTCCACCAAACCTTTTCCCGCCCCAGTACAAGCGTTCTACCCGCCTAAACATGGCCGAGAAAGCTTCCTCCACCGACATGCCCGGCGCCCCTTCCCCCGACACCACCAACCCCCGCGAGGCGAGGTATGCCGCAAGGTCCTCTCGCGCCACGGACGACGACACCCCCGGCTTCGAAACCATTCTGAGTGACCTCGCTCTACACCCCACCACACCGGGATCTTCTCCACTGGGAGCAGGCACGGCCAGTGCCGGGCCTACCATCAAACCGGAAGTCTCCGCACAGGAAACTTCCACCCCTGCTCTCAATCCGGGGCACTACCAAGGCGATCCCACGGCTCTCCGTGAGCGCCGCGCGGCCCTCAAAGCCCACCACGAGCAGCTCCTCCTTCTTGCGAAAGAGAGCGCTGACCTCTTACTCGTGTTACCGCCCTCTCCTACCCCTTCCTCGAACCCCTTCGACCCCACCTACGAGACTGCACCTGCGACCACGGCCACCACGGCCCAACCGCAGCCGTCGGCTCCGCACCCTGGGCCACCCTTTACGTCCGCCGCGATGTCTAGGACCACCACCTCCCAGCGCCCCCAGAACCAAGCTGAGACCACAATGTCCCAGGCACCACTACCGGTCCAATCCTTGCCAGCCCCCAAACCCACTGGGCACCGGCAACCGCAGACGTTCGGCTTTGAGTCAAATGACTGGGTCTTTCTGGACGCCAAGCTCCGCTGGATGCAGAGTACACGCGACCCGATAGCCTCAGAGGTCTCTATAGCGGCACACCGCGTCTGGCGACTGTTCACACCCGACTGCGACCCGTCGATCACCTTCGTTCTGGCCCGCGCCGCCACCGAGGGTGCCTCGTCCGAGTTTATCGGGGCCGCCAACACCCTTTTACTCGAGCTAAGGTATTTCCACTCCAACGCCGGCCGCGGCTACGTGTGGAACCCGACCGAGTCTTGACCCACCCCTCCGACACCCCCAACCACCCGTCCCACAACGGATACGCCATCGCCGGCGACACCGCCCCTTCTCACCTCGACAACACCTCCCACGACGGCAGCGCCCCCCTCCACACGAGCGCTCAGCCTGATGACGAGAGCCTCTACGGAGCCCGTGACGGAGGCGGAACGTCGCGGTGTCCCACGCCCAAGCCCTACGCGCTCACGGTGACCTTTGCCTCAACTGCAATGGCACGGACCATAGCCAGAAGACCTGCTCCAAGAGCTTCCTCACCACGTCCGGCATCTTGAACCCGGCACTCGGACAGCTAAACGACGACGGTCAGGCCTACCGCCAGTGGCAACAGTGGATACCCTCCTATCGCCGGGGGCAATACGAGCGCAACCTGGAGCGGAGTTCCAACCGCTACGACAACAACCGTCGAGGCAACAACACCAACCGTAGCGGAAACTCCAACAACAGCCGCTCCAACTATAACCACTCCCGCAACTACCGCGGCGACAACGGGCGCTCCAACAACTGGCGCCATAGCAACGGCCGGAACTACGACAACGGCAACCGACACTCGCCAGGGCAACAGTTCCGACAACAACGCATCGAGCCTGCCCCCTCGTCTTCCGCGTTGACGGTTCATACCCCTGCGACCAACACGTCCGCACCAGCCGCCCCCGCAAACATGCGGATGGGCAGCAACAACTCGACCAACCTCCCGAACCAACGGCAGCCGGGAACCTTCCGCACCAACTGACAAGCCGATGATGGAGCACCTGCCGCATCTCCATCAACAGCACCTACTGCGAGCACCCGAGGCTCTCAGGACGCACGCGTAAATCACGTGCACCACGCCTCCCCGACCCCTGCCCCCGCATGCCCCCCCCCTACCCCAGCCCATTTCCCAGCCACTTGCTCAAGCACTGATCCTCTTGCTCAAGTGATTGCCTTGAGGTGTGGGCGGGAGGAGGCCAAGACGCCGAGCCTCACCAGGATGCTCCACTCGACGTCTTCCGGCGGTGAGCAACGCTACTTGCCGACCATTGCCGAGACCCCAGACATTGCTACCCTGGGAAACGTCTCGACGATTACGGCTACCAGCGGTTCCGGTTCACACGAAACTACCGTTTCGTCGACCGGGCCATCGCCCCCTGAGCCTGCCTCTAATTGGCCGCTCCATACGCGCTTGTTCCAGCATGCGCGCCTTTCTTGTGACAGCGTTGGACCCGCGAACGACGGGCTTCCACCGGCTGCCACGGTGTTGACACCACCGCTGCCCCTGAGCTCGAGGGGCAGTCCCGTATTAAAAACGGAAGACTCGCGACCAACGTCGACCAGGACATGCCCTGGGCCCCCTGCCCCGTCCTCCTCGCCTGCTTTGTGCAACGCGTGGACACGGGCCCCAGGTGTGGTATCTCCTAGCGAGTATCCCCCTGTCCTCCAAAAGTTGGGCGACAGGGCCCTTCAGGGTCGTCTCGCCCGGCGTATAAGCCCCGGCGTGGACCCCCCCGGTACCTCGGCTTCGCCGAGCAATTCCCCCGCGAACACGAGGGTTCCGATCAGCACCGCTAGATCGTGGTTGACTCTACCCCCGTCGACGCCAGGTGGCGATAGAAAAAATTATCGTCTACCCTAACCTTTCAGGGTCGTCTCGCCCGGCGTATAAGCCCCGGCGTGGACCCCCCCGGTACCTCGGCTTTGCCGAGCAATTCCCCCGCGAACACGAGGGTTCCGGTCAGCACCGCTAGATCGTGGCTGACTCTACCCCCGTCGACGCCAGGTGGCGATAGGAAAAATTATCGTTGCCCCCCACCCCCAACAACCAACACGCCATCAACAGCTCACACCACCGCAGAGGCCCCCTCATCCTTTCACTTGTTCTGGGACTCCTCTTCCGTCTTTTCGCAGTGGTACCTGTGCGACATCGAACACGATGGCGTCACATACAACTGCGCCGAGCAGATGATGATGGCGCAGAAGGCTGCGCTCTTCGGGGACACCACAACTGAGCGCCGCATCAAAGCGACCCGCGACCCGGCCGACCAAAAAGCACTTGGACGCACCGTTTCCGGCTTCGACGAACTGGTTTGGGAGCGACACCGCTACAGCATCGTCCTCAACATCAACTTCTCCAAGTTTCGCCAACACTCGGAGCTACGGCGAGAGCTGGCGGCAACGGACGACAAACACATTGCCGAGGCCAGCCCACACGACCTCGTCTGGGGCATAGGCCTCAAGGCCGACCATCCGGACGCCTGCATTCCGACGCGTTGGCGTGGTCGGAATCTGCTGGGCCGGGTACTGATGGACGTCCGAGAAAGCCTCGACGCCGATCGCCTCCCCCAACTTCCTACTGGTACCAGTCCCAACGACCCAGAGCAAACACCCGCCTCCACCGACTCAACCCGGGTCTTCCCCACCGCCGACGGCATCCACGAGACAAGCCCGACCCCTCCACGGCAACCGCCTAACTCCCCACTTGGGCTGCTTCTACCGCCGTCTACACCCGACGCCTACCCCATCAGCCACTTCGCCCAAGTGTCCACCATCCACACCGCAGCCCACAGCCACCTTCCTACCCGTCGGCCGCCGATACCGGAACACGGACCATGCCTTACAGGCGGCATCATCACCGTCGACGACGCGTCGTTCACGACGAAGGTACTCGTGCACAGCGGCCCCGACGCCACTACCCGCCACGAACTCGTGGCACTGCTCGATACCGGCTCGCCCCAGTCGTTTATCACCGCAACCGCGATGGAACAACAGAAGGCCTCCCAGTCAGCCACCGACGCCTGCGAACGGCACAGTTCCCCCCGTTCATGGGAAGGCTTCGGCACCTCGGCCCCACTCTCCACCTCCGTCTCTATCCGCTTAAGCATCCACTTTATGCGCCTCCAGACCCCCACCGCTGCCCTAGCAGTATGGGCCTGCGTAGTTCCTGCTGGAACCATGCAGCACCCCATCTTCCTGGGACGAGACAGCTGGATGCGCTTCGAGCAACGCTCGTATACCACGCTCCGGCAACAGCCCGCCCTCCCCCACCAACCTTCCCGGCAAACCCGTGGTGAGCTCTCTTTAAGTCACCACGACCCCAACGAAGCCTCAGCATTCATTCCTGACGATCGTTCCACTGACGACGTCTACCACCTCCGATTCGCCGGCAACAAAGCTATTTCGCTTTCCTCTACCCCACAGCTCGCCAAGGTCAACCTGGTGCGCCAGTCAGGCGCTCCAGCATTGGCCGGGAATTACATGGTGAACATGCTCCCCCGCGAGAACCCCCTTTCCGACACGGCGATTTTCGTCTCCGACGGGTACCAAACGGTCCCCCTATCTGGATCTACCGAACTCGAGCCGGGTGACCTCCTCGGAACCTCCTGCTCCCCACTGGTACAGGTACCGCTCGCCGCCCTTGGGCATCCCTCCTTGGACCCGCCGCTCCCCCCTTCATTTCCGGACGTACATGCCCTCCACGACAACATCCCGGTGGCCGACCAGAGTCCATCAACAGCCGACCCCTCTACCGCACCAAAAGCCCCGTGCCCACAGCTCCTTGCACGCCTCGACGCCGACCAGCGCAAACGCTTCCTCGACCTCTGGGAACGCCTGCCGTTGCACCTCCGCGACGTCAACTTCGACCTTCACGGTTCTGGATGGACCCCATCGGTGATCAACAACTTGGGCGACGTCCTCTGCGAGTTCCAGGACGTCTTCTCCACGTCGAAGACCGACTTCGGCTCGTGCTCGCTAATGCCGTTCAAGATCACGGTACCTCCGGACAGCGCACCGGTCACTTCCCGCCCCTACAGGATCAACCCCATCCTCGCCAAAAAGGCCGACGCCGTATTGGACCAGTACCTGGCTGCCGGCCTGATCCAGCATTCCACGTCGCCATACTCCAGCCCTATGGTCGCTATCCCCAAGAAAGACGGAGGTGTTCGCATCACAATCAACTACAAGAAGCTCAACGCCATCAGCTCCCTCGGACAACTCCCCATCCCCCGCGTCGACGAAGTCCTCGACTCCTTGGGTAAAGGTCGCATCTTTTCCCTCTTCGACCTGGTCTCCTCGTTCCACCAAATCACCATCGACGAGGACACCATCCCCTTGACAGCGTTCTGCACACCGAACCGGTTATTTGAGTGGCTTGTTATGCCACAAGGCAGCAGCGCCTCCCCCGGCTGGTTCGTCAAGGTCATTTACGAGGTCATCAAAGGCCTGGAACGCGTCGCCGCGTATCTCGACGACATCATCGTCTTCGACCCCAACCCCAACGACCACGTTGCCAACATCAGAGCTCTCTTCGGACGCCTCCGGAAGCACCACCTCAAACTTTCCCCGGCCAAGGCCAAACTTGGCGCCACCACCGCCGATTTCCTGGGACACCCCATCTCCGCCGGCGGTTACAGCCCCAACTCCGACAAGGTCGCCGCCCTCACCAGAATGCCCATGCCGGCCGACAAGAAGCAAGTGCGCTCGCTCCTTGGGGGCATCAACTACTACGGCAAGTTCCTGCCGAATCTCTCCCGACGTCTGCGCCCCATCAACGCTTTACTCAAGCAAGGCGCCACGTTCGACTTCACCCCCGCCATGGAAACCACCGTCCGCGCCATCCTCCAAGAACTTGCCGAACCGCCTATCCTCGTCTACCCCGACTGGGACGCCGTCGCCGACAACTCCCGCCCCTTCCGCCTCTACTGCGACGCTAGCATCGACGGCTTCGGCGCGACCCTTGAGCAAGAACAACCCGACGGCTCAGTCCGACCCATCCTTTTCATCAGCCGTGCCACCCTGGACTCCGAACGTTCGTGGACACCCCTCGACCTCGAGGCCGGGAGCATCGTGTGGGCGATCAAACGCCTCCGTGAACATTTATGGTCCACCCGCTTCCAGATCTACTCGGACCACAAGGCGCTCGAGAACATCGCCAAGGTCGGAGAACACAACGCCCGCGTCCGGCGCTGGCTCGAGTTCCTTTCGGCGTACACCTACACGCTGGAATACCGGAAGGGCACGGCCAACGGCAACGCCGACTTCCTCTCCCGGCTCCCCCAACCCGCCACCGACGCCGACCGCACCGGACGCAACCGCCTTACCGGCCCGGACACCGTCGGCATCTACCTCATCCGCCCCTGCGGCTTCGCGCCGAACGACCCTCCCGCCCCGGGTATCGGCTTGGGTGGGCTCGTATCCCCCCCTTCAAGGCCCATCCCAACCATCCAGCCGCTTCCCTTCACCACCGACGATTTCAGCGACTTCCGCCTACTGGGACCACGTATGGAGCACCCCACCCTTTCCCCCGCACCCGACACCTTCGTCGGGCCTATTGCGACCCCTGACTCCACCGCTGGACTGCTTGTTGGCCCCGAGAACGCCGCCGTGAACAGCGGAGCTCCTCCAGGCTCGGCTTCCAGGCCGTCCGTCATCTCTCCGCCGTCCACCACTGGCGGCACGGAACCAGCCGTCTCAGGCCTGATATCTTCTCGGGCCCGCCATCGCATCGCCGCTGCCGCGGGAACCCCTCGACCCACAGCCGACTATCGCTTCGGCCGTCGACCACAACCCGTCGTACGCAGACGATCTACACCCACCAGTGCGCCCACGCCCCCGGCCGGGGTCCAGCCAAGACCCCCTCCTCCTACGGCGCCTTCAGCCACAGCTCCCGCGCCGCCCGACCCGTTTGCGCCCGCAAACCCAACCCCAACCCCCCCAACAACGCCTTCTCCGCCGGCACCAGCACCACCGTCGCTGCCCCTCCCGGAGCCCATCGTCGAACCAGATGACGACCCCTACCTCCTCGCCCGCGTCGAGCACTACACCTTCAAAGACTGGGCGCGAGAACAACGGGCAGAGCCCCTGTGCTGCGCCACCATCCGCTTCCTGTCGTTGGACTCCCCTGCCCCCCCGCCGAACGACCTCCTGGATTTCATCCCCTCGGCCCGGCGCCCACAACTTCCGGACGTCCTCACCCTTGCCTCCAAAAGCAAGCTGCACCGTACGGACAACGAAACCACCCTCCTGGTCCAACGACCACCCCCACCCCCACCCGGGAACAGCCTACCACCACCCGCCCCCCTTACCCCACGCATCTACGTGCCAATGTTAATGCGCCCCTGGGTGCTGAACACCTGCCACGCCACCACCTCTCTACACCTAGGAGTCACCCGAACGGTCCGCATGCTGGCACGTTTCTTTTGGTGGATTGGCATGGACGCTTCCGCCCGCTGGTGGATCCGCCGCTGCCTTCAATGCCAGGCGCGGAAAACCTCCCGGCACACCATTCGCTGGCCCATCCTTTCTCTTCCTTTGCCCAACGGGCCTGGCATCACCGTCAGCGTCGACTACTTCGGACCCCTGCCGCTCACGCCGCGCGGCAACGTCCACATCCTTCTCTTCACCGACCGCTTCAGCCGGCGCGCCGATATGTTTGCCGTTTCAGCGGCGCAGTTCACGGCCGCCGGCACCGCCGACATCTTCCTGAACGAATACATCCCTCTCTGGGGGTGCCCGGTTACGCTTCTCTCCGACAACGGACTACACTTTACCTCCAAGCTTGCAAACATCGTCTACGAGCGCCTTGGTATCCGCAAGGTCAACACCAGCTCCTACCACCCCTGCACCAACGGCGGCGTCGAGCGCGTCAACCATGTGTTGGCCCCAATGCTCTCTATGGTCGGCAACGAACAGCAGACCGACTGGGACGTGCTGCTCGTGTCGTCGGCCTACAACAACTCCGTGAACGCCGCTACAGGGCTTGCGCCTAACGAAATCCACATGGGCCGCCTTCCTCGCCTCCCGCTCTCGGTTTTCGAACCCGACAACATCGGCGGCCACCAAAGCTTGGACCGCGATCATCTGGTCTACATCAACCTCGCCACCGACCGACAACGACGCGCGTACTCCCTCGTCCGCGAACTACACCGACTCACCGTCTCGCGTCTCCAGCGCCGCAACGCGCCCATCATGGCCGCCCTCCGAGCATCCCCCCCCTTCACCGTCGGCGGCTGGGTTTGGGTCTACAACTCCGCCTCAACCATTCGCCAAGGCGTCGAAAAGGGCACCGACGCAACTGTACTCAAGACAAAGCTTTCCCTGAACTGGAATGGGCCCTTCAAGGTCCTCGCCGTTGGACCGACGCCCGCCTCGAACACCCCCGACAACCGCCCTCTTCACGACAAGCTACTTTTCCTCGACCTTCCATCCGACCTTCCGGGACGGGACTCCAAGCCACGCGTCTCCGTTCAACGATGCAAACCTTGCCGGAACCCCGACGACACCAGCGACATCCCCAAGCATCTGCCCGCGGACCTCACTACATACGTACTCACAGCTTCTGCCGCCAAGTCCCCACCTTACCACGTCACCGTCGACGACGTCACTCCCCCACCGGAACGCCTCGAGGTCGAGCAGATCACCGGCCATCAACTCGTACGCGGCCGCGGCGGGGTCATCGCCGTTCTGTACGAGACCCACTGGGCTGGACTTCTCAGCCCCTCTTGGGAACGCGAGCTGGACCTTCAACACTTCCGGCGCAACATCCTACTCTATTGGTCAGGAGCGCCGACACAACACCGCCAGACGAACCGCCTCTACCGCCAGATGCGCATCGGCGCTGCCCACCGCGAACTGGCACGATCTCAAGGACAAATCTTTCTCGCCCCCGGCTACGCCCTGGTCTCCCGCAGCCTCTGGCTCCACAACTTCAGCACCACCATCCTCCCCCCCGGAGCGCACATATGGTACAAAGCGCGCGACGGCCTCTGGTGGCTGGGCAAAATCGCTCACCGCTCACCCCCGGACGTCTCTTCGGGAGCTCCACCAGAACCTTCACCGGGCGGCTCCTACATCATCCGGTTCCTGGATGACCCCGGACCGATCAAGATCGACCTTCAACCCGCCCTCTACACTACAGCACGGAACGCCGTGTACGGATCGTGGTGTCTTCAACGCCATGGGAATGGGAGCCTAGCACGTGGGCTGCTGCGGAACTCTGATGTGTCCCGCGGAGCCCCCACGGTTTCCACTCCCCCCTCTGGTTAGCCTTGATTTAGCATTTTATTCTAGTTCTGGGTACTTGGTGCTGGTTAGTCAACAATATATTAACGTAGTTCTTCAGGGTTAGTCTTCAATAGTCACCAACAGCCAGCTTCTTGGGTGCATTTGTTTCCGTCTACCTTTTGTTTTCTTCATGTCGCCTACACGTCCGTGTTGCCTTCTTGCGTTCAGGCCACCAAGTCGTAGCGATACCATAATTTTCATATGTGTTTGTACTTCACTAGCCTACCGCAAATTATTGGCAATACTACGCCGAGGTAAAATCGTGTCGTAGCCTGGGCTGTACCCTAGCCCCCGTCGGTTTCCACCGACCCCTGTTTCAGACGGTCATCGAGCTAAGATTTTATCGTCCAGCTCGCCCGTGTTTCTTCTATGTTTGCCAAGTAGGGTCCGGATAGCATTGCCGCCCCGGAAGGCCGCAGTGTTATCAACCATGGCGGTTCTACCAAGATCGATTTTCCCTGACTCGTGTCCTGCTTTCAGTTAGTTTCCTGGTCCCGATCGTGCTTTGTTTTCTTTTTCTTAGGTTTCTTCATATTTCGTTCGGTATTCCGCGCGCCCCTCTGCTCTGTGGCAAACGACACCATATTTGGTGTCGCCCCTGTTGGCCGAGTTGCACACGCTAGTGTTTTAGCCATGCGCTATCTACCACCTTGAACTGCACGCATTAGGCCAATCTCCTTGCGGATCTTCTTCAGTTTTTTTCTTGTTGAGTTAAATACCTTTCTACGTTTGCTGGTATAGTTCATACCACGAAGAGGTCTCCCAGACGCAGCGTTGTTCGCTCCGTCTCCCGGTTTTAATAGCCCCTAGTGTACGCAGCCCTCTTTGCACTTTAGCAGTGCCCCGTTTCTCTTGAGTGATGTCTACCACGTTAGGACCTCCGCCACAAGACAAGGCATTACTCCTACCAAATATATATGTGTTTTTTTTTTGTATTGCGGTCACTGCCTCCTTTCGTGAGTTTCCTAGTTTGCCAACCCGGTTCGGCGACCAACCCCCGTTCGCACCTTTTTGTGCGCCCTTCTTTCGCCTTCACCTCGGTACTAGTTTTCTTCTTCAGCCTTCGCTTCGGCTTTTGTTCTGTCTCCTGTTTTCTTTCTTCTTTCTTCGGCTTTCGCTTTGCCCTTCTCTGCTTTCGCTTCCGCTTTGAGTTATTACTTCCTCTCCTTCGGTCTCTACCTTTAAGTGGTTGTTCTAAGTAAACTCGCCTTCGCAGTGTTTGGGTCTTATGACGAGGTGTGGGGGGATCTATAGCCTCATTTCTATGTTTCGAATAGCCGCATCTTCGACCACCTTTTCCTGGTCTTTGGGATGAACTTTGTCATCATCCTTCGACCATCTTGTGGTCTGCATATACGACTATTCAGGGTGGGCTAATGTGATATGAATCGAGTGCTCATGGGCTATAGATATAGATAATATAGTCGGCAGTTTCGTAGCCTGAGGAATACGAGAATAATCCAAAGAATGGATTAACCCGGCGGATATTCCGGTAGTTGAGAGTAACCGTCTTTTAGGAATGTTCTCTAAGGCGGATAGGCCGTTAGACAAGAGTAATGTTCCTTAACGCAGATAGGGTCGTAAAGTGAGAAGTTCTTATATTAGCAGAAGAACGTTCGGTAGCCAAAGGAAAGTTATTTAGGAGTACGTTAGATAAGAGGAATTTAGGAGAGCTTGTAGCGTGGGGTGGGACGAGTATATCTGAGCGTCGAGTCCCACCCCCCTACCTCTCACTTCTCTACCAGAGCACCTCCTCAGCTCTAGTCATCAATAAAGAAGATCTATATAAGAAGAAGCGAAGCACTGCTTCCCAGCTGCCAGACACACCTGCGTCCCTTACCCTTACCCTTACCTCGGCCTTATCTTCACAATAGACCGCTGTGGGCCTTCACAATATTATTGTCGTTGTTTTGACATGAACTCATCGCCACAATACCATGCAGTCCGTGGTCGCAGTCTACGGTTTTGATCAAAAATACGGACAAGTATCAACGTTTTTTTTTAACTTCTTTCTTTGATTACATTCGTCACACGTGACATGTGTTCCGTCCTAGGTAGGTGGGTACCATCTCGCCAAACGGTTACGGACCGATATTTCTGAGCAGCAGTGAGAGTTTAGTTGCAAAAAAACTACAGTAGTAGTACGTAGCAAAGGCAACTTTTTTGATCGCCGGAGAGAAGAACTATTTACTCTTATCACGGAGTATTTTGGGTATTTGTCGTGGAGGTATCATAGCTGTATGTTCTTTCCTCGGTTTAGTCTCCCCGAGTGAAGTAAATTAATAACTCCCCGTACATTCGTTGGCCCTCACCCGTTCTCTCTGTTCAAGCATGCCGACGGCTCGATTCTATTGCTCACTTTTTTTGTTTTCAAGCTTACCAACGATTGAATATCTGTGTGCTGCTGCAGCAGCAGCTAGCTGTCGTGCATACATATACTTGCTGCTTCGTAATAATAGGTATGACGTTCCTGCGATGCCTCTCGTGTAATTTGGAGGGGGGGTGTAGACTTACCCTTTAGTTTAGGTACTACTGCAGTTAGTCCCGTGTTGGGACAAAAAACACTTTAATTTCATGTGGTAGTAGTAGCAAAGTCCCGTTCTGGGGGATACCAACCCGGCGGGTGATAGTAAACACGCCCACTACGTAAAGCAGTACGTATTTTGCTTGCTTCTTTACTATTATTGCGTGTGCTTTTCTTTTGGAGCTTAAAACCCTTTTCATGATATATTGTAGTGGTACTACAGTATACTGCAGTATAGTACCGTTCCCGGGACAACCACGTGAAGTTGATAAACCATCGCTATTTTGTTTTGCTCCCTTCGCGATGCGTCGCGTACAACCCACACTGCTGTAGTTGATAAACCATCGCTATTTTGTTTTGCTCCCTTCGCGATGCGTCGCGTACAACCCACACTGCTGTAGATCGGAGAGGTCGGTCAAAGAGCAGGCACTCCCCCCCCCTCCCATTTTATTTTGTCGTGTATTCAAATAAACCCTGCTTGGTGTGCATCGGCACCTACATGTTATTTAAAACTTCGTCGGTGACGCGTGGTATGGGCAAAAATTACCAACTGTATTTCCTATACTACTGTGAAAATGAATTTGGTCGCGAGCGTATTCAGTTGCCTGCCAGATATAACCGTATAGTGAAACCCGGCTACATACCACAAAAAAAAAAACTTAGTTCGAAAGTGATGTTTTTGGGCATGTTCTTTGGATTATTATTCCGTCAAACTTCAACAGTGACGCGTTGTATGTACGTATAGCAGTACGTACGGGCTGGACCGAAATATTAAACTCGTTTTTTTCGGGACGTCTCGCTTCTTTTTTTTCGGGCTGTGCTTCCGTCTGTGCCGGGAAGTTTTTCCTCCTTCCCTTTGGAATATATTTCATAGACTGGGCTTTTATAATATGGGTGTCGTTCTGACACTAACTATTAATACCTCATCGCCACAACACACAAGTACGTCGCCATTTGGCTCCCCCGAAAAACCCTCTACAACAGCCAAAAAGCGCCCTCTGGAGGGGAAATTCACCTATTTACAGTATTATATTTCTTGTGGCCTACCTGGTATCATGGTCAGTGACTGGTTCTTCGTGCACAATGAAAACAAATATTTAGTTCGATACTATTAAATGCGTATCGGACGTTCCATCGCGTTTTATAGTTGGGGGGTAGACCAACCCCTGAAAGTACTCTCTGCAGTATTCCAGTCTTGGGGACAAACCTTTTTGCTCCCTCGCGAGGCGTTGCGTGCATCTCACTGCTGCTGTAGATCCGCCGTCGGTCATAGAGTAAGCACTCCCCCCCCCCCTCCTTTTATTGTCAAGAACCTATTTAAAAGGAACTCTGCCGTGTGTGTCATCATCGCTATTATTATTACTATAATATTACTCTTAATAATTAATTAATGAACAACTACCGAGTACGTACCAGGTACTACGCAGAATTGAATACTTCTTCTGAGAAGCAGTGATAGTTGTTGAAATTTCTGTACGTATCAAGCAAAACATGGCCGACCACGCCCGCTTATTTTTTCTGGAGCTTTTGTTGTCGGTGTTTTCTTTCTGACGAAAGACTGACTTTGTTTTGAACGAGGGCTTCTCTTCCGGCGTTATTGCTGAAGCGCGCTGTGGGTTGGATTTTAGGGGGCAATGGAAAACCAAAGTTTTTTTTGTTGACTTTCACTTTAATATAGCCGCAGTGCGTAAATACTTTCTCCATTTATTTCCTGTCGTGGATTGTACGGGGCGAGAAAATGTCATGTCTCCCCCACCAACAGTATAATATTATACATCTTAATGGCTTCGGCCTTCGTCCATGATTGTTATTGTGTTTGTCGAGGTTGATCGGGGGTTTCTCTCTTTTTTTGTCGCTATTATAGCTCAAAAGCGCTCTGCGGGTTGGGTTTCAGGGGACACTTGATTGCCGCAGACAGTAGATTAGTCTGCGTTACTTACCTGTAGTGGGTTGTACGGGACGGGCAAATATCATACCATCCGCTCGAACGGTTCTGGCCTTCTTCGATTGTTTTTTTTGTCGATGTTGATCGAGGGTTTCTCTTTGTTGTCGATATTGCCGAAGAGCGTTGTGGGTTGGGATTTAGGGGATACTAAAAAGTAAAAAAAAAGCATTTTTTTCTTTTTCTGCCGCAGAACGTAGATTAGTCTACTTTCTCTACCGCGGGTTGTATGGGACGAGATGATCACATGCCCTCCCCCCAAACGGTGTATTCCACCTCCTCGGCTTTGGCTTTCTGGGATCCGTCCCAGCGGAACGTAGACAGAACGTCGGATAGTGGAGGTTGATTCCCCATTACCTTTCGTCGTGGGCTCTACGGCACAAGATACATTATCATACTTTTTCCCACGGACGGTATATGATGCATTATCATGGCATAATATTATATTTCGATTGCCGTTGTTCATTCGTATCTGATTCAGGCGAGGATTCTCAGTTGCCGATGGTGCTTCTTACGGGTCGCTTTGTACACTTTGGTGGAGAGATTTTCGGCATGGTGCGAAGGTGGTGTGCGGCAGAGTCTAGGGAAGAAAACAATGTAGTTTGATGATTTTGTCATGGCGTACGGGAACATCCAATGCGTCAGGGACCAATCATATTCCAAACAGGACAGGTTTTTCGAAGAATTCATAGCCTTTCAGCCTCAACGGGCCCATGGCATCGTAAACTGCCGTTTGGAGTTCCTAGCTTCGTCGCTTTGCGTGGCAATGGCTTCGTCCGCGGCCTTTTCGTCGACACTTGGCATCGTAAACTAACTGCCGTTTGCATTTATTTGTTCGTTCCGTGCGGGCCTTAGCTTCGTCATTGCGTGCGGGCCTTTTTAGCTTCGTCGGCGGCCCTTCGCTGGGGCTTAGCATTGACCCTTGGCATCGTAAACTACCGTTTGCAGTCATTGTGTGCGGGTCTTTGCTTCGTTGTTGCGTGCGGGCATTGGCTTCGTCGCCGCCTGAATAGGCCGTCGGCGAAAGCCCCCTTGTAGATATATATAACATTAGTCGGATTTGTTCCGATCGCTCACAGACCTCCGTTGCCCTTAGCTCGCCCTCTCAGCGCTTGCGGGACCGACGATCGGATTCACCCCGCTCCCTTATCGTCTTGCTCTCAGCCTTGCCCTGCGTCCGGGGGATCGGCGGGACGTTGCCCTCGAAGTTTCGCTGCCTTTTGTTCTCGGGCTGTGCTTATTCTACGTCTGTGCCGGGGAGTTTCGGATGTTTCGAGCTTCCCCTAATAATTTCGATTTACCTCCGATCGTCTTGCCGACTCCCTCTCTTTGATGTCCTGCGACTTCTGGAGTGGAATCGTATCTCGCGTGTCTCCGAGTTCGTGTGCTTTTCGTATTGTCGCCGTTCGTTGTGCGCGTAACGTCGGGGTCGCATATATATCCCAAAGGTTTTGTTTTCCATTTTCACTACCACCGCTGTTCAAGAGCAACTAACTGACACCGGCGTGCACGTACGTACGGAGGATTACATACTCTACATACATACCTCTTCTGAGCAGCAGTGAGAGTGGGACAATTGAGTACGCAGCAAAAACACCTAATTTAACATCTATCCACTAGGGTTACATACATACTTCTTCTGAGCAGCAGTGACAGTCGTTCAAACAACACAGCAGCAGTGCGTAGCAAAGCCTACTTTTGATCGCCGGCGAGAAGACTTATTCCTATCACGGAGTGTTTTCTGTGTTTGTCGTGTATGTATATATATATGTGTATGTTCTTTCCTCGATTTCGTCTCCCCGAGTGAAGAAAAGAACCAACTCCCCGTACATTCGCCCTCGCCCGTTCTCTCCGTTCAAGCATGCCAACGATTCCATATCTATCTGTGTGCTGCTGCAGCAGCTGTCGTGCATACGTATATATGCTGCTTCGTAATATATATGTGTGACGTTCCTTCGATGCCTTCGCGTAATTTGTGGGGGGGGGGAGATTAACCCCTTAGGTACTGCAGCTGGTCCCGTGTTGGGACAAAGACCACTCTAATCCCATGTATGTGGTAGTAGCACGGTCCCGTTCTGGGAGAAAACACATGGCATTAAAGTGGTGTATCCCCAAAACGCCACTGCAGTACTAAATAAAGGGGTTGTTATTGGCTTGACCTATTTAGAACAGCAGTCCCGTTTTGGGGACAAACCATTCAAATTCCGAGTAGTTTGTCCACCAACGGGACTGCGGCTGCGGTTCTAAAAGGGTTCAAGTCCGAGGGACCAACATGAAACTCATTTTTTTCGGGACGTACGTGTTATTTGATCAGGTACGCAACAATCTATGCAGCAGCAGTGGTGTCCCCCGTCTTCTTCCCACTTTCCTTCAGTCTCAAAAGGAACACTGCCTTGTGTGCATTACTACTATAATACTACTGCAGTACAGCAGCGCCAGGACTCGTGGTGTGTGTTGTGCCTTTGTGTCCTGCGTGTTGGTGTTTGGGGGGGGATTAACCCTTTTAGTACTGTTGTTCCGTTCTGCCACTTTTGCTCCCGTCATCGATGCGTCGTGAGAAACATATAGTGGTACCTTTATTCCCGTACGAGTAATTACTTGAGGTTTTCTCTTTCCCTTTGGAATATATTTGATAGACTGGGCTTTTAGAATAATATTCGTGTTCACACAGTAATTCATCGCCACAATACCATGCAGCCCGTGGTCGCAGTATACGGTTTTGATCAAATACGGGCGCGTATCAACTTTTAGTTTGAACTTCTTTCTTCGATTACATTCGGCACTACTCGTGGTGTGTGTTGTGGCTTTGTGTCCTGCGTGTCGGTGTTTTGGGGGAGATTAACCCTTTTAGTGCTGCAGTTCCGTTTTGCCACTTTGTTCCTTCCTTCGATGCGTCGCAAAAAACATAGACTGGTACCTTTATTTCCGTACGAGTAATTACTTCAGGTTTTCTCTTTCCCTTTGGAATACATTTATTTATAGACTGCTGTGGGCCTTTACAATATTATTGTCATCGCCACAATACCATGCAGTCCGTGGTCGCAGTATATACGGTTGGTTTTGATCAAAAATACGGACAAGTATCAACTTTTATTTTGAACATATTTCTTTGATTACATTCGTCACACGTGACATAACAAAATATATTTGGTGTTCCGTCCTAGGTGGATACCATCTCGCCAAACGGTTACGAACCGATATTTCTTCTGGACAGCAGTGAGAGTTGTTTAAACTACAGCAGTAGTACGTAGCAAAGGCAACTTTTTTGATCGCCGGAGAGAAGAACTATTTATTCTTATCACGCAGTATTTTGGGTATTTGTCGTGGAGGTATCATAGCTGTATGTTCTTTCCTCGGTTTAGTCTCCACGAGTGAAGTAAGTTAATAACTCCCCGTACATTATATGGCCCTCACCCGTTCTCTCTGTTCAAGCATGCCGACGGCTCGATTCTAGTGCTCACTTTTTTGTGTTCAAGCATACCAACGATTGAATATCTGTGTGCTGCTGCAGCAGCTGTCGTGCATACATATACTTGCTGCTTCGTGATAGGTATGACGTTCCTGCGATGCCTCTCGTGTAATTTGGAGGGGGGGTGTAGACTTACCCTTTAGTTTAGGTACTACTACTACTGCAGTTAGTCCCGTGTTGGGACAAAAACCACTTTAATTTCATGTGGTAGTAGCAAAGTCCCGTTCTAGGGGATACCACCCCGGCGGGTGATAGTAAACACGCCCACTACGTAAAGCAGTACGTAATTTGCTTGCTTCTTTACTATTGCGTGTGCTTTTCTTTTTGAGCATAAAACCCTTTTCATAATAGTACTACTACTGCAGTATAGTACCGTTCCCGGGACAAACCACGTCAAGTTGATAAACCATCGCTATTATGTTTTGCTCCCTTCGCGATGCGTCGCGTACAACCCACACTGCTGTAGATCGGAGAGGTCGGTCATAGAGCAGGCACTCCCCCCCCCCTTCCATTTACTTTTGTCATGTATTCAAATGAACCCTGCTTGGTGTGCGTCGGCACCTCCTGTTGTTTAAAACTTCGTCGGTGACGCGTTGTATGGGCAAAAATTACAAACTGTATTTCCTATACTGTGAAAATGAATTTGGTCGCAAGCGTGTTCAGTTGCCTGCCAGGTATAACCGTATAGTGAAACCCGGCTACATACCACAAAAAAAAAAACTTAGTTCGAAAGTGATGTTTTCGGGCATGTTCTTTGGATTATTATTCCGTCAAACTTCAACAGTGACGCGTTGTATTTACGTATAAGTACGTACGGGCTGGACCGAAGTATTAAACTCATTTTTATCGGGACGTCTCGCTTCTTTTTCTTCGGGCTGTGCTTCCGTCTGTGCCAGGGAGTTTTTCTCCTTCCCTTTGGAAAATATTTCATAGACTGCGCTTTTAGAGTATTGGTGTCGTTCTGACACTAACTATATTATCGCCACAACACACACGCGGCCATTTGGCTCCCCCGAAAAACCCTCTACAGCCAAAAAGCGCCCTCTGAAGGGGAAATTCACCTAAAAAACAAAATACAGTATTTTATTTCTTGTGGTTTACCTGGTATCATGGTCAGTGACTGGTTCTTCGTGCACAATGAAAACAAATATTTAGTTCGATACTAATAATGTGTATCGGGCATGAAGGAAGGCTCATAACCTCGAGGGTCATGACCTGAAGGAATAATGCATGTTGAGGCTCTGTCTTCTATGAGAAGAGATGCAGAGGCGGCACCGAAGTGTCTGTGAAGATCACTTGTGATGAAGAAAGAAGATGGTTTGAAATTGGCGCTTAATTGGCCATTATAGAAGGAATCTTGATCTCAGAGATCAAGAGGAGTTGAGGAAAGGAGAAGAAGAGAGGAAAATCAAGGAATAAAACAAATCGTGGTGTGATGACCAGCGATATATACCCTAGAAAATAAAGTGTTAACCCATCTGCTGTGTCCAACGCGCCCCCTGAACGGATGCCTAAAGCAGAAAAGTAGAAAACTGTAGACCAGACGTAAACGTACTGGATTGGACAGATGTTTAGTACATTCAGCATGTTTTGAGCGTGTATGTATGATACGTACTCGAAATAAAAAGCTATGCAAACGTAAACCTTCCCCACAAAAGCAAAAAAAGAAAAAACAGTAAGAAATAACCTGGCGCGTATTGCTGGAGGCTCTTCTGCTTCGTGGCGCAATGCTACGTCGTAGTTGGTGTTGCTGCTCGTGATGATCTTCATGTTCAGGAAGTAGAAGAGAGCAGAACGAAGTCGCTTGGAGAAATGGTTGTGAAGTTATGCTGCTGGTGATAGTCCATATAGCTCCGATGATAATGAAGAGATGGCTCGGCTGGACGTGGTGTCAGGTCCTGTGATGGTACGTTTTGAAAAGCAATAATTGAATTTATTTGCTGTGAAGAAGTCGCCGTCGGAAAGTCTCGATCTCTGATCCCCCCGTACGTCCGTTGATAGACAAAGCGGGCGTTGGTTCGATCATGGGGGCGTTGCCTCGTGCGTTGCGTAGACCACGTTGATGCTGCAGATGTTTGCTCCGGGTAGTGTTGATGTTGTAGTACAGGAAGAAATGTTGTAGGTACTACTGCTGCTGTAGAAGCCGCAGAAACTGGCTGTCGTAGAAGTAGAAATCCCAGGGGCCAATGCTGCAGGTACGTATGTAGTGATGTTGAACTCGAAGTCGCTGCGAAGAACAGGACGCCGATATGCCACCTAGAGGCCGTAGATATGAAGCGGAAGTGGTCGTACGAGTAGTAGACCTATATCGCGAAGTAGTCGTGGTAGTCACAGCAGTAGTCGAAGAAGCTGATGGAGTAGATGCAGCTGGGCGGTGTACCTCCATCGTTGTGGATGACGTGTAGTCTGCGACTTTGAATCGGCCGTTGAGTTGACCGTAGCTGAAGTGAAGGCTAGAGCCATATTTGCTCCCCAGCTGTTGAACGATGTACGCTCTATTGACGTGTGGATTCGTCCGGTGCAGGTTACACAAAGAGTGCTTATGTGCGAAGAAAAGTAATTTCCTCATCTAGTTCATGCGTGCAGAGCAATTTTGAACTCGATGACCTGGCTTTGTGCAGTGTGAGCAGATCACTACTGCTACTCGTACACGCATGCGTAGACGCCCTCTCGCTATGAGCGAAAACCCGTTACGCAGGAGTATTGCTCGAGTATTATTTCCGAGTCTAAATTCGTGCCCCCCGCTTGGAGCGTGAAAGCCGTTGCTGGAAATGGGTGCCCCGTATAGGCGTGAAAGCCCCGTATAGGCAGGAGGTGGTTCTCCCGATACTACGCTGAGTAGCTGATTCGTCAAAGACCTGGCTGCGTGTATTACAGCGCGTGTAGGTCTTGAACAATGCACTTGAAGAAGTGGCCTTACCGTACTTCGCGCTCGATGGCGTGAAAACTGGCTTGAAACTAACTTTGCTTATGATGGCGTAGAAACAGTCTTGTAACGTTCTTCGTACTTTACAGCGTGGAAGCAGAGTGAAAACTAGCTTCGCGTGTGATGAGCAGAAATAGTTGTGTGACGTGTCCCACGCTTACACCTCCAAAGCAGCATTGAAAACAAAGTTTTGTGTGTGATGGCACAAAAATGGTCGCGTGACTTATTTTGCGCTTACAGCGTGAAAACAATGTTGTACGTACGAACACGAGTTTCGCGCGATAAAGCGTGAAACCGGACTCCTTACTCGTACGTGCTGCGCGCGTGAATGCGCACCAGTAGTCCCCTTACCTGCTTCGCGCATGGGAGCGTGAAAGCAGTCCTCCTTGAGGTAACCCTGTAAAATACACTTGACGAAATTCGATGTAGATGTCGCCAGGTCGGTGCTGGTCCTGTGGTTGTTGGAGAACAAAAAAACAGCTTTTCCTCCGCACTTGAAAACCGAAAAAACGTTCTTCGTAGTTCCTGTAGAACTTGACGAACCGATGGAGATGTCGTTCCGTTCCTTGGTGCCGGTCGATGTGTCGACTAGAAGTCGAGGCTCATAACCTGAAGGAAGGCTCATAACCTCGAGGGTCATGACCTGAAGGAATAATGCATGTTGAGGTTCTGTCTTCTATGAGAAGAGATGCAGAGGCGGCACCGAAGTGTCTGTGAAGATCACTTGTGATGAAGAAAGAAGATGGTTTGAAATTGGCGCTTAATTGGCCATTATAGAAGGAATCTTGATCTCAGAGATCAAGAGGAGAAGAGGAAAGGAGAAGAAGAGAGGAAAGGAAAGGAAGAAGAATACGAGTGAGCAAGGTGGGGCATGCCATCACCTGATCACGAGACAATTCCCATGCTACGGGCAGGTTTATTCTACAGCAGCCCGTCAAGGTTCCGTGAACCGTTCCTAGCAGTGTCCCAGCAACGTTCTATGTAGCGCACTCGTAACGTTCTATGGAACGTTACCTGCTACCTATTGTGGTAGACTAGCTACCCTGCGTTACGATCAGTATGATAGATATAAGTTGAATACAGTGCATCGGCAAGAAAGATCAAACTCAAGTTTCGCCGCATATCGTATTTCTCCGCATCTATCATAAGATACTTTTAGTAAGCTCGTGTGAAGTGACTGCACATCACAATAGATATGGATGTCAACGTCCATATGCTGACAGGGCATGTATGACGTTCCATCACGTTTTGTTGTGGGGGGGTAGACCAACCCCTGAAAGTACTCTCTGCAGTATTCCAGTCTTGGGGACAAACCTTTTTGCTCCCTCGCGAGGCGTTGCGTACATCTCACTGCTGTAGATCCGCCGTCGGTCATAGAGTAAGCACTCCCCCCCCCCCTCCTTTTTTTCTCAAGTACGTATTTATATGGAACTCTGCCGTGTGTGTCATCATCGCTATTATTACTATAATATTACTATTGATGAACAACTACCGAGTACGTACCGGGTACTACGTAGAATTGAATACTTCTTCTGAGAACAAACCTTTTTGCTCCCTCGCGAGGCGTTGCGTACATCTCACTGCTGTCAATCCGATGTCGGTCATAGAGTAAGCACTCCCCCCCCCCTCCTTTTTTCTCAAGTACGTATTTATATGGAACTCTGCCGTGTGTGTCATCATCGCTATTATTACTATAATATTACTATTATTAAGGAACAACTGCCGAGTGAGTACGTACCAGGTACTGCGTAGAATTGAATACTTCTTCTGAGAACAAACCTTTTTACTCCCTCGCGAGGCGTTGCGTACATCTCACTGCTGTAGATCCGCCGTCGGTCATAGAGTAAGCACTCCCCCCCCCCCTCCTATTTTTCTCAAGTAGGTCTTTATATGGAACTCTGCTGTGTGTGTCATCATCGCTATTATCACTATAATATTACTATTTATTAATGAACAACTACCGAGTACGTACCAGGTACTACCTAGGATTGAATACTTCTTCTGAGAAGTAGTGAGTTGTTGAAATTTCTGTAAGTATGAAGCAAAACCTGGCCGACCACGCCCGCTTATTTTTTCTGTAGCTTTTGTTGTCGGTGTTTTCTTTCTGACGAAAGACTGACTGTGGTTTGAATAAGGGCTTCTCTTTTAGAGTTATTGCTGAAGCGCGCTGTGGGTTGGATTTTAGGGGGCAATGGAAAACCATAGTTTTTTCTGTTGACTTTCACTTTAATATAGCCGCAGTGCGTAAATACTTTCCCCATATTCTGTCGTGGATTGTACAGGGCGAGAAAATGTCATGTCTCCCCCACCAACAGTATAATATTATACATCTTAATGGCTTCGGCCTTCGTCCATGATTGCTTTTGTGTTTGTCGAGGTTGATCGGGGGTTTCCCTCTTTTGTCGCTATTGCTCAAGAAGAGCGCTCTGCGGATTGGGTTTTAGGGGGCACTCGAATGCCGCAGAGAGTAGGTTAATCTGCGTTACTTACCTGTAGTGGGTTGTACGGGACGGGCAAATATCATGCCATCCGCTCGGACGGTTCTGGCCTTCTTCGATTGATTTTGTTTGTCGATGTTGATCGAGGGTTTCTCTTTGTTGTCGATATTGCCGAAGAGCGTTGTGGGTTAGGACTTAGAGGACACTGAAAAGTCAAAGTTTTTTTTTGTTTTTTTTTCGCCGCAGAACGTAAATTAGTCCACTTTTCCCGCCGCGGGTTGTGTGGGACAAGATGATCACATGCCCTCCCCTCAAACGGTGTATTACACCTCCTCGGCTTTGGCTTTCTGGGATCCGTCCCAGCGGAACGTAGACAGAACCCCGGATAGTGGGGATTAATTCTTCATTATTGCCTTTCGTCGTGGGCTGTACGGCACAAGATAGATTATCATACTTTTTCCCACGGACGGTATATGATGCGTTTTCATGGCATATATATTTCGATTGCCGTTGTTCATTCGTATCAGGCGAGGATTCTCAGTTGCCGATGGTGCTTCTTACGGGTCGCTTTGTACACTTTGGTGGAGAGATTATCGGCATGGTCCGAAGGTGGTGTGCGGCAGAGTCTAGGGAAGAAAACAATGTTGTTTGATGATTTTGTCATGGCGTACGGGAACATCCAATGCGTCAGGGACCAATCATATATTCCAAACAGGACAGGTTTTTCGAAGAATTCATCGCATTTCAGCCTCAACGGGCCCTTGGCATCGTAAACTGCCGTTTGCGTTTATTTGTTCGTTGCGTGCGGACCTTAGCTTCGTCGTTGCGTGCGGGCCTTTTTAGCTTCGTCGGCGGCTCTTCGCTGGGGCTTAGCATTGACCCTTGGCATCGTAAACTACCGTTTTTGGAGTCATTGCGTGCGGGCCTTTTTGGCTTCGTCGTTGCCTGCGGGCATTGGCTTCGTCGCGGCCCTCAGAAGGCCGAGGCGAAAGCCCCCTTGTAGATATAGATATATATAACATTAGTCGGATTTGTTCCGATCGCTCACGGGCCTCCGTTGCCCTTAGCTCGCCCTCTCGGCGCTTGCGGGACCGACGATCGGATTCACCCCGCTCCCTTATCGTCTTGCTCTCAGCCTTGCCCTGCGTCCGGGGGATCGGCGGGACGTTGCCCTCGAAGTTTCGCTGCTTTTTGTTCTCGGGCTGTCCTTATAATACGTACCAGGTACGTCTGTGCCGGGGAGTTTCGGATGTTTCAAGCTTCCCCTAATAATTTCGATTTACCTCCGATCGTCTTGCCGACTCCCTTTCTTTGATGTCCTGCGACTTCTGGAGTGGAATCGTATCTCGCGTGTCTCCGAGTTCGTGTGCTTTTCGTATTGTCGCTGTTCGTTGTGCGCGTAACTTCGGGGTCGCATATATATCCCGAAGGTTTTGTTTTCCATTTGCACTACCACCGCTGTTCAAGAGCAACTAACTGACACCGGCGTGCACGTACGTACGGAGGATTACGTACATACATACCTCTTCTGAGCAGCGGTGAGAGTGGGGCAATTGAGTACGCAGCAAAAACACTTAATTTAACCTCTATCCACTAGGGTTACATACATACTTCTTCTGAGCAGCAGTGACAGTTGTTCAAACTACACAGCAGCAGTGCGTAGCAAAGCCTACTTTTGGTCGCCGGCGAGAAGAATCATTCCTATCACGGAGTGTTTTCTGTGTTTGTCGTTTATGTATATATATATGTGTATGTTCTTTCCTCGATTTCGTCTCCCCGAGTGAAGAAAAGAACCAACTCCCCGTACATTCGATGACCCTCGCCCGTTCTCTCCGTTCAAGCATGCCAACGATTCAATATCTGTGTGCTGCTGCAGCAGCTGTCGTGCATACGTATATATGCTGCTTCGTAATATATATGTGTGACGTTCCTTCGATGCCTTCGCGTAATTTGTGGGGGGGGGAGACTAACCCCTTAGGTACTGCATGCAGCTGGTCCCGTGTTGGGACAAAGACCACTCTAATCCCATGTATGTGGTAGTAGCACAGTCCCGTTCTGGGGGAAAACACATGTAATTAGAGTGGTGTATCCCCAAAACGCCACTGCAGTACTAAATAAAGGGGTTGTTATTGGCTTGACCTATTTAGAACAGCAGTCCCGTTTTGGGGACAAACCAGTCAAGTTTCGAGTAGTTTGTCCACCAACGGGACTGCGGCTGCGGTTTTAAAAGGGTTCAAGTCCGAGGGACCAACATGAAACTCATTTTTTTCGGGACGTGTTATTTGATCAGGTACGCAACAATCTATGCAGCAGCAGTGGTGTCCCCCGTCTTCATCCCACTTTCCTTCAGTCTCAAAAGGAACACTGCCTTGTGTGCATTACTACTTTAATACTACTGCAGTACAGCAGGGCTAGGACTCGTGGTGTGTGTTGTGCCTTTTTTGTGTCCTCCTGCGTGTTGGTGTTTGGGGGGAGATTAACCCTTTTAGTACTGCAGCTCCGCTTTGCCACTTTTCCTCCCATCATCGATGCGTCGTGAGAAACATATAGTGGTACCTTTATTCCCGTACGAGCAATTACTTCAGGTTTTCTCTTTCCCTTTGGAATATATTTGATAGACTGGGCTTTTAGAATATTCGTGTTGTTGTTCACACAGTAATTCATCGCCACAATACCATGCAGCCCGTGGTCGCAGTATACGGTTTGGTTGTTACTTCCACGAAAGATGCTTTGAATTATGTGAAAAAATAGCCGATGGGGGGGGGGGAAAGGTCTGCTCTGCTCCTTTCCCCCCCCGCGTGCATACGCTTCCCTTACGCCTAAACAATCAGCCAAAAGGGGGGGGGGGGGGGAAGGGGCTGCACTGCCCCTTTCCCCCCCCGCGTATTAACGCCTTCCCCGAAACACATAAACGGAAACGTGGTCGACATATCTACCGGTCGCGCTCCGCGACTGGAACGCCTCCCCCCCCTTCCTTTTCTCATGTGCAATCCAGAGGCAACCGCTCATATCGGAACTCTGAAAATTGCTAAACTGTCACCTGGTTCCGTTCTTCCGAACGGCCCGCTCATATCGGGAACCCACTGACCGACCACTAAGTACCGCGTGCTTTCCAGTGGTCTTCCGTGACAACGGCCCGCTCATATCGGGAACCCACTAAGATTGCCAAACGATTATTTGGTGCAAAAGTTCCGTCTCTAACGGCCCAGGTTACCTGGGAAAACCCTTGCTAATCGACCACTACGTAAACGTGCTTTCGAATGGTTTACCGTCTCTAACGGCCCGCTCATATCGGGAACCCACCACGATTGCTAAGGATTAGGATGGCCCGCTCATATCGGACCACCGCGAAAATCGGACGTCTACGGTACCTATGTTTGCGCGTGCTCTCCGGTGGTCTTCCGTGACAACGGCCCGCTCATATCGGGAACCCACCAAGATCGCCAAACGATTATTTAGTGCAAAATTTCCGTCTCTAACGGCCCAGATTTCTTGGGAACACCCTTGCTAATCGACCACTACGTAAACGTGCTTTCGAATGGTTTACCGTCTCAAACGGCCCGCTCATATCGGGAACCCACCACGATTGCTAAGGATTAGGACGGCCCGCTCATATCGGACCACCGCGAAAATCGGACGTCTACGGTACCTATGTTTGCGCGTGCTCTCCGGTGGTCTTCCGTGACAACGGCCCGCTCATATCGGGAACCCACCAAGATTGCCAAACGATTATGTAGTGCAAAAGTTCCGTCTCTAACGGGCCAGATTTCTTGGGAACACCCTTGCTAATCGACCACTACGTAAACGTGCTTTCGAATGGTTTACCGTCTCAAACGGCCCGCTCATATCGGGAACCCACCACGATTGCTAAGGATTAGGATGGCCCGCTCATATCGGACCACCGCGAAAATCGGACGTCTACGGTACCTAGGTTTTTTTGCGCGTGCTCTCCGGTGGTCTTCCGTGACAACGGCCCGCTCATATCGGGAACCCACCAAGATTGCCAAACGATTATTTAGTGCAAAAGTTCCGTCTCTAACGGCCCATATTTCTTGGGAAAACCCTTGCTAATCGACCACTACGTAAACGTGCTTTCGAATGGTTTACCGTCTCAAACGGCCCGCTCATATCGGGAACCCACCACGATTGCTAAACGATTACGATGGCCCGCTCATATCGGACCACCACGGAAATCAAACGTCTACGGTCCTTACTCTGCCCCTTTCCCCTCCGTTTGCCCATCCGCTGTGGAAATAAATGCGGGAGGGTGGGTGGGAAAAAAACAAAGCTCCGATAACCAACAACGATGCCTGACGGTCCTCTGCCGCTCCCTACTCGGCGCCTGGCTCTCCCCTGCTCGTGCTGGGACCCCGACTAGTATTGACTCTGGTATCTCGCTGCTCACGCTGCTCTACTCGCTTTCTTATTCCAAGTGCGACTGTTCCTACTCGTTCCTTTCGTGCCGCAACATAATTTCCTTCTACTATTACCCCGTAATAAACATCCCGTTGTTTCTGTGTGAAACCCCCCGTTAGTCATTCAACACACTGGTGTATCTTTCTACCCGTTGCCCTCCAAACAACAGGTTGTCTCTAAGACAACCTTTCTCTTTGGTTGTTACTTCCACGAAAGATGCTTTGAATTATATGAAAAAATAGCCGATGGGGGGGGGGAAAGGTCTGCTCTGCTCCTTTCCCCCCCCGCGTGCATACGCTTCCCTTACGCCTAAACAATCAGCCAAAAGGGGGGGGGGGGGGGGAAGGGGCTGCACTGCCCCTTCCCCCCCCCGCGTATTAACGCCTTCCCCGAAACACATAAACGGAAACGCGGTCGACATATCTACCGGTCGCGCTCCGCGACTGGAACGCCTCCCTTCACGAGGCCGCGATTTCCTTCCCAAATTTTACTATTTTTCATCCCCATCTAGTCCCCTGACCCGGCTGTCTCTCGTATTCTCCAGCCCCCCCCCCTAGTACCTCTGATACCCATACTGGATCTTCCATGTTTGCTCTAACGTACACCATAAAGGCGTCCGAAGACCACCTTCCTTCCTTCTTGATCACCGCCTCTGGCACTCGTTTTGCCGCGAGCCTTGTGGCCCCCCCTATCCTCCCCGAATGCAATGCGAACTCTTCCGGAATCAACCTCGCCCCCGCCCCCCTCCCCTCTACCCTCCACTTCCCCCCTACGTCGGCAATACCACTCCTCAAACATTGGGTTGCCTGCCCCCTGGACCATACCCTCCATCCTTCTTCCCCCCGGAAAGCCATTAAAGGGGCTTCCCCTTTCAACTCTCCGCTACTGTACATGCTAAAAAGCTCCACCAACAGACCTACTGCCCCCCCTCCCTCTCCCCCCCCTCCCCCTCCCCTTGTCCTTACTATAACGGCCCCCTTCCTTCCTTGGTCTCCTTTTGATCCCCTGAATCTCACCTCTACCTTGTCCGCCTCCTGCCTCCTGCCTTCCCCCAACTGCTCGTTATTCCTGAAAAACGCCACATCCCCCCTCCGCAGACAATAAATGCTATGGAACTCCCCTTTTTCCCCCGCGAATAATTCCGATGCCCGCAGCATCAGAAAATATGACAACGCCAAGCCTATCCACACCACCCTCCCCCCGACCCCCCAGGATGGGACACTCTCCTGCATTCTCGTCAGTATACCCCACGTCAACGGCCGCCTTACTCTCTGTTGGGAGTCCTTCTCTACGTGTGCCCTCTTAATTCCTTGTTTCACCGATCTGATCAACGGGTTACCCAGAGGAAGTGACAGCCCGACGAACTGCTCGTGGTAAAAATTGATCGCTACCAATTTCCCCGCAATTGTCGTCTCCTTGTTCCCCTTTTCCGCGCAACAATACCCCATAAATTCCGTCAGCTCCGCTACCAGCTCCATCTCCCCCAACTCTTTCTGCAACCAGCTCCCTTTTCCGACAAACGACCTCCAACTCACCCACAACTTCCAATTTGCCTCGTAAGTTTTTCTAGTCGACGCTGCAACTTTCCCAAAGGCGTACCCTCGCGCAATATCTCCGAAAACATCTGCCGCTCCCCGTCCCCCAGTTCCTGCACCTGCCAGGCGATTTCGGGGCATTCTGCGGTTAGTTTCTCGGGGATCTGTTTTTTCTCCCACCTTGTCAGTCCATCTGCCAGCCGGTTATCTACCCCGCGTACATGCCTTGCCTGAAAACACCACCCCCCCTTTGCTTCCAATGCCCCCATCATTCTCATCAACGCCCCTACTCTTGCCTGCTTCTTCCCCCCCCCTCGGCATCTCTTTACCCAGGCTACGGCCGACTCGTTGTCCGCTCTCATTAGAACTGCTTCCCCTCTCCTATCCGGTCTCTCTCCCCTCATCTCTACCATCACAAACGCTGTCATGACCATGGCCATCACCTCCAGCAGGTTTATCGAAATCAAATCGTTCACCGCCTGACCCCCCTTGATCGTTCGTCTCTGGACTTCCTCCGGTAAATCGAACCTCCAGTACACCTCCGTCTCCATGCACAGCCCACCCAGCGCTGACAAAGACGCGTCCGAAAACCATGTTCTACTCGGCAGCTGCTTAACGAAACTGAACGACGGCGCTGTTATGCTCTCTCCCCTGTATCCCTCTCCTCTCTCCAAAAACCATCTCCACCACCCCACGTCTGCCATGAATTCCCACGACAACCGTAAAACTCGTCTCGCTTCGGCCTGCTTCCTGTGCCTACCCCACGCCCCCCCCCCCCCGGCCCGCTCCGCCCCATTAAGATGCAGATTAGAAAGCTGCAGAAGCCGACGGACGAAGTACCGTCCGGGCCGGATTACAAATGATGCATGGTGCAACTTCCCCGCTAGCACTAATACTTCCTTCACCGTTGCCGTTTCCCGTCCCACCGGCCACTTTGCTACTTGCGCGCGCAAATCGTCGACTTTTCGTGGCGGCAGCGCAATGGTCATACTCTCTGTATCTATATCGTATCCTAACACCTCCTGCTGCGTTGCCCAACCCGTCACCTTTTTTTGCGATAGCCACGGTTCTTCCCCCTCGCACCGCTCGCCCATAGCCTCAAAATGAATCGACGCTAACGATCGTGACAGATCTAGACACCTCCCGCCCCCCTTTTCCCACTGTACCTCTATCGAGATGGCATCATCCATGAAAAACACTACGAAAGCTGTGTCGTTCGCCCCCCCCCCCTTCGCCGGCCGCACTACACATTCTGCCGGCCAACCGACTACCGGCCGCCCCGTACTCGGTGCTATCGTTACGTGCTCTACTGCTCTGTCCCCCGCCTGCGAGAATGACGCTGACGCTCTAGTTGTGTTACACTGCGCATGTTGCATCGCCGCCGATATCACTCCCCACCACCCCGGACTACCCCGCCACCCAAACTGCAAGCGTAAGTCCACAAAGAGGTACCGACCCAACACGTATCCGAAGGCGGCTGCGCCGTCGGGGTCTACCGGAATCTGCCTGAACGCGTTTTTGGCATCCATTTTTTGAATGAGAATCCGTGTTCTGTCTCCGAACTTGACCCTTAAACCGAGAACCCTCTGCAAAACCTCGTGCATCACACCCGCCAGTGCACACGCTGGAATCTCATCCCAGTCTGTTGTCGCATTCACCGACCCCCCCTCTTCCCCGCCCCTGTGCTCAAAGGTCATGTCGTGGATAATTCTGATCTTCTCGCGCTCCTCTACGACCCCTATAGGTGACACCCGCAACCCCGGAACCTGCCCCGCTTGTTCCTTGGGGAAAACAATTGCTCTACCCCATGCCACGTCTGCCACCGCCTTTTCCCACACTGCTTCGTCAAAGGTACTGGCGCTCGAATGGTTCCCGTATTCGAGCTCCTTCGTTAGGTCTCCGCCTGGCAACACGTCGACTGGAACCCCAACTCGCGCGATACGTTTCAAGTGGTCGATTCCTGGGCATTTATGCTTGTCCCCGAAGAACGCTTCTACGCGCTCCGGGTCCATATGGGGTGCGGACAACGACCCGCCTAACCCACGCACCACTTGTCCCACCCCCCCCTCCCCCCCCCCCCCCTCCGCCCCCCCCCCGCCCTGGGTTATTCGCGACAAAAACATTCCGGCAGTCGAGGCTAAGACCTCCATCAAACGTGCGGCCGCCTCCGCCCCCCCTTGTACTTTCTTTAACAATCCCTGTGCTACCTGCCAACGCCCTCGCTCCTCTACGCGTTGGTTGGTCGTCGCACCTTTTTCTGACAAAACCACCGACCCTGGAGTCGGCCCCCCCTCACGGCTCAGCGCCCAACCCGAATTCCCCGCCATTGCTGTCGTCGTGGACCCTCCGGTGCTGCCGCTGGTTGCTCGTCTGGTCGGCTCCGCCGTATTGCGGAGCCCGTGCCCTCATTTCTTCGTTGGTCTGTCGAAGCCCTCTCCTCCTTCTCCTCCCCCCTTTCGGTTCCCCGCCTCGCCCCCCTTTCTCTCCCTCTTTCGTTTTCCCAACTCCGCCTCTTCTCGCAGCAGGAACGCGCCGCTTGAAAGCTTGCGGCTGTTTTCGTGCCTGTACCTGCACGGCTTCCCATTCTGAGGCTCGTGGAGACACGCGCCATAATTGGAGAATGCGAAGCAAGCTCCCCCCCCCCCCCCCCCTCCTCCTCTCCGCTCCCTGTCCGCCCCTCCTCCCCCCCCCCACCCCCCTCCCCCGACTCCGCCTGTCCCCCCCTCTCCCCCCCCCGCCCCCCTTGCCGTCTTGAACCCCGTCGCGTGGGTCCCCCTCCCCCCCCCCCCCCCCCTTCCCCTCCCCCGACCCCCTCCTCCGGCCCCGCCATGTGCATCAGATTGACGGGTGCCATTGAGATCCACGCGTGTGTTTTTTCAAACGGGGGCAGCGGCATCGGGCCCAGCTCCCTCGGTCCCGGGAACGAACTCCCTGGTTCCTGTTGCAACAGGAGCCCCCTCCGAGTCACCTCCTCCGCCCACTCCTGCAGGTCCTCGTTGAAGCATTTCACAAACGTTTCCTGGAACTGCCTCGATGCCGCCACCAGCGCGTTCTGCGCATAAAAGTTCCGGACGCCCTGCGCCACCACTCTGAAGCATTCCGACAGGTTGCCCGACCGTCGCAGCGCCGCTTGCCCCGACGCGTCGGTGTCGGCCACCACGTACTGCGCGAGCGTAATTATGAGTAAAAACAGCGCTTCCACCCTGTGGTCCAGCGACACCTGCTTCCCCCCTCCCCCTCCCCCAAAATGTCCCTTCTGCGCGAAGTTCCGGACATCCATTCCGCACAGTGCTGCCACCTGATACGCCCCTTTCTCTTCCATGACGAACCCGCTGGCGGACAACCTTACTGCCTCCGCCGTTTCAAACGGCGGTGGTGCCCTGTTCCCGCGCACTGCTGCCCAGACTACGGTGTTGCGGCCGGCCTTCCGCCATATTGTCTCCAAAACGGGGGGCTTGCCATACCCCCCCCCCCCCCCCCCCCGCTCCCCTCCCTTCCCCCCCCCATCTCCCCCACCCCCCCCCCCCCACCTCGCCCCCACCTTCCCCCCCCCCCCCCCGCCAACCCGGCGGCTGTCCGACCTGAGAAGCCAGCGCTCCGCCCGCCGCCCCGAAATTCCCCTGCTGTGGGCCTCCGGTTTCACATGCCCCCCATGGCAGAGCGGTGCTGTGTGAGGTGCCTTCCCACCCCCGGGCTGGCCCCGGGTGCCTCTGCTCTCCCGGCGCTCGCCACTGCTGTAGTTGAAGCTTCTGCTTCGCGGCTCCCACCCCCCACGGACTGAAAGCTCCCCCCCACCTCCCGGGCTCCCTCCTCTGCTGCGGTTGCTGCTGTAACGATCCTCCCTCCCACGGACTTATTCCCCCGAACCCCCCCCGACCGTTGTGTGTCTGCCCCTGCTGCTGTTGGCGTGAACCTGGCTGTTGCTGCAGCCCCCAATGCTTCTACTTCCCACTGGCTTACACCGCCGAATCCCCCCCGTCCTTCCTGCGTGTACTCCTGCTGCTGCTGTGGCGGGCCCGACTGCTGCTGTTGCCATGGGTACTCTGTCCCTTCCCCCCAGTGTGCTCCCTGCTGTCCTTCTACCCCTCTTCCCTGCTGCTGCTGCCATTGCGGCTGGCCTGACGGGCCTCTAGTTGCCCGCAATTGCTCCTCAATCATACTATATGGGTTTTGTTCACACTGCCTCCCCGCCTCATTATCATACGAACTCCCTTCTCCCGACCATGGGGGGGCCTGGCCGTTCGATTGGCGGAAAAAATCGTTGCGCGGCGGGCGAGGGGCATGGTGTGTGGAATGGGCCTGTGTATGTCCCCTATGCGGGCCGGACCCTCGCCCCCGGCCTTGCGGCGGGCGAGCTCCACGACCCGGTGATGGCCTTTGTCCTAACATGTGTCCTCCCCGCCCCGGCCGCGTTCGACTGTCTGTCGAAAAAATTACCCTACGTGCTGCTGTATCGTTACCCCCTAACGTGTTACTGGTCACGTTACCGTTGCCGCGCCCTGCTCCTTCCACGACCTCTGCGTTACCGGCCGCCCCTTGCCCTCGGCCTGCTCCGTGCTGCGGGTCCGGGAGGTCTCCTGTGTCCCCCTCCTCCTCTTCTCCCCTCTGGTGGATGTTCGGAAGGTCTCCCAGACGAACCATCCTGGCTCTCTCCCGCTTCTTCAAAAAAAAAAAAAAAAAACAACAACAAACAAAGCACCGATAACCAACAACGATGCCTGACGGTCCTCTGCCGCTCCCTACTCGGCGCCTGGCTCTCCCCTGCTCGTGCTGGGACCCCGACTAGTATTGACTCTGGTATCTCCCTGCTCACGCTGCTCTACTCGCTTTCTTATTCCAAGTGCGACTGTTCCTACTCGTTCCTTTCGTGCCGCAACATAATTTCCTTCTACTATTACCCCGTAATAAACATCCCGTTGTTTCTGTGTGAAACCCCCCGTTAGTCATTCAACACACTGGTGTATCTTTCTACCCGTTGCCCTCCAAACAACAGGTTGTCTCTAAGACAACCTTTCTCTTTTGATCAAATACGGGCGCGTATCAACTTTAATTTTGAACTTCTTTCTTCGATTACATTCGGCACTTACTCGTGGTGTGTGTTGTGCCTTTGTGTCCTTTGTGTTGGTGTTTGGGGGGAGATTACCCCTTTTAGTACTGCAGTTCCATTTTGCCACTTTTGTTCCCTCCTTCGATGCGTCGCAAAAAACATATACTGGTACCTTTATTTCCGTACGAGTAATTACTTCAGGTTTTTTTCTCTTTCCCTTTCTTTGGAAGACATTTATTTATAGACTGCTGTGGGCCTTTACAATATTATTGTCGTTGTTTTGACATTATTAACTCATCGCCACAATACCATGCAGTCCGTGGTCGCAGTATGTATACGGTTTCGATCAAAAATACGGACAAGTATCAACTTTTATTTTGAACTCTTTCTTTGATTACATTCGTCACACGTGACATGTGTTCCGTCCTAGGTGGATACCATCTCGCCAAACGGTTACGAACCGATATTTCTTCTGGACAGCAGTGAGAGTTGTTAAAACTACAGCAGTAGTACGTAGCAAAGGCAACTTTTTTGATAGCCGGAGAGAAGAACTATTTATTCTCATCACGGAGTATTTTGGGTATTTGTCGTGGAGGTATCATAGCTGTATGTTCTTTCCTCGGTTTAGTCTCCCCGAGTGAAGTAAATTAATAACTCCCCGTACATTATATGGCCCTCACGTGTCTCTCTGTTCAAGCATGCCGACGGCTCGATTCTAGTGCTCACTTTTTTTGTTTTCAAGCATACCACCAACGATTGAATATCTGTGTGCTGCTGCAGCAGCTGTCGTGCATACATATACTTGCTGCTTCGTAATAGGTATGACGTTCCTGCGATGCCTCTCGTGTAATTTGGAGGGGGGGTGTAGACTTACCCTTTAGTTTAGGTACTACTACTGCAGTTAGTTCCGTGTTGGGACAAAAACCACTTTAATTTCATGTGGTAGTAGCAAAGTCCCGTTCTGGGTGATACCACCCCGGCGGGTGATAGTAAACCCGCCCACTACGTAAAGCAGTACGTAATTTGCTTGCTTCTTTACTATTTATATTATTGGAGCTTAAAACCCTTTTCATATTAATAGTACTACTGCAGTATAGTACCGTTCCCGGGACAAACCACGTGAAGTTGATAAACCATCACTATTTTGTTTTGCTCCCTTCGCGATGCGTCGCGTACAACCCACACTGCTGTAGATCGGAGAGGTCGGTCAAAGAGCAGGCACTCCCCCCCCCTCCCATTTTTTTTTGTCATGTATTCAAATAAACCCTGCTTGGTGTGCGTCGGCACCTGTTGTTTAAAACTTCGTCGGTGACGCGTTGTATGGGCAAAAATTACAAACTGTATTTTTTCCTATACTACTCCTGTGAAAATGAATTTGGTCGCGAGCGTGTTCAGTTGCCTGCCAGATATAACCGTATAGTGAAACCCGGCTACATACCACAAAAAAAAAAACTTAGTTCGAAAGTGATGTTTTTGGGCATGTTCCTTGGATTAATATTCCGTCAAACTTCAACAGTGACGCGTTGTATTTACGTATAGCAGTACGTACGGGCTGGACCGAAATATTAAACTCATTTTTATCGGGACGTCTCTTAGTAGGGCCTAAGCTTCTATATGCTGCGCGGGTGTTACGAGCACCACGGCCTTCGGCGTTACGCGCCGAGGGCAACTCGTGTAAACAGCAAAAGGATGGGCAAGCTGTGTAGCTCGGACAACAGGACGAGACAGACAAAAAGAGTGACGAGGGGGGTGTGAACGAGCACACCCGCCCGCCGTCTCAGTGCGTCGACATGGTGGTCCGCGGTATAGTAGGGGACACTACGCCCTAAGCGGATAAAGAGACAAGGACAAAAGCCCGTCGGGGTGTTTTAGCCCTGTCGGGGGACGCGAGTCCCTTTTGAGGGGACGGACGCCTTGGGCTCCGGTGACGTCGAACCAAGGGGTTTCCACATATATGTGTGGAATGTTGGTACAGGGGACCTGACAGTAACATCACCCCCCAGTTTTTGTGGTGTCGAATACTACTCCACGAAACTTAAGTAACGTGACAGGAGGGTAGTTGCCCTGGATCTAACATTGTGTGATAAGCTCCGACAATGACAACGAGGAGGACAAGTGCAACGTATAGCATGTCCATCACACTATAACTATTGCAAGACATTCGTGTAATAATCGAATGTGACATGTACCATTGACAGAAAAAATAAAATAAACCAATACCAGGCATAGGCTTTACGTGCTCAGGTTTTTTTTTAGGTCACACGAGGTGGGTCAGGATGGACTGTGGACATTGACAGTTATATATGCTCACTTCGCAGGTATTGCGGCAACGAAACGCGGCAGCGCTCTGACATTGTTGGTGCGCTGCGGCCTGCAGGGCTCGAGATATATGTGACAGACAAAAAATAAAAATTACGCGTACTGGTCATGGCATGAACTTCATGGTGGTAATCCTGACATTGGGAGTGCTTGGCAACTGGGGGTGGCATCGTGGCCGACATTTTGATGCTAACCGACAAAGCACGGTCATACAGGCGCGTGTGCCGAACGGCGCGGTATTTGAGACAAAAAACATGGCTGGCACTCAGACGTCGTGGACTTCAAATATACACAAGTATATTTTATCGAGGGCGAACGACGGGACAATGTGAGTGGACAGATTGTATGGTGTATATGAGTACCCCTAGTCGAGGGAGTATGCGTCCGGATGGTTGTCGAGACGAATCCGTGGTCATGCTATCTCGAGCGGGTACACGTCGCTCTATCGGAGGCTGTATAGCGTAGAGGTCTGCTCCGAGAATTAAATGGACGACTGAAACAGTCGAAGAAAATAGGACTGAAATAGCGACGTTAATGATTATTTTGACTTGTGCGCTTCCGTGACGAGTGGTGTGGGTTACCGGGACGGTGTATTATATGTTGCGCACTTAGATACAGTGAGGTCGTTAATATCACTGGGTCAAATCATGACAGAAAACACAACGTGTGTGTGTACAACGCATACAAAAACAAAGTGATATGTGTACGAAAATAGAGGGGGAGGTGCTTGGTACTGAGCCCTCTAGCCATGTGGGTATCGGAGCCCGATGTGGAGAGACACGTCTACACGACAGAAAAAATACAGAAAAAAAAATAAAAAAATATGACAACGGCGTAGGACACCACACTAGGGTCACTGCATGCTGGTAAAAGTGACGTGACTATAGATAGAACGGAACACGGGCTTAGGTCAGTGGTTGCGAAAACTGACGGGGACAGATTAAAAAATGTGTGCACAGGACAGGCCCAATTTGATAACATAAAATCAGTGTTCGGTGACAATGTGGCTACGGACGTGGCTGTCTTTTAGGTGGGTCGAAAGCTGCTGGATTCTGAGACAAGAGTGCAGCGCGGTAAGATTGTACCATTTCCCGACATTGTGGGATTACCCTAAAATGACGCCACACACCCAGCTGAGGGGGGTAGTCTTTCAGCTTGAGGTGATATTGAAAATTTGCAAGCGAAGCGGCTCCTACTCCTCGTTTATGCCCGTCTATTTCCTCCACAGTGAACGGTCCGATAGACACTTTGGTCACTGAGCCTTCTAGATCGGGGATAGGGAGTTGTGTTCCGAGGAACATATCGTCAAGAGCATCCAGGTCCGGGACAGGGGACGAGGCAGGGACAATGTATTTTTTCATACGACCTAGATGGACAGTGGTTTCCGTGGTTGTACCATCTTGGGTGACCCGGTATATGACGGGAGAAAGCTTTGTTCTGACAGTGTAAGGGCCGTGCCACGGGCTATATAACTTGGGATTAGGGCCGTCGGTTTCGTGATACGGGCGATGTATTAAGACTTGGTCGCCGGTGGTGAAACTCGGGAATGACAATTTCTCATTCGATGTTGCTTGCTTATCCGCTCGTTCTTTGAGATTACGGCGGGCCAACTCGTATGCCAGCTGGAAGGTTTCGACCGTGCGGCGTGAGTAATCGAGTCGGGACTGGGGAAGGGTCGTGGCTGGCACGCCCAGAATGAGATCGACAGGTAGTACGGCGGCGCGTCCGAACATGAGATACTGGGGGGTCTCTTCGAGTGTGGAAGAGTACGCCGTGTTATGGGCGAGCTGGACAAACGGTAGCAGCTCTGCCCAATTGTCACATGCTAAGGTGCTATACATAGCTACCATATTATGAACCGTACTGTGCACGCGCTCTAGGACAGAATTTCCTTGGGGACGGTAGGCGGCGGTGCGGGTTTTCTTGTATCCAAAAACCTTTTGCAACTCTTTAACAAGGCGGTTCTCGAACTCGAGGCCTTGGTCGCTATGTAACGTTTCTGGGGGACCGAATACAAAAAACACACGTTCGACAAGATTTCGTGCGATCGTGGTGGCCTCTTTATTTTTGATGGCTATCAAAATGACAAAACGGGTGAGATGATCGATCACCGAGAGGATATATTGGTTGCCTTCCGACATAGACTTGTATTCCACTAGATCAACTGCGACGCATTGGAAAGAACGTGTTACTGGCCGGGTTCCGACAGGTAATTTGGGGGGACGCCGGGACGTTTTGCGGTGTTGACAAGACAAGCAGCTATCGACATGTTTCTGCACGTCGGCGTGCATGGTGGGCCACCAGAACGGGTCAGGGACCTTGTCAAAGGTGCCCTTGAAAGCTAAATGACCACCCGACGCGGGAAGGTCATGACAAGAATTTACTACCAACTTTCGGAGTGACGTAGGTACGACAAGTTGATCCCGAAAGTCACTACGTCTACGTAGGTGACCGGGAAGGTACGAACGGTAAAGTAGTTCCTCTTGGAGGAAGAAATGGCTCATGGTATGCTCCGATTGTTTTGACGGGACTGGTGCTGATTTTGGTAGTTTGAGATAATCAAAGTACGGACCAAATTCGTCTGTTTGAGCTTCCAGTAGCCGAGGGACATCGATAGTTGGGAAGACAGACACCGCACTCGCGAATAATTCGCGATCACTTTCTACGGGCGCTATTTCGTCTAGGTTGCGCGCGGACACTTCGTAATCGCGAGGGGCGGGTGGGTGGAATGGCTGGTTATCCGGCACATTCCGACAGATCGCGGCAAGTCGGGGTTCGGAAGGGATGTGTTCTCCGCCGACTTCGCTAAATACGCGAGACAGGGCGTCCGGGACGACGTTGAGTCGTCCTGGGACGTGTTGCACGGTAAAGTCGTAGTTTTGAAGGGCTATTGACCAGCGTGTTAACATATTGCTGGTGTCTTGCATTTGGTACAAGTAGACTAGCGCTTGGTGGTCGGTGCAACATGTAAAGTGTCGTCCCCAGAGGTACGGACGCCAGTGGACGAACGCCCAGACAACCGCGCAGCATTCTTTCATTGTTGCGCTATAATGGCGTTGGCTTTTAGAAAACCGGTGACTGTGATACGCGATAATCTCTAAATATTTTCCGTCGGGGGTGGGCTGTGCAAGGAAAGCGCCAGCGCCAAGTTCAGAGGCATCGGTATGGACAACAAACTCCCGCGAAAAATCGGGGAAGTGGAGGACAGAGGCTGAAGACAGAACGCGTTTGATGCGTTCGAAAGCATTATCTTGTTCAGTGCTCCAAGCTTTTTTAAATCGGCTTTTTAGGACAAAATCTTTCCCAGTGAGTAGTACTAGGGGTGCGGTGATTTCCGCATAATCTTTGATAAAACGCCGGACAAAATTGACCATGCCGAGGACTGACCGAAGGTCTTTGATGCATGTGGGCGTCGGCAATTGAGTTATTGCCTGAATGCGGTCGGTACTTACTGAAATACCTTTCGCTGAAATGACGTGGCCCAGATATTCGATTTCTTTCTGACCAAACTGAACTTTAGACGGTTTTAGTGTGAGGCCAGCTGCTTGCAATGCTGCGAACAGTTGTTCAAGAGACGCGAGGTGGGTTTCGAACGTCGAATTTAAGACAATGATATCGTCCATGTATGAGAGGATACCTGTATCGGGACCCAGATGACCTAAAGTCAGAGACATCATATGTTGAAATAGCCAAGGGGCGTTACATACTCCAAATGGCATACGAAGAAAACAGTACTTGCCGCTGGGTGTCACGAATGCCGTCCGTTCGATGTGATCTTCATCCACGGGGAGCTGCCAGAACGCGCTGAGGATGTCCGCGACAGAGATGAAAGCGGCGGTGCCTACGGCGTCCAGACAGGTTTTGAGGCTCGGCAGGGGCCAGCTCTTCCGGACGATGTGGCGGTTGAGTGTGTGGCGGTAGTCGACGCAGAAACGTGGACTGCCATTTTTCTTCGCGACTATCGTGACCGGACTTCCCCAGGGGCTGGGACGTTTTTCGATGATGCCCCACTCGAGCATGTCATGTACACATTATTCAATGACGCCGGACGTACGAGGGTTGGAACGGTAGGGGGGCCGGTCTACGGCTCGGGTATTAGTGGGGAGCGGAAAGGTTGCTTCCGCAGTGGTACAGCGGCCTAGCTCTGACATTGACAGGGAAAAAACAGGACGATATCTTGCGCACAGTGTGAGAACATCGTCGTTTTGGACAGGGGTGAGCGTTGTATTTTCGAACGCTTTTGAAAACGGACCTTCCAGCTCAGATTTTGCGCTGTGGATCTCAGAGGGTGACGTGGGGGAATGCGCGACAGCGTTCACATGTAGTTGGTCGGGGGACACGATTGATACGGAAAGGACAGAGCCCAGGCACAAGTGGACTGGTAAGGCGACACCATCCGAGGATGGGTTGGCGACTTGGACTACTACTGAACCATCAGTAGCACTCCAGGTGGCCAACGTTCGCGTGACAATAATTTTTTCGAATGCGGCGAGACCTTTGTCCGCCGCGATATCTTCCGCCGACACTATTTTCGGTTCGACAACTACAGTACAATCTTGCTGTGGGGGATGGTCAGAAAAAACGACGACAAGTGCTTCGTGTAAAGGTTTTAGGTCTACACGCTCGCGCAAACGGACAGGGGTTGCTTCGGCGTCACGGTGGACAGCAGCGACAGAAGGCTGTGCGTCATCGGACATCGAGGGGCTAGAGTCATTGGACGGGGCACGGTTGTGAACACGGTGGACAGCTGGTATACTGGAACCAGTAGATGAAAATGACAGAGTTTGGTGGTCCCAGTCTACCGCCCCGAATTCTGACATGACATTATTATCTAGTAATAAAGAATCGGGGCCGAGGGACGGGACTACAAGTGCATTAACTGTGCACGTAATACCACCAAGAGTAAGGGGAAAAGCAATATATCCCAGAACATGGATGGGTAGACCGTTGGCGGCACGTAAAGACACGGCCGACGGCGGGACAGGGTTTAATGTGGTCGATCGCAAGGAAGGGTGACTTTTCAACCATGAGAGCGAGACAACTGATACATCAGTAGCTGTATCCACTGTGACATTCACAGCGTAGCCTTCGACAGAGCCGTCCACACGGACTCGTCGAGACGAAAAAGAAAGAGAAAAAGGATATTTTTTATGTGTCAACGCGGAGTTGTACCACACTTGGTCTTTATTAATTTCCACCGGGGAACCACTCTTGGTCCCCGAACGCAAACAGGAATGGGTAGGCCGCCGTGCCGTACTGGTACTCGAAACATGAGACAACGCACACGGGGCTTGGTCCATAAACGTTACTCGCTTTAGTGGAGCCTCGGTACGGCCAACATCTAAAACCGATACGGGACAATCAGACAGACCATCACTCGAAAGACAATTTTCCTCTCTAAAAACCGCGGAAACAGGGACACCAGGTACTACCTGTAGCTACTGACGTGGAGAGGTGTTTCCTCTTCACGCTTTTTCGGGAAACCGGCATCCCAACTGACCCAGACGGTAGCTCAGCTGGGCCTGGGCGACAGCAGCACGGTTCGGGACAGGAGTGAATGACATGGCACTGACAGTGCCGCCGGCAAGGCTGGCGGCTTCGTGGCGACGTGCACGGTCAATAGCTTCGCGGAGCGAAGTGACAGGTTTGTCGGACAGTTGTAGGCACTGGATAGCCGGGATAAGACCGTGTTGAAACAGGGTGACAGAGAACGCGGCCCACGGCGTACGACCGTGGGTCTGGCGCTCGACAGCTGACTCAAACCTTTGAGTGGTCGTGCGGAACCGAAGCGTATACTCGCTGACAGACTCGGTTGCGCCTTGCTTAAAACTAGCGAGTTTTAGTGCACATTCTTCGACACTGTTGGAAGGCATGAGCAGGTCGAGGAGGGCCGAGCTGAGCTCGGCCCACGTCTCTGGGGGTGTGAACGACCCGACAGTGCTAGTGGAGGCTTCACTCGAAGCACCGGCTACACGCCAGTCGATGGCACCAGCTGACAGTTGCTGGTATTGAGCCAGGACAGGACCATCGCAAATCAGTGACAAGTACTCGAAAGCAAGTGAGTCTGCGTAGAGTTCGTCGTTGGGACGGACAGTCTTCGCTTTGAACCCAGCGACCAAGCGGTACTGGGACAGGACGGCTGCGACATCGACATCAGAACTACCACCGAGACGGGGCAGCCGGCGTACATCGCTAGCTGTGAGTGCTGTGACTTTAGGGCTTGCGGCTACTTGCGCGAAGGACAGGGGGTTGGAACGAGAAGACAAACTCGACGCTTGGGTGACAGAGTTCGCACTCGACAACGAACTAGGCATGCTCACCAGACGCTCCATCAGCACATTAGTCTGGGAAGAAAGCACGGCGATCTCGCCAAGCATGAGCTTGTCCAGCTCCTTCTCCACCAGGCGTTGGAGCTTTACTGTCGTGGACGACAGGTCGATGACGGCAGATTCGGCCACGGAGTCGGCCACGGAGTCGGCATAGCGACTCGCTAGCTCCATGTCGCTTTCGGCAGGGGTGTCTGGGGTGTCGTCGTTGGAGGCATCCGGGATGTCGTTGTTGTTGTTGTTTTGGGGTTCGGAGTTTTTTTATTCTTCGACTCCGCTCGAGTTATCGCTTTGCATCTTGGAAGCTTAGGGACAAGAGGTTCGATAAATCGAGACCGTCGACGCCAATCTTAGTAGGGCCTAAGCTTCTATATGCTGCGCGGGTGTTACGAGCACCACGGCCTTCGGCGTTACGCGCCGAGGGCAACTCGTGTAAACAGCAAAAGGATGGGCAAGCTGTGTAGCTCGGACAACAGGACGAGACAGACAAAAAGAGTGACGAGGGGGGTGTGAACGAGCACACCCGCCCGCCGTCTCAGTGCGTCGACATGGTGGTCCGCGGTATAGTAGGGGACACTACGCCCTAAGCGGATAAAGAGACAAGGACAAAAGCCCGTCGGGGTGTTTTAGCCCTGTCGGGGGACGCGAGTCCCTTTTGAGGGGACGGACGCCTTGGGCTCCGGTGACGTCGAACCAAGGGGTTTCCACATATATGTGTGGAATGTTGGTACAGGGGACCTGACAGTAACACGTCTCGCTTCTTTTTCTTCGGGCTGTGCTTCCGTCTGTGCCGGGGAGTTTTTTCTCCTTCCCTTTGGAATAGATTTCATAGACTCGGCTTTTAGAATATTGGTGTCGTTCTGACACTAACTATAAATAACTCAACGCCACAACACACAAGTAAGTGGGCATTTATTTGGCTCCCCCGAAAAACCCTCTACAGCCAAAAAGCGCCCTCTCTCTGGAGGGGAAAATTACCTATTTACAGTATTTTATTTCTTGTGGTTTACCTGGTATCATGGTCAGTGACTGGTTCTTCGTGCACAATGAAAACAAATATTTAGTTCGATACTAATGTGTATCGGGCATGTATGACGTTCCATCACGTTTTATTGTGGGGGGGTAGACCAACCCCTGAAAGTACTCTCTGCAGTATTCCAGTCTTGGGGACAAACCTTTTTGCTCCCTCGCGAGGCGTTGCGTTCATCTCACTGCTGTAGATCCACCGTCGGTCATAGAGTAAGCACTCCCCCCCCCCCTCCTTTTTTTCTCAAGTACGTATTTATATGGAACTCTGCCGTGTGTGTCATCATCGCTATTATTATTACTATAATATTACTATTAATGAACAACTACCGAGTACGTACCGGGTACTACCTAGAATTTAATACTTCTTCTGAGAACACACCTTTTTGCTCCCTCGCGAGGCGTTGCGTACATCTCACTGCTTGCTGCTGTAAATCCGATGTCGGTCATACATAGAGTAAGCACTCCCCCCCCCTCCTTTTTTTCTCAAGTACGTATTTATATGGAACTCTGCCGTGTGTGTCATCATCGCTATTATTACTATAATATTACTATTATTAAGAAGGAATAACTACCGAGTGAGTACGTACCAGGTACTACGTAGATTTGAATACTTCTTCTGAGAACAAACCTTTTTGCTCCCTCGCGAGGCGTTGCGTACATCTCACTGCTTGCTGTAGATCCGCCGTCGGTCATAGAGTAAGCACTCCCCCCCCCCTCCTTTTTTTCTCATGTACGTATTTATATGGAACTCTGCCGTGTGTGTCATCATCGCTATTATCACTATAATATTACTATTTATTAATGAACAACTACCGAGTACGTACCAGGTACTACGTAGGACTATAATATTACTATTAATGAACAACTACCGAGTACGTACCGGGTACTACCTAGAATTGAATACTTCTTCTGAGAACACACCTTTTTGCTCCCTCGCGAGGCGTTGCGTACATCTCACTGCTTGCTGCTGTAAATCCGATGTCGGTCATAGAGTAAGCACTCCCCCCCCCTCCTTTTTTTCTCAAGTACGTATTTATATGGAACTCTGCCGTGTGTGTCATCATCGCTATTATTACTATAATATTACTATTATTAAGGAACAACTACCGAGTGAGTACGTACCAGGTACTACGTAGATTTGAATACTTCTTCTGAGAACAAACCTTTTTGCTCCCTCGCGAGCCGTTGCGTACATCTCACTGCTGTAGATCCGCCGTCGGTCATAGAGTAAGCACTCCCCCCCCCCTCCTTTTTTCCTCAAGTACGTATTTATATGGAACTCTGCCGTGTGTGTCATCATCGCTATTATCACTATAATATTACTATTTATTAATGAACAACTACCGAGTACGTACCAGGTACTACGTAGGATTGAATACTTCTTCTGAGAAGCAGTGAGAGTTGTTGAAATTTCTGTAAGTATGAAGCAAAACCTGGCCGACCACGCCCGCTTATTTTTTCTGGAGCTTTTGTTGTCGGTGTTTTCTTTCTGACGAAAGACTGACTGTGGTTTGAATGAGGGCTTCTCTTTTAGAGTTATTGCTGAAGCGCGCTGTGGGTTGGAGATTAGGGGGCAATGGAAAACCATAGTTTTTTCTGTTGACTTTCACTTTAATATAGCCGCAGTGCGTAAATACTTTCTCCATATATATTCTGTCGGGGATTGTACGGGGCGAGAAAATGGCATGTCTCCCCCACCAACAGTATAATATTATACATCTTAATGGCTTCGGCCTTCGTCCATGATTGCTTTTGTGTTTGTCGAGGTTGATCGGGGGGTTCTCTTATTTGTTGCTGGTATTGCTCAAGAGCGCTCTGCGGTTTGGGTTTTAGGGGGCACTTGATTGCCGCAGAGAGTAGGTTAGTCTGCGTTACTTACCTGTACAGTGGGTTGTACGGGACGGGCAAATATCATACCATCCGCTCGAACGGTTCTGGCCTTCTTCGATTGATTTTGTTTGTCGATGTTGATCGAGGGTTTCTCTTTGTTGTCGATATTGCCGAAGAGCGTTGTGGGTTGGGATTTAGGGGACACTGAAAAGTCAAAGATTTTTGTTTTTGTTTTTTTCGCCGCAGAACGTAGATTAGTCCACTTTCCCTGCCGCGGGTTGTATGGGACAAGATGATCACATGCCCTCCCCTCAAACGGTGTATTACACCTACCTCCTCGGCTTTGGCTTTCTGGGATCCGTCCCAGCGGAACGTAGACAGAACCTCGGATAGTGGAGATTGATTCCCCATTACCTTTCGTCGTGAGCTGTACGGCACAAGATAGATTATCATACTTTTTCCCACGGACGGTATATATATGATGCATTATCATGGCATATTTCGATTGCCGTTGTTCATTTGTATCAGGCGAGGATTCTCAGTTGCCGATGGTCCCTCTTACGGGTCGCTTTGTACACATTGGGGGTAAGAGTTTCGGCATGGTCCGAAGGTGGTGTGCGGCAGAGTCTAGGGAAGAAAACAATGTTGTTTGATGATTTTGTCATGGCGTACGGGAACATCCAATGCGTCAGGGACCAATCATATTCCAAACAGGACAGGTTTTTCGAGGAATTCATAGCATTTCAGCCTCAACGGGCCCTTGGCATCGTAAACTGCCGTTTGCATTGATTTGTTCGTTGCGTGCGGGCCGTAGCTTCGTCGTTGCGTGCGGGCCTTCTTAGCTTCGTCGGCGGCCCTTCGCTGGGGCTTAGCATTGACCCTTGGCATCGTAAACTACCGTTTGCAGCCATTGCGTGCGGGCCTTTTTGGCTTCGTCGTTGCGTGCGGGCATTGGCTTCGTCGCGGCCTGAATAGGCCGTCGGCGAAAGCCCCCTTGTATATAACATTATTAGTCGGATTTGGTCCGATCGCTCACGGACCTCCGTTGCCCTTAGCTCGCCCTCTCGGCGCTTGCGGGACCGACGATCGGATTCACCCCGCTCCCTTATCGTCTTGCGCTCAGCCTTGCCCTGCGTCCGGGGGATCGGCGGGACGTTGCCCTCGAAGTTTCGCTGCCTTTTGTTCTCGGGCTGTGCTTATTATAAGTCTGGGACGTTGCCTTGCGTACGGAGGACTACGTACATACATACCTCTTCTGAGCAGCAGTGAGAGTGGGGCAATTGAGTACGCAGCAAAAACACTTAATTTAACATCTATCTATCCACTAGGGTTACATACATACTTCTTCTGAGCAGCAGTGACAGTTGTTCAAACTACACATCAGCAGTGCGTAGCAAAGCCTACTTTTGATCGCCGGCGAGAAGACTTATTCCTATCACGGAGTGTTTTCTGTCTTTGTCGTGTATGTATATATATATGTGTATGTTCTTTCCTCGATTTCGTCTCCCCGAGTGAAGAAAAGAACCAACTCCCCGTACATTCGATGATCCTCGCCCGTTCTCTCGGTTCAAGCATGCCAACGATTCCATATCTGTGTGCTGCTGCAGCAGCTGTCGTGCATACATATATAGGCTGCTTCGTAATATGTGTGACGTTCCTTCGATGCCTTCGCGAAATTTGGGGGGGGGGGAGACTAACCCCTTAGGTACTGCATGCAGCTGGTCCCGTGTTGGGACAAAGACCACTCTAATTCCATGTGGTAGTAGCAAAGTCCCGTTCTGGGGGAAAACACATGGCATTAGAGTGGTGTATCCCCAAAACGCCACTGCAGTACTAAATAAAGGGGTTGTTATTGGCTTGACCTATTTAGAACAGCAGTCCCGTTTTGGGGACAAATCATTCAAATTCCGAGTAGTTTGTCCACCAACGGGACTGCGGCTGCGGTTCTAAAAGGGTTCAAGTCCGAGGGCCCAACATGAAACTCATGTTTTCCGGGACGTGTTATTTGATCAGGTACGCAACAATCTATGCAGCAGCAGCAGTGGTGTCCCCCGTCTTCTTCCCACTTTCCTTCAGTCTCAAAGGAACACTGCCTTGTGTGCATTACTCCTATAATACTACTGCAGCAGTACAGCAGCGCCAGGACTTGTGGTGGTGTATGCTGTGCCTTTGTGTCCTGCGTCTTGGTGTTTGGGGGGAGATTAACCCTTTCAGTACTGCAGTTCCGTTTTGCCACTTTTGCTCCCATCATCGATGCGTCGTGAGAAACATATAGTGGTACCTTTATTCCCGTACGAGTTCTTACTTCAGGTTTTTTCTTTCCCTTTGGAATATATCTGATAGACTGGGCTTTTAGAATATTCGTGTTGTTGTTCAGACAGTAATTCATCGCCACAATACCATGCAGCCCGTGGTCGCAGTATACGGTTTTGATCAAATACGGGCGCGTATCAACTTTAATTTTGAACTTCTTTCTTCGATTACATTCGGCACTCGTGGTGTGTGTTGTGCCTTTGTTTGTGTCCTGCGTGTTGGTGTTTGGGGGGAGATTAACCCTTTCAGTACTGCAGTTCCGTTTTGCCACTTTTGCTCCCATCATCGATGCGTCGTGAGAAACATAGAGTGGTACCTTTATTCCCGTACGAGTACTTACTTCAGGTTTTTTCTTTCCCTTTGGAATATATTTGATAGACTGGGCTTTTAGAATATTCGTGTTAACAGTAGTTGTTGTTCAGACAGTAATTCATCGCCACAATACCATGCAGCCCGTGGTCGCAGTATACGGTTTTGATCAAATACGGGCGCGTATCAACTTTAATTTTGAACTTCTTTCTTCGATTACATTCGGCACTCGTGGTGTGTGTTGTGCCTTTGTGTCCTGCGTGTTGGTGTTTGGGGGGAGATTAACCCTTTTAGTACTGCAGTTCAGTTCCGTTTTGCCACTTTTGTTCCCCCCTTCGATGCGTCGCAAAAAACATAGACTGGTACCTTTTTTTCCGTACGAGTAATTACTTCAGGTTTTCTCTTTCCCTTTGGAATACATTTCTTTATAGACTGCTGTGGGCCTCTACAATATTATTGTCGTTGTTTTGACATGAACTCATCGCCACAATACCATGCAGTCCGTGGTCGCAGTCTACGGTTTTGATCAAAAATACGGACAAGTATCAACTTTATTTTGAACTTCTTTCTTTGATTACATTCGTCACACGTGACATGTGTTCCGTCCTAGGTAGGTGGATACCATCTCGCCAAACGGTTACGAACCGACATTTCTTCTGGGCAGCAGTGAGAGTTGTTTAAACTACAGCAGTAGTACGTAGCAAAGGCAACTTTTTTGATAGCCGGAGAGAAGAACTATTCTTATCACGGAGTATTTTGGGTATTTGTCGTGGAGGTATCATATTAATAGCTGTATGTTCTTTCCTCGGTTTAGTCTCCCCGAGTGAAGTAAATTAATAACTCCCCGTACATTCTTTGGCCCTCACCCGTTCTCTCTGTTCAAGCATGCCGACGGCTCAATTCTATTGCTCACCTTTTTTGTTTTCAAGCATACTAACGATTGAATATCTGTGTGCTGCTGCAGCAGCAGCTGTCGTGCATACATATACTTGCTGCTTCGTAATAGGTATGACGTTCCTGCGATGCCTCTCGTGTAATTTGGAGGGGGGGTGTAGACTTACCCTTTAGTTTAGGTACTACTGCAGTTAGTCCCGTGTGGGACAAACACCACTTTAATTTCATGTGGTAGTAGCAATTTCCCGTTCTGGGGGATACCAACCCGGCGGGTGATAGTAAACCCGCCCACTCTCTCTGCCTGCTTCGGCCTGCCCCGTCCTTGGGGTGGGCCGAGGAAGTCTGCCAGGACCTGCAGCGGTCTAGCGACAGTCACACGAACATCGAGCTTCGGACTACGTAGGTAGGGAACCTTGCGCGGTCCGGCTGGTGGCCTGCTCGCTTTAAGGACCGCGTGGGGTGGTGGTGATGTTTTTTCTTCTTAACCCCGACGCCGAGGAGTTCATCCCTCAGGCGGGACGGGTACATCACCACAGCAGAGAGCGCTACGTGGGCAGCCGGTGGAGTGGAGAGGCTGGCCACAGCGTGGGTATGCATGCACGACAGGAAGGATGGGATTGTCGGCGTGGGTTGGGACGGCTGCACCCAGCCAACGGAAACCAAGGCGCGTACCGGGCTACGAAACGGAGAGCCACTTTCGCCATAGAGAAAAAAAAGAAACAAAAAAAGAAAAAAAAAGAAGGCGGGGACGAGCCTCACGTCGGCTGGCAAAGAAAGCAGCACGCGAGGCTCGTAAGAGACAGAAGGAGGCACTTGTGACGGTAGCGACCTACAATGTGCGCACCCTGGCTGTAAAGGGGAAGAACGGGTACGGACAGGACGAGCGGGTACTGGCGAAGGGACGGCAACTCGGCTGTGACTTCATTGGCCTGCAAGAAACTCGGAGGTCCGGCAGCACGACGTTCCGTGCGGCAGGGTATCGTGTTTTCTGTTCAGGACAGGAAACAACAGCCACCAGGCAAGGGCTGTACGGAGTAGGCCTAGCTGTCAAGGAATCGTTGTGCAGTAAGTCTGTGTATACTCTTCAGTTCGTTGACGAGCGGCTAATGTCTATGCGGTTTGAGCTGGCTGGCAAATGCGAGGCAGTCAATTTCGTCGTTGCGTATGCTCCAACTGATTGTACCAAGGACGCCGAACTGAAACGTATTTTCTGGCAGAAGCTGGAGTACTTGGTGGAAAAAATCCCGACGAAAGAGTGTCTGTTTGTACTGATGGATGCCAACGCGCGAACTGGACAGAGGAAGGAAGGGTGCGGTGATGATGAAAGCAGAGTGCTGGGAGCGTATGGACGTGATGTTCGTAACGATAATGGCAGACGGCTCCTGTCGTTCGCCACCAATTGCAAGTTGGCTCTCACCAACACGTTTTTCAGCACGCGCAAGGGTGGGATATCGCATACTTACAACGGCACCGGCCCGAATGACCGTAAGCGGATTGACTACATCCTAACCCGTCAAGTCCATCGACCTAGAGTACAAGATGCGAAAGTCGTCCCACAGCCTCCTGCCCCAGCTAAGGCTGACTCAGACCACAACATCTTGTATATCAAAGTCCGACTCAGTGGTCATTTTGCGCCCAACAGACAAATACGTAGACCGACGAAACGCCGAGAGTTCGACAGGCAGCTTTTTATGTCCGATGGAAATTGTCGTGAACGAGTAGTCTCCAGGATCATCTCCACTCTCAACCAGCCTATCCAGCCCCGTAATACGTCTGGTATGGTTGAGATTTTCACTACGGCTGTTATTGATGCGGTCGAAAAAGAGGTACCACCCCCTGCACGTCGCCACCGCAGACATGGATGGTGTGAGTCTGCCGAAACCTTGGCCGCATTCATGCCAGCATGGACAGCGAGGGAGGATGCACGACAATTCTTGCGTGCCCACCCCCGGGACAGAACCGCGTGGAAGACCCTGAGATCTGCGTGTGCGAACCTGCAGAAGGTGATTGCCGCAGGACTGCATGCGTACTTCGAAGCGTACCTCGCCGAAACCGAACGACTCCTAGCGAACAACGACCAAAGAGGCTTTTACAAGCACCTTAAGAGTACGGTAGGATTGGAAGGGACTAAAGCGAGGAGCGAACAGTTCATTAGGGACGAGGATGGCACGATCCTACGGGATAAGGTGCGAATTCGTGAACGATGGGCGGGGTTTTACCACAAACTCTTGAACACGAAGTCGCTGAAACTCGATCCCACGATATCGACCTCTTGCCACCGCGACCGCCTAAACTGTCGCTTGAAGATGAACCATCCATAGACGAGATGACCGAAGCACTTAAGGGGATGTCGAATTGGAAAGCTGTCGGGCCAGGTGGTCTCCCGGTCGAACTCCTAAAAATCGACCACCCGGCATTCGCCCAGCGCTTTCACAACATCCTTGTCAATGTTTGGTTAACAGGAGAAGTCCCTCAGCAATGGAAAGATGCGATCATCAAGGTCCTTCACAAAAAGAAGGATCGAACTGACTGCAACAACTATAGAGGGATTTCGCTTGTTGCCCACGCAGGCAAAGTGTTGTTGAAAATCGTCGCGTCCCGCCTCAGCAACTACTGCGAGACCGAGGAACTACTCCCCGAGGAACAGTGCGGCTTCCGCCCCGCACGATCAACGATTGATATGTTGTTCGTCGTGCGCCGGCTGCAAGAGCTCGGACGACAGAGGAAAATCCCCTTATACGTGTGCTTCATCGATCTGCAGAAAGCGTACGACTCTGTCGACCGAGAGCTGTTATGGAAGGTACTCACACGCTTTGGCGTACCAACCAAGATGCTGAGAATTATCCGTAATTTCCACGATGGCATGCGGGCTCGCGGGCGTACTGATGACGGCGAGCTCTCGGAATGGTTTGATGTCACGCAGGGGCTGCGGCAAGGCTGTGTACTATCACCCTTACTGTTCAACGTGTTCTTCGCTGCTGCGTTACACGTCGTACTAGTACGCTTCAGCCAAGACGAAGCCATTGTAAGGGATTTGGTCCAACTCTGGGAAGCTGGAGTAGTTCGAACAGGGAAGGAGGAGCCATTGGCGTGCGTGCGAAGGTCTGTATGGGGCATGTTGTACGCCGACGATGCAGGAATTGTCTCGAAGTCGGCTGAAGGGCTCGCAAAAATGATGACAGTCATCGTGACTGTTTTCGAAGCAGCAGGCCTCACGGTGTCGGAAAAGAAGACTGAGACAATGGTCCTACAAACACCAGACCGGACAACCCTCGCACCACCGCTCGTCATCGAAGCGGCAGGTCAGAGGTATAAGCAGACGGCCCAGTTCTTATACCTAGGCGGCGTTATCCACGAAAACGCTGACCTCTCGCTCGAAATCGACCGACGGATCCGCCTCATGCGAGCATGCCTCAAACGGTTCGGCCCGGAGTTGTATGATAGGACGACCGCCCCCCTTAGCCTTAAAGTCCGAATGCTGAAGGCCGAGGTGATTGAGACCCTGCTGTACGGGTGCGTGACGTGGGCCCTCAGAGCGGAACACTTTGCCAAGCTTCGAACGGCTCACCACCAAGTCCTGTTGCGAGTCATTGGCTTCCAGCGCCGACTTCATACTGACCATGCCACCCTCTCGTACGCGAAGGCCCTCAAGATGACACGTTGCGAGAGCATCGAAACGACCATTCGTAAACGGCGGCTCTTCTTTGCGGGGGGCGTGGCACGGCAAAGCAAGGAGCGATTACCCAATCGGGTAATGCTCGGGACGATAGCTGGTGGGGAGAACCCGAGACCAGGCGGACAGTGTAAGACTTGGCATAGATGCATAGTCGAAGACCTTAGGGAGTTCCGAGCCACCGAAGGGTCAACGGAAGTTGCCCCCTTGGTGTTTGGAGTTGAGACCGCGTTGTGGCCCACTGCAGCCAAAAAGGTGGGGAAGTGGTACCGGGGGATCCTTGAAGCAGCCGAACGGTTCATGGTGAGGTGGCACGAGGCTGAGGCTGAGATGAGTAGACAGCGCCGCGCATCCGCCGTGGATGGTGCCCAAGGGAACGGGGGGGGAGGGGGCAACAGGAGAAGTGGCATAAAGCCCGACCGAGGGAATGCGGAGAGGGGGGGGAACAGGAGGGGTAGAAGGGAAACGGCGGTAGACGAAAGTAGGAAGGAGATGGCAGACAGGGTAGCAAGGCACCAAGTCGACTAGGAAGTAGAATATGACCATACTACTAGTGCTACCAACTGGTGCAGCTGGCTCGAACGTGGTCTTTCCTTGTCTTCTCTTTTAGTTTTGTTTTTTTTCTTTCTTGCGCTGACTCTCCGTGATTTTCATTTCATTTTTTTTCTTCCTCTTCCTTTTCTGATTGATAAGCCGTACTCAAGGAGCCGTGTGGCGTGGTTGGAAGACGAACCTGCTCTGCTCGGCTCGTATTGTCTGACGCCAAGGGGCTGGGCATAGTTGACGAACGCAGGGCGGAGACGGCAGTTTGGGTAGCAAGGTACCAGGCGGATTAGCAGGGAGAACCTGGCTATACTACTCGTACCACAAGCTGCTGCCGCCACCTGGAAGGTGCTTTGGGCTTTGGTCTGCCTGTTATTTCCCCTTTGTTATTTTTCCTTGTTACTTTCTCCTTGGTTCTTTGTCTTACTCTGTTCACAAGCAGTGGTGTTTTTTTGTTATTTCTTCTTTTTTCCAGCTCGTTCTTTTTCAAGTGTTGGCCACCTCGCCTGCGGGGGGGGGGGCACGACAGATTGTTTCTCTTAGATTTTGCTTTCATTTTTCTTCTTTTTCTTTTTCGATTTGTCTACCTTGTTTTTGTTCTCTCTTTGATTGTTTCTTTTCGTTTTACTATTTCATAGATTGCGTATGTCGTGCCTGTCGTATTTAGTATGATGACATGGCTTTGCATTGCCCACTGCAGTTCACACTGCACACGTGGCAACGTAGTATCTCTGTGGCGTAGCTTTGTGACCACAGAACTTGTATCTCTTCTAGGATTGAAGAATCGGCACGGACACTGGTTGTGCTGGATGTCGACGGGTAGAAAGAACGGTTTAATGTGAAGAACACACACACACACTACGTAAAGCAGTACGTATTTTGTTTGCTTCTTTACTATTATTGCGTGCGCTTTTCTTTTGGAGCTTAAAACCCTTTTCATGGTATATTATAGTAGTACTACAGTATACTGCAGTATAGTACCGTTCCCGGGACAACCACGTGAAGTTGATAAACCATCGCTATTTTTTTCGCTCCCTTCGCGATGCGTCGCGTACAACCCACACTGCTGTAGTTGATAAACCATCGCTATTTTGTTTTGCTCCCTTCGCGATGCGTCGCGTACAACCCACACTGCTGTAGATTGGAGAGGTCGGTCAAAGAGCAGGCACACTTCCCCCCCCTCCCATTTTATTTTGTCATGTATTCAAATAAACCCTGCTTGGTGTGCGTCGGCACCTGTTGTTTAAAACTTCGTCGGTGACGCGTGGTATGGGCAAAAATTACCAACTGTATTTCCAATACTGTGAAAATGAATTTGGTCGCGAGCGTATTCAGTTGCCTGCCAGATTGTTGTTGTTGTTCTCACATTAACTCACAATTCAATGCAGTCCGTGGTCGCAGGACAGGCTCCAATAACTCTGGAGTGGAAGAAATACCTCAAGTAAAAACAGAGGCAAAAAAAAAACAAAAAACAAGCATACGCATTCCACCACTGCGGACACCAGGGAAGCAAAAAGGAGACTATTAATAGCAGACAAAAACCTAAAAAAAGATGATGAAGCTAAGCAAAACAAAAACAAAAACAAAACTAAAACAGACGCAGATAGCAAAACGCAAAAAAAAGGCAAAACGGACCATACTAACAAAGACACAAAGAGGTACAAACGGGAATGAAAGAAAAATGAAAAAAAAGAAGGGACAAAAAAGCGATAATCACGGGCGGGGGGGAAAGAAAATACCAAAGGCAGGCACTGGAGCATACAGACACGCAAAGTTGCCCAGATGGCACCATGCTAGTTACTTGGGTCCCAAAGAAAGGAGTGCATCATGACGATGATGGCCATAACCAGGCTTCAGTCTGTTGGGCAGACCGCCTCCCCTCCCCCCCCCCGCCATTCCCCCTCGTCCCCCTTTCGCCCCCCCCCTCTTCCCTGCCATTCTGCACACTCGCGTTGGCGTCAACGGCTGTGGTCGTGGTTGCAGCTATTCTATGCCGTTCTGCCGATGACTCCTTCTCATCTGTATGCCATTTCCGCATGAAGGCCTCCGCCCCTTCCTCGACCCGTTGGAACCATCTGCCGGCTTTCTGTGCTGCCTCGCGCCACCCTTCGAGCTTGATGCCGAACTCCTTGAGGTCCTCCTCAAGGTACCTCATCCAGTCCCACTCCTGTCCTCCGGAGTAACCCTTACCCCCAACCATCTCCCCAAACATCACCCTCCTCGGCAGACGCTCCTCTCCCATTCGTGTCACAAAGCCCGCAAACAAGAGCCTACGTCTGCGTACCGTCGTCTCAACGCTTTCAGATGTTGTCCTGAGAAGCGCGCTAGCATAGGATAGAATGTGGTCTTCGCGCTTTCGTTTTCGCCACCCGATGCATCGGAGGAGCATCTTGTGGTGGACCTCCCGTAGCCTACCGTAATCAGTCTTGCTCGGGCTCCAAGTAACGCAACCGTAGAGCAACGTTTCGATCACCTCGGCTCTCAGCATTCGCACCTTCAGGCGTAGGCGCACACCCGGGCGGTCATAAATTTCCATCTTATACCGTCCGAAGCATGCCCATGCCCTCTGGAGTCGACGCGTTACCTCGACACTTCTGCCCGTCCAATCTGCGCTGATAGCCCCGCCCAGATACACAAACTCGGTCGTTTGTTTGTACACTTGGCCGGCGGCGGTGACGGTGAACGGCACGTTCCCCCCATCTTTCGTTTGCAGACGCATTATCTCCGTCTTGGCCTCCGAGACCGTCAGGCTGAAAGCGGCACATGCAGACACGATCACCGTCATCATCCTCTCCAGGCCGTTGGGTGATCTCGATACTATGCCTGCATCGTCGGCATAGAGCATAGCCCACAGTGTCTGGGCCTCTTTATCATTCCCCTGTCCGTCGGCGTGCCCGACCCGTGCCTTCCCCCTCTTCTTCTTCTTCTTCTCCTGCTTTTGTTGGAGTTGCACCAAGCTGTCCGTGATGGCTTTATCAGCAGCGAAACGTTTTTCCGCCACACGCAGCACCGCTGTAAAAAACATGTTGAACAACAATGGCGCGAGCACACACCCTTGCCGTAGGCCCTGTTTCACGTCGAACATATCTGAGCACTCGCCGTCATCCAGCCGCACGCATGCTCGCATGCCGTCGTGGAATTGGCGGATAACGGTGAGCATTCTAGGTGGCACCCCAAAGCGAGCCAAGACAGCCCACAGGAGGGTTCGGTCGACGGAGTCGTAGGCTTTGGTGAGGTCGACAAAGCACATGAAGAGCGGAGTGTCCTTCTTCCTTGCCAATTCCTGCCAGCGTCGCACCACGAACATCATGTCGACCGTCGATCGTTCGGGCCTAAAGCCACACTGCTCCTCCGGCAGGATGCCTTCCCGTTCGCAAGAGTCGCTGAGTCGGCGCGCGATGACTTTGAGGAGCACTTTGCCGGCATGCGCGACTAGGGAAATGCCACGATAGTTACCACACTCCGTCCTGTCTTTCTTCTTGTGCAGCACCTTAATCGTTGCATCCTTCCATTGCTGCGGCACGACCCCTCCCCTCCACACAGTGACGATAATCTCGTAGAAGCTTCCCAAGGTGTCCGAGTCTCCCTCGTCGGCCAGGACCTTCAGAAGTTCAGCTGGGAGACCATCAGGCCCAACCGCCTTGCGGTTCGCCATCGCCCTGATCGCGTCTTCCACCTCGTATCTAGACGGGACGTCGTCCAGCGGACTGCACGAGGGCCAGACCTTGAGCTCATCGACGATAGTCGGATCGAGGGTCGATGACCTTGTGTTTAGCAGCTTATGGAACCACCTTACCCATCGTTCCCGGATGAGGCCTATGTCTCGTAGTAATCTACCTTCCTCGTCCCTGATGTACTGCGAATGGAAAGTCCTCTTTCCTTCCACATTCATCCCCTTAAGGTGCTTGTAGAACCCAAACTGATCACCTTCTTGGATACGCCTTTCGAGTTGACGGACGTATTCCTCGAAGAACTTCTGCACTCCGTCCGTCCTCGCACGTTTGAGCTGTTTAGTGGCAATCTTCACAGCTTTTCGCAGATTTTTGTCTTCCGGGTTAGCACGTAGTTGCGTCCTCGCATTTTCCTTCTCCTGCCATCGTGAGTGCACCTCTGCTTTTACCTCTTCGGGCGTACACCAGCCCAGCGGCCCTTGTTTTCGACTGGTATAACCGTATAGTGAAACCCGGCTACATACCACAAAAAAAAAACTTAGTTCGAAAGTGATGTTTTTGGGCATGTTCTTTGGATTATTATTCCGTCAAACTTCAACAGTGACGCGTTGTATGTACGTGTAGCAGTACGTACGGGCTGGACCGAAATATTAAACTCGTTTTTTTCGGGACGTCTCGCTTCTTTTTTTTCGGGCTGTGCTTCCGTCTGTGCCGGGAAGTTTTTCCTCCTTCCCTTTGGAATATATTTCATAGACTGGGCTTTTATCATATGGGTGTCGTTCTGACACTAACTATTAATACCTCATCGCCACAACACACAAGTACGTCGCCATTTGGCTCCCCCGAAAAACCCTCTACAGCCAAAAAGCGCCCTCTGGAGGGGAAATTCACCTATTTACAGTATTTTATTTCTTGTGGCCTACCTGGTATCATGGTCAGTGACTGGTTCTTCGTGCACAATGAAAACAAATATTTAGTTCGATACTAATGTGTATCGGACGTTCCATCGCGTTTTTTTGTGGGGGGGTAGACCAACCCCCGAAAGTACTCTCTGCAGTATTCCAGTCTTGGGGAAAAACCTTTTTGCTCCCTCGCGAGGCGTTGCGTGCATCTCACTGCTGCTGTAGATCCGCCGTCGGTCACAGAGTAAGCACTCCCCCCCCCCCTCCTTTTATTGTCAAGAACGTATTTAAAAGGAACTCTGCCGTGTGTGTCATCATCGCTATTATCACTATAATATTACTCTTAATAATTAATTAATGAACAACTACCGAGTACGTACCAGGCACTACGCAGAATTGAATACTTCTTCTGAGAAGTAGTGATAGTTGTTGTTGAAATTTCTGTACGTATCAAGCAAAACCTGGCCGACCACGCCCGCTTATTTTTTCTGGAGCTTTCGTTGTCGGTGTTTTCTTTCTGACGAAAGACTGACTTTGTTTTGAACGAGGGCTTCTCTTCCGGCGTTATTCCTGAAGCGCGCTGTGGGTTGGATTTTAGGGGGCAATGGAAAACCATAGTTTTTTCTGTTGACTTTCACTTTAATATAGCCGCAGTGCGTAAATACTTTCTCCATTTAAGTCCTGTCGTGGATTGTTCGGGGCGAGAAAATGTCATGTCTCCCCCACCAACAGTATAATATTATACCTGGTACATCTTAATGGCTTCGGCCTTCGTCCATGATTGTTATTGTGTTTGTCGAGGTTGATCGGGGGTTTCTCTCTTTTGTCGCTATTATAGCTCAAAAGCGCTCTGCGGGTTGGGTTTCAGGGGACACTTGATTGCCGCAGACAGTAGATTAGTCTGCGTTACTTACCTGTAGTGGGTTGTACGGGACGGGCAAATATCATACCATCCGCTCGAACGGTTCTGGCCTTCTTCGATTGTTTTTTTTTGTCGATGTTGATCGAGGGTTTCTCTTTGTTGTCGATATTACCGAAGAGCGTTGTGGGTTGGGATTTAGGGGATACTAAAAAGTAAAAAAAAAACATTTTTTTCTTTTTCTGCCGCAGAACGTAGATTAGTCTACTTTCTCTGCCGCGGGTTGTATGGGACAAGATGATCACATGCCCTCCCCCCAAACGGTGTATTCCACCTCCTCGGCTTTGGCTTTCTGGGATCCGTCCCAGCGGAACGTAGACAGAACGTCGGATAGTGGAGGTTGATTCCCCATTACCTTTCGTCGTGGGCTGTACGGCACAAGATACATTATCATACTTTTTCCCACGGACGGTATATGATGCATTATCATGGCATAATATTATATTTCGATTGCCGTTGTTCATTCGTATCTGATTCAGGCGAGGATTCTCAGTTGCCGATGGTGCTTCTTACGGGTCGCTTTGTACACATTGGTGGAGAGATTTTCGGCATGGTGCGAAGGTGGTGTGCGGCAGAGTCTAGGGAAGAAAACAATGTTGTTTGATGGTTTTGTCATCGAGTACGGGAACATCCAATGCGTCAGGGACCAATCATATTCCAACCAGGACAGGTTTTTCGAAGAATTCGTAGCATTTCAGCCTCAACGGGCCCATGGCATCGTAAACTGCCGTTTGGAGTTCTTAGCTTCGTCGCTTTGCGTGGCAATGGCTTCGTCCGCGGCCTTTTCGTCGACACTTGGCATCGTAAACTGCCGTTCATATTTATTTGTTCGTTCCGTGCGGGCCTTAGCTTCGTCGTTGCGTGCGGGCCTTTTTAGCTTCGTCGGCGGCCCTTCGCTGGGGCTTAGCTTTGACCCTTGGCATCGTAAACTACCGTTTGCAGTCATTGTGTGCGGGTCTTTGCTTCGTCGTTGCGTGCGGGCATTGGCTTCGTCGCGGCCTGAATAGGCCGTCGGCGAAAGCCCCCTTGTAGATATATATAACATTAGTCGGATTTGTTACGATCGCTCACGGACCTGCGTTGCCCTTAGCTCGCCCTCTCAGCGCTTGCGGGACCGCCGATCGGATTCACCCCGCTCCCTTATCGTCTTGCTCTCAGCCTTGCCCTGCGTCCGGGGGATCGGCGGGACGTTGCCCTCGAAGTTTCGCTGCCTTTTGTTCTCGGGCTGTGCTTATTATACGTCTGTGCCGGGGAGTTTTGGATGTTTCAAGCTTCCCCTAATAATTTTGATTTACCTCCGATCGTCTTGCCGACTCCCTGTCTTTGACGTCCTGCGACTTCTGGAGTGGAATCGTATCTCGCGTGTCTCCGAGTTCGTGTGCTTTTCGTATTGTCGCCGTTCGTTGTGCGCGTAACGTCGGGGTCGCTTATCCCAAAGGTTTTGTTTTCCATTTTCACTACCACCGCTGTTCAAGAGCAACTAACTGCCACCGGCGTGCACGTACGTACGGAGGATTACATACATACTATATACCTCTTCTGAGCAGCAGTGAGAGTGGGGCAATTGAGTACGCAGCAAAAACACTTAATTTAACATCTATCCACTAGGGTTACATACATACTTCTTCTGAGCAGCAGTGACAGTTGTTCAAACTACACATCAGCAGTGCGTAGCAAAGCCTACTTTTGATCGCCGGCGAGAAGAATTATTCCTATCACGGAGTGTTTTCTGTGTTTGTCGTATATGTATATATGTGTATGTTCTTTCCTCGATTTCGACTCCCCGAGTGAAGAAAATAACCAACTCCCCGTACATTCGATGACCCTCGCCCGTTCTCTCCGTTCAAGCATGCCAACGATTCCATATCTGTGTGCTGCTGCAGCAGCTGTCGTGCATACATGTATATGCTGCTTCGTAATATGTGTGACGTTCCTTCGATGCCTTCGCGTAATTTGTGGGGGGGGGAGACTAACCCCTTAGGTACTGCAGCTGGTCCCGTGTTGGGACAAAGACCACTCTAAACCCATGCGGTAGTAGCACAGTCCCGTTCTGGGGGGAAACACATGGCATTAGAGTGGTGTATCCCCAAAACGCCACTGCAGTACTAAATAAAGGGGTTGTTATTGGCTTGACCTATTTAGAACAGCAGTCCCGTTTTGGGGACAAACCATTCAAATTCCGAGTAGTTTGTCCACCAACGGGACTGCGGCTGCGGTTCTAAAAGGGTTCAAGTCCGAGGGACCAACATGAAACTCATTTTTTTCGGGACGTACGTGTTATTTGATCAGGTACGCAACAATCTATGCAGCAGTACAGTAGTGGTGTCCCCCGTCTTCTTCCCACTTTCCTTCAGTCTCAAAAGGAACACTGCCTTGTGTGCATTACTACTATAATACTACTGCAGTACAGCAGCGCCAGGACTCGTGGTGTGTGTTGTGCCTTTGTGTCCTGCGTGTTGGTGTTTGGGGGGAGATTAACCCTTTTAGTACTACTGCAGTTCCGTTTTGCCACTTTTGCTCCCATCATCGATGCGTCGTGAGAAACATATAGTGGTACCTTTATTCCCGTACGAGTAATTACTTCAGGTTTTCTCTTTCCCTTTGGAATATATTTGATAGACTGGGCTTTTAGAATATTCGTGTTGTTGTTCAGACAGTAATTCATCGCCACAATACCATGCAGCCCGTGGTCGCAGTATACGGTTTTGATCAAATAAATACGGGCGCGCATCAACTTCTTTTTTTTTAACTTCTTTCTTCGATTACATTCGGCACTCGTGGTGTGTGTTGTGCCTTTGTTTGTGTCCTGCGTGTTGGTGTTTGGGGGGAGATTAACCCTTTTAGTACTGCAGTTCCGATTTGCCACTTTTGTTCCCTCCTTCGATGCGTCGCAAAAAACAGAGACTGGTACCTTTATTTCCGTACGAGTAATTACTTCAGGTTTTCTCTTTCCCTTTGGAATACATTTATTTATAGACTGCTGTGGGCCTTTACAATATTATTGTCGTTGTTTTGACATGAACTCATCGCCACAATACCATGCAGTCCGTGGTCGCAGTCTACGGTTTTGATCAAAAGTACGGACAAGTGTTACTGTCAGGTCCCCTGTACCAACATTCCACACATATATATATGTGGAAACCCCTTGGTTCGACGTCACCGGAGCCCAAGGCGTCCGTCCCCTCAAAAGGGGCTCGCGTCCCCCGACAGGGCTAAAACACCCCGACGGGCTTTTGTCCTTGTCTCCTTATCCGCTTAGGGCGTAGTGTCCCCTACTATACCGCGGACCACCATGTCGACGCACTGAGACGGCGGGCGGGTGTGCTCGTTCACACCCCCCTTGTCACTCTTTGTCTGTCTCGTCCTGTTGTCCGAGCTACACAGCTTGCCCATCCTTTTGCTGTTTACACGAGTTGACCTCGGCGCGTAACGCCGAAGGCCGTGGTGCTCGTAACACCCGCGCAGCATATAGAAGCTTAGGCCCTACTAAGATTGGCGTCGACGGCAGTCGTTTTTTCTGACCATCCCCCACGGCAAGATTGTACTGTAGTTGTCGAACCGAAAATAGTGTCGGCGGAAGATATCGCGGCGGACAAAGGTCTCGCCGCATTCGAAAAAATTATTGTCGCGCGAACGTTGGCCACCTGGAGTGCTACTGATGGTTCAGTAGTAGCCCAAGTCGCCAACCCATCCTCGGATGGTGTCGCCTTACCAGTCCACTTGTGCCTGGGCTCTGTCCTTTCCGTATCAATCGTGTCCCCCGACCAACTACATGTGAACGCTGTCGCGCATTCCCCCACGTCACCCTCTGAGATCCACAGCGCAAAATCTGAGCTGGAAGGTCCGTTGTCAAAAGCGTTCGAAAATACAACGCTCACCCCTGTCCAAAAAGACGATGTTCTCACACTGTGCGCAAGATATCAAGGTTGTGTTCGGTAAGGTACATACCGAGGCGTACCAGCGGTAATGTACTTCCGGTATACCGGTACCGAGAAGTTCGGTACCTTCGGTATGATCTCCATACCGGTACCGAGGACTTCGGTACGTTCGGTACGAGGTCCATACCGGTACCGGGAAGTTCGGTACGTTCGGTACGCAGTTCGTACCGGTACCGGTGGTGCCGGTACAACAATCCGTACCGGTAACGAGATGTTCGGTATGTTCGGTATGATCTCCATACCGGTACCGAGAAGTTCGGTACGTTCGGTACGAGGCCCATACCGGTACCGGGAAGTTCGGTACGTTCGGTACGTCGTCCGTACCGGTACCGAGCATACCGGTAGTTCGGTACGATGTTCATACCGGTACCGAGCGTATACCAGTACCGAGAATACCGGTACCGGGATGATCGGGAAGTTAGGCATGGTATTCACCCGATACCGCCACACACTCACAGCACCAGCAGCACAGCCGTAGCCTCTTCGCTCGGTACACTACCCTCTTCGCTCGGTACACTGGCGCGTGCCAGCCGCCTCATGAGCGCCGCATCAACCCCCGCCAACCACGATGCCCCCGCTGCTGGCGGGGGGGGCAACAACGAGGCACCCGCCGCTGGCGACCAAAGCTCATCATCGCCAGTGCCGGCGCCAGCACCTTCGGAGGCAGGAGTTGTTGTCGTGGATGGTGGAGGAGGCACGGGCGTGCCAGTGATAGGGCCTGCTCCCATCTACGACAGCGCAACGAACACAGAGAGAGAAGTGCCGGCGGAGAGACTCAAAGCTATCGATGAGTTTGTGGTGCCGGAGGGGTATCGGAGGGAAGGGACGCGTGAGGCCTCTTTCTTGTACTCGCTCGGTGTGTACGTTGAGCCGATAGATTCGAAAAGCAAGGCCTGCCGGTACTACTGCTTGGCGAGCGCACCGTGCCGTTCGAAGAAACACACGGTACCCTGCGTCATGCATTTTGAAATTGACATTTTGGGCGGGCAATATGAGAGACGCTCCGCACACACACACCACCGGTATCGCCGGTATCACCGGTACCGGTACCGGTACGGGCTTCCATACCATACCGAGAAGTTCGGTACCTTCGGTATGATCTCCATACCGGTACCGAGGACTTCGGTACGTTCGTTACAAGGTCCATACCGGTACCGGGAAGTTCGGTACGTTCGGGACGCAGTTCGTACCGGTACCGGTGGTGCCGGTATAACAATCCGTACCGGTACCGAGATGTTCGGTATGTTCGGTAAGATCTCCATACCGGTACCGAGAAGTTCGGTATGTTCGGTACGTCGTCCATACCGGTACCGAGAAGTTCGGTACGTTCGGTACGATGTCCGTACCGGTACCGAGCATACGGGTACCTTACCGAACACAACCTTGCAAGATATCGTCCTGTTTTTTCCCTGTTAATGTCAGAGCTAGGCCGCTGTACCACTGCGGAAGCAACCTTTCCTCTCCCCACTAATACCCGAGCCGTAGACCGGCCCCCGTACCGTTCCAACCCTCGTACGTCCGGCGTCATTGAAAAATGTGTACATGACATGCTCGAGTGGGGCATCATCGAAAAACGTCCCAGCCCCTGGGGAAGTCCGGTCACGATAGTCGCGAAGAAAAATGGCAGTCCACGTTTCTGCGTCGACTACCGCCACACCCTCAACCGCCACATCGTCCGGAAGAGCTGGCCCCTGCCGAACCTCGAAACCTGTCTGGACGCCGTAGGCATCGCCGCTTTCATCTCTGTCGCGGACATCCTCAGCGCGTTCTGGCAGCTCCCCGTGGATGAAGATCACATCGAACGGACGGCATTCGTGACACCCAGCGGCAAGTACTGTTTTCTTCGTATGCCATTTGGAGTATGTAACGCCCCTTGGCTATTTCAACATATGATGTCTCTGACTTTAGGTCATCTGGGTCCCGATACAGGTATTCTTTCATACATGGACGATATCATTGTCTTAAATTCGACGTTCGAAACCCACCTCGCGTCTCTTGAACAACTGTTCGCAGCATTGCAAGCAGCTGGCCTCACACTAAAACCGTCTAAAGTTCAGTTTGGTCAGAAAGAAATCGAATATCTGGGCCACGTCATTTCAGCGAAAGGTATTTCAGTAAGTACCGACCGCATTCAGGCAATAACTCAGTTGCCGACGCCCACATGCATCAAAGACCTTCGGTCAGTCCTCGGCATGGTCAATTTTGTCCGGCGTTTTATCAAAGATTATGCGGAAATCACCGCACCCCTAGTACTACTCACTGGGAAAGATTTTGTCCTAAAAAGCCGATTTAAAAAAGCTTCGAGCACTGAACAAGATAATGCTTTCGAACGCATCAAACGCGTTCTGTCTTCAGCCCCTGTCCTCCACTTCCCCGATTTTTCGCGGGAGTTTGTTGTCCATACCGATACCTCTGAACTTGGCGCTGGCGCTTTCCTTCCACAGCCCACCCCCGACGGAAAATATTTAGAGATTATCGCGTATTACAGTCACCGGTTTTCTAAAAGCCAACGCCATTATAGCGCAACAATGAAAGAATGCTGCGCGGTTGTCTGGGCGTTCGTCCACTGGCGTCCGTACCTCTGGGGACGACACTTTACATGTTGCACCGACCACCAAGCGCTAGTCTACTTGTACCAAATGCAAGACACCAGCAATATGTTAACACGCTGGTCAATGGCCCTTCAAAACTACGACTTTACCGTGCAACACGTCCCAGGACGACTCAACGTCGTCCCGGACGCCCTGTCTCGCGTATTTAGCGAAGTCGGCGGAGAACACATCCCTTCCGAACCCCGACTTGCCGCGATCTGTCGGAATGTGCCGGATAACCAGCCATTCCACCCACCCGCCCCTCGCGATTACGAAGTGTCCGCGCGCAACCTAGACGAAATAGCGCCCGTAGAAAGTGATCGCGAATTATTCGCGAGTGCGGTGTCTGTCTTCCCAACTATCGATGTCCCTGAGCTACTGGAAGCTCAAACAGAAGAATTTGGACCGTACTTTGATTATCTCAAGCTACCAAAATCAGCACCAGTCCCGTCAAAACAATCGGAGCATACCATGAGCCATTTCTTCCTCCAAGAGGAACTACTTTACCGTTCGTACCTTCCCGGTCACCTACGTAGACGTAGTGACTCTCGGGATCAACTTGTCGTACCTACGTCACTCCGAAAGTTGGTAGTAAATTCTTGTCATGACCTTCCCGCGTCGGGTGGTCATTTAGCTTTCAAGGGCACCTTTGACAAGGTCCGTGACCGGTTCTGGTGGCCCACCATGCACGCCGACGTGCAGAAACCTGTCGATAGCTGCTTGTCTTGTCAACACCGCAAAACGTCCCGGCGTCCCCCCAAATTACCTGTCGGAACCCGGCCAGTAACACGTTCTTTCCAATGCGTCGCAGTTGATCTAGTGGAATACAAGTCTACGTCGAAAGGCAACCGATATATCCTCTCGGTGATCGATCATCTCACCCGTTTTGTCATTTTAATAGCCATCAAAAATAAAGAGGCCACCACGATCGCACGAAATCTTGTCGAACGTGTGTTTTCTGTATTCGGTCCCCCAGAAACGTTACATACCGGTAGCGACCAAGGCCTCGAGTTCGAGAACCGCCTTGTTAAAGAGTTGCAAAAGGTTTTTGGATACAAGAAAACTCGCACCGCCGCCTACCGTCCCCAAGGAAATTCTGTCCTAGAGCGCGTGCACAGTACGGTTCATAATATGGTAGCTATGTATAGCACCTTAGCATGTGACAACTGGGCAGAGCTGCTACCGTTTGTCCAGCTCGCCCATAACACGGCGTACTCTTCCACACTCGAAGAGACCCCCCATTATCTCATGTTCGGACGCGCCGCCGTACTACCTGTCGATCTCATTCTGGGCGTGCCAGCCACGACCCTTCCCCAGTCCCAACTCGATTACTCACGCCGCACGGTCGAAAACTTACAGCTGGCATACGAGTTGGCCCGCCGTAATCTCAAAGAACGAGCGGATAAGCAAGCAACATCGAATGAGAAATTGTCATTCCCGAGTTTCACCACCGGCGACCAAGTCTTAATACATCGCCCGTATCACGAAACCGACGGCCCTAATCCCAAGTTATATAGCCCTTGGCACGGCCCTTACACTGTCAGAACAAAGCTTTCTCCCGTCATATACCGGGTCACCAAAGATGGTGCAACCACGGAAACCACTGTCCATCTAGGTCGTATGAAAAAATACATTGTCCCTGCCTCGTCCCCTGTCCCGGACCAGGTACCTGGATGCTCTTGACGATATGTTCCTCGGAACACAACTCCCTATCCCCGATCTAGAAGGCTCAGAGACCAAAGTGTCTATCGGACCGTTCACTGTGGAGGAAATAGACGGGCATAAACGAGGAGTAGGAGCCGCTTCGCTTGCAAATTTTCAATATCACCTCAAGCTGAAAGACTACCCCCCTCAGCTGGGTGTGTGGCGTCATTTTAGGGTAATCCCACAATGTCGGGAAATGGTACAATCTTACCGCGCTGCACTCTTGTCTCAGAATCCAGCAGCTTTCGACCCACCTAAAAGACAGCCACGTCCGTAGCCACATTGTCACCGAACACTGATTTTATGTTATCAAATTGGACCTGTCCTGTGCACACATTTTTATTTTTTTAATCTGTCCCCGTCAGTTTTCGCAACCACTGACCTAAGCCCGTGTTCCGTTCTATCTATAGTCACGTCACTTTTACCAGCATGCAGTGACCCTAGTGTGTTGTCCTACGCCGTTGTCATTTTTTTTTTTTTTTTTAATCTGTATTTTTTCTGTCGTGTAGACGTGTCTCTCCACGTCGGGCTCCGATACCCACATGGCTAGAGGGCTCAGTACCAAGCACCTCCCCCTCTATTTTCGTACATACTACGCCCCTATTATTCACCACGGGCGCATATATATATACCTGGTACATATCACTTTGTTTTTGTATGCGTTGTACACACACACGTTGTGTTTTCTGTCATGATTTGACCCAGTGATATTAACGACCTCACTGTATCTAAGTGCGCAACATATAATACACCGTCCCGGTAACCCACACCACTCGTCACGGAAGCGCACAAGTCAAAATAATCATTAACGTCGCTATTTCAGTCCTATTTTCTTCGACTGTTTCAGTCGTCCATTTAATTCTCGGAGCAGACCTCTACGCTATACAGCCTCCGATAGAGCGACGTGTGCCCGCTCGAGATAGCATGACCACGGATTCGTCTCGACAACCATCCGGGAGCATACTCCCTCGACTAGGGGTACTCATATACACCATACAATCTGTCCACTCACATTGTCCCGTCGTTCGCCCTCGATAAAATATACTTGTGTATATTTGAAGTCCACGACGTCTGAGTGCCAGCCATGTTTTTTGTCTCAAATACCGCGCCGTTCGGCACACGCGCCTGTATGACCGTGCTTTGTCGGTTAGCATCAAAATGTCGGCCACGATGCCACCCCCAGTTGCCAAGCACTCCCAATGTCAGGATTACCACCATAAAGTTCATGCCATGACCAGTACGCGTAATTTTTATTTTTTTGTCTGTCACATATATCTCGAGCCCTGCAGGCCGCAGCGCACCAACAATGTCAGAGCGCTGCCGCGTTTCGTTGCCGCAATACCTGCGAAGTGAGCATATATAACTGTCAATGTCCACAGTCCATCCTGACCCACCTCGTGTGACCTAAAAAACCTGAGCGCGTAAAGCCTATATTGGTTTATTTTATTTCTTCTGTCAATGGTACAGGTCACATTCGATTATTACACGAATGTCTTGCAATAGTTATAGTGTGATGGACATGCTATACGTTGCACTTGTCCTCCTCGTTGTCATTGTCGGAGCTTATCACACAATGTTAGATCCAGGGCAACTACCCTCCTGTCACGTTACTTAAGTTTCGTGGAGTAGTATTCGACACCACAAAAACTGGGGGGTGATGTTACTGTCAGGTCCCCTGTACCAACATTCCACACATATATATATATGTGGAAACCCCTTGGTTCGACGTCACCGGAGCCCAAGGCGTCCGTCCCCTCAAAAGGGACTCGCGTCCCCCGACAGGGCTAAAACACCCCGACGGGCTTTTGTCCTTGTCTCTTTATCCGCTTAGGGCGTAGTGTCCCCTACTATACCGCGGACCACCATGTCGACGCACTGAGACGGCGGGCGGGTGTGCTCGTTCACACCCCCCTCGTCACTCTTTGTCTGTCTCGTCCTGTTGTCCGAGCTACACAGCTTGCCCATCCTTTTGCTGTTTACACGAGTTGCCCTCGGCGCGTAACGCCGAAGGCCGTGGTGCTCGTAACACCCGCGCAGCATATAGAAGCTTAGGCCCTACTAAGACAAGTATCAACTTTTATTTTGAACTTCTTTCTTTGATTACATTCGTCACACGTGACATGTGTTCCGTCATAGGTAGGTGGATACCATCTCGCCAAACGGTTACGGACCGATATTTCTTCTGAGCAGCATTGAGAGTTTAGTTGTAAAAACTACAGCAGTACGTAGCAAAGGCAACTTTTGATAGCCGGAGAGAAGAACTATTCTTATCACGGAGTATTTTGGGTATTTGTCGTGGAGGTATCATAGCTGTATGTTCTTTCCTCGGTTTAGTCTCCCCGAGTGAAGTAAATTAATAACTCCCCGTACATTCTTTGCCCCTCACCCGTTCTCTCTGTTCAAGCATGCCGACGGCTCAATTCTATTGCTCGCCTTTTTTGTTTTCAAGCTTACCAACGATTGAATATCTGTGTGCTGCTGCAGCAGCAGCTGTCGTGCATACATATACTTGCTGCTTCGTAATAGGTATGACGTTCCTGCGATGCCTCTCGTGTAATTTGGAGGGGGGGTGTAGACTTACCCTTTAGTTTAGGTACTACTGCAGTTAGTCCCGTGTTGGGACAAAAAACACTTTAATTTCATGTGGTAGTAGCAAAGTCCCGTTCTGGGGGATACCAACCCGGCGGGTGATAGTAAACACGCCCACTACGTAAAGCAGTACGTATTTTGCTTGCTTCTTTACTATTGCGTGTGCTTTTCTTTTGGAGCTTAAAACCCTTTTCATGATATATTATAGTAGTACTACAGTATACTGCAGTATAGTACCGTTCCCGGGACAACCACGTGAAGTTGATAAACCATCGCTATTTTTTTTTGCTCCCTTCGCGATGCGTCGCGTACAACCCACACTGCTGTAGTTGATAAACCATCGCTATTTTGTTTTGCTCCCTTCGCGATGCGTCGCGTACAACCCACACTGCTGTAGATCGGAGAGGTCGGTCAAAGAGCAGGCACTCCCCCCCCCTCCCATTTTATTTTGTCGTGTTTTCAAATAAACCCTGCTTGGTGTGCGTCGGCACCTGTTGTTTAAAACTTCGTCGGTGACGCGTGGTATGGGCAAAAATTACCAACTGTATTTCCAATACTGTGAAAATGAATTTGGTCGCGAGCGTATTCAGTTGCCTGCCAGATATAACCGTATAGTGAAACCCGGCTACATACCACAAAAAAAAAAACTTAGTTCGAAAGTGATGTTTTTGGGCATGTTCTTTGGATTATTATTCCGTCAAACTTCAACAGTGACGCGTTGTATGTACGTATAGCAGTACGTACGGGCTGGACCGAAATATTAAACTCGTTTTTTTCGGGACGTCTCGCTTCTTTTTTTTCGGGCTGTGCTTCCGTCTGTGCCGGGAAGTTTTTCCTCCTTCCCTTTGGAATATATTTCATAGACTGGGCTTTTATCATATGGGTGTCGTTCTGACACTAACTATTAATACCTCATCGCCACAACACACAAGTACGTCGCCATTTGGCTCCCCCGAAAAACCCTCTACAGCCAAAAAGCGCCCTCTGGAGGGGAAATTCACCTATTTACAGTATTTTATTTCTTGTGGCCTACCTGGTATCATGGTCAGTGACTGGTTCTTCGTGCACAATGAAAACAAATATTTAGTTCGATACTAATGTGTATCGGACGTTCCATCGCGTTTTTTTGTGGGGGGGTAGACCAACCCCCGAAAGTACTCTCTGCAGTATTCCAGTCTTGGGGAAAAACCTTTTTGCTCCCTCGCGAGGCGTTGCGTGCATCTCACTGCTGCTGTAGATCCGCCGTCGGTCATAGAGTAAGCACTCCCCCCCCCCCCTCCTTTTATTGTCAAGAACGTATTTAAAAGGAACTCTGCCGTGTGTGTCATCATCGCTATTATCACTATAATATTACTCTTAATAATTAATTAATGAACAACTACCGAGTACGTACCAGGCACTACGCAGAATTGAATACTTCTTCTGAGAAGTAGTGATAGTTGTTGTTGAAATTTCTGTACGTATCAAGCAAAACCTGGCCGACCACGCCCGCTTATTTTTTCTGGAGCTTTTGTTGTCGGTGTTTTCTTTCTGACGAAAGACTGACTTTGTTTTGAACGAGGGCTTCTCTTCCGGCGTTATTCCTGAAGCGCGCTGTGGGTTGGATTTTAGGGGGCAATGGAAAACCATAGTTTTTTCTGTTGACTTTCACTTTAATATAGCCGCAGTGCGTAAATACTTTCTCCATTTAAGTCCTGTCGTGGATTGTACGGGGCGAGAAAACGTCATGTCTCCCCCACCAACAGTATAATATTATACCTGGTACATCTTAATGGCTTCGGCCTTCGGCCATGATTGTTATTGTGTTTGTCGAGGTTGATCGGGGGTTTCTCTCTTTTGTCGCTATTATAGCTCAAAAGCGCTCTGCGGGTTGGGTTTCAGGGGACACTTGATTGCCGCAGACAGTAGATTAGTCTGCGTTACTTACCTGTAGTGGGTTGTACGGGACGGGCAAATATCATACCATCCGCTCGAACGGTTCTGGCCTTCTTCGATTGTTTTTTTTTGTCGATGTTGATCGAGGGTTTCTCTTTGTTGTCGGTATTGCCGAAGAGCGTTGTGGGTTGGGATTTAGGGGATACTAAAAAGTAAAAAAAAAACATGTTTTTCTTTTTCTGCCGCAGAACGTAGATTAGTCTACTTTCTCTGCCGCGGGTTGTATGGGACAAGATGATCACATGCCCTCCCCCCAAACGGTGTATTCCACCTCCTCGGCTTTGGCTTTCTGGGAACCGTCCCAGCGGAACGTAGACAGAACGTCGGATAGTGGAGGTTGATTCCCCATTACCTTTCGTCGTGGGCTGTACGGCACAAGATACATTATCATACTTTTTCCCACGGACGGTATATGATGCATTATCATGGCATAATATTATATTTCGATTGCCGTTGTTCATTCGTATCTGATTCAGGCGAGGATTCTCAGTTGCCGATGGTGCTTCTTACGGGTCGCTTTGTACACGTTGGTGGAGAGATTTTCGGCATGGTGCGAAGGTGGTGTGCGGCAGAGTCTAGGGAAGAAAACAATGTTGTTTGATGGTTTTGTCATCGAGTACGGGAACATCCAATGCGTCAGGGACCAATCATATTCCAACCAGGAAAGGTTTTTCGAAGAATTCGTAGCATTTCAGCCTCAACGGGCCCATGGCATCGTAAACTGCCGTTTGGAGTTCTTAGCTTCGTCGCTTTGCGTGGCAATGGCTTCGTCCGCGGCCTTTTCGTCGACACTTGGCATCGTAAACTGCCGTTTAAATTTATCTGTTCGTTCCGTGCGGGCCTTAGCTTCGTCGTTGCGTGCGGGCCTTTTTAGCTTCGTCGGCGGCCCTTCGCTGGGGCTTAGCTTTGGCCCTTGGCATCGTAAACTACCGTTTGCAGTCATTGTGTGCGGGTCTTTGCTTCGTTGTTGCGTGCGGGCATTGGCTTCGTCGCGGCCTGAATAGGCCGTCGGCGAAAGCCCCCTTGTATGTATATACAACTACATACTTAGATCACAACCCCTGAGCGTGCTCGGTTGGTGCATCCCTGGCCTCTCAGAGCTCCCACTTCCAAACCGCCTCCATTCATTACTTGCCGGACCTTTCCAGCAGTTCTTTGTTTTCTCGGTCATTTCTTCCTTTTTTCTTCTTTCGTTTCGTGTGCGTGCGTGTTCTCCGAGCACGGCATCGCGGGAGGACCCGGCACCGTCGCGGGTGCCAGCGGGTGCTGGCGGGTAGAGGGGGGGTTGCAAGGAGCGCGGTCGCCGCTTTCGTGTCTAGGCGTCGCGTGTGCCTCGAGACACGAGGGATGCATGAACGGGCTTTGTCTGGCTTCGATTTATGATTTTTGATAGAGTATAGACGAGTTTATAAAGGTCGTTCGGGAGGGCAAGATAATATTCAAGCGGCGCTTATTTTTGCGACCACGCTACAGTTAAAAGAAGGAGGTGTGCAGTTTGAACACCAACGTTATCAAGCTGGCGAACGACGGCCATGGTGAGCACCGGGCTTCACGCGGGGCGGGCGACGGGGCTGATTGTGGCAGAGAGTGATAAAAGCTTTAACCGGACCGAATCGGTAGCGAGGTGGTCGCGAGAGGGGCGGGCGGCGTACGAGGCTGAGAGAGAAACTCTTCTGTGTGATTTGTTTCTTTTCTTCTCTTCGACCAGGTGTAAGGTGTTTCAATCAGGCAGAAAAATATTGCACGAGAGGGGACGGGGATTTTTTTTCCTTTCCGAGGTTTCGGTTTAATTTTCATTGTTTTCGCTGCTGTGCCGTGCTGTGCTTGCGCTTTCTTCGTACATACCGTACAGACCTAGAGCATATCGAAAGAAGGAAATAAGTACAGACAGTAGTACGCTACCTGGGGTGTATGTACGTACGTACGACATCCGCGACGCGAAGCGTATACGTATGTGGCATCCAAGCTGACGTCGGAGCTGTTTTTTCCTGAAGCATGGCGGCGGGACTCTTGGCATTATCAAGTCGCAGGTTTGCAATCACGAATATTGAAAACACGAAACTCAGTAGTGGACCTCTGTTCGCTTCGCATAATTTGATGTACTTTTTTTTCTTCCTGAGCGAGCGTAGCGGGCGGCGTAGGCCGCCCGCGGAGCGAAGCGCCTTGTAATAGAACTCCATACTTAGATCACAACCCCTGAGCGTGCTCGGTTGGTGCATCCCTGGCCTCTCAGAGCTCCCACTTCCAAACCGCCTCCATTCATTACTTGCCGGACCTTTCCAGCAGTTCGTTGTTTTCTCGGTCATTCATTCCTTTTTTCTTCTTTCGTTTCGTGTGCGTGCGTGTTCTCCGAGCACGGCATCGCGGGAGGACCCGGCACCGTCGCGGGTGCCAGCGGGTGCTGGCCGGTAGAGGGGGGGTTGCAAGGAGCGCGGTCGCCGCTTTCGTGCCTAGGCGTCGCGTGTGCCTCGAGACACAAGGGATGCATGAACGGGCTTTGTCTGGCTTCGATTTATGATTTTTGATAGAGTATGTACGAGTTTGTAAAGGTCGTTCGGGAGGGCAAGATAATATTCAAGCGGTGCTTATCTTTGCGGCCACGCTGATGTTGAAAGAGGGAGGTGTGCAGTTTGAATACCAACGTTATCGAGCTGGCGAATGACGGCCACGGTGAGCACCTGGCTTCACGCGGGGCGGGCGACGGGGCTGATTGTGGCAGAGAGTGATAAAAGCTTTACCCGGACCGAATCGGTAGCGAGGTGGTCGCGAGAGGGGCGGGTGGCGTACGAGGCTGAGAGAGAATACGTTCTTTTCTTTTCTTCTTTTCGACCGGGTGTAAGGTGTTCCAATCAGGCAGAAAAGTATTACACGAGAGGGGACGGGGAATTTTTTTCCTTTCCGAGTTTTCGGTTTAATTTTCATTGTTTTTGCTGCTGTGCCGTGCTGTGCTTGCGCTTTCTTCGTACATACCGTACAGACATAGAGCATATCGTGCGAAGAAATTAAGTACAGACAGTAGTACCCTACCTGGGGTGTATGTACGTACGTACGACATCAGCGACGCGAAGCGTATATGTGGCATCCAAGCTGACGTCGAAGCTGTTTGTTCCTGAAGCATGGCGGCGGGACTCTTGGCATTATCAAGTCGCAGGTTTGCGATTACGATCCTTGAAAAAACGAAACTCAATCGTGGACCTCTGTTCGCTTCGCAAAATTTGATGTACTTTTTTCCTTCCTGAGCGAGCGTAGCGGGCGGCGTAGGCCGCCCGCGGAGCGAAGCGCCTTGTAGAACTACATACTTGGATCACAACCCCTGAGCGTGCTCGGTTGGTGCATCCCTGGCCTCTCAGAGCTCCCACTTCCAAACCGCCTCCATTCATTACTTGCCGGACCTTTCCAGCAGTTCTTTGTTTTCTCGGCCCTTTCTTCCTTTTTTCTTCTTTCGTTTCGTGTGCGTGCGTGTTCTCCGAGCACGGCATCGCGGGAGGACCCGGCACCGTCGCGGGTGTCAGCGGGTGCTGGCGGGTAGAGGGGGGGTTACAAGGAGCGCGGTCGCCGCTTTCGTGCCTAGGCGTCGCGTGTGCCTCGAGACACGAGGGATGCATGAATGGGCTTTGTCTGGCTTCGATTTATGATTGTTGATAGAGTATGTACGAGTTATGAAGGTCGTTCGGGATGGCAAGATAATATTCAAGCGGTGCTTATCTTTGCGACCACGCTGAAGTTGAAAGAGGGAGGTGTCCAGTTTGAGCACCAACGTTATCGAGCTGGCGAACGACGGCCACGGTGAGCACCGGGCTTCACGCGAGGCGGGCGACGGGGCCGATTGTGGCAGAGAGTGAAAAAAGCTTACCCAGACCGAATCGGTAGCGAGGTGGTCGCGAGAGGGGCGGGCGGCGTACGAGGCTGAGAGAGAAGCTCTTCTGTGCGTTTTTTTTCTTTTGTTCTTTTCGACCGGGTGTAAGGCTGGGTATTACGCAATTTTTTTTGAGTGATTGAAAAAGGCAGGAAGTCGGGTTTTTCACCGGCAAAAAGCCACACCAGATCGGTGCGCCATGTGCCGTCTTATCGTGATTTTGGTTTTATTTCATGGGAGAACTAATAAAACAGAACACAACCGACATTTTGAACTCCACGTGGACAACGACACGAACGAGAGTCGCTCACGCCGGGTTGGGCGATCAACCTTCACCACCAGCTCCTCGAAGGAAGCAGCGGAATGTGATCAACCTTCACCACCAGCTCCTCGAAGGAAGCAGCGGAATGTGGAACCCCCTGGGGAGCTGCGTAAGGGGTTTGCTAGTCGCTGGACCAGCAAGGAGCTCTCGCCTTCGCGGAGCATGAGCTGCTTGCGGCGGTCGTAGTAAAAAAAATACCGTTTGATTGTTTTGATACTGCTGCTGTAGTCTCGTCCTATTCGTTCCCAAAGTTTTGCCTCGAGCAGCTGCAGTTGGGCAGCCGCAAGGGACACGATGGTGGCCAAGGTACTGATGCCCTCCCTCTCCGTGGTGGCCGATGCACAAGTGTTGGAGCCCAGCTGTGTACAAGCGTAACCAAGCATGTAGCGTCGTGACCCGTCATGAACCCAGTCTATAACCTAGACAAAAATGTATAATGCCACCGAGGTCTAGTGCAAAGCCAAATTTTATCACTTTTAGAGTTCATCAGAAAAGGCTGCCAAAAAAATACTTTCATGGAATTTCAGGAGTGATAAAATCTCGGGGGAACATTTTTTCCACCAAACAGGCCCCATAAGACGTGATTTTGATCAAATCTGATCAGATATGGGACCAGATACCCCGAAGCCTCCGTAAACAGTCATATAATCACCTTAAAAAAAATTGCATAAGATCCGGCCTAAGGTGTTCCAATCAGGCAGAAAAATATTACACGGGAGGGGACGGGGATTTTTTTTCCTCTCCAAGTTTTCGGTTTAATTTTCATTGTTTTTGCTGCTGTGCCGTGCTGTGCTTTCGCTTCCTTCGTACATACAGTACAGACATAGAGCATATCGAAAGAAGAAAGTACGTACAGACAGTAGTACCTTACCTGGGATATATATTATGTACGTACATACGACATCCGCGACGCGAAGCGTATATATTATATATGTGGCATCCAAGCTAACGTCGGAGCTGTTTTTTCCTGAAGCATGGCGGCGGGACTCTTGGCATTCTCAAGTCGCCGGTTTGCAATTACGATCTTTGAAAAAACTAAACTCAATCGTGGACCTCTGTTCGCTTCGCATAATTTGATGTACTTTTTTCCTTCCTGAGCGAGAGTACCGGGCGGCGTAGGCCGCCCGCGGAGCGAAGCGCCTTGTATGTACATATTTCTATGTACTATATTAACAGAAAAAAATGTAGGTTATTACCTACCTGGTATGTAAAAAAGACGGGAAATACATCCCTCTGAGAACACCACGCACGACTCTGAGAAGACGACGATGAGAACAGCAGTCGGAACAGCAGTCGTAGAAAACAGCACAGCACGCATGACACGCATGAGATCAGCATTCGTAGAAAACAGCAGCACCCATGCCACGCATGAGAACGGCAGTCGTAGAAAACAGCGGCATCACGAAAACAAATTACTGCTGTAGGTCACACACGTTAACAAATGTCGGGCACACAGCATGCTATATGAGAAAATAAATACGTACGGTCAGATGGTCAGCTCGTTCAACAATTTCAGGTAATCAGAACGCAAGCAAGCCTGCGTTAATATCCAAACGGTTTTACGCTGGTGGTCACCCAGATGAGGCACAACTGAACACGCTTGCGAACGACATGATTTTGTTGCAGCTATTATCAATAATATTATTATATTTGATTGGTCCTCGGATGAATGAAGTTTTTAAACCCCTTCGGTACTGCAGTGAGTACCGTTTTGCGGGCCAACTCACTGTTATGTCATTTGTTTTCTCCCACAACGGGACTGCGGTATTACCGCATATTTTTTCGGGCGTGGTGTGCCCTGAAACGGGACTGAGTACAGTACTCAAAGGGTTAGACCTCGCCCCCCCAAACTGAGGCGCATAATTAACAGAAAAAAATGTAGGTTATTACCTACCTGGTATGTAAAAAAGACGGGAAATACATCCCTCTGAGAACACCACGCACGACTCTGAGAAGACGACGATGAGAACAGCAGTCGGAACAGCAGTCGTAGAAAACAGCACAGCACGCATGACACGCATGAGATCAGCATTCGTAGAGAACAGCAGCACCCACATGCCACGCATGAGAACGGCAGTCGTAGAAAACAGCGGCATCACGAAAACAAATTACTGCTGTATAGGTCACACACGTTAACAAATGTCGGGCACACAGCATGCTATATGAGAAAATAAATACATACGGTCAGATGGTCAGCTCGTTCAACAATTTCAGGTAATCAGAACGCAAGCAAGCCTGCGTTGGTATCCAAACGGTTTTACGCTGGTGGTCACCCAGATGAGGCACAACTGAACACGCTTGCGAACGACATGATTTTGTTGCAGCTATTATCAGTAAATTATTATTATTACGCTTGCCATCCGACAATGTGTAGGGTTGTTCTAATAAACGACTATAATAACAGAAAGCGAAGAAATCTCCAGAACAAAAGCGCGGCAGTATCCTACGACAACCAAAAACTGATGTGACGCTCATGAAGACTACTACAACCATATCCCTCCATCTCGTCCACCAAAAAACGACCACTCCCCTCCTTAAGCACCCCCGAAGAAGCATCAACTAAAAACCCGCTGTCCATCGAAATGGCTGGTTTATTGCTGCTACACGCATGTTTCAACGCGCAGAAGGTCGTGCGGTGTTGCTGGTCTACACTGCTATCGGTAGTGCCTATGAGAGAGTCCCTGCCGTCTCGCTCTTCCTGCGGCTCTTCTACCTCCTCCAACCCTTCCCCCCACACACTATTACTACTTTTACTTCTCGTACCCCTGACCGTGCCACCTCCGACCGCAAGGGCCCAGTCCCCCCCCCCAAGCACCCCCGAAGAAGTATACACCAAAAACCCGCTGTCCATCGAAATGGCTGGTGTATTACTGCTACGCGCATGTTTCAACGCGCAGAAGGTCGTGCGGTGTTGCTGGTCTACACTGCTATCGGTAGTGCATAGGAGAGAGTCCCTGCCGTCTCGCTCTCTCTGTAGCCTTACCTCCTCCTCGATGCCTTCCCCCCTCAACGGCGCTACTTCTCTATAAGCCACGGCACCCCTTGTTTCTGCTTGGGTCGCCTGTACTGTTATCCATGCTGTGATCACATGAAGTAGGAGTAGGAGATGCATGCTTTCTGCTAAATGCTTGGTACTCGTATGTACTCACCGGTGCTACGTACTGCTCCTGTGACCGAAAAAAAAACAAAAACTCCGAATTATCCTAACGCACACAACAGTATAAAAAAAACCGTGGTCAAAAGCAAGTCCGTCGAAAGATGTCGCCCACAGAAAATATGGACGACGGTTGTCTGCCCCAGCACTCAACCCACCCCTTCCCTTGGCAGTTGTGCCAACACTATAATAGTATCAGTTTAAGAAAAACAGTCACGTGTTGCAGAGCAGCGCCCCAACTAAATTTCAAGGCAAGGGCCTAAAACACAGATACCCGGTACCTACTACTACTACTGCTGTACGTACTACTATAAAAACTGATTTCCGTCTTTTTTTTTCTTTTCTTTTCCTTCTTCGTTGCCTTCCGTCTCGTGTACCGTCGAATTACAGCAGTATATACGACGACAGCCGTCGTACAGCAGTAGTTCGTCTGCACAGAGGGAAATGTGTGATCACAACTAGCACAGCAGAGTACAGCAGTGGTATCTAGAGAGCTAAAACGAGGGAGGACGAGGCGCAAAGTACAAGCATAAAAGCTCTGCCTGTCTGTCGAGTGTGATGAGCTGGGCGAACCAACCGACCTCTCGCTGAAACTGCTGCCAAATAGACCTACTGCTGCTGTACGTCCGCGGGGGGCAAAGAGAAAACTTCAACAATTAATTCTCGTCGTACCTCTGTATGATTTCCGCGGACAAAACCACCTACTAGCACTCCCACCCGTGCTCCCTCTCTCTTCGCCGTCAACCCACTTGGACCAGCCAGTCCTCCTTCCCTCCTGCTTCGCTGCTCACAGCAGAGTCGCCCCCACTCGCTGAAGACACCCCCGCGTCGCACCTCCGTCCGTCCCCCGTCTGCGTCACTCCTTGCCGTGAGGTTCCTCCGCCTTTTGGGGCACGCGCACACCCGCTCTCCTCTCCGCCCTCCTTATTTTATCTTGCTTTGGATCCCCTCAAGACTCTCACGGCCTGGTGTAGTGATCCACGATCGGGGGCTCGCGTCGGGGCCGCGTGCTTGACCGCTCACCGGGCGCTTGGTCCGATTGGTGCTTTCTTTGCCTTTGCTCTGTTGCGCCTCCGCCGCTCCACTTACTAATAAGTGCACGTACGTAGGTGTCAATTCCGGATTTCTCCAACTTCTTTGTTTTCTTGTCCTTTCTCGACGGCCGCCCTAGCCTGAGCTCCCGACGGGGACACGTGCCTTGAGGACACGCGTCCCCGCCACCCTCTGCTGATGTTGTTGCTGCTGCTGCTGTATGCTGTTGCTGCTGTTTAATCCTTAATATCAATAGTATTCTTCTATTTGATTGGTCCTCGGATGAATGAAGTTTTTAAACCCCTTCGGTACTGCAGTGAGTGCCGTTTTGCGGGCCAACTCACTGTTATGTCATTTGTTTTCTCCCACAACGGGACTGCGGTATTACCGCATATTTTTTCGGGCGTGGTGTGCCCTAAAACGGGACTGAGTGCAGTACTCAAAGGGTTAGACCTCGCCCCCCCAAACTGAGGCGCATAATTAACAGAAAAAAATGTAGGTTATTACCTACCTGGTATGTAAAAAAGACGGGAAATACATCCCTCTGAGAACACCACGCACGACTCTGAGAAGACGACGATGAGAACAGCAGTCGGAACAGCAGTCGTAGAAAACAGCACAGCACGCATGACACGCATGAGATCAGCATTCGTAGAAAACAGCAGCACCCACATGCCACGCATGAGAACGGCAGTCGTAGAAAACAGCGGCATCACGAAAACAAATTACTGCTGTGTAGGTCACACACGTTAACAAATGTCGGGCACACAGCATGCTATATGAGAAAATAAATACATACGGTCATATGGTCAGCTCGTTCAACCATTTCAGGTAATCAGAACGCAAGCAAGCCTGCGTTGGTATCCAAACGGTTTTACGCTGGTGGTCACCCAGATGAGGCACAACTGAACACGCTTGCGAACGACATGATTTTGTTGCAGCTATTATCAATAATACTAGTAATTGGTGGTAATGAGGCGCGACCTCGGTAATACCTGCAGTAGTCATATCTGCGATGTATCATGCTGGGCGCATACGGATTATTTGTATCGTGCTGAACGAACGAACACGAAGGAATATCTACCACGTACGGACTACTGTACTACTGTACGCCGTCGTGGGTGCATCTCAATAATTTTCGTAAATGTTCTTGGCCTCTCCTGGCTCTTGATATGAAGGAGTACTGGATTTGGTCGTGTGTATCCTGGTTTCCACCTCGAAATCCGGCATAATAATTTGAAGACGACATCTGCACTGCTGTAAACCACAGAACTTGTATCTCTCAGGGATTGAGGAATCGGCACGGACTCTGCTGTGGTGCTGGATGTCGACGGGTAGAAAGAGTCAAGAACACACAACACTCGACATATTTTGCCCAGCAGAGTGTTTTCTGGTTGAAATTCAGAACAATAAAAATCTGCATCTCATATGTTTTGTCCAACGGAAAGAACTTCTTTTTCGCAACAGGTGTCACCACAACTTTACTTGGACTGATGTACGACATCTACAGCAGCAGTGCGCCTCCCGCACCATAACAGCAGCAGCAGCAGCAGCAGCAGCAGTAGGACACACGAGGCCAGGGTCAGCGTCGCCGTACGCTCGGCTTGTCGGTCTAACCCTTGCACCCTTTGTACGCGTACATATACACATACGTACTGTAGTACGCACCCCGCACTCGGTATTTTATATGTTCCCTGCTTCCCACCTCGAGAGTCGGCATAATATTTTCGAGACGACAACACGAACATGGCATGCCCAACAAGAGCTTCTCGTAGCAGGTGCCACAACTACTGCAGCTGTGCAACATCTACATCAGAGCTTCTCCAGCAGCAAAACAGCAGCAGAGGTAGCAGTAGGATCCACGAGGCCAGGGTCAGCGTCGCAGTACGCTCGGCTTGTGCCCTTTGTACACCGTACTCGATGTTGTGTGTGTGGTTCCTGATTCCACCCTCATAATTTGAAGACGAACTATCTACAACCTCTGATATGACATACATGTATCCAACAGAGGTTCTCGTAGCAGGTGCCACCACTACTACTGACTGCTGTACAACTACAGCAGATCTTCTCCTGTTTCTCCGTCCCCTCATCAGTAGGAGGGTAGGCCTGACAATATCACCTGCAGCACATGTCCCGAACGTTGCTGTGGACAGACAGGCGAAGTCTGCCTATGACTACTCGTAGTTGGGTTTCGTTAGCTATTACGTAGGTAGAAGAAAGCTAAAAAAACAAAGCCGTCTGCCTGCTGTGGATAGGCCCAGTCTGCCTGCTGTTGAGTGCTGCGGACAAGCTCTATCTTCCTGCTGTGGATAGGCCCGGTCTGCCTGCTGTGGACACGCCCAGTCTGCCTGCTGTGGACAAGCATAGTCTGCCTACTGTGGGCAGGCACAGTGTGCATGCTGTGGACAGGCAGTCTGCCTGCTGATTGCTGCTGTTGGCACAAGCACAAAAACCGTTATGATTTTGTATTTTGAACACGGCCCAGCACAGACATGTGGCTACACACGTTGCCGCACCTAGCTCGACGAACTGTGAACGATTTTCCACCCCACCAGGACGAGAAAGTGTCTTGCGTGTGTGTGCGTGCACAGAGCCCGCCGGGACTGGATTTGGTGGCGTGTGCGTCGAGCGCGGTGGTGAAAGGTGGACCGAAAAAATGTTGAATTACACACACCAACTCACACACACACACACATACAGAAAAAATCAAAACAGGCACCCTACCCTCGTACCCGAGCCGTTATGAAGAGGCTTTTTTTTCCTTGGTTGAAAACCAAGTAAAAAAAGGCTCGCTTCGCTCGCTCGCCTCATTATTATTCTATTTGATTGGTCCTCGGATGAATGAAGTTTTTAAACCCCTTCGGTACTGCAGTGAGTGCCGTTTTGGGGCCAACTCACTGTTATTATTTCATTTGTTTTCTCCCACAACGGGACTGCGGTATTACCGCATATTTTTTCGGGCGTGGTGTGCCCTAAAACGGGACTGAGTACAGTGCTCAAAGGGTTAGACATCGCCCCCCCAAACTGAGGCGCAGAGGCATCAAAGGGACGTCACACACATACTACGAAGCAGAGATCACACACACGTTAAAAAATGTCGGGCACACAGCATGTGATTTTTTTTTTTTTTTTTCTCATCCCATTTATTATCTTCGCACATCTTCTTCTCTCTCTCCTTCCAACTCGTAACTCAGATCGGGGTCACATAGCAGGCTCTTCTCCCCCCTTCCCGCTACGGTACGTGCCTTCATTTTTATCGCGAGAAGACTTCAGCCTTTTCTTCCCTCGTCGACTCGCATCGAATTGTGCCTACCCACGCTGCAAGGCGCTCTCAACAATTGAATCCATTTTTTTTGCAAATAAAGTCAAAGTCCGACCCACCTGGGGCTCGAACCAAGGACTCAAACAAGTAGAATTCGAGGTTAACCACTTGAACCACCGGGGCGACCGGCTCTTTATACACGTGTGGAGAGATGGTGAGCTCATTCAATAATTTCAGTAAATCAGAACGCAAGCAAGCCTGTGTTGGTATCCAAACGGTTATACGCTGATGGTCCACCGAGATGAGGCACCGGACAGGCAACTGAACACGAATGCGAGCGACTTCATTTCGTTGCAGCTATCAATATTCATATTATTCTATTTGATTGGCCCTCGAATGAATGAATTTACAAACCCTTTTAGTACTGCAATGCCGTTTTCGGGACAAACCACTCTACTTTCATGTATTTTCCCCTAGATCGGGGCTGCGCTACCACGACATCAATGTTTGAAGTGTGTTGTGCCCTAAAACGGGACTAACTTGGTACTGTAACAGTAGTCTAACCCCCCCCCCCCCACAAAAAGGGGCAGAGGCATCAAAGGGACGTAAGACATATTACGTTTGCATGTACGACTGCCGTCGCAGCAACACACCGGTAGATGCACCGGTTCAACGAGGCACGCGACGAAGCAGACACAGGAGACAGGGCGTGCACTCGAGCGAGGTGACGGCAACAGCAACACACACACGCGTCCGACAGCTCCTGTGATCAAACACGATATCGTGTTTGAATACGTTTGCTGTATAACGTAGTCTATGCAACCGCGCGGCGTGCCCCTATGGCGTAGGTCGGGGAGAGAAAACAAAATACTTGTATCGTGTTACTCCGGGCCCGGAGGACGCTGAAGGGTTATACTGTGTTAGAGGAAGCACCTACTGGTGGAAGGGCGTCTGTGGTGGTATGGCGCAAATGGAGGAGCTGCTTGATATGGATGCGCAGCAGGAACGACGACATGGAGGCGGCGGGCCACAGCAGCAGGAGCAAAGGCAGTATGGACAGCAGCAGCAGCGGTCGTATGGACAGCAACAGCCACAGCAGCAGCAGCGGTCGTATGGACAGCAACAGCCACAGCAGCAGCAGCGGTGGCAGTATCAACAGCAGCAGCAGCAGCGGTCGTATGGACAACAACAGCCACAGCAACAGCAGCAGCGGCAATACAGTGGCACCGCGGAGCAGCATCATCGGCGGCAGTATGGAGGCCGAGGGCAGCAACAGCCTCAGCCTCAACAGCAGCAACGCTGGGGTGGAGGCCAGAATTATCATCAGCAGCAGCAGCAGCAGCAGCAGCAGCAGCAACGGCGGCAGCCACATGCTGCTTCGGAGTGGTGCACTGGGGCGGCTGGTAACACCGATCGCGTGTGGTATCAGCCTGAGTCCCCTCCGCCTGCAGCAGCGTCGATGTACGGATCCTACATGTGCGCACGGTGTGGCGCCCGAGGGCATAGGGATGTGATTTGCCGTGCACTCAACAGTGTGTGCGACGACTTCATCTTTCATGGTCGCATGGCCAGGCAGTGTATCACTGCCCAGCCTGCTGTCGTCTACGCGCCGAACTACTACAGTACGCCGCAGGCTGGAACGCCGGCGCCCCAGCAGCCACGGGTGGAGCCGACAGCGACGAGCTCGGCAACGAGCTACTCAACCGATGTGGTGTGGAGTTGCCGACGCGAGCCTCCACCGAACGAGCTCTGTGATGCTGAAGAGCCGCGTGTAACGTCTGTGCTGCGACAGGATTACCCTGAGGTGGTGGAGCTTGGTCTTGCTGTGTCCGAGGTGGAGCTTGGTGTTGCTTTGTCCGACATGGTGGAGCTCGGTGATGCTAAGCCCGAGGTGGAGCTTGGTGTTGCCGTGTCCGAGGTGGTGGAGCTTGGTCTTGCTGTGTCCGAGGTGGAGCTTGGTGTTGCTTTGTCCGACATGGTGGAGCTCGGTGGTGCTAAGCCCGAGGTGGAGCTTGGTGTTGCCGTGTTCGAGGTGGTGGAGCTTGGTCTTGCTGTGTCCGAGGTGGAGCTTGGTCTTGCTTTGTCCGACGTGATGGATCTCGGTGATGCTAAGCCTGAGGAGGTGGAGCTTGTTGTTGCTTTGTCCAACGTGGTGGATCTCGGTGATGCTAAGCCTGAGGGGGTGGACCTTGGTGTTGCTGTGTCCGAGGTGGCGGGCCTTGGTTATGCTGAGCCTAAGGTCGTGAAGCTTGGTGGTGCTGTGTCCGAGGTGCGCAACTCCGGTCAGAAGGGGGGGTCAACGTACCCCTTCGACCGGGGGAAACTCATATGGGCGAGGCTGGCACCGAGTGGCTGGGAATACGGATCTGGCTCGGTTTGGGGGGGGTATGGTGGCAGATGGGGAAACGGGGATTACGAGGGGGCGGGGACTAGCAGCGGCAGCAGCAGCGGCAAGCGAGATTTCCCGTTCGACCCTGGGAAACAGGCATGCAATATTTTTCCAGTGTCACCCACTTTAGTTTTGGTGGACTGGATCTTTTTTGTTTGTTCTTTTTTTGTTTGTCCTTTTCTGTGCTTTCTTTGTGTTTGGCTGGTATGTTCTCAAATGAAGTGTGCAATATTACGGAAGGCGTGGTGTACCTGATACCTGGTATGTCTTATATGACAGAAACATTTCCACCGCAGCTACTGTTCACGTACTCGTATAATAACCACAGGGTATGAGGGAACCGCACCACGTCTGCTACCTGATTCCATACTGCTGTGTCTACCCAGGCCGCGAGTTGTAATGGCAAAACGGACGTACCTGCGTTGCCAATTACCCACTTGAATATGAGGAAGACCAACTATGAATAGAAATCGGTACTGACGTTGTCTTGTCACTATTGTTTCGAGTGAAATCATGAGGGGGGGTTTGATGGCATGATTCTACTCGTAGACATAGTGCATAATGATGTGACTCGTTATCTAACGAGTAACCTCGGTTTCTGGCACGATCTGGCTTGATTTCTGACGCTGACCCACCCGATACTGCCCACTGCACCCTGCGGCTTTGCGAGACGTAGTCCATGTCGCGGCAACATGGAGCCGCGGCGGAAGACAAGTGTCGCATCCGTATTGTAGGGAGCAGGAGACGGAGGTTGAGAGGTGGGGTTGTGGGGTGTTTGGACGTGAGTTTATTTCTTTTTATTTCATGGTTGAGGTATTTTGGAGTCGTAATGACATCGCAACTTTTTGGCTGAGTGCTTTGTCGTCTACCGAGCAGGGGGGGGAATAGTAGCTGTACTCGGTAACACGACGAAGCCTTTCTATCGCAGATAGTGGAGTTCAGTTGGAGTGTCATAGTAGCTGTACTCGGTAACACGACGAAGACTTTCTATCGCAGATGGTTCAGTTCAGTTGGAGTGAGCTCATAAGTGGATGCGGACCATGCACGCGAGGATATTGACCGGAGGTCTGTCTCTGGTGGAGTGATTTTGTGCGCGGATGTCTGTTCATCGCTTTCCTCTACTGAATGTAGATGTCTAAGGCATGTGTTTAACGGGGAGTCTGAGATCAACACGTACGGTCGGCAGAGCAGCATGCCGATTTTCTCATCAAACCGTTGCCCGCTGAAATGTTTCGTTTTGGGCTTAACTTTGTGATGAATTAGTGGTGATTTCTTTCATTTGTTTCTTGGTTTCGGATATTTTGGGGGTATTGGGTGATGAGAACGGAGAAGAGTGATTTTTAGGGAATTGGAGAAAGTATTGGGATGTACTCATGCGTTGAGTAATGTTAATACGCCAATAGGGTATGCCGATGGTCTTGATGAATCGTGCCGTACCCGTTGGCTATTGGTTAAGTATGCACAACGTACAGGGGACCCAAAATTACTAGTATCCATAGTACTTTCAAATTTAGATGCAGTATGTTATTGACTTTTGCATACTCCCGGACTGAGCACCTACTAATAGCAGGGGGGCTATTATAGTTCGATTTGAGATGTCTTACGTCAGAGACGTTCTGTTGTTCTGCTCTTTCAGAGTGCGAAACAGGGGGGCCGATACTATCGGGCGGTACGATATCTATGTGAAGACGGTGTTATTGATTTTGTTTGAAGGTTTTACCAACATACTTACGTTTGTTGGATTTTTTTCCTTCTCATAGTTACTGTCTTGATATATTTTTGGAGGTCTCTACTGGAATCGATATTGAGAGATTTTGTATCGGGATTGCCGTTTTACATTGGCGATTCTGAAGGTTGGATTTTGGGACTACCGTTTTACCTTGGCAACGATGAAGGATGGAATTTGGGGCTGCCGTTTTACCTGGCAATTGGTGATAAGATATTCGAGACCTATCGTATCGAGCACCGAATAGGGGGGCTGTTTGTGGTATGCGGTAGCTTGATACGGGTCTGCGGATATGAGGGGTTTCATATGTTGTGGGGTTTCGTATTATGTGTCGGGGCATTGTTTAGCATGCCTCGTGGATGGAGGGATGGAGCTGCTCCTCCGGGAGCAGTCGATGATGTTAATGATACGGCCCAGGCTTTGATGTGAATGATACTGCCTGTCTATATGTGAGTGGTGCAGCCGGTGACAATCTTGGTGCGGCTTACCTCCTGTGTGTGGTTCATGCGGTGGGGTCTCTGACAGAAAGGTATTGATCCACCTGGTGTGTGTTGTGTTTGGCTTATTGTAACTAGTATTTCATTTGCTCCTCCTCAACGATCATGGTGTAGACCACGCGTGTATCACGTGCACGCGTCCGACAGCTCCTGTGATCAAACAACCTGTGGCGAGGGCCGTTCTGGCCTGTGGTAAGCCCAACATTATCTTAGTAATACATACAAGGGGGAAAAGCTTCTTCGGCGGCGTGACGGCCGCCTCGAAGCTTAAGTCCCGCAGGTTTACTGCAAATGGCAGTTTTCGATGCCAAGGGCCCGTGACGCATGTTGGACGGTGGTCCCCGAAGGGAATAAGTCATAATAGTCGGAAGGAAGAATATGAGCGACAGGTTCGATGCCTGGTGACCCGGGGCTCGGCTGATGGACATCGTTATCAATTGAGGGGTGGACAGACCTTGATAGTAGATCTTTAGGGAGGTTTTGTGCTCGACGCCTGAAGCCGACCTTCCGACCAGAACCCTAACCCGTACCCGAACCCTATGCCAATGGGTAGTGCTGGGATGCTCTACTTGGTGAGACTCGAGGTTGGTTCGGTCGGCATGGGTGCTGTGGTTGGGATACCTCTAGGTTGACTCGGGATGCTGTGGCTGGGAACTACTCGAAAGTCGACTAAGCCGCGTAAAACATACCCCTAGCAATCAGAGTGCCTAATTAGGTACCGTAGGAGGATCTACTCTAACGCTTTTTGTCCACTACTAATAATGTACCAATGTACATTATCGCTGGTGCACTTGATTGAGTGTAAAGGCACCTTGCAGGAGAATTGGAAAAAAAACTATACCAACCCTTGAAGCGAAGATCACTCAGAGTGTCTAACTACCGCGTGCTTTATAACGTGAGGTTGACCGTACGTTATACTGTTGTACACGTTCGTGGGGAAAGTACGATATTTACTCCTTCCGTACAGCCCACGACAGGTAGTAATGAAATATGGAGAAATAATCTATGTTTTACGTTCGTTGGGAAAGTATTGTCAGCATATGGACGTTGACATCCATATCTATTGTGATGTGCAGTCACTTCACACGAGCTTACTAAGAGTATCTTATGATAGATGTGGAGAAATACGATATGCGGCGAGACTTGAGTTTGTTCTTTCTTGCCGACGCACTGTATTCAACTTATCTCTATCATACTGATCGTAACGCAGGGTAGCTAGTCTACCACAATAGGTAGCAGGTAACGTTCCATAGAACGTTACGAGTACGCTACATAGAACGTTGCAGGGACATTGCTAGGAACGGTTCACGGAACCTTGACGGGCTGCTGTACAATAAACCTGCCCGTAGCATGGGCATTGTCTCGTGATCAGGTGATGGCATGCCCCACCTTGCTCAATATTATTCCTTTCCTTTCCTCTCTTCTTCTCCTTTCCTCTTCTCCTCTTGATCTCTGAGATCAAGATTCCTTCTTTAATGGCCAATTAAGCGCCAATTTCAAACCATCTTCTTTCTTCATCACAAGTGATCTTCACAGACACTTCGGTGCCGCCTCTGCATCCCTTCTCATAGAAGACAGAGCCTCAACATGCATTATTCCTTCAGGTCATGACCCTCGAGGTTATGAGCTTCGACTTCTAGTCGACACATCGACCGGCACCAAGGAACGGAACGACATCTCCATCGGTTCGTCAAGTTCTACAGGAACTACGAAGAACGTTTTTTCGGTTTTCAAGTGCGGAGGAAAAGCTATTTTTTTGTTCTCCAACAACCACAGGACCAGCACCGACCTGGCGACATCTACATCGAATTTCGTCAAGTGTGTTTTACAGGGTTACCTCAAGGAGGACTGCTTTCACGCTCCCATGCGCGAAGCAGGTAAGGGGACTACTGGTGCGCATTCACGCGCGCAGCACGTACGAGGAAGGAGTCCGGTTTCACGCTTTATCGCGCGAAACTCGTGTTCGTACGTACAACATTGTTTTCACGCTGTAAGCGCAAAATAAGTCACGCGACCATTTTTGTGCCATCACACACAAAACTTTGTTTTCAATGCTGCTTTGGAGGTGTAAGCGTGGAACACTTCACACAACTATTTCTGCTCATCACACGCGAAGCTAGTTTTCACACTGCTTCCACGCTGTAAAGTACGAAGAACGTTACAAGACTGTTTCTACGCCATCACAAGCAAAGTTAGTTTCAAGCCAGTTTTCACGCTATCGAGCGCGAAGTACGGTAAAGCCACTTCTTCAAGTGCATTGTTTAAGACCTACACGCGCTGTAATACACGCAGCCAGGTCTTTGACGAATCAGCTACTCAGCGTAGTATCGGGAGAACCACCTCCTGCCTATACGGGGCTTTCACGCCTATACGGGGCATCCATTTCCAGCAACGGCTTTCACGCTCCAAGCGGGGGGCACGAATTTAGACTCGGAAATAATACTCGAACAATACTCCTGCGTAACGGGTTTTCGCTCATAGCGAAAGGGCGTCTACGCATGCATGTACGAGTAGCAGAAGTGATCTGCTCACACTGCACAAAGCCAGGTCATCGAGTTCAAAATTGCTCTGCACGCATGAACTAGATGAGGAAATTACTTTTCTTTGCACACAAGCACTCTTTGTGTAACCTGCACCGGACGAATCCACACGTCAATAGAGCGTACATCGTTCAACAGCTGGGGAGCAAATATGGCTCTAGCCTTCACTTCAGCTACGGTCAACTCAACGGCCGATTCAAAGTCGCAGACTACACGTCATCCACAACGATGGAGGTACACCGCCCAGCTGCATCTACTCCATCAGCTTCTTCGACTACTGCTGTGACTACCACGACTACTTCGCGATATAGGTCTACTACTCGTACGACCACTTCCGCTTCATATCTACGGCCTCTAGGTGGCATATCGGCGTCCTGTTCTTCGCAGCGACTTCGAGTTCAACATCACTACATACGTACCTGCAGCATTGGCCCCTGGGATTTCTACTTCTACGACAGCCAGTTTCTGCGGCTTCTACAGCAGCAGTAGTACCTACAACATTTCTTCCTGTACTACAACATCAACGCTACCCGGAGCAAACATCTGCAGCATCAACGTGGTCTACGCAACGCACGAGGCAACGCCCCCATGATCGAACCAACGCCCGCTTTGTCTATCAACGGACGTACGGGGGGATCAGAGATCGAGACTTTCCGACGGCGACTTCTTCACAGCAAATGAATTCATATATTGCTTTTCAAAACGTACCATCACAGGACCTGACATTACGTCCAGCCGAGCCATCGCTTCATTGTCATCGGAGCTATATGGACTATCACCAGCAGCATAGCTTCACAACCATTTCTCCAAGCGACTTCGTTCTGCTCTCTTCTACTTCCTGAACATGAAGATCATCACGAGCAGCAACACCAACTACGACGCAGCATTGCGCCACGAAGCAGAAGAGCCTCCAGCAATACGCGCCAGGTTATTTCTTACTGTTTTTTCTTTTTTGCTTTTGTGGGGAAGGTTTACGTTTGCATAGCTTTACTTCGAGTACGTATCATACATACACGCTCAAAACATGCTGAATGTACTAAACAATCCAGTACGTTTACGTCTACAGTTTTCTACTTTTCTGCTTTAGGCATCCGTTCAGGGGGCGCGTTGGACACAGCAGATGGGTTAACACTTTATTTTCTAGGGTATACATCGCTGGTAATCACACCACGATTTGTTTTATTCCTTGATTTTCGCCTAAACACTAGGCACTACTCTGTAGTCATACGAGTTAAATACGAGAAATACGTGCACACGTATATACTGGACAACACGTCAGTTTTATCAATATCTCGTACTATTTTGCAGTATGATTCTCTGAGTATCTGGTTTCGACACCGTAAGCGTAAGCTACTGACTGACATCACGGGGGCGTGTCAGCATATGGACGTTGGCATCCATATCTATTGTGATGTGCAGTCACTTCACACGAGCTTACTAAGAGTATCTTATGACAGATGCGGAGAAATACGATATGCGGCGAGACTTGAGTTTGTTCTTTCTTGCCGACGCACTGTATTCAACTTATCTCTATCATACTGATCGTAACGCAGGGTAGCTAGTCTACCACAATAGGTAGCAGGTAACGTTCCATAGAACGTTACGAGTACGCTACATAGAACGTTGCAGGGACATTGCTAGGAACGGTTCACGGAACCTTGACGGGCTGCTGTACAATAAACCTGCCCGTAGCATGGGCATTGTCTCGTGATCAGGTGATGGCATGCCCCACCTTGCTCAATATTATTCCTTTCCTTTCCTCTCTTCTTCTCCTTTCCTCTTCTCCTCTTGATCTCTGAGATCAAGATTCCTTCTTTAATGGCCAATTAAGCGCCAATTTCAAACCATCTTCTTTCTTCATCACAAGTGATCTTCACAGACACTTCGGTGCCGCCTCTGCATCCCTTCTCATAGAAGACAGAGCCTCAACATGCATTATTCCTTCAGGTCATGACCCTCGAGGTTATGAGCCTTCCTTCAAGTACGGCATTTACTCCTCCCGCACAGCCCAGCAGGTGATCATTGATGGATACAAAGTACCTCATCTACGCTCTCCGGCACTAAAGCGAAACAAAACAGAAAAACCACGTGTGTATGTGAGATTATCTCGTCCCCCAAAACCCAACCCTCAGCACTCTTCAGCAACAACGACAAACAAATAGGAAACCTGGATCAACCTCGACAAACCAAATCAAAGAAAGCCAAAACGCCATGGAGAAGAGTTCATAAATCGTTCGTGGGGAAGGTATTAATACATTTTCTCGTCCCGTACAGCCCACAACAGGTAGAATAATTAATACCTGGTAATGGAGAAATAGTCTACCTCGTATGCTCTGCGGCAAACAGGCGAAATAAACCCCAGCGAAAGTATGATACTCCCTTGTCTGCTAAACGCAACCCATGGCGCTCTCCAGCAATAGTAACTCCAACAAAGATAAAACCTCGATCTACATCGGCAAAACAAAACAAGTATTAATAGTAGTCCATGACGACGTGAACATAATATTGAATTTCTTATACTTAAAATACCTCAACCTCTTCTTTTTTCTTTTTTTTTTTCTCATCCCATTCATTATCTTCGCACATTGACATCTTCTTCTCTCTCTCCAGGACCTTCCAACTCGTAACCCAGATCCGGGGTCACATAGCAGGCTCTTCTCCCCCCTTCCCGCTACGGTGAGTGCCTTCATTTTTATCGCGAGAAGATTTCAGCCTTTCCTTCCCTCGTCGACTCGCATCGAATTGTGCCTACCCACGCTGCAAGGCGCTCTCAACAATTGAATCCTTTTTTATTTTTGCAAATAAAGTCAAAGTCCGACCCACCTGGGGCTCGAACCCAGGACTCAAACAAGTGGAATTCGAGGTTAACCACTTGAACCACCGGGGCGACCGGCCAACCTTAACATAATAAAATACTTCTTTAATTATAATACATCATCCGCCGAAATCAGAGCGCGACATGTAGCCCAAACGACCTATTTCTTATCTTCCATAATAGTCTCGTGGAACACACGGTCGACAGCTTATTTCAGAAACCATTAAATTATTTAGACGGACACAAAAAATATACAATCAATCTTCCTCCACTATCTTCAACAAAAACTTTCACCTCCTCCCCAGTCCAAAAGTAAAAAAAGGCCAATCGGCCAAAATCGTGTAAATGTTCTGATCTCGGGCGGGGATCAACTCACGGCAGCTATACGTAGTGATGTATGCCCATGTCAACCGCGAGCATTTTGTTTTCATGTGAGGTCAACCATACTAAATGGGAGGGTGACGAGAGATCGTCTCAGTTATACTGCTTTGACGTCAGACCCCATACCTCGTTGCGAACGACGATGCGATTACACTGTGATAAACGTATAAATTTCACAATCCACCCTGCACCCCCTGTGCTTACAACATCGTAAAGGAAAGACCGGCAACAAAAAAGCTCGAGACATAAGGAACGGCCTAGTCGGGGGCAGGTCAAATCAAAGTCGGCTCAATATAACTCTGATGCGATAATACTCTTTTTGAGCATCGAACGAAGCAACCCTCACCGCGTGAACGAATGTGAGAGGCATCGCAACAACAAAAAGAATGGACTCTCGGTTTGGGGGGGGGGGGCGACTTCTTCAATTTTTAGTTTTATCCGATGGAGTTGTACACTGGTATTTTGTGTGTTTGCCGTCAAAAAGGCGGACCGTGGGAGGACTCGTTAAATTGAAAGCCAAAATAAAATGATTGGCATCACAGGATTTATTATTTATTATGATGTTCTACCTAATCCTTCTCCGGTATAGTTGTGTATTTAAAGTATGCCCTGGTAACAATCAATGTAATGATGTGATGATGTGATGAGGACTGTACCTATTGATACTTACTATAAACATATTGATGAAGAAATATGCGAGGAAAGTTCTGTGGCAACTCGTACAGCGTACCGTGTGTATTTGATACGTACGTGCGCGGACCGCCCTGTAAAATATTTGTCTGAGGTGTGTTTTCAAGTTAAATCCACGGAGCCGCAGTCGCATTCGTGACCGCCGTGGCAGCCACGACCGCCGTCGCAGGAGCGCCACGAGGGAGCGCAACCGTAGTAGCAGCAACCGAGCACGGCAACGGGAACCCGCGGGACGGGGGGCAATCGGGGCCACCGCCGCCGCCGCCGCGAAGGGAGCGCAACCAGCCGGCCCAGCAGGATAAGCAGGAGGAGGAAGAGGAGGAACAGCATCAGGCGCAGTAACTGTATCATCATCAGCAGCAGCAACAGCAGCAACATCAACGGAAGCAACAGGAGCAACAGCAGCAGCAACATCAACAACAGCCGCGCCAGCCGCAGCCGTACCAGCAACAGCAGCAGCAACAGCAGCAGTACCAGCAACAGCAGCCGTAGCCGCAGCCGCAACAGCAGCAGCGCCCGACAGAAAGGAAGCTGAAGGCGTAGGAGCCGCGTCACTAGCATCGGGGATGTGTGTACATGGCTGAAGCTAGTTAACGTCGAACGGATAAGGAAGGACGCGGCAGCCGGTTCGTCGGGGACGTGGAAGAGGAGTTGCCCACGTTGTCACCGGGTAGTGGCCGGGATACCTGCTGTGCGCCGACGATAGTTATGCGTCGGGCAGGGGGGGTGTTACAGCGCTACGGGCTACAGGAGTCGCCCGGGAGGGCGACAGGGTATTTTGTGATGTACGTCGACTGACTTGACCAGTGACGTATGGAGGATGCATCGTGTAAGACAGCGATACGGCCGTAGGATGGCTCGCTGTCATATCGATGTAGGAATACAATGGAGTGTCCCCGGCGGGGGAGGCCATTGTCTGGGTCATGGAAACCTCGTATTGGCTGTAGTGGTCGGTACGGGTGCTCTATGGCGCTACCTGGGGTCAAGTCAATCCCACCAAAGTGAAGAAAGAAACAAGTCAAACCACATCCCGTTCACACGCAGTGCATGGGTATTGCCTATCCCTTGCCTGTCTGTTAATCCCACGTCGCATGTGCTGAGCAATACCAACACTCGACCCCGGGGCGTCTGACCACTTCGTGGCCAGAGAGCAACACTCGACTCCGTGGCGGATAAATTCCGCCACTCGACTCCGTGGCGTCTGGCCACCTCGTGGCCAGAGAGCAACACTCGACTCCGTGGCGGATAAATACCGCCACTCGACTCCGTGGCGTCTGGCCACCTAGAGGCCAGAGAGGATTTAGGAGCAAGGGACGGAGGAAATCATTAGGACTCTCTCAACGAACGACAACAGCTGGCTATCGAGGTGAGACCGAGCCGATAGCAGCCCCAAGAGGGAGGCCAAGCTGTGTGACAATTTTGGACGACACATAGGTAAATTCTACTCGTCGTAATCGCATTTTTTTTCAGATTTGCCTAAACACGCAAGTCTCCCGGGTGATGCACTTTTTGACGAAACATACGTACATTCTACTCGTCGTAATCGCATTTTTTTTTCGGGTTTGCCCAAATGCGCAGGTCCCATGAGTGATGAACTTCTTGACGAAACATACGTAAATTCTACTCGTCGTAATCGCAGTTTTTTTTCAGATTTGCCAAAATGCGCAGGTCCCGTGAGTGATGTACTAGCCGACGAAACATACGTTAATTCTGGCCGTCCTAATAGCATTTTTTTGCGGATTTGCCAAAATGCGCTGGTCCCGTGAGTGACGATTTTTTTTACGAAACCTACGTAAATTCTACTCGTCCTAATCGCACTTTTTTTCCCGATTTATCCAAAACACGCAAGTCCCCCGGGTGATAAACGTTTCGACGAAACATACTTTAATTCCACAGCCGTGCTAATAGTATTTTGTTTCCGGATCTGCACACTTTTGCAGCTTTGGATAACTATGGCTAATTTTTCGACGATCCACAAGTAATTTTGAGCCGGCATAATCGCATTTTTTTTTCGAGAATTGCACATTATAGTAACCTTGAATAGATGTGACGGAATTTTAAACGGTACAACTGGGATTCTGGGCCGTGCCGATAGTAATTGTTTTTCGGGATAACATTCAGTCGAACCTGCGACGAATAGTAACACATTTCGCAACGTAGAGGACGCAAACACCAGCAGGATTCATCTGACAGCAACCGACAGCAGTCTTCAGACACAGAGTGAACAAGTGAAGGATGATTTTACAGAGAGCTTTATTTTTAAACCACCAAGCGAGTCGAGTACATGGCTGGTAGAGTACCCTCTTCCACCCGTTCGACGGACACCACCTTCCCGTGCCCACCTTCCTCCGGACTTTTGCCTCATTTTTTATTATTTTTCGGCTTTGCACCCGGTAATAATCTAGCTGATACTTCTCAACACTGCTGTGTATTTATTACTACAGACAGTACGTGAGTACGTGTCGTTTTGCTTATACCTGGTAGTAGTTTCACCAAAGGCTCTATCGAGACGCCCAGCGCAGCGTGCCTGTTAATAAAGCAGTATGTTATATGTGCGGTCTGAATACTACATGAATTGAATGCAGTATATATAGCAGAGATAAGCGCACCCGTACGTTTTTGTTTCGCGAAAACACGAAACAGCAATAACGAGGTGCCGCTCATTTGGGTTTAATGCGAAGTTCGCCCAAATCATACCCAGTACAGTGTCATGAGGTATTTTCTCCCTTCGTACGATACGTAGATTTTGCAGCGCAGAGCAGTACACACACGTACGCAGCACGCATCGTGCTGCATACGTCCTGTCTGCGTTATATATACGCTCCTTCATATGTATATCTACTTGTTGGTTTGAGTGATTCTATCGCGAACAAGAGACACCACTTTTTCTGCGAGATACTACGTACTACTGTACAGCAGTATGTAGTTTATCATGTTTTGCCATGAATTGAGCAATTTGACATTGAGAGATGGCTTTTCTCTGAATGAAAATACGTTAAATATTAGCAGATTGCCGTCTATCGTGTTTGACCCTTCGAATACATGAAAATAACGTCGAGCAACACGTTGTGTTTTGTTTCGTTTTTTTGTTTTTTTTTACTTCCGCTCGATCTACTGCTGCACGGCAATATGCCGCCTAACGCGTTTGATCATTTCGAACAGATCAGTTTGTGGAAATTTTCTGCTTCGGTTTGGCAGTTCCGCACCCAGTTCTGAATCATGAAGTGGCCGGTGTACTCGTAGATTAGGGTGCACCACCCCAAACTTAAACAACCTAGCGTGCGTTAATTCGTAGTTCTGTTTTATATTAGACTCCGTAGGCCTTGTGGATGAGAGTGATGATAACCAAGTTGTGCTTGGTTGGTGAGAGCAATGCTCCTGGTGGATATTGAAGTTCAGGTAATAATGGCCCCGTTTTCTTCGGGTAAATCGTTGATGGTGACCATTTGCTTTTAGTGAGTATTTTGTCTACGATGGCCCGGTACCATCTGTAGGTTGCTTCTATGCCCCGTGCCCCCCCTTGCTTCATGACGTACTACGTCTAAATCGGCGCGACCGCGTCTACTCCTCCTTCCACCTCTACACTCCCTGCTCAAGTTTCATGCACGCTCGCGTCTCCCGTATACGCCCTGCACACGGGACCTCCACTTACCCCTCCATTGCCAGGCACTGGAACCCCTTTTTTATTAGTAGTGTTTTTTGTTTTTGTTTTTTCCTCCTCCCCCTCTAACTTCGATCCCCCTACGATTACAGCACCAGTTGGTGACGTGCAAGGGCTTTCGACGACAGCTCCTGCCCCAGGCCACCAGGGGAGTGTCTCCACACCTCCAGGCTTCGCTACGGCCATCACAAGCCTACTCCGGTATTTTCCTCGGGCCACCAGGGGAGAGTCTCTACTCTCCCCTCTGCGGCGAGCGTCTACACGCAGGAGTTACCACCGGTCGTTGAAAGAACAGTGTCTAAACACTTTCAGGTGTTACTACCGGTCATCAACGGCGTGCTCTTCTCTTCCTCGGGCCAGCAAGGGACAGTCTCTACTCTCCCCCCTGCTACAAGTTTCTACACGCAGGTGCTACCACCGGTCATCAGAGGAGTGCTCTTCTGTTCCTCGGGCCACCAAGGGCCAGTCTCTACTCTCCCCTCTGCTACGAGCGTCTAGACTCAGGTGCTACTACCGGTCATCAGAGGAGTGCTCTTCTCTTCCTCGGGCCATCAAGGGGCAGTCTCTACTCTCCCCTCTGCTACGAGCGTCTACACTCAGGTGCTACCACCGGGTCGTCAAAAGGAACAGTGCCTCAACACTTTCAGGTGCTCCTACCGGTCATCAGAGGAGTGATCTTCTCTTCCTCGGGCCACCAGAGGAGACCCCCTACCCTCGCCTCTGCTGCGAGCATCTACACTCCGGGGTTTTCCCGCGGCTCATCAGAGGAGTACTCTTCTCTTCCTCGCACCCACAGGAGAGAGTCTCTACTCTACCCAGTCCTGCGAAGCTCCGGGGTTCTGCTAGGGCCAAAGGTGGAGAGCATGGCACCGATCGACACTGCCACCGCTAATGCTCCAAATGGCACCGCAATCTCTGTTGCACTTCCACCTCTCCATGGCCCCCTCCCCCGACCTCCCTCCCCTTGGAGCCCCCTCCCCACTGCTTTCGCGCGAGAGACCGCCATTTGCCCTTATAGCGGATAATGCCTCAACTCCGGCGGACGGAGTCACTACGTAAAAACGTGTCTAGACCCCTGTATTTACTCCGCCGGTGTTCTGGGTGAGCCCTGTTCTGGGTGAGCCCAACTCGAGGGGACACAACTCTGCCGGCAATTCCAGTAACAACCGTCGGCACAACTCCCATTCTAAGAACGAGCGTTCCCGGCAACTCTGGCCGTGCTGCAGGCTCTCAGTGGACGAACTACTCTCCCAACAACCAACACTCTTGGGATAAATCGGCACCGCAGCTCACTCCCCCCTCCCCTCAAGGACCTCCCTTATCTGCCCTCACCGCAATCGGTCGCACAACCCAGACCTCCACTACCGCAGCTAACATGCGCCTCGGTCCTTCACAGCACGGAGGTAATCAAAACTCCCGGCAACCGGGCACCTACTGTACTAACTGAACAGTCGATCGTGAAGAACCGCTCGCGACTTCACGAGCGGCACTACACGCGACCGCGCCGGGTACCTCTCTGGATCCTCGGGCAGCGTATTTTTCAGGAGCCACCGGCTCTACTTACTCTCCCGACCTCTCCCCCTCTTGTGTCCCCCCTTCTAACCTATCTTCAATATCCACCACTCGATCTAGGGTTGGCTTTCTTGTTCAAGCGGTTGGTTTGAGGTGTGGGCAGGAGGAGGTGGGAACACCGAACACTTCCTAAACGCACCCCTCGGTGTCCCCAGTCGATGCGCGACGCCGCGCCTTGCCCAACATTGCCGAAATGTCTACGGATTTTGCCAATCTTGTCGGCGACACGACAACAACGGCCAACAGCGGTATCCACTCCCTCTCCGGCTCTGCTCCCCCCCCAGGGCCATCGACTCCCCGCGCATCTACATCCTCTGACGAACGATGTTATTGGCTCACGTCAACCGGCGTCCGTCGATCCCGGACAGCGCATACTTCGACCTCCGTTGGTTCTGCAGGATCTCCCGGACTCGTAGCTGCTTGCCCCGCGCTGGCCACACCACTCTCCCTGGGCCCAAGGGACGGTTTTCCCGCGGACTCATCCGCGGAAGACTCGACCAAGTCACCAAGATTATGCCAGGAGCCACCTGTACAGACGCCCACACCCCGGTCACGGACTACTACAGGTAGCGCATGTTCTTCCGAGTTTTTCCCTCCTCCGCATACGTTAAATGCTGTTAGCAGGGACTCCCAGGGTGCTCCGTCACGAGCGTCTCGCCGTCACGTATATCCTCCCGGGGCCTCATCACAATCGACCTTATCCCACACGTTTTCGAGGAGCGAAGTCGTCTCACCCACGCCTTCCCCGACAACGCCCCACACAACGCCCCCCTCTCCACTCCTCTCGACCCTGAGCCCCTCCCAAATTTTGTTCTGGGATCATTCCTCGGTCTTTTCCCAGTAGTATCCTTCGACGTTCACCGTAGACAACGAGCACTGCAACTGTGCGGACCAGTACATGATGTCGGAAAAGGCCAAGCTTTTCGGCGACACAGCAACTCGCCGGAAGATCATGTCCTCTCCGAGTCCCACTCAACAAAAACGCCTCGGCCGCTCCGTTTCCAATTTTAACGAAGAGCGTTGGGTACAGCATCGGTACGACATCGTTTTCAAGGGCAACCTCGCCCAGTTTTCGGCTCCCCCTTTACTACAACAACTCGTAGACACCGGCGACAAGTTCCTCGCCGAAGCAAGTCCTTACGACCTCGTCTGGGGTATCGGCTTCAGGTGTGACGATAGGCGAGCCTTACAACCTCCACACTGGCCGGGACTCAACCTGTTGGGCGACATCCTCATGAAGATCCGCCACCAGCTTGCCTCCCCCCCTCCACTCCTGCCTCCCCTCCACGCCTCTCGCGGCTCACTCTCCGAAAATGGAATTCACGAGATTAGCGCAACCGTTCCAGCTTCTACACCGCATTCCACGCTGGACCACCTACTGCCCCCTTTCCTTCCTGGAGCCACTCCTCCGCACGCATTGGTCTCTGCCATTTCGTCCGGAGCTGCTCTCCCTCCTGCGCTCCCCTCCCTCATTGTCGAACAGGGGCCAGGCCTCTCGAGCGGTATAGTTACCGTCGACGACGCCTCCTTCACGACTAGGATCAAAGTACACAGTGGACCCTCCGCATCCAACCGCTACGGCCTAGTAGCTCTCCCGGATACCGGCTCCCCCCAGACCTTCATCTCCGCTGAAGCTTGGGCCTGTATGAAGCACAGCAACGCCGCGTCGGACACCTGTGAACAACACGCTTCCCCTCGTTCCTGGGGTGGTTTTGTTAAATCCGCTCCGCTCCCCACACCGATTGCCGTCCGACTCAGGATCCAGTTCTTGCACAACAGCACTCCCTCCGCCAAGCTCGCCGTATGGGCGTGCATCGTGCCACATGAGACTATGCAACACCCCGTTCTACTGGGACGCGACAGCTAGATGCGGTTCGAACAACGCACGTACACCACCCTGCCTCGCCTCCCTTCGCGACCACTCTTTGGCGAGCTCTCCCTAGCCACCCCTTACAAGGATGGCCTCTCCACTTTCGTTCACGACAACCGTCCTTCGCAAGACACCATCCACCTCGAGTTCGCCGGCGTTCACGCAGTCTCACTTTCGTCTACGCCGTCTCTCGTTCCGGTTAGCTTGGTGCGTTCCTCCGGACTTCCGGCGCCCACCGGCCATTACCTCGTTGACATGCTTCTCCGCGACGGTCTTTCCTCCGAAACAGAAATCTTCGTCGCCAACGGCTACCAAAATAACCCGTTTTCGGGATTCACTGATCTTGAACCAGGCGACCTTTTGGGGACCTCCTCTTCCCCCCTCATACAAAGTTCGGTCTCAGCACTGCAAGTTCTCCCCACGACGTCACCTCCAGCCTCCGCTGTTACCGACGTCCTCGCACTGTACGACAACATCCCCGTACATGACGACGGTACACCTCCGGCTGACTCCCCCAAGACCCCTTGCAACAAGCTCTTGGAACGAATGGCTGTTGACAAACGAACAAGCTTTCTCCGCGTCTGGGACCAACTCTCGCTGCACCTTGGTGACGTCTCCTTCGACGTCCGCGGCTCTGGTTGGCCCCCTTCGGTCATCACAGCGCTGGGGGAAGTTATTTGCGAGTTCCCCGATGTTTTCTCCACGTCCAAAACCGACTTCGGCTCGTGCTCCCTTATTCCGTTCGAAATTCCCCATCCCCCCGGATAGCGCCCCCGTATATTCCCGCCCTTACCGTATCAACCCTATTCTCGCCAAAAGGCCGACGCTGTGCTCGACCAATATCTGGCTGCCGGTCTGATCCAACACTCGACTTCCCCGTACGCCAACCCTATGGTCGCCATTCCCAAGAAAGATGGCAATGTTCGGATAATCGTGAACTACTAAAAGCTTAACGCCATCAGCTTCCTGGGCCAACTGCCCATCCCCCGCGTCGACGAGGTCCTCGACTCCCTCGGAAAAGGCCGCATTTTCTCCTTGTTCGATCTCGTGTCTCCGTTCCACCAAATCACCATCGACAAGGACACTATACCACTGACTGTCTTCTGCACGCCCACCCGACTCTTCGAGTGGCTCGTCATGCCTCAAGGAAGCAGCGCCGCGCCTGGATGGTTCGTCGAGTCCTCATGAACGAGGTCATCACAGACCTTGACCGTGTAGCGGCCTACCTCGACGACGTCATAGTTTTCGACCCCGACCCCGCGGCTCACGTCGCCAACATCCGCTCCCTTTTTGAACGCCTTCGGAAACACAACCTCGAACTTTCTCCTTCCAAAGCCAAGCTTGGCGCTACCAGCGCCGACTTCTTGGGACACACTATTTCCTCCTCCGGCGTTAGCCCTAATGCCGGCAAGGTTGCCTTTAAGGTTGCCGTACTAACCCAGATGCCCATGCCTACGAACGCCAAGCAGGTGCGCTCACTTCTTGGCGGCATCGGATATTACCGGGAATTCCTGAAGAACCTTTCCACTCGACTCCGTCCCAATAACGCCCAGCTCAAACAAGGCGTTAAGTTCGTTTTCACCTCGAAAATGGAAACCATCGTCCGCCAGATCCTCACGAACTCGGTACTCCCCCGATTTTAGTATACCCAGACTGGGACGCCGTTGCCGACAACTCCCGACCTTTTCGCCTCTACTGCGACGCCAGCATCGACGGTCTTGGCGCGACTCCGGAACAAGAACAACCGGATGGTTCCGTCCGTCCCGTCGTCTTTATCAGCCGCACCACCCTCGACAACGAACGGTCCTGGACCCCTCTTGACCTCGAAGCCGGCAGTATCGTTTGGGCCATCAAACGTCTCCGCGGCTACCTCTGGTCCACCAAGTTCCACATCTACTCTGACCACAAGGCGCTCGAGAGCATCACTAAGGTCATGGTACACACAACGCTCGCGTCCAACGCTGGCTGGAATTCCTCTCCGCTTACTCCTACACCCTGGAACACCGGAGAGGCTCAGCCAATGGCAATGCCGATTTTCTCTCTCGACTCCCACAGCCAGCCACTGACCTCGACCGCACCGGACCCAACCGCCTCATCACTCCCGACACCGTCGGCATCTACCTTATCCAAGCCTGCGGTTTGACTCCGATCGACCCAATCACCCCGAGCATCGGTTTGGGTGGGCTCGTCCTGCCCACACCCTTTCCCTGCGACATCATCCCGCCACTCCCTTGCACCAACGATGACTTCGGCGATTTCCGCCTCCTCGGACCACTTATGGACATCTCGGACTTAGTGCATACCCCCTACTCTATTGTGGCTTCTGCCGCCGTCGACGATACCGCCGCTGGACCGCCTCGTAGCCCTCCCGCCGGCCCCCACTTTGCTCGAGAACTCGCCGCTGGATCGCCTCGCAGCCCTCCCGCCGGCCACCACCTTGCTCGAGAACTCGCCGCTGGACCGCCTCGCAGCCCTCCCGCCGCCCCCCACTTTGCTCAAGAACTCGCCGCTGGACCGCCTCGCAGCCCTCCCGCCGGCCCCCACTTTGCTCAAGAACTCGCCGCTGGACCGCCTCGCAGCCTTCCCGCCGGCCCCCGCTTTGCCCAAGACCTCACCGTCGATTTTCTTCGCAACGCCTTCGTCCGTCACCTCTCTATCCTCGACCCCATCGCCGAATCGCCTTCCAGCTCCGAGTAAGCCGCCGTGACCGCTGGCGTTCCTGCTGGTTTGGCTTTCAGGCCACCCTTCATCTTTTCATCGCCCACCTTGGGCGTCTCACTTTCGGCCAGTCCTCGTCCCTCGTCGGGCCCAATTTCTTCTCGGACCCGTCGCCGTTCCGCCGCTGCCGCTGGTACTCCCTTCACTCCGACGGACTACGGATTTGGCCGTCGAACGTCAACTACGGCAGTCTCAAGACCGCCCCAACTCACCGCCGCCCGCCTACCGTCGTGCCCAGACCACTCCCTCAACGACCTGACGCAATTCGCCGCAACGCCACCCAGTACTCGCCCTCGCCAGCGACCCCTTCCAGCGCTACCTCACCAGCGCTACTACCACCGCCACGGTCCTCCACCCCAGGGCCCTTTCCCCCGCCCTCCCCTACTCAACAGCCCCCGCTACCTGAACCCGATGTCCAGTCTGCTGACGAGTCACACCTTAGTTCCTGCGTTGAGCGCTACACCTACACCGACTGGGCGCGCGAACAACGCACCGAGCCTCTTTGCTCCGCTACCATACGATATATTTCGCTGGGCTCACCTTCACTACCACCGGACGACCTCTTGGATTACATTCCTTCGACCTGTCGCCTACTTCTCTCGGAGGTCCTCGCCCTCACCGCGAAAGGTCAGCCGCAAACAACCGACGACGACACAGTCTTCTCGTTCACCGAACGTGCAAGGCTTCCCTGGGCCCAGCTCGCACGATCACGCCGAAGCCCCTCACGTCGCCACCTCGCATCTACGTTCCGATGTTGATGCGACCGTGGGTCCTGAACACATGCCACTCCACCACCCCTTGCCACCTGGGTGTTGCTCGGACACTCAGCATGCTTATGCGCTTCTACTGGTTGACCGGCATGGACATCTCCACCCGCTGGTGGCTCCGTCGCTGCCTCAAGTGCCAGGCGCGAAAGTCTTCGCGCCAAACAATTCGCGGGCCCACTCTCTCCCTGCCACTCACGAACGGCCCCGGTATTCTCGTCAGCGTCGACTATTTCGGGCCCTTACCCATCACGCCTCGGGGCAAAGCCTGTATTCTACTTTTCACCGACCGTTTCAGCCGCCGCGCCGACATGTACGCCACTACTGAGGCCGAGTCCACCGCATCCGGCACAGCCAATATCCTCATCGACCGCTACATCCCTCTCTGGGGAAGCCCCGTTACCCTCCTTTCCGACAACGGTCCACAATTCTGCGCCAAACTCTCCCGCGCCCTCTATGAGCGCCTTGGCATCAACAAAATCTCCACGAGCTCTTACCACCCCTGCACCAACAGCGGAGTCGAACGCGTTAACCACACCATGGCCCTGATGCTCGCCATGGTCGGAAACGAACTGCAAAACGATTGGGACTAGCATCTTCCTCACGTCGAAAGCGCCTACAACAACTCCGTCAGCGCCGCGACTGCGCTGGCCCCCAACGAAGTACACATTGGCCGGCTGCCTCGCCTTCCTCTCGCCGTGTTCGACTCTCCCAACCTCGGCGGACATCAAAGCCTCAACCGGGACCAGCTCGCTTATCTTGACGTCGCTACTGCTCGCCAGCAAAGCGCCTACCGCACCGTCCGGGAACTCCACGCGATCTACGTCTCACGCCTCGACCGCCGCAACCCCCCCATCATGGACGCCCTTCGCCTTTCCCCTCCGTTCTCTGTCGGCGGTAGGGCATGAATCTACAACACCGCTGCCACTATTCGCCAGGGCGCCAAGAAAGGCACCGACGCCACCGTTCTCACGACAAACTCTCCTTCAACTGGATTGGCCCGTTCAAGATTCTTGCCGTGGGCCCAGCACCAGCCTCAGCCGTTCCGGATGGGCGGCCCCTTCACGACAAGCTCCTGTGCTTCGACCCTCCTTCCGACATGCCGGGGCGGGACTCCAAGCACCGCGTCTCCGTTCTCCGCTGCAAGCCCTGCCGGAAGCCCGACGACATCGACGATCTCCCGAAACACCTACCGGCCGACCTAACTAAGTACGTGCTCAGCTCCTTCTCCACCACGTTCCCGTCCTTCCATGTCACCTTCGACGACATCACTCCACCGCCCGAACGCCTCGAGGTCGGTCAGATCTCGGGGCACCAACTCGTTCGTGGCCAGGGAGGCGTTCTCGCCGTGATGTACGAAACACACTGGGCTGGATTCCTTAGCCCTTCTTGGGAACACGAACGAGACCTGCCGCTTCACCGACCCCACATCCTTCGCTATTGGTCGGGTACCCCTTCCCAGCATCACCAGACCAACCGGCTATACCGCCAGATGCGCATCGGGGCCGCTCACCGCGAACTATCGCGGTCCCGGGGCGACATCTTCCTCGCCCCCGGGTACAGCCTCGTACCACGCACTCTCTGGCTTCACCGCCTCAGCTCTTCACCTCTACCCGCTGGGGCGCACCTCTGGTACAAGGCCCGCGATGGACTCTAGTGGTAGGGCAAAGTTGCCCCCGACGCCTCGACCGACACCTCCTTCGCTGACTCCTACATCGTCCGCTTCCTCGACGACCCGGGCCCGATCAATATTACTCTACTGCCGTCTCTTTACACCACTTCACGGAGCGCGACATAAGGATCTTGGTGCCTTCAGCATCGTCAGGCCGGAGGACTAGCACGCGATGTATTACGTAATGCCAATGCACCCCCCCCCCCCACTCGCCCGACTAGTTAACAGTGGCTGATGGTCGGCGGATGCGTTAGATTGTCGTTTACTAGTTTCGGGGCGGGATATTCTGTACGTTCGCTGTCTGGGACACGCGTTCACCTTGTGTGTTGGTTCCATCTAGCACCTCACGTTCCGTTATCTTCGCTAGGACGCAATTCGCAACAAAATGTGTTATTGTACCTCCAGGGTCTACCTTTCTGTTGCACCTCCTTTCTGCCTTTCCTTAGGGGGGGGGGGTTCGGTATTTCGGTATTTCGGTATAGCGATCTTTCTTCTTGTCTCTCTTTTTCTTCTTCGCTTTCCTTCCTTGCTTCTTTGTTCCTTTTCTTCGTATTTGTTAGCAATACGTAGGGACCTTGTTGTGTCCTTCTCGCAGTAACTTCATGTGGACTTCGCCCTACATCAAGGCGATTGCCGGCTTCTTCGTTAGCACCCAAGTTCGTGCCTTGCTTTGCTCGGTTCCTCACGCCTTTTTCGTAGGCCTACACCGCGGATAGCCACGACTTGTTACATCAAGCCTACGGTTGCCGGTCGCCCCCTGGTGTCTCTAGTTTCGTGTTTTACCACGACGGACATCCTATTGTGTCGCTAATCTTTCGTTTCCTTTGCGTTTTCCTTCTCTAGCTCGAATGCTGCCCCTACCAGACGCGTCTTAGCCTCATTTACGAGGTGTGGGTTGGTCTATGGTCTCAGTGGGCTGTTGGTTTTGAACAGCAGTATCTTCGACCCCCTTTTTCGACTTTCTGATGTCTAAGTAGCCATCTCTGTATCATCGGGGGATCTGCATATACGGCCATTCAGGGTGGGTTTATGATATAGAGTACCTTGGCTTATAGTATACCAGGTATAGACCAACCATCAGTAAGTATATATACCAACCATCAGTAAATAAAATAGTTGTATTTGCAGAAAGGATACGCAGTCTAGTATCTAAGTAGCCGAGGAGATAGAGATATACGCACGTACTTTGGTCATACAGGGTTCACGGGGTGTTGCACTACAAGGTATCTTCATACAGGATTCACGGGGTGTTGCACTACATAGTATATTCCTACGTCAGGCTTTACGGGATGTTACACTATTGAAGTTGAGGATGGTGTGTGTCCCCTTGCCAGTAGACTATAGCCGGTTGAAGACAGATGATACTTCTGTCTTCAAAAAACAGCTACTTCCCCCCCCCCTTTCTTGCTCACTCGTCTCTTGCCCCTTCGAGCAAGCCGCACACCAACAAAAAAAGAGAACGTCATACGAACTGCGTCTGAGTTTGGCCAAGCACAGGTACCTGTGTCACACTTCTTCTGTGGATCATCATCTCTGGCACCCTTACCTTCTCACCCACATCACAAGTGCTACTCGGCCAGACAACCACAGGCAGCAGCAGTGCCACTCGGCCAGCCCGCTCTCTTTACGCCGTGTATACCGCCTTTATATCATACGTTGTGGCACACAACAAAAGGCTCGACGTCAACATCCCAACCCGTGTCGTACAGGTACTATCTTTTATTTTTGTAGTGGTTGCAGGTACAACCACCAGGTGCATCACGCGAGGACGACGACAGTTGATCATACCAGGTAAAAAGTAATGTTGTGAATACTATTAATATGATGTGAGTCTACTACTGACTGTGGTCTACTATACGTACGAGTAATCTTTGACATATTCACGGATGGAAGAATATACACTACGAGTACTGCTGCTGTTGCTGGACTGCTGCTGTAGAACACTACATACGAGCTACCAACCCAACACGCAAGAAGGTCCCCGTTGTAAAAAATGTCCCCTTTCTCGAGCATCTATACTCAAACTGGTACGAACTCGTACAGGTCTCCTGTAATACCTGGTGAACTGCACGATCGTATATCAAGTCAAAACTACTTGGAATTAGAGTGTAGATACATAACGAGATAGAAGTACCAGCTGTATTTAGTGATGGTTCGATTGACTCTTGAAGATTGAAGGTGTGATACTCGTGCGGGCGGAGCCTTCACCGGGCCTTCGTACCACACTCAACCAGCGCCAAGAGCAGGCCAAGAACACATTGCACCGCCGCTACCTCCACCGGCAGCGCTCGTTTCCCGCGCACGGTTCTAACATGGTGCATTGAAGTCTCCTAGCAAGCATGTGGCAGCAACACAGGGTACAAAAAGAGACCAGGAGAACGAACACACACACATGATTACGAAAAACTTAATGATTACGAAAAACGCGGTAGGTGGGAGGAACCCCTCTGCGTCCGGCTGTCGCCGATACGTCGCCGAAGGAGACGCCCGCGATCACTGCCGCCAGGCTAACCCCGAACAGACCAGGATGCGCACTGGCAGTCACCTTCCGCTCCTTGGAAGACAACCCACTGAGCAATGCAAGAGGGTGATCCCGATGCTCACAGAAAGTATGGGCGACTGCTGTAGCCGCGTCGAATGGAAACTCCCGCGTCCTGGAAGAATAATAGTGCTCGGCAACCAGCTCCAGCTGGTTTTAAATGGCAAGTTCCTCGCCGTTCTTGAACGCTTCGAGCGGCTTCCGGGTATGCCGGCTGCGCCAGGGTGGTGTCTGGTGTGTGCTGGTGGTGTCTGCTACGTGGTGCCACAGGGTCAAGACGTGTCGTCGTTTGCTCGTGTCACTAAAACCGAGGTTTGGAAGTTGTGGGGCCCTCCTTGGCACCCAACTTCCTCCTTTTCATAACATTTGCCTTTTTCATGATAATCGAATAGGAAAAAACCAAAAAAAATGATTCGAACAGAATTTCGTGAAAAATATGCCTTTGGGTCCTATCGAGGAACAGCGTATACTGTTTTCAGATCGAATAACGCTCAAGCGTCAACGAACACCACAGGGCAACCGACGAGGCGAGCGACGCCCGCGTCCTCCCCGGGGCGCCTCGGGCAGCGGCCGGTTGTTTCTGCCGGCACCGCCGAAGAGGCTATCGCTGTTGGGATGTCTTGGGTGGCTGGCGTGGCCCCGAAGTCTCACGCACGCAGCAGCGACGGGGATACAGCGATCGATTTTCTGAGCGGAGTCGTGACCTGGTCGGTGCTCATGTGGTTCGCGAGGCAAAGAGGGATGGAAAACTGGGTTTGCGACGGCCTTGTAAGTTTTTGAGGCGCTGCCGATGGTCTACTCTGTGCTAGGGACCGTCGGACCTCGCGCTGCGGCTGCTCCCGTGGCCCTTGTTCGAATGTGCTTGTTCAGTATTTTGACGGTTTCATTACTATTCAGTATATTGGCTTACTATGAATTACTTGGTGGTTGCTTCTCTGGGTGTACGTGATACCCACATGACTACTTCCATCTGTATTTATTCTGCCGGGAGAATAATACTAAAAACAACCTGAAACATCTTCTCTCTTCGCCTGGGACTTATCAACACTCTAGAGTTCGCAACGTTGAGAACCCAGGCTCATGGGTGCCGAAGTAGAAGATCTTTGGACGATAGTATTAGAGCAGGGCCTCGCCCTCGAGGGGCTGCAGCGGGCGGCCGCAGACGCAGCGGAGTGCCGACGGTCGAATCACGCCGAGATCCTCGAGATGATGGCGCAGATGGGGTCCGGTAGACAGCAACAGCTATCTACCGCAGTTGGAGCAGGGAGAGATGCTTCAACGCCAGCGTCGGACCACTCCGACGTTGGCATCGGGAGCCGGGAGGGTGAATGCGTTTCCGCGGAAGATGACCACCCCGGTGGAAAAGGGTGCGGAAGCTGTGTTGGTGCTCTTGGAGTATGCCGGAGACATGACGGTGTTCTAACTGGAGAAGAAAAAGCCCTGCGGTGGAAGCAAAACCGTAGGCGCCTTCGTGGGGAGTGGCACGGAGGATAATAAGTCGTGCGATTTTTACGTGCGCACCCCACTCGGGGAGATTGTGGTGGGGCTAGGAGCTGTGGGGATGGGAGACATATCTGCACATTTTCGCGCGAAGTCGCACGGAGAGCCAGGCCGTGTGCACCCAGCTACCCATGTGGCATGGTCGGGAAAGCCGCGTACGAGATGCGCGCACTCGACTACGGCGCGGTAGTGGTCGAGGGAGCGGACGTTGGGGGAATCGGGTGCTGCTGCAGCAGTACTATTATCAACGAAAGAGAACACGTCTGCATCGGCAACAAGTCGCCTGACACACAGCAGCAACAGAACAGCAGCAGCAGCAGCAGCAGCAGCCGCGGAAGGTCAACAGCAGCGGCAGCAGCGGGGGGTCGTGGATGGGGCAAGCGTGGTTGAATCGTCCCGTGGATCCCTTTGTGGGTCCAGCAACACGCGGGGCGAGGGGATAGCGTCTGCACTCGTAATGGTGGGTCTTCGATCCACTGTTATATTGTGAAGTTTATTTATTTTTACGACGAGGGTAGAAATTTCGTAAATTGATTCGTAGTACGTACGAGTACGTATGAAATACAAGGCGCTTCGCTCCGCGGGCGACCTACGCCGCCCGCTGCGCTCGCTCTGGAAGAAAAAGTACATCGAATTACGCGAAGCGGACAGAAGGTCGATGATTGAACATATATTTTTATGATTGTTGTAGTTGCAAATTGGCGACTTGATAATGCCAAGAGTCACATGCCGTACGTACGTACGTACGTACGTACGCATATACCCCCGTTAGGGTACTGATTTTCTTCTTTCGATATGCTGTATGATATGTACCTGGTATGTACGCACGTGCGGGAAAGCACAGCATGGCACAGCAGCAGCACCGCAAAAAACAAAGAAAATGAAATCGAAAAATTCGGAAAGAGACCAAAATCCCCGTCCCCTTTCATGTAATAATTGTCTGCCCCTGGAACACACCAGTCAAAGAAGAAAAAAAAAAAAAAATGAACAGCAGAGCTTCTCTCTCAGCCTTGTATGCCGCCCGCTCCTCTCTCGACCACCTCGCCACCGATTCGGTACGGGTAAAGCTTCCCTCCCTCTCTGTCACAGTGATCCCCGTTGCCCGCCCCGCGTGAAGCCCGGTGCTCACCGTGACCCTCGTTCGCCAGCTCGAAGATGTCGATGGTCAGACGGGCGTTCGTATTTGTGTATAGTCCAGCGTGGTCGCAAAAATAAGCACCGCTTGAATGTAAGCTTGCAATGCCGAACGACCCTTTGGACTCGTACATACCCAGTCTAATTTTTTAGATGGAGGCAAAACAGAGCCCATTCATGCTTCCCTTGTGTCTCGGGGCACACACGACGCCTCGCCACGAAAACCGCGACCGCATTCCTTGCAACCCCCCCTCTGCCCACCAGCATCCGCCGACACCCGCAACGGCGCCGGGCTCGCCCGTGTCGCCGTGCTCCGGCTACATACACGCACACGAAACGGAAGAAGAAAAAAGGAAAAAAGAACCGAGAGTGCAAATGAAATTTCAACCAGCCGGTGAAAAAAAGCGAAAGAGAGCCTCCCAAACCGCTGAAAAAACAAAATCGACTTTTTCTTTTTCCGAGTTTTTTTTTTCCTTTGTCCCGGGAGAAAACATGTGGCACGAGAAGCAAGCACCCAAAGAAAGCAAAGAACGCGAAGAAAGCAAAGATCGTAGAAGCGACAAAAAATCGTGGGAGACTCGCTGAGCGTGAGGCAGGTGCTTGTAATCAAGTGATTTTAGGAAAAGGGTAAACGTATGTACGTGTATGCGATGAGGTTTATACTGGATGATACATACGCAAGTAAGTATCGCTTGGGCTTTTTTCTGGATGGTATACTCGTACGTGAATACCCCCCCGTCCCCCACCTGGTAGTTGAAAATTCGTATTTTTGTGTTTTGGTTAGAAAGGTTACCGCTGAATAAATCCACAGCGCTTCGTTTAGTTGAGTATGCTCGAAGTACTGCTCTATGTATCGCACAGTCTTGTGCGGTGGAATACGGATATGGTAGGAAGGCTTGTTTATGCCGGGGGTATTTTGGCACTGGGTGAAACCGTCACTACGACGAACGACCGACGTCAGAGGTGGACACGTCGTCTCTCTTTCCTCGTTCGTCCGATACAACACAACACGAGAGTCCTTCCAAAGACCATCATGAGTTATGTTTACCTCGCCTAACTGCGTAAGGCCTGTCACGCCTCAGAGTATCGATCACGCTAGCGTGGGATCCGTCGAGATTCTGTGGGCTAGGGTCAGCGATTAGAGCGATCCCAGTGTTGTGAACCGAAAACCGAAACTCGTTTCTTTCGGTCGTTTTATTGTCGGTTTTTCCAACACCGAAAACCGACTTTTATTTGTCGGTGTTTCGGTTGGAAAAATAAACCGGAACCGGAAAACCGACTCGGTGTTTCTCGGTCGGTTTTTTCTCCCCTGTCCCCTACCCTAATAGAGCCTTCATATATGTGTGGAAACCCCTTAAAACATTTTGGATACATGCGCCACACGCGATACAGCCAGCACCCATCCCATAGCCAGCACGCAGCCCACATCTCGCAACAGCATAGCAGTACGTATAGCAGCACGGCACACAGAAGCACAACAGTGGCAGCAGGCAGCAGCTGTCGCACAGGGCACAGGGCACTGTGCGCCGCAAGAGCACGAGGGATAAATCGTGTCGAATGCAGACGGCAGTGCTGGCTTCTTTGTTTGCGGCACTGCAGTCGCACTGCGACAGTCGCCCTCTGCCTACAAAAATGCTTCTTCGTCTTTACAGCCCCCCCTTGAGCAACGTAGGTTTCCTCATGGCTCATGGCGTTAGCTGTATGCTGCAAGTTGTGTCTTCACAAATCCTACAAAAAAGTTTTATTGCAGCAACTAACTGCTGTATCTGTAACTATTGTTTGCTGCAAAATGTTAGGATATCTGACGGGCCCCGTCTGACGTACCAGTATGATAGTTTATGTCGGCCTGTACCGTCTGGCGCAGCAGACGCAGGTATTCTGCAGGAGGGCCATTTGACACCATACGATCATGTGTCACATTATGCCAACACATGCACACCGAACCCTTCGATTTACTGACCATTTAATTGGATTTGATGAGAAACCGACCGAGAAACCGACCGAGAAATCTTCGGTTTCGGTTTTGGTTTTGTTCGACCGACCGAGTAATCGTCGGTTTCGGTTTCGGTTTTGTTCGGCTTAAACCGACCGAAACCGACCGACGTTTGGGAGAATAACCGAAAACCCGACCGAGCCACTTTTCACTTTCGATTCACAACACTGGCGATCCCAGTCTCACAAATATAGAGGCAATACTGGAAGCTAGATTGGCTGATATGCAATCTAGAATGGACGAGCAAGCCCGCTTGATGGAGGCACGACTGAACGAAAACTACCGCTTGCTGCAAGTCGCGACTGAAGAACTCGAGAAGGAGCGAGCCTCTCGGAGGGACGACAGTGTGGAGGCCGGGAGAGAACCTGGGACCCCCACCATCGCGGAGTCCGAAAGAGGTCAAGACTCTTTGTTGAACCGGTTCATTGAACAACTGCAGCTACAGAGCGGCGGAGGAGCTGTTGGAGCGACCTCTTCGTCGACGATCGTGCCACTGCCAGAGCCGCAGGCTCGTCCAGGCACGTTAGTAATGGTAAATATCCCCCAAGTTTGGTGGTGACTCATCAAAGGGCTTTGTCTGGAGTAAACTTATTGTGTCTTGGGCAATGTCACCGAACTGTTACGATACATTGACGGCTGAAGTGCCAGTCAAATTAGGAGGTGGTAAGAGCGTCGTCGAGGTGGAACGTACACATTCGAAGGTAGATATTTTAAACGCACAGACAGCTTGGCAAGGCCTTTTGAACGGGGCTAATTACCCTCCCCTTTTAGATGCCATCTTGGCTGCCGGCTCTCCGTCCGAGGCATGGACCGTGATCCTCGCTTGGTATTCTCCCAACGACGAGGCTGCCAAGTACAGTACCATGAGGGAATTCGAAGTATTGGCCATGAGTGACGAAGAGTCCTCCAATGAGTACTTTTCTAGGGCGTACCTTATAGTCATGAAAATGAGGGAAATGGGGGTTCACAAGACGGCCCTTGAAACAAACCGTCACATTCTTCGTACTTATGACGCGTGATCCTTTGACCAGAGTGGACCTTGAGCGAATGGTGCTGGAGTCCTATCATGAGATGGAGCGAAAGAAGGGGGGAAAGGAGGAGCAAGGGGCAAGTGCGCACGCCCTGATCGCCACCGACGCATATTGACGGGCGGCGACGATGGGGGCAAGGACGGAGGGCGGAACGGGGGGAGATACTGGGGGGAATACTGAAGTGGCTGCAGCTATCTTCACCCTTCAGTGGTGGAAAGCGTGACACACTTCTGAGCTCTAGAGAACCAGTGCACACAAGCACCACCACACATGATCAAACCTCCCGAAACCGATCTCCTATCAGCTGCTTTGCTCGTGTAATCAGCATCGGCAAACACATGCATCAGCAACCCATCCATGAAACCTCTCTGGAAAGTAATACCATACCCACTCGTGCCCTTAATATACGCTAAAATACCTAGTGCGGTGTTCCAGTGTATCTCTCTGGGCTCAGCGCAATACCTCGCTACCGCCCGTACTGCGTTCGCAATGTCTGGCCGTGTCTGGGTAGCCAGCCACATCAGGCTACCACATCAGGCTACCAATCAACTCACGAAACGGCCAGGTCCCCACAGGCTTGTCCTGACTGGATTCCTCAAGCTTTGCAATGGCAGAGACTATGAAGGAAGTGTTATTCCTGCAGCAGGTTTGGTGCTTTATGTTGCCGGGAGTGGGGACACCGTGTGTGCCGGTGTTCGAGGATAACGAGGGTGCTGTACAGCTCGCGCAAACCCTGTGACCAACTCGAACTCGAAGCACATCGATGTACGCCATCACTTCCTGAGGGAGCTGGTTGCGAATGGAACCATCTCCATTACGCAAGTGCGGTCGGCATGGCAGCATGCTGATTTCTTGACGAAACCGTAGAGCGTGGAGACGTTCCAGTTCCATTGAAACTTAGTGATGAACATGGGATGGGTGTGATGTTATTTTGGGCTGGAATGGAGGAAGAAGTTTTGCGTTGAATCAAATTGGATGGATATAGGTGATTTGAGAGGGGTCATTATTTGATTGGGGAATGTTTTGAGTAACTGAGAAAATTCTGATTGAAAGAGACGATTAGTATCACGCCCGAGTGAGGAGCATTTGACGTGACAGATGGATAATCTGAACATTGTTGACGTAAACGTGGCAGTGTTGTTGTTGTCTTCACATTAAATCGCCCTTTCTACCCAGCTTTATCAGTACACCCAGTGTCCGTCCTGATTCCCTATCCTAGAGAGATACTGATGCTGTCGTCACAGACTGTGAAACAGAGGAAGACCAACAAAAAACTAAATCGCAAAATTCAAGTGTCAATCAAGTGAAGTGTCAGCGTACCGGGCACGAGAACACAACAACACAAGCAAGACCGAAAAAATAGGAGCAATAAGACAATAAAAACAAACAAAAAACAAAAAATCTGAAATGAAACAAAAGAAGAAACAAAAGAAAAAAAACAGAATACAAACGACGGAAGGACTCCAGAAAGGCTGCTAGACGGAAAGCATACGTACTCAGGAAGGGCAGGTATCTGCTGCAGGGACGAAGCACCACGAAAGAGACGGAGATACAGGCAAACGTCTGTCAGAGCTAGTCGAACCGATACCTAGCCACCCGATCTATCATTTCGTTTCTGCATTCGTCGACAGCTGTATCAGAGCAGCTGCCCCACCCCCCTCCCCCCCTCCCCTTGTCGCCGTTCTTGGCGTCCTCTGCTGCGTGGCGCAGCCGGCTCTTCTGTGCTTCGTCCCTGTGCCCCCTCGCCATGAAACAGTCCGCCGCTTTGACGACCCCGGTACCACTTCCCGCTCTTCTTAGCCGCCCTCGGCCATAACAACGTCTCTACTCCGAACAGCGGGGGGGAATTTTCCGCGGACCCGTCGGTGGCTTGAAAAACCCTGAGGTCGTCTGCTAGGCATTGGGCCCAGTTCTTTTCCGGTCGGCCTCGTCCCGGGTTCTCCCCACCAGCCATCGCCCCAAACATCACCCGGCGGGTCACCCGCTCCTTGGTCGTCCGCTGTACGGCCCCCGCAAAGAGGAGGCGTCGTTTGCGGATAGTCGTCTCAACGCTCTCGCATTGTGCCTTTTTGAGGGCCTTGGCGTACGATATGAGGTGGTCAGTGCGTTGCCGGCGCTGGAAGCCAATGATCCGTAGGAGGAGTTTGTGGTGTGCCGTTCTGAGCTCAGCGAAGTGCTCCTGACCAAGAGTCCACGTCACGCACCCGTACAGCAGGGTCTCTTTCCCCTCGGCCTTAAGCATACGCACTTTAAGAGTGAGCGGGGCATCCTCCGTGTCATACAAACCCCGTTTGAACCGTTCGTAGCATGCCCATGCGAGTCGGATCCGGTGGGATCCGTCGCATGATCTCTGGCATAATGTCAGCGCTTGCGACGACAAGGCCGCCCAGGTACAAAAACTGCATCGTCTGCGTATACCTCTGTCTCGCTGCTTCGATGACGAGCGGTGAGGTCCGGGGTGCCTGATTCGGTGTCCGCAGCGGCATGGTCTCCGTCTTCTTTTCGGATACGGTGAGGCCTGCTGCTTCGAAAACGGCCACAATGACGGTCATCATTTTCGCAAGGCCTTCCGCCGACTTGGACACAACGCCTGCATCGTCCGCGTACAGCATACCCCACACTGCCCTCCGTACGTAAGTTAGTCGGTCAACCTTCACCCCGTCCTCGCCGAGGTCCTCCTCGAGGTGAACTAAGTCCCTCAAAATATCTGGGTCTTCACTGAAGCGTATCAGCACGGCGTGTATCACAGCAGCGAAGAAGATATTGAACAGAAGTGGTGACAAGACACATCCTTGCCGCAGCCCCTGAGTGACGTCGAACCATTCCGAGTGCTCGCCGTCATCCGTACGCACGCGGACTCGTATGCCTTCGTGGAACTGGCGGATAACGGTAGACATCTTTTCTGGTACGCCGAAGCGTGCGAGCACCACCCACAGTAGCTCACGGTCGACGGAGTCGTATGCTTTCTGCAGGTCGATGAAGCACATGTACAGGGGGATTTTTCTAGCTCGTCCGAGTTCTTGCAGTCGGCGCACAACGAACAGCATGTCGACCGTTGATCGTGCTGGGCGAAAGCCGCACTGTTCCTCGGGGAGTATCCCTTTGGTCTCGCAGTAGTTACTGAGGCGGGACGCGACCATTTTCAGCAAAACTTTGCCTGAATGAGCAACAAGTGAAATCCCTCGGTAATTGTTGCAATCAGAGCGATCCTTCTTTTTCTGAAGGACCTTAATGGTCGCATATTTCCGTTGCTGAGGGACGTCACCCGTTCTCTACACATTGGCAAGTAGGTTGTGAAGGTACCGGATGAACTCGGGGTGGTCGATTTTCAGTAACTCGGCCGGAAGGGAGTCTGGTCCCACCGCTTTCCAGTTTGGCATACCCCGAATTACCGCCGTCATATCATCCATGGTCGGTTCATCTCCAAGCGATGATGCCAACGGCCGTTGTGGAAATAGGGCGCTAATGGCTGGGTCAAGCTTAGACGACTTCGTGGTTAGGAGGGTGCCGAAAAACCTCGCCCACCGTTCAAGAATGCGCACCTTGTCCCTGAGTAGCGTGCCCTCCTCGTGCCGGATGAATTGTTCGCTTCTCGCCTTTCGACCGTCCAACCCCACCGTGGCCTTCAGGTGTTTGTAGAAACCCCGCTGGTCGTTGTCGGCGAGCAGTCTCTCCGATTCAGCGAGGTACTCTTCGAAGTAGGCGTGCAACGCTGCATCAACCGCCCTTCGTAGATTCGCGCACGCCGTCCTCAGCGTCTTCCACGCGGCTTTGTCTTTTTTGATGCGCATGACTCGTCGGGCATCCTCCCTCACATCCCATGCTAGTTGTATGGCGGCTGAGGTTTCCGCGGTCTCGCACCACCCGGGTTTGTGTGAGTGCCGTGGTGGGGGGGGTACGTCTTTCGCTACTGCATCAAGAATAGCATCAGCAAAGGATTCAGCCATCTCAGAGATACTGTTCGGTTGCGAGGGAAGGAAGGGCACCTTTGAAAGGATCCGCGCCACGACTCGCTGCCTGCAATCTCCGTCGGATCGAAACTTTTGCCGGTCGAAAGGTCGAATCTTTTTTTTCGTTCGTACGTGTCTGTTGGGTGCGAAACGTCCGCCCCAACCCGCTGGGGCGGACCATTGCATATACGATATTATGGTCTGAATCCGCCTTGGCTGGGGGCGGAGGCTGGGGGTGGGCCTTAACATCATGCACGCGAGATCGGTGTGCTTGGCGGGTTAGGATGTAGTCAACCCGTTTTTGGTCGTTGCGGCTGCTGATGCCGTTGAACGTATGGGATATTCCACCCTTGCGAGCGCTAAAAAACGTGTTCGTGAGAGCGAGCCTATTTTCTGAAGCGAATGCCAGCAGGCGTTTGCCGTTGCTGTTGAGCTCATCACGTCCGTACGCTCCAAGCACTTTACCGTCACCGCACCCTTCCATCCTCTTTCCAGTCCGTGCGTTTGCGTCTACCAGTACGAACAGGCATTCCTTCGTTGGAATCTGCTCAATCATGTGCCCCAATGTTTTCCAAAACTCCTCTTTCATCTGTGCGTTGAGGTTGGCTTCCGTTGGGGCATAGGCGACAACTAGGTTAACCGCAACGCTTTCACCAGTCAGCTCAAAGCGCATAGGCATAAGGCGTTCGTCAATTGACTGGTGGGTAGAAACAGACTTACGGCATATCGCTTCCTTCACTGCCAAACCAACTCCGAAAAGTCCTTGCCTGCCATCCGTTTCTTCTTGCCCAGAGCAGAAAACCCGGTATCCTGCTGCAGAAAACTCGGTTTTCCCAGGTCTCCTTGTTTCCTGCAGGCCAACGAAGTCACAGCCCAGTTGTCGGGCCTTCGGCAGCACACACTTGGCATGCCCGTACCCGTTTCTCTCTTTCACAGCCAGGGCACGCACATTGTAGGTCGCTACCGTCACGAGTGCCGCCTTCTGTCTCGCTCGAGCCTCGCGTGCTGCAAACTTTGCTAGCCGACGCGTGGTCCGACCCCTCCGTCTTTTTTATATTTTTCTCCTTATTTTTCCTTGTATCACGATGTAGGTTCTATGTTCTCTAGTCCGGTGGGTGCCTTCGTTTCCAATGGCTGGGTTCAGCCGTCCCAGCCCATCCCAACCCCGACACTCTCGTCCTCGCTGTCGGCGTGTTTGCTCACCCACGCCATGCCCAGCCTCTCCTCTCCCCATGCTGTACCCAATACGCTCTCCGCTCTGGGGATGCTCCTCCTCTGCTGTTGGAGCGAACTCCTCGGCATCGGGGTTGAAAATAAAACTCATCGCCACCACCCCGCGCCGTCTGTAGTTCACCTACCAGACCGCACAGGGTTCCTCTCTACCGATGCTGGGGCTCGTATGACCACCAGTAGACCGTCGTAGGTTCCGATGGGCTCCGGCCCACCCCGAGGTCGGGGCAGGCCGAAGTGATAACATATTGAGTTTTGGTATTTATTTAAGAGGTATAGTTTGGGGTTTTGACAGAACAAGGGAGAGTAAGCATATTCCTGATGATTGGTTGTTTTATCACCATTGTTTTCTCCGAACTTGATGGGAGATGGAAATCTTGTTCGCGACTTGGGAGATGAAATATTGTGGGTATACAGTATGATTATTCATGGTTGTGAGGGTGATGAAAATCTCGGTGTGTGTGTGTGTGTTCTTCACATTACACCGTTCTTTCTACCCGTCGACATCCAGCACAACCAGTGTCCGTGCCGATTCTTCAATCCTAGAAGAGATACAAGTTATGTGGTCACAAAGCTACGCCACAGAGATACTACGTTGCCACGTGTGCAGTGTGCACTGCAGTGGGCAATGCAAAGCCATGTCATCATACTAGATACGACAGGCACGACATACGCAATCTATGAAATAGTGAAACGAAAAGAAACAATCAAAGAGGAAACAAAACAAGGTAGACAAATCGAAAGAGAATAAGAAAAAAAATGAAAGCAAAATCTGGGAGAAACAATCTGTCGTGCCCCCCCCCCCCCGCAGGCGAGGTGGCCAACACTTGAAAAAGAACGAGCTGAAGAAAAGAAAAAAAAAAAAAAAAAAAAAACACCACTGCTTGTAAACAGAGTAAGGCAAAGAACCAAGGGAAAAAGTAACAAGGAAAAATAACAAAGGGGAAATAACAGGCAGACCAAAGCCCAAAGCACCTTCCAGGTGGCGGCAGCAGCTTGTGGTACGAGTAGTATAGCCAGGTTCTCCCTGCTAATCCGCCTGGTACCTTGCTACCCAGACTGCCGTCTCCGCCCTGCGTTCGTCAACTATGCCCAGCCCCTTGGCGTCAGACAATACGAAACGAGCAGAGCAGGTTCGTCTTCCAACCACGCCACACGGCTCCTTCAGTACGGCTTATCAATCAGAAAAGAAAGAGGAAGAGAGAAAATAATATGAAAATCACGGAGAGTCAGCGCGAGAAAGAAAAAAACAAAAACAAGAAGAGAAGACAAGGGAAGACCACGTTCGAACCAGCTGCACCAGTTGGTAGCACTAGTAGTATGGTCATGCTCTACTTCCTAGTCGACTTGGTGCCTTGCTACCCTGTCTGCCATCTCCTTCCTACTTTCGTCTACCGCCGTTTCCCTTCTACCCCTCCTGTTCCCCCCCCTCTCCGCATTCCCTCGGTCGGGCTTTCTGCCACTGCTCCTGTTGCCCCCTCCCCCCCCGTTCCCTTGGGCACCATCCACGGCGGATGCGCGGCGCTGCCTACTCATCTCAGCCTCAGCCTCGTGCCACCTCACCATGAACCGTTCAGCTGCTTCAAGGATCCCCCGGTACCACTTCCCCGCCTTTTTGGCTGCAGTGGACCACAACGCGGTCTCAACTCCAAACACCAAGGGGGCAACTTCCGTTGACCCTTCGGTGGCTCGGAACTCCCTAAGGTCTTCGACTATGCATCTATGCCAAGTCTTACACTGTCCGCCTGGTCTCGGGTTCACCCCACCAGTTATCGTCCCGAACATTACCCGACTGGGTAATCGCTCCTTGCTTTGCCGTGCCACGCCCCCCGCAAAGAAGAGCCGCCGTTTACGAATGGTCGTTTCGATGCTCTCGCAACGTGTCATCTTGAGGGCCTTCGCGTACGAGAGGGTGGCATGGTCAGTATGAAGTCGGCGCTGGAAGCCAATGACTCGCAGCAGGACTTGGTGGTGAGCCGTTCGAAGCTTGGCAAAGTGTTCCGCTCTGAGGGTCCACGTCACACACCCGTACAGCAGGGTCTCAATCACCTCGGCCTTCAGCATTCGGACTTTAAGGCTAAGGGGGGCGGTCGTCCTATCATACAACTCCGGGCCGAACCGTTTGAGGCATGCTCGCATGAGGCGGATCCGTCGGTCGATTTCGAGCGAGAGCGCAGCGTTTTCGTGGATAACGCCGCTTAGGTATAAGAACTGGGTCGTCTGCTTATACCTCTGACCTGCCGCTTCGATGACGAGCGGTGGTGCGAGGGTTGTCCGGTCTGGTGTTTGTAGGACCATTGTCTCAGTCTTCTTTTCCGACACCGTGAGGCCTGCTGCTTCGAAGACAGTCACGATGACTGTCATCATTTTTGCGAGCCCTCCAGCCGACTTCGAGACAATTCCTGCATCATCGGCGTACAACATGCCCCATACAGACCTTCGCACGCACCGGTACACGAGTAGGAAGAAGGCGAAATATTTCAGGGAACAAGGATAGCAATATAGTGAACTGAACCAGGAACAGGGAGTGTTTTTCTTTTTGGTTCTGACACAAACGGATGTTGTTTCGAGAATAGTAAGCGCCGGGCAAACTCTATAGGGAAAGATAGTTTATGGCGGGAGTAGTTGGCACAGGGAGACGTGTGTCCCTGGGGAACGGAGTTCCTCGCGAGCGATAGATATTTTATCTATCGCTTTAGTTTTTCGTTTTTACGGCATTGAACTGTTGCAAAGGAGATCTGCGACATTTAAAATAGGTTCATACGGGAGGGAGAGGTTTTGCTTGTAAGGTCCAGGTTTCCTCTTGAAATATTTGGGTTCGTTTTTGATCATAGAGATGAGTTTTGTTCGGAATTTTTTAATTGTGATTGCTGTTTCGCTGAAAATGCAGGGAGTGTGTTCGAATGTGCTTGTTCAGTACTTTGACGGTTTCAAGACTATTCGGTATATTGGCTTATTATGAATTACGTGCTTGCTTCTGTGGATGTACGTGATACCCACATGACCACTTCCATCTGTATCCACTCTGCCGGGAGAATAGTACTAAAACCTGAAACGTCGTATTTCTTCGACTGGGACTTATCAACAGCCCTGTCTCTCGGGAATGGAGGATCTCACCTGTGAAGCAGTCGACGACACGGCTCAAGTTTGCGTGGCTCGCTTCGGTTTCAGGAACATGTCACGTCGAGTTGGACGAACTCCCCGATTTGAATAACACGAAGAGCAAACTAAGTCCCAAAAGACTTCTTGTCGAATTCGTTTTTTTCGTTTTAATTTGAATCAAACGTCAAAATGCCTGATGGGTGGTTCATTTTTAGACCAATCAGATGCAAATCAAATAAAACGAAAAAAGATTGGCGGAGTATCATAAAAAATATATATTGTTAAGATGGGCCCTTGCTATTAAGGAGATAAAATATTTGAGATCCCCAACAAGCGGTCCGAGAGCTGACGACGCTTTGTTGGCCAGTGAAAAACATGTTGTGGGTTGTTACACATTCGACAGATTAACATGTATTTTCAACTGGTTATTATTTGCGAGTGCCGAAACATACGACGAGGATCGCAAAATACAAATAAAGGCGAAAAGTAGAAAGTAATCCTTTGCTGTTGTAAAAGACCTATAGTATACAATTTTTAAACATGTTGTGGGTTATTACACATTCGACAGATTAACATACACAAAAGTTTTCTTTCGACAGAGACTCAGCCCACGGCCAACGCGCTCGGTGGCGGGTAAGATCGACTAGTATAGATGATGGGCCGCGAAATAGTCAGAGAGCTCTCACGACCCGTTCTACGATAGACGTAGCACATTTCCGCTATTTTTGTTCTGAAAGACGGGGTTCCTTAACCCGAAGTCGACGGAATGCCAATCTTGATTTCGAAAAAAAGTTTGGTAGGCTCGGTTCATGGGATTCTTCGCCGCGATGCAATTTGATTTTTTGCTGAAGTCCGTTTTCGGGTGAGGTATGGAGCTCCTCGGGTGAGGAGCCTCAGAAAATTCAGTGAGAACCTCTATCGTAGAACGCCTCTCACGACGCTCTCTTTTGTTGTTGGCCAAATGAAAAACATGTCGGTTGTTTTAATTACAACAAGTTAAACGACAGATTGTCAAGGGAGAGTACCGAAAAAGGGCACGAGGATCGTGTTCGAATATGCTTGTTCAGTATTTTGACGGTTTCATGACTATTCGGTATGTTGCCTTGTATGAATTACTTGGTGGTTGCTTCTGTGGGGAGTAGGTTTAGCAGTCTGGGAGAAGGGATCTTTAGCGATGTTTTTTATTCGAAAAATGTGTAGCGTTTTCTGCACTTCGTAATCGTCGTCCGCATCTGAGAAACTTCCTGGTTCGATGCAAACTCGGCGTAGCCGCGTCTACGGCGAGGTTCGGCCCGTTTCGCCTGCGGTTTGGGGTCAGGGTTAGGGTTAGAGTCATGGGTTGGGTTGGATCTTCGCTGGTGCCTTGATCCCAACAGGAATCAAAACATCCGAACAGCCTACCAACCTAAAGATCCCTTCTCCCAGATTGTTAAAGGTCCTCTCTGTGGGTGTACGTGATACCCACATGACCACTTCCATCTGTATCTACTCTGCCGGGAGAATAATACTATAAAAGCTGAAGCATCATCTTTCTTCGCCTGGGACTTATCAACACTCTAGAGTTCGCAACGTTGAGAACCTAGGCTCATGGGTGACGAAGTAGAAGATCTTTGGACGATAGTATTAGAGCAGGGCCTCGCCCTCGAGGGGCTGCAGCGGGCGGCCGCAGACGCAGAGGAGCGTCGACGGTCGAATCACGCCGAGATCCTCGAGATGTTGGCGCAGATGGGGTCCGGTAGACAGCAACAGCTATCTACCGCAGTTGAAGCAGGGAGAGATGCTTCAACGCCAGCGTCGGAACACTCCGACGTCGGCATCGGGAGCCGGGAGGGGGAACGCGTTTCCGCGGAAGATGGCCACCTCGGTGGAAAAGGGTGCGGAAGCTGTGTTGGTGCTCTCGGAGTATGCCGGAGACACGACGGCGTGCTAACTGGAGAAGAAAAAGCCCTGCGGTGGAAGCATAACCGTAGGCGCCTCCGAGGGGAGTGGCACGGAGGATAACAAGTCGTGCGAAATTGTACGTGCGCACCCCACTCAGGGAGATTGTGGTGGGGCTAGGAGCTGTGGGGATGGGAGACATATCTGCACGTTTTCACGTGAAGTCGCACGGTGAGCCAGGCCGTGTGCACCCGGCCACCTATGTGGCATGGTCGGGAAAGCCGCGTACGAGATGCGCGCACTCGACTACGGTGCGGTAGTAGTCGAGGGAGTGGACGTGGGGGAATCGGGTGCTGCTGCAGCAGTACTAGTAACGAAGGAGGGCACGTCTGCATCGGCAACAAGTCGCGTGACACAGCAGTCGCGTGCACACGACGACAACAGCAGCAGAACAGCAGCAGCGGGAGGTCAGGAACAGCAGCAGCAGCCGCGGAAGGTCAGCAGCAGCAGCAGCAGCGTGGGGTCGTGGATGGGGCAAGCGTGGTTGGATCGTCCGCTGGATCCTTTTGTGGGTCCAGCAACACGCGGGGCGAGGGGATAGCGTCTGCACTCGTAATGGTGGGTCTTCGATCCACTGTTACATTGTGAGGTTTGTTTCTTTTTACGACGAGGGTATAAAATCGTAAATTGATTCGTAGTACGTACGAGTACGTATGAAATGTGGGATGAGATTCATAGTGGATTATACGTGCGCAAGTTTCGTTTGGGCTTCTTTTTCTGGATGATATACGTGCATACCCCCCGTCCCTCACCTGGTAGTTGAAAAGCCGATTTTTTGTGTTTTGGTTAGAAATGTTACCGCCGGATATATCCACAGCGCTTCGTTGCCCTCCGTGTTCGATGTGGGCAGGCCCACAAGAGCAACTGGACAAACACATTACGTTAGTATCGCATATTTCAAAGGTTTGGAGGGAGTCGGTGTCAACGGTGTATTTATGTTGCGGTAAGGTCGTGCAATGGACAGACAGGTATCTCGTCAGCTGGAGCCTTTTTAGTGAAGTGGCAACTTCGCGGGCGGGAGGTTATGTCTTTAGTCTCTCTGGTGGGTATTCGTAGGAGTAGTTGTCTCTTGCGATTGGATTCACCTGTCGGTCGAAATACGTTTTTGATCGTACAAATGGAGATATGTCATTTTCGACTGGGTTTGGATTCGTTCCGGGTAAAGAAAGTCGTATTCGATACATACCGTTGCGACGTGTAAGGGAATACTAAATTATATGGCGGTCATTATTCTTCTTGGGTAAGTGGTAAATGATATGTGTATCGTTTATCACTGGTTACGGAGATCTGAATGGTATGGATTATATTTTGTATCCCGGGAGAGTCGTGAATGGTACGAAGAAGATATAGTATTGTCTACTATTATTATTACTCTTGAAATCCGACAATGTGCAGCATTATCTTCAACATGGATCACTCATAACTTTCCCGAAAGAAGAAAACCTCGGAAATAAAAGGAAACCCATGCACCAAGTCTACCTCCCTTCCGTGCCCACTTTCGGCTTGTCTACTCTATATGCTGTATTTGCTCCTTCCTTCTCATTGCGCTCTGTTTTTAAATTGTAGGTTCGTCAAATGGAGATGTGTCATTTTCGACTGGGTGTGGATTCGTTCCGGTTAATAAGTCGTATATGATAAAATCCGTTTGCGACGTGTTAGGGATAAAATTATATGGTAATCATCGTTCTTCCCGGGTAAGTGGTAGATGATACCTGGTATGTAGGATATGTAAAATTTGCCACTGGACACGGGTTTCTGAATGATCGTACGGAGTATACTTTTTATCCCGGGAAAGTCGTAAAGGGTACGGAGGCCTATTTAATAGGTATAATATCGTCTACTCGACGGTATACGTAGCTTCTTTTTTTTTCGTCTGGAGTTTTGCAATATAATTGCGCATCTTGAGGAGGGGTGTTCCGCAGATGCTGCGGTGTTGGTGGATACTGATTTTATTGGGTCGTGCAGGAAGTTGTCTTTGTGCTGTCTAGTGGTGACAGAACAAGGGGGGGTATGCATATTCATGATGATTGGTTGTTCTATCACCATTGTTTTTTCCGAACTTGATGGGAGATAAAAATCTTGTTCGCGAGTTGGGAGATGAAATATTGTGGGTATATGATTATTCATGATTGAGGGGGATGAAAATCTCGGTACACGAGTAGGAAGAAGGCGAATTATTTCAGGGAACAAGGATAGCTAGTGAACTGAACCAGGAACAGGGAGTGTTGTTCTTTTTGGTTCTGACACGAACGGATATTGTTTCGGGAATAGTACGCGCCGGGCAAACTCCATAGGGAAAGATAGTTTATGGCGGGAGTAGTTGGCTCAAGGAGACGTGTGTCCCGGGGGAACGGAGTCCCTCTCAAGCGCTATATCATTTATCTATTTCTTTAGTTCTTGTTTTTACGGCATTGAACTGTTGCAAAGGAGATCTATCTGCGATAGGTTCATACGGGAAGGAGAGGTTTTTGCTTGTAAGGTACAGGTTTCCTCTTGAAATATTTTAGTTGGTTTTTGATCATGGAGATAAGTTTTATTTGGTTATCTTGAATTGTGATTGCTGTTTTGCTGAAAAAGCAGGGAGTGTGTTCGAATATGCTTGTTCAGTATTTTGATGGTTTCATGACTACTCGGTATGTTGGCTCATACCTGGTATGAATTACTTGGTGGTTGCTTCTGTGGGTATACGTAATACCCACATGATTACTTCCATCTGTATCTACTCTACCGGGAGAATAATACTATAAAAGCTGAAGCATCATATTTCTTCGCCTGGGACTTATCAACAGATCGCAACATGAAAGAGAAGTAAAAACAGCGGGGTTTATTATAGAGATAAAATATTAGAGATCCCCAACAAGCGGTCCGAGAGCTGAAAACATGTCGGTTGTGTTAATTACAACAAGTTGAACGACAGATTGACAAGAGAGTACCGTAAAATGACACGAGGATCGCAACATGAAAGCGAAGAAAAAACAGCGGGGTTAATATATAGATAAAAGATTTGAGATCCCCAACAAGCGGTCCGAGAGCTGACGACGCTTTGTAGGCCAATGAAAAACATATTGTGGGTTGTTACACATGCGACAGATTGACATGTATTTTCAACTGTCAGGTTATTATTTGCGAGTACCGACACATACATACGACGAGGATCGCAAAACACAAATAAAGCCGAAAAGTAGAAAGTAATCCACAGCTGTTGTAAAAGACCGATAGTATGCAATTTTTTTGCCATTCGGGACGGATACAGCAGTAGCACTCGTAGCTAATTTTGCTGTCGCACAAGGAGTAATCCACTCCCGTTGTTGTACTGTAAAATACCTGCTATAGTATGCGAATGGAAACGCGAAGTACACAAACATTTTCTTTCAGCTCGTGCGACGATAGACGATAGACGCTCGATCTCGACAGAGACTCAGCCCACGGCCAACCCGCTCGGTGGCGGGCAAGATCAACCTGTGTCGATGACGGGCTCGAAGAAATGAGGTGGATACATGCTCTAGGGGGCAAGAGCTTGCCGGCGGCGTCCTACGGTATCCTCCCAAACCTGAAAAACAAAACATTTTTTGCGTCCTACGGTATCCTCCCATGACTGAAAAAAAAAACATGTTTTGCCATTCGAGACGGATACAGCAGTAGTACTCGTGGATAATTTTGCTGTCGCACAAGGAGTGATCCACTCCTGTTGTTGTACTATAAAAGACCTGCTATAGTATGCGAATGGAAACGCGAAGTACACAAACATTTTCTTTCAGCTCGTGCGACGATAGACGATAGACGCTCGATCTCGAGACACTCAGCCCAGGGCCAACCCGCTCGGTGGCGGGCAAGACCAACCAGTATAGATGACGGGCTCGAAAAAATGAGGTAAATGCATGCTCTAGGGGGCAAGAGCTTGTCAGCGGCGTCCTACGGTATCCTCCCAAACCTGAAAAAAACTATTCGTTGCCATTCGCGACGGATACAGCAGTAGTGGTAGTCGTAGATAATGTTTTTAACCTATTTTGTGCACACCAACGGCCAATGCGCTGCACTGAGCGTAGGACCCAAGCGTCCGAGCCAACTCTAACTGTCTGTCTTTGGTCTGGCGAACAACAGTGCTCGACGTACATACTCTGTATTCATCGCCACCCTTGCACAACAACACGGCACTACAGCAGTAGCAGGCACCTGATCTGGTGTATAGACGCCTCCCCAACTCTGACTGCCTTACACGGTATGGGAATATGGGATATGTTGGTGGTATGGTATATAGGAATATGGGATATGTTGGTGGTATGGTATATGGGAATATGGGAAAACCACCGTATGTGTTTGTTTGTTTGTTTGTTTGTTTGTTTTTTTCATCCCATTAATTATCTTCGCACATCTTCTTCTCTCTCTCCTTCTAACTCGTAACTCAGATCCGGGGTCACATAGCAGGCTCTTCTCCCCCCTTCCCGCTACGGTACGTGCCTTCATTTTAATCGCGAGAATATTTCAGCCTTTTCTTCCCTCGTCGACTCGCATCGAATTGTGCCTACCCACGCTGGAAGGCGCTCTCAACAATTGAATCCTTTTTTATTTTTATTTTTGCAAATAAAGTCAAAGTCCGACCCACCTGGGGCTCGAACCCAGGACTCAAACAAGTAGAATTCGAGGTTAACCACTTGAACCACCGGGGCGACCGGCTATGGTATGTGTTGACGGTATGGTACGGGAAAACACAGTATATAGTATGGTACGTTTGCGATATGGTACCATGATACGATGTCGTGGATATATTATATGTCTAAATTTGCCTGGTGGTATGGTATGTTTCAGTATATAAGGCCCGTAAGGGTCGAATACGTCGTACGAATATCATCTGTAACGAGCTTATATATCGGCCATTGGAAACTGTTCGAAAAAAAAAGCCTTGCGGACAGACAGACAGACAGACAGATTTGCATTTACCAAAACAGAGACTCAGTTCTACAAACTGAGAATTCTTATACTGGAAGAGTGGGAATGACGAAAGTGATAGATCTAGTAGATTGTCATTCCCATTGGTGACACACAGCAGCAGCAGCAGTGGTCTGCGGCGGGGTTTTTTTACATGTATGTGTAGCGCTTGTACGCACGACGGTTACAAAGTAATCAACACTCACTACACGCGTGGCCGTACTATAACAAATAATACCAGGTAATAGACACATTCGAGACTACGAGTTGAATATATACTTTACTTTGGTAATATTATAATATTAGAGAAAAAAGCATCGATCGATGTTACACGATGCCAAAATACGACCAGCGTGGAATACGTTTTCCCCCAAAATAAGTACATGGGCCAGCAACGTTTACGACCAAGCACGTACAGCAGTATACTCGTAATATGATTTGGTATACGATCCAAACCCCCAACCCAAGTACAACCCTCTTCTCGGTGTAGTATGAACTCGCAGCTATCACCCTTCAACAGCAGCAATGTCGGCAGCGTGGAGGGGCACCCCGATCAAGCACGCGTGACTCAACCAACAGCCTCTCGTAATATTAATAGTAACAAGTAAGCCAATGACTTTTCTTCGTCTTGAAGCTGATGCGAATTAGACTATTGTTGGCCAGTGAAAAACTTGTGGTGGGTTGTTTTCACATCATTCGACAGATTGGCATTTTTTCAACAGCCGGATTATTTACGAGTACCGAAACATGCGACGAGGATCGCAAGACATTAGTATAGGCGAAGTAAAAAGTAATTCACTGCTGCTGTCCCCGTACCGCCGCTGTTTTCAGCTGCAGGCGGCGCAGTTTGTTTTTTCTCGTCGGAAAGTGTCAACACGCTGCTGGTAAAGATCAGCTCATGCGACGATAGACGCTCGATCGCGACATAGACTCAGCCCACGGCCAACCCGCTTCGTGGCGGGCAAGGGACACTACAGTAGTATAGATGACGGGCTGGAATTAATCAGGTGGATCGATGCTCTAGGGGGCAAGAACTTGCCGGCGGCGTCCTACGGTATCCTCCCAAACCTGAAAAAAGCCTATTCTTCGCCATTCGAGACTGATACAGATTTTTTTTCATCCATCTCCCCGAAATACCTATATTTCCAGTACAATTTCATTTAAATCAGCTCTCGTACTGCATTACTACTACAACTATTCACAATGCTACTACAGCTACTACTACTATCACTGCTACTAGTACAACAACTGCTACTATTAATGCTACATCGGCCAATAGTTTTTAATCATACGCCGAGACCAACTCTCCTGTTGCTGTGGTCTGGTGCCGCGAATGGACGCGTTGGGTGCGCTGCACTGCGCGTAGGACCCAAGCATCCGAGCCAACTCTGACTGCCTTTCTTTGGTCTGGCGGCGGAGAGACGTGCCGAGTCAACTCGTCTTGATATTTTTTACTTCACAACATGACTGACTGCCGCTGCTGCTGCTGGTGTTGCTGCTGTGCCGCCGCTGCTGTAGTCTACGAGTACTTATCCACCGAGAGGTGCGCGCCGGGTGCGCTTCTCTTGGTTCCTGTTTGAATATGCTTGCTGTATAACGTGCCCTGTGTAACCACGCGGCGTGCCCCTATGGCGTAGGTCGAGGAGAGAAGATAAAATACTCGTACAATAAACCAAACACACACCAGGTCGGGTCAATACCGTTCTGTCAGAGACCCCACCACATAAACAACGCACAGGAGGTAAGCAGCACCAAGATTGTAACCGGCTGCACCACTCACATAGAGACAGGTAGTACCGATATCATCAAAGCCTGGGTCGCATCATTTACATCGGAGCAGCTCCACCCCTCCAGCCACGAGGCATACTAAATAATACCCCGATACATAATACGAAACCCCACAATGTATGAAACCCTCAATATCCGCAGACCTGTATCAAGCTACCGCATACCACAAACAGCCCCTATTCGGTGCGCGATACGATAGGTCTCGAATATATTATCACCAATTGCCAGGTAAAACGGCAAGTCCCAAATTCCATAGATAAATCATTGCCAAGGTAAAACGCCAACCCCAAATTCCATCTTCATCGTTGCCAAGGTAAAACGGCAATCCCAAATTTCACCCTTCAGAATTGTCAATGTAAAACGGCAATCCCGATGCCAATTTTCTCAATCTCGATTCCAGTATAGACCTCCTAAAATATTTCAAGACAGTAACTATGGGAAGGGAAAAATCCAACAAACGTAAGTATGTTGGTAAAACCTTCTAACAAAATCAATAGCACCGTCTTCACATAGATATCGTACCGCCCGATAGCATTGCCCCCCCTGTTGTGTACTCTGGAAGAGCAGAACAACAGAACGTCTCCATTGTAGGACATCTCAAATCGAACTATAATAGCCTCCCTGTTTTTAATAGGTGTTCACTCCGGGAGTATTCAAAAGTCATCAACATACTGCATCTGAATTTAAAAGTACTACCAGGTATGGATACTAGTAATTTTGGGTCCCCTGTACGTTGTGCAGTCTTATCCAATAGCCAACGGGCAGGCACGATTCATCAAGACCACCGGCATACCCTATTGGCGTGTTAACATTACTCAACGCATGAGTACATCCGAATACTTTGTCCAATTCCCTAAAAATCACTCTTCTCCGTTCTCATCACCCAATACCCCAAAATATCCGAAACCAATAAATAAACGAAAGAAATCACCACAAATTCATCACAAAGTTGCGATGAAAACGGAACGCTTCCGTGGGCAAAGGCTTCGTGAGAAACCAAGCATGACGCAATGCCGACGATACGTGGGCAACCTCGAACTAGCAACACGTTCCCGAAGGAAGTGATGACGGACATCCATGTGCTTACGGTTCGGTGTGGTCACAGGGTGTTTCGCTAATGTATCGCCCCCTGGCTATCTTCCTTCACCGTGATACATCCAACATCGCGTCCGGAAAAATAAAACTCCAGAGATAACGCATGAAAATCGCCTCGCGGAAATCGGTGGCCATCGCCACATACTCTTGCCTCGTAGACGTAAGGGTAATGGATTTCTGCATCCTAGAGTAGAACGATACGCAGGCACCCACGCACATGATAACTCCACCAGAGACAGACCTCCGGTCATTGGCCTCGTGCGCGTAGTCCGCATCCACGTACAACTCCAGCTGAACTCCATTACTCAGACCCCTCTGAAAAGAAATACCGTACGTACTCGTAGATTTGATGTACGTAAGGATGTGCAACGCTGCCTGCCAATACAATAACTCTGGTGCTGCAGAGTATCTTGCCACCGCCCGAACCGCGTTAAGGATATCCGGGCGGGTCTGGTTCGCCAGCCACACCAAATGCCCTACCAACGACCGAAACGGCTCATCAACGTCTCGTTGATCCTTGTCAAACACCTCAAGCTTTACGTCAACCACCGCAGGAACGCACTTGCCGCGGGTGACACCAAACTTCGCTACGGTGCTTTCAGCGAAAACCTGCTGCGATATCGTCAATATCCCTGCATCCCAGTCTCGAGAGAATCGGCAACCTGCGTACCATCGCAACTCCCCCAGGTTGTTGATAGGAACGAACTGGTTCAGGTCCTCAAAAAACTGGTCACACCTACTGTTAAGCCTCATCGCAAATATGTCATCCACATGCACTGCTACTACAATAGAAACGGCCCCCGCCTCCACCACACGCATGACACACGCATCAGCCTCACACTGCTCAAAACCAAGGCCCCTCATACCATGTACCAAGTGATGATGTCATTGCCGCGACGCCTGCTTCAAACCATACAGGCTGTGACATAAATTGACCACCTTACCGGACATCGACCCGTACCCCTTGGGGAGGCGCATGTAGACGTCCTCGCTTAACTCTGACTGGACAAACGCCTGCTCGGCATCAAAATGGCATAAATCCAATCCCAACTCACACGCGACGGCATCGAGCAAACGAATGCTCGCAACGGATGGGCACCGGGAAAAAGTCTCGAAATAGTCAACTCCTGTACGCTGTCCGAAGCCCCTCGCTACCAACCTGGCCTTTGCCCGCACTACTCTGCCAAATTCGGTAACCTTCCAAGAATAAACCCACTGGGCAGAGATCACGTTGATTCCGTTTCGTTGCTACGTGCCTCTATCTTCGTCCACCACAGCACCGAACGTCTTCGCGCGGTACAGACCGTCAAACTCAGTGTCCATGGCGTAAAACCACACGTCTCCGTGTTCATCCTCGCACGCTTCGCGATATGAGTCGGGCGTTACCAACTCACTCGCAGGGCATGAAGGCAGTTCATGGGCGGGCATGTACGGCGGAGACCGATCGAGGATGGCCATGGCGATATTCTCCCGCGCAGCTAGTATCGAAACGAAGCCATGCTGCGTACCCAGGCCCCCCTGCTGCCGCGACGCCGACCGCGCCACCGTCGGCGATACCCACGGTTGCTGCTGCTGCACCGGCACCTCCGACACAGTGGGCCGAGGTGCGGGCGAGGAGTCTGGCGATGCAAAGGTTGCGGGCGGCGCAGGGGGAAGGGACACGGGCAAGGCCTCCGTCGGGGCAACGGTCGCTGACGTCGGCTCCTGCTGCTGCGGTACGGACGACGCAGCAGGCAGGGGCGTGGGTAGAGACTCTGGCGATACACCAGTCGATGGCGTCGACGGCTGGTACCACACCTCGAAGCCCCGCGGCGCTTGCGGTTGCTGAGCTGGGTCACCGACAGCCCCCCCCTTGGCCGGCGACGGGCACCCGGCTATCGCGGTCCCTCCATCGAACGGCGCGCGCCGATAGCCCCACGTCACATCGGTCGAGTAGCTTGCTATGCCGGATGGCGACAACATGATCTTGCTGCAATCCGAGGCGTGGTCGTTGCCGGAGTTCAGGTAGAAGCATGGCTCGCCCTTCGGCTCTGACTTAGCCGCCCGCTTGGCCTTGTGGCGTCCCGGCATCATGTATGGAAGCACCGGGCCCCTGTAAGGCCTCTCGTGGAACTTCTCGAACGAGCACATCATGTCGGGCTTTTCATCCGCTCGCGCCATGAGGTTGAGCGCATCGCACATCCACGTAGATGCTTCCGGCCACGTGCGATCGTAGTTGAGCGCCTTGGCCGGAAACTCCACCCCATCGAACATGGTCTGGAACTCCAAGAATGCAGCCTGACCTCCTTCGGCAACAAGACCTAGCTTCCGCTCTACCCGCCCGTTGCGCTTCGGACCACCGACGGAGGTGAACTCGCGGCGGATGTTGTTCTCGGCCATCAGCCTTTGGATTTCGGTGCTGGCGAATTCGGACGCGTTGTCCGTGCGGAGGCACCCAGGCTTCCCGTAGGCATTTACGGCCGCCAGGAAAGTGCGGAAACCGAGGGTGACGGTGGCCGCGTTCTTGTCCGGCAGAAATACCGGCCAGCCCATGTTGGTGGCATCATCGACGACCATCAAACAGTGCCGAGCACCGCCCGATGACGTCGGCATGGGTCCTGCGAGGTCGGCGAACAGGCGCTGCATCCGCTTCTCAGCACGGGACGATGTGGATGTTGCGATGGCTTTGCGGATCCCCTTCCCCCCCGCGCACCCCAAATGTCCCGTCACCTTGATGCTCGTTTAACGAGCAGTCTCACGTAAAACGACGTCGTGGGCGTGGCCAAGAGAACAGTGCAGGTCGTTGACGTCTACCGATCTCTGCCCACCAGGGCTCAACACTGCAGCAGCAAGTGCGGGGGTTCCTCGTGCCTCGCTACCCGAGTGGCCTCGACGTAGTTACCGAACTTCTCCTTGCGGAAAAACACGCGTCCGTTTAGCATGTGTGCCCCGTTGTGGTCAAGGGTAAAGCCGTGTTTCCCTTGAATCACGTTGAACGAGCAAAGGTCGAAAGGAACCCCAGGCACATAAGCCACATTCCTCAGAGTCACTGCTACGTCCTCAGCACAGTGCATCATTAGATCGACACTACCGAAAAACTCTACCTCCATTTTCTTTCCATCGCCTACGATCAAAAACTTCTCATCAGGGGTAGGGGGTCTCTTGTTGTAAAATAATGTACATTCACCAGTGCAACGGATTGACGCAGCACTATCTCCAATCAGAATCTTACTCCCAGGCCTTACTGGCCTCACGAGACCACCACCAACAGAAAGAGCATGCCACTTGCCTAAGGACGTCAAATTGCGCCACGGAGAGCGTGGGACACTTGACCTGCTGCACGCTGCTGGACGTCGCTTGGCCTTCGATAGTCGAGGAAAGCGGTCCGCCCTCATAATCTTCCCCGGCTACTCCACTTCCCGGCTCTGGCTGACCTCGCACTCCGCCCCACACACCGCCCCCGTCCCAGTGTGATACGCCTCCGCCCAAACCGCCCCTATCCCAGTACGGTTCGCCGCCGCCCACACCACCCCCGCCTCATTTTGGTTCGCCGCCGCCCACACCACCACCGCCCCATTTTGGTTCGCCACCGCCCACACCGCCACCGCCCCATTTTGGTTCGCCATCGCCCACACCGCCTCCGTCCCATTGCTGTACGCCTCAGCCCACACCGCCCCCGTTCAATTCGCCGCCGTGAATTACGAAGCCAGTTTGGTGCTGGGGCCAAGCTCCCGGTGGTGGTGGTGCGCTGCTGTATGTTCGTTTGGATCGTTCCAGCAGCGGCGGTTACAAGTTGAAGAGGGTTGCGTATATCTTCGCAGGCGTTATAGTGAATTTTGCCGTGTGTTCATGAGGAGAGTTCGAGCACTCCGTTCTCCGTTCCGAGCTGCGAGCGAGGCTCCGCTCTCTCTCTCCTCCTCTGTCCTCTACTACAACGACTATACAGAATCTCATCAGACCACGTGGTGGTCAGGGCATCCAGGTTCGGACTCAACGAACACATTAGTAATTGAACGTTTTGAGATCTGGTACCAGAAGCCAATGATGTCTTCGGAGAGGTCGGCTCACGTGGAGCACGATTCTTCGAGTGAAGTTCAACAGCTACGACGCGAGGTCAAGCTGGCGTTGGAGCACAGCGAGGCATCGATGATGTATGCCATGAGGAGCATGATGGCCGAGTTCAAGAGGAACAACGGTCGATCGGAGCCAGGCGGCGCAGAAGGCAGCGTTGCTGGAAGAGAGGGCCCAGCAGAGGTAGGAACCACTGCTGTAGTGGAAAACCCACGAGGGGCAGTACCCACTGCTGAAGTAAGAGAGACTACTGCTGCTGTTGAAGTAGGCATTGGTCGATCGGAGTCCGGCAGCGCTGAGGATAGCGCTGCTGTAGGGGAGAGCCCACAAGGGGCAGTACCCACTGCTGTACGAGACACTACAGCAGGAGATGATACGATTTTGCGCGATAATGCTTCGCGTAATTTCGTAGCGACGGAACGCGGCGAAAATGCGTTGCCTGTCGAGGTTGGCCCACGAAGGGGTCAGCCAGACCAGCCTGGGAGAGCTGGAGGGAGAGGTCCATACCTCAGCGGTGAGTCCGGTGGTGACTCGACCGTGACTGCCGGTGGCAATGGCAACAGTGCCAAAACCGCCGAAGGTAGTACTATCGCAGGGAGGTGCTTCAGATGTGGCAAGAAGGGCCACAGGATTGCAAACTGCACGGTGAAGCTGTGCAATGGATGCAACGGACGGAGGCACACTGCTGATGTCTGCCCCACGTCGAAAGAAGAAGCTGTCATGGCGGTGGCAAGCGAGGTTGGAGCAAGGGACAACGACCAAGAAAAAGGTACGGTCCAGGCCTCAGCGTTCAAGGCCGAGGAGACAGGCAAAAACGAGGATGGTTCGGGGGAAGGGGAACCTGCTTGGCAGGTAGGAGACGAGGCATGGATATGTGATAGTGGTGCGTCTACACACATGACGCCCTCCGCGGATTGCGTGATCAACTATAGAGAATGCAACCTCAAACTGCGAATCCCCGATGGATCCACTCGATCGATCGAAGGTTACGGTGACATACGCGTTGCCTTTCGGTCCGGAAACAGTCTCGTGCAAGCGCTGCTTATGAATGTTGCGCACGTGCCGGATCTCCGCTACCACCTATTTTCCCTGCCCACTCTCGTCAAAAACGGCCACACTTTCGAAGGGCGACCCACGGGGGTTGTAGTCAGGCTCAAGGCAGAGCGTTCGATCGTGTTTCCGCTGAGTGGGACCCTCTATAGCCTGTACGGCTACCGGGTCGACCACAGTTGTGGGGAAACTGCCTGTGCTGTACTCGCCCCGGTGCAACCGCCCCACAAGTCTGCGATCAACATCAATGGCTTCCACTGCGCTGCTGGACACTCCCACGAGGTACTACTCCGCAAAACCGCGGAGCAGCAAGGGATTGTCCTCGAGGGAGAGCTGCTGAAGTGCCGAGGGTGCTCCATAGCGAAGGGTCTCCGCAAGCATCAAGCAGTACACACACGAGCAAATAAGAATCTTGGGAGGATTTTCGTGGATTTGAGTGGACCTAAGGTGGTAGAGTCTCTCGGAAGGAAGCGGTATACTCTCGTAGTGCGCGGCGATTTTTCACGGTATACGTGGGTGTACTTTATGCGCCACAAGTCGGACGCCACGGAATTGTTCGAGCAGTTCCTTGCGGATTCTCGTGCAGACGGTGTCCCTTCTACGGTGGTAATCGTCCGATCTGATAGGGGTGGCGAATTCCGCGGAGGCAAATTTGGCGACCTGTGTAGATCACGAGGGATCAAGCAGGAATTCACGACGGCCGACAGTCCCCAATTCAACGGAGTAGCAGAGCGCGCGCTGGGTTTGATCGAGACGGCCGCAATGGCGGGCCAAATACAGGCTAAAGAGCTTTTTCCCGGCGCGCAACTCCCGGCCACTGCGTCATTGTGGGCGGAAGCGTCCCACTGGGCGTGCGACGCCTTGAACCGCACAGCCACGACAGCTAACCCTGAGAGCAAGTCGCCGCATGAGATGCGGCATGGTAGCTTCCCCCCGGTAGTATTACTACCTTTCCTCAAGCCTGGCTACTGCAAGGTGAAGAGGGAAAACAAGTCACAGGCGAAAGCACAAGAGTGCGTTTACCTTGGCCCTGCACCCAACTACCCCCGAGACTCAGTACGAGTATTGACGAGGCAACGCACTGTGCTAATCACGCGAAATGTCACCTGGCAACGCGTGTCGCCTACACACCTGTACCTGCCCAGGCGAATGACTCCCTGTCTACGGAAAAGAGGGGGCCCGAGGCGGACGACGTGAGCACGCCGGATCGAGGTGGTGGGGGGGTGGTGGATGAGCTGGACGATGGTCTGACTCACTTGAACGACCTCGACGTGACGTGGGGTTTTGACCTGGACGCGTTTATGCAGGAGCGCATACATCAGGTACCTGTCGCCGGCGAGGCCGGCGATGAAACAGCCGAGACGATGGGTTCGTCTCAAGGGGGCGCCGTGGACGCCTCCTCGGTCCCGGCAGGGAGGGCCGAAAGCGACCCGGGTGCAGCATCAGCCTCCGACACCGGCCAAGGGAACGGTGAGGGCCCTCCCGCGATCCTGTCGGGCAGGCCAGCACACGAGCTCAGCGGCTGGGGACGGCTCCCTCCAACAGTACGGGGCCGGACCCGGGGTCAGAGCCAACGCCTGGAGGGTGAACCTGCTGTGAACCAGCTAAGGATGGACAAAGGAGCCGCAAACGCGCTGCTTGCTGCAGCGTACGAGTGGTCGACGACGCCTGGGAGTATCCTGAATTGTACGCCATGGGCGACGGAGGACGCAGTGGCCTTGATGGCCGGAGGACCTGCTGTGGAGAATAAAGGAGAGTTGAGCGTGTGCATGCCGAGTGGTTTCCCGGAAGACGTAGAACCGCCCCCGCAGTCCGTAGCAGATGTAGAGCGTTCCCGATATAAAGCGGCGTGAGAGGCCATGCAAATTGAGTTGGACGGTCGCAAAACGACCGGTACATATGAAACCGCGACACCGCCACAAGGGCGGAACCTCTAGGTGCGAAAGGGGTGTTCACCTTCAAGACGGATAAGGATGGCATGATAGTAAAGACAAAAGCCAGACTTGTGGCTAAGGGTTTTAGCCAGGTGCAGGATGTAGATTACTTCCGAACGTTTGCACCAACTCCTTCGTCAGCGTCAATCAAAATTCTGGCGACTGTTGCCAACGGCTATAGTCTGAAGCTTTTTCATCTAGACGTCGCACAAGCTTTTGTTCGCGCGAAGCTCGATGCCAAGATATACATGAAACTACCCGGTGGGTGTGGTGACATGTCAGGAAGGACCGTCCGCTTGAACAGATCACTGTATGGTCTAAAGCAGAGCGGACGGCAGTGGGCCGGATTATTGGTAGAGACCGTCGTAGAGTACGGTATGGAGCAGTGTAGGTCTGACCCGTGTGTTTTTCGCATGATTGTGGACGGCAAGGTAGAACTGGTCATGGCCGTCCATGTAGATGACATCGTAATCGCAGGATCGGACGGGACATGCAGAGATTTCCATGCCGCGCTAGTTACGAAATTCCCCACAAATAACCTCGGCGAACTGACTTGGTATACTGGTTGTGTTTCAAACGCGAATGGGAATTGGGGGCATTGGAGATTACGCAGAAGACGTTTATCGAGAGCTTGCTGAATCGTTTTGGTGTTAACTCATCCTCTGACATCCGCGCAACCCCCGGCGTGGAACTAGGTCCAAGAGAGGAGGGCGAAGTTGGAGGAGGCTGGCGGTACAGGGAGGCTGTGGGCAGCTTGATGTGGCTGTCGACCATGACGAGGCCGGACATCTCGAACGCTGTGCGTGTTGTGGCGCGCCACTCCGACAACCCAACGGAAAGGCACTGGAAGGCAGTTTTGAAGATAATGGCTTACCTCCATGGGACCAGGTTTATGGGATTGATATTCGTGCGGGGTTCGGGATTGGATTTGACCGCGTATGGTGATGCTGATTATGCTGGTAAGTCGAACGATAGGCGCTCGGTATCGGGGACGGCAATTACCCTAGGGGGTGCAACCGTCAGTTGGGCAAGTAGCACGCAGAGGTGTGTTACGTTGTCGACAGCAGAAGCAGAGTATGTCGCCCTGGGTGAAGGGGTGAAGGAAGCTTTGTATACGGGCGGGGTGTTGTCGTTTATTTGTCCAGAGCTAAGCGGATCATGTGTTCGGGTTTTCGAGGATAACCAGGGGGCCATAGCGTTGACTGAGAACCCTCTTAGCTCTGCGCGGAGTAAGCATATTGACGTGCGTTTTCGTTTCGTCAGAGAGCTACTTCGTGCTAAGAAGATCGAAATTCAGTTCGTAGCTTCGGAAGAGCAGCACGCGGATATTTTGACGAAATCCCTTGCTGCGACCCCTTTTAACCCTTTCAGAACCGCACTCCCATATGTGGGGACAAACCACTCCAATTATAAGTAGTTTGCCCCAAAAACGGGACTGGGGTCCTAAAAGGGTTAAGTCTCATCGTAGGTTTCTGTTGAATCTGCCTTTGGAGGGTGAATAAGGGGGTATGAGCATTGTTCGATGAGTACGATGAGTACCATGTTTGAGTGATGCGAGGAATAATTTGTCAGGTCGCCAACCCTGCGCTACTTTGAGGGCATAGGGGAGTAGGGCACCGCTTGGCATTTTATTTTCTGGCCATGGTCATCGTTTGGAGTGCGGCCGTCGTTTCAATTGCAATGGATTGGAGTATATGTGTTACACAGGGGGTTTTGACCCGGTGGCCGAGTTTCCTCCTGCGGGACTGTCGTTGGCTGTGCTCAGGTCCTAGCAAGTCTTGAATGTCTCTTCGGTCTCGTCACTGCTGTGAAGAGCCAGGGAGGGTGTTCGTTTGGATCGTTCCAGCAGCGACGGTTACAAGTTGTAGAGGGTTGCGTATATCTTCGCAGGCGTTATTGTGATTTTTGCCGTGTGTTCTTGAGGAGAGTTCGAGCACTCCGTTCTCCGTTCCGAGCTGCGAGCGAGGCTCCGCTCTCTCTCCTCCTCCTCTGTCCTCTACTACAACGACTATAAGGAATCTCATCAGGCCACGTGGTGGTCAGGGCATCCAGGTTTGGACTCTACGAACACTGTAGTGGTCCTGAGGGGCCGGAGTGCCGTACGGAGGGGCCGCGACAATGTTTGCATGCATACGAGTGGGCGGAGCAGTGCGGCATTGCCTGGCCATATGAATGACCGAAAGCGCCCTAAGTGCTGCAGACCCCCGAAAAGGCGTTCGGCGCTCGATAAATCGCGGATTTATGCCCGAAAGCACCACACCGGTCGCACTTGTACATTTCTCCCATCGACGCTCCTGGAGGCGGAGGTGATTCTGGCTGATACCACCCCCTTCCGGTGTTACCTACCCCACCAGCGCCCCCCGGCCCCAGCGCCTGCTGGTAACTATGGCCTCCACCCCCACGCTGCTGCTGTTGATCCCCCCCCAGCTGTCGCTGCTGCTGCTGCTGTGGTTTTTGCTGTCCATACGACCGCTGCTGCTGCTGTTGTCCATACTGCCGCTGCTGTTGCTGCTGTGGCCCGCAGCCTCCATACCTGCCCTGAAAACCCCCACCAACGGCGAGGGCGTGGGGATCCGCCAACGGCACTGGAGCCATTGACGCGACCGCCGCTAACTTACGCTCCTCCAACTCCTTCGTCTTGCGATGAGCGTGGGAGGTGCGGACGATTTCACCCATCTCCGATCGCGTGATACAGGGCCGAAGCAAACTGGTACGCTGGTCCACGTCGAAAAACTTGGACGGAAGACGACGTGTGAGTATGCGAGTAACCTCGATGTCCGACCTCTTGATACCCAATGCGGACAAGACATTGAGTTTCCCCTCGGCACGGACGAAGAATAGCTTCGGGTCCTCATCCCCCTGCATTCCAATATTCTCGAACTCTTTTTCGAGTTGATCCCTCTCGGCATCATCCTGTGGCTGATACCAATCAATCACAGCCTTCCACGCTCCCTCCACCGACCCAGCGGCGTGCATGCGTTCCTCCACAGGCTGTCCTTGAATGGCTTCCATATGAAATTCCCATGCCCTCTCGTACTTCTCGACTCTCTGCTGCCCATGGAGATAGATCGACCGGTTTCGCTCCTCCATCCCTCCTTAACCTCCGGCTATCCGGATGGTGTCGATTGTGGGCTCAAGCGCCTCGATCAGACCCCGCGCCATCAAAACCGTTCGGAACCTGTGTGACCACAAGTGCAGCTGACCGCTCCCATCAAACTTAGGTACCCGCATGCTATTTTGCGACAAGATGAGGGCCGGAGGAGTCTGGTGACGGTAGTCTGGCTCCGGCACAGGCTGCCCAACACTTGCCTGCTGTATGGGCCACCCGCTCCTCCCAACGGTACCCCCCTGAGCCGCTGCCTCGGCGGAGCTCTCTCCGTTGCCACCGTCACGTCTCGGTCAGCCAGATTAGTCGTCACCTCCGCAAGTTGCTGCCGAAGCAGCTCGATCTCCTCGGCCATAAAAGCAACCCTTCAGCAAACTGCGGACCCGAAAACCCACGATAAACGTGTTTGAATATTCTTGCTGTATAACGTGCCCTGTGTAACCACGCGGCGTGCCCCTATGGCGTAGGTCGAGGAGAGAAGATAAAATACTCGTACAATAAACCAAACACACACCAGGTTGGGTCAATACCGTTCTGTCAGAGACCCCGCCACATAAACCACACACAGGAGGTAAGCCGCACCAAGATTGTCACCGGCTGCACCACTCACATATAGACTGGCAGTATCGTTATCATCAAAACCTGGGTCGTATCATTAACATCAGCGACTGCTCCCGGAGGAGCAGCTCCACCCCTCCAGCCACGAGGCATACTAAATAATGCCCCGATACATCATACGAAACCCCCAATATCCGCAGACCTGTATCAAGCTACCGCATACCTATTCGCAGACCTGTATCAAGCTACCACATACCACAAACAGTACCCAAACCCGCGCCAGCCGACTATTGTAGTGGCCACAGAGAGATGCGCCGCCCGCTGACAGCACGTCGGGCGCGAAGCAACGACGCTATTATACAGTTGTGTCACCATCCAACTCATCGATCGTTCTGCTGCTGCTCGCTGTCGTGAAGAACATCTTGTATTCAGAGAGCTTGATTTTCTTGTGTACCTACCTGGTGTGATATCATAATATGTTGGTACATGGTACAAGGCGCTTCGCTCCGCGGGCGGCCTACGCCGCCCGCTGCGCTCGCTCAGGAAGCAAAAGTACATCAAATTACTATGGGAAGCGGACAGAGGTCCATGATTGAATATACAGTAGTTTTTTTAGTATGATCGTCGTTGCAAACTGGCGACTTGATAATGTCAAGAGTCCCGCCGCCATGCTTTAGGAGAAAACAGCTTGGACGCCACATACGCTTCGCATCGCGGGCGGTTGCCGCACGTACGTACATACGTGCATACCCCAGGTAGGGTACTTAACTTATTATTTTGATGTGCTGTATGTACGAAAAAAGAGAAAGCACAGCACGGCACAGCGGCACCGCAAAAACAACGTTAAATGAAACCGAAAAATTCCGGAAGAAAAAAAGATCCCCGTCCCTCTCCTAAAATATTTTTCTGCCTGATTGGAACACCTTGCACCGGTCAAAAAAGAAAATAAATGAACAGCGGAGCTTCTCTCTCAGCCTCGTACGCCGCCCGCCCCTCTCGCGACCACCTCGCCACCGATTCGGTCCGGGTAAAGCTTTCCTCACTCTCTGCCGCAGTCTACCCCGTCGCCCGCCTCGCGTGAAGCCCGGTGCTCACCGTGGCCGTCGTTCGCCAGCTCGACAGTATTGGTACCCAGGCTGAGAGCTCCCTCTTTTAACTTCAGCGTGGTTGTTAAAATAATCACCGCTTGAACATTATCTTGCAATATTGAACGACCCTTATATCTCGTAATACTCTATTCAAATCATAAATTGAAGCCAGACAGAGCCCGTTCATGCATCCCTCGTGTCTCGAGGCACACGCGACGCCTAGGCACGAAAGCGGCGACAGCGCTCCTGGCAACCCCCCCTCTACCCGTCAGCACCCGCTGACACCCGCAACGGCGCCGGGCTCTCCCGCCGTGCCGTGCTCGGAGTACACGCACGCACATGAAACGAAAGAAGAAAAAAGGAAGAAAGGACCGAAAGTGCCAAGAGAAATGGAGAGAACAAAGAACCGCTGGAAAGGTCCGGCAAAAAATAAAAGGAGGCGGTTTCGAAGTGGGAGCTCTAAGAAGCCAGGGATGTACCAAGGGGTTCTATGATGGTAACCGACAGCCTCTCGTATTCTTAATATTTAAATAGTAGTAAGTAAGCGAATTACTTTTTTTCGTCTTGTAGTTGATGCGAATTAGACTTTAGCTGGCCAGTGAAAACCATGTGGTGGGATGTTCACACATCAAACGACAAATTGACAAGATGTTTCAACTGCCGGATTATTTACGAGCACCTGCGACGAGGTTCGCAAGACATTAATATAGGCGAAGTAAAAAGTAATTCACTGCTGCTGTCACCGAACCGCCGCTGTTTTCTGCTGCAGGCGGCGCAAATTTGTTTTTCTCGTCGCTAAGTGTCAACACGCTGCTGGTAAAGATCAGCGCTTGATCTCGACATAGACTCAGCCCACGGCCAACCCGCTTCGTGGCGGGCAAAGGCAACTAGTATAGATGACGGGCTCGAAGAAATCAGGTGGATCGATGCTATAGGGGGCAAGAGCTTGCCGGCGGCGTCCTACGGTATCCTCCCAAAGCTGAAAAAAAACTTTTCTTCGCCATTTGAGACGGATAGAGTTTTTTTTTCACCCATCTCTCCGAATTACCTCTATTTCCAGTACAATTTCATTTAAATCAGCTGTCGTACTGCATTACTACTACACTACTACTACAACCACTACTACTGCTACTATTACAACTACTACTATTAATGCTACAGCGGCCAATAGTTTTTTATCATACGCCTGACCAGAGCCCGCCACACGTCACCGGCCATCGTGTGTTGTTGTTGCTCGGATTTACTGGGCGCGCACAAAAACGCGAGAAAACACCGAGACCAACTCTCCTGTTGTTGTTGTGGTCTGGTGTCGCGAAAAGACGCGCTGGGTGCGCTGCGCTGCGCGTAGGACCCAAGCGTCCGAGCCCAATCTGGCTGCCTTTCCTTGGTCTGGCGACGGAGAGACGTCCCGAGTCAACTCGTCTTGGTATTTTGTACTTCACAATATGACTGACTGCTGCTGCTGCTGCTGGTGTTGCTGCTGTAGCTACGAGTACGTATCCACCGGGAGGTGCGCGTCGCGTGCCTTTGCCTTGGTACCCAAATCCGCGCCAGCCGACTGTTGTAGTGGCCGCGGAAAGATGCGCCCCCCGCTGACCGTGCGTCGGGCGCGAAGCAACGACGCTATACAGTTGTGCCACCATCCAACTCATCGATCGTTCTGTTGCTGCTCGTTGTCGTGGAGAACATCTTGGATTCAGAGAGCTTGCTCTTCTTGTGTACCTACCTGGTGTGATATCACAATATTGAAATGTTGGTACATGATATGATGGTACGACGCGGCTTGATATATACTATATGGAACAAACACGGTATGGGATTTGGGATATGTTGGTGGTATGGTATATGGGAATACGGGAAACCGACCGTATGTGGTATGGTATGTGTTGACGGTATGGGGCGGGAAAAACACAGTATATGGTATGGTACGTTTGCGGTATGGTATCATGGTACGATGTCTTGGATGTATGACATGGCTAAATTCGCCTGGTGGTATGGTATGTTTCAGTATATAAGGTCCGTAAGGGTCGAATACGTCGTACGAATATCATCAGTGACGAGCTTATACATCGGCCATTGGAAAGTGTTCGAAAATATATACGTTGCGGACAGGCAGACAGACAGACATACAGACATAATTGCATTTACCAAAACAGGGACGCAGTTCTACAAACTGATAATTAATGAAGATCAACTGGCGGGTAAAATAAGCGCACACACGATTATTGCGATCCGGTGAACTCTGCGGCCCCAGACTGCGAAATATAATAGATCCCCAACAAGCGGTCCGAGAGCTGACGACGCTCTGTTGGCCAATGAAAAACAAATGGGCTGTTTACACATTCGGCAGATTGGCATGTATTTTCAACTGCCGGGTTATTATATACTATTAATAGTGCCGAAACATACGACGACGATCGCAAAACAAAAGTTTTCTTTTAAAAATATCGCTTTCAAAGAACAACAGAGGAAAATACCCCCGTACCCCATACCGCCGCAGTGGAGAAACGTTTGATTTTTATGTTTCTAGGCTGCAGGTGACGCAATCTGTTTTTTCTCGCTGCAAAATGTCATCACGCTGATAAAGATCAGCCCATGCGACGATAGACGCTCGCGACATAGACTCAGCCCACGGCCAACCCGCTTGGTGGCGGGCAAGCTCAACGAGTATAGATGACGGGTTCGAAGAAATCAGGCGGATCCATGTTCCAGGGGGCAAGAGCTTGCCGGCGGCATGCTACGGTATCCTCCCAAACCTGGAAAAAAAACTATTTACCATTCGAGGAGGATGGAGAAATTTCGTCATTTATTTTGTGTACACCACGGCCAATTGTGTTTCTATCATACTGTACTCGTACGCCTGGCCAGCGCCCGCCTCTCGTCGCCGGCAATTGTGTGTTGCTCGGAACGCACAGATGTGAGCAAACGCCGAGACCAACTGCTGTTGTTGTGATCTGGTGCCGCGAAGAAACGCGCTGAGTGCGCTGCACTGCGCGTAGGACCCAAGCGTTCGAGCCAACTCTGACTGCCTTTCTTTGGTCTGGCGGCGGAGAGACGTGCCGAGTCAACTTGTCTTGGTATTTCGTACGTCACAATGTGACTGACTGCTACTGCTGCTGTAGTCTACGAGTACGTATCCACGGAGAAGTGCACGCCGAGTGCGCTTCTCTTGGTCTCTACTATAGGTCCAAACCCGCGCCTGCCGACTGTTGCTGTAGTCTGGCCACGGAGAGACGCGCCGCCCGCTGACCGCGCGTCGGGGCGCGCAGCAACGACGCTTATACAGTTGTGATACCGTCCAACTCATCAATCGTTCTGCTGCTGTTTGTTGTCCTTCACCACGCTCATCTGTTACTGCGCCGAGGAACGGTTACAGCGCGACAGGGCTTCGCGGAGGATAATACAGCGCGAGATATCTGCTCTAGTCAGTGTCACGCGTCGGGTCTATTCGATGGGCAGAGGGCAAGGTATGGCTAGCTCCTCTGGGCGAATCTTATAGGGGCAGGGAGGATCCCCGGTGTGGGAATGCCTTCAGTTCCGTGTAAAGAACCAGTAACGAGGTCATGGAACAACCCGGTGTTTACTGAACACCACCAAGTGAAGAAAGAAAGTCAAAGTCAAGTGATCTGTGATACCCGTCCTATCGATCCCCAGCCCCTTGGGCCCTGCCTTGCCCGTCGTGCCCGTCATCGTGTCTGTGGTGCCTGCTCCATTGCTCACTCTGGCTGCTTGCAACTACTGCATCTATGGTACGCCTCGGATAACCAAGCTCAGCTCGAGGCCAGCATATAGTTGTACCACTCGAGCGAGTCAGCCATCCTAGTCGACGCGAAGTAAGAGATGCATAAGTTTATTTAGAAGAAAGACAACAAAAGAAAAAGAGGGAGGCACACTGTGGGCAAAGTTTCCCAGCATCAAGGACGCAACATCCGCTATAACCCAATATCCATATCTCTTCAGGAAATCCGGGGGTGTCCCCCGGATGTCCCCTGACGACCACAGCTCCCCCCCAGAGCGAACCCATAGGCCCAGAAGGACTTGGGGAAAACGATAAAAAATGAAGACAGGGACAGTCGGGGAGATGAAAAGAAAAACACAACTCGAAGAAGAAGAACGAAGAAACCACCAGTCAACATCGTCCGTTTCTACGAAACCCTTACCATATGGCATTCAACCACAACCACTAAACAGTGCTATCTAACACAGCCACTGGATTTAATTTAACTCAGACGAGAAACACTGGAAATTTGAAGAAACTGTACCTGGTATCCAATTTCGCGTGAAAACCTACACAGCAATATTTCTTGACGTCATCCATATCTCCCCATTTCCCGTCGTACCAGTTATTTATTTTCTGACAGACAGGTCAGAAACATACCAGTTATCACACGAACATACACAAATCCATACCCATACAAGAAACAGTACACAGAAAGGAGGTAATCTACCAGCTTCTTCCTGTTGCGGCCTAGAGCCATCAGTCAGGAGCAGCTAGTAGAGGGCCCAGGCTCAGAGATAGTTTTTTTTACTGCGGGCAAGCAAACACGACCGGACATTTTGCAGTTGATTCACCCATAACCTTTATCCCAGCACAAGAACCGATTTGGTCGTCGACAAACACTTCTTCGCCTACAGTATGCCCTTTGTCCTCGCGTTCTTTGCCCTCAAAACCTCCTGCGTTATTAGTATATTTCTCTGGCCCAACACGAATTTGGAACAACATGGTCCACGAGCTCGACCTCGGGCGATACCACAACAAGTTCCGGTTCAGTATCCATCATCAACAAAATGGTGAGTTTAGAGGACGCAGCTTCCTGTTCAGGAGCGCCCCTTAACTAGCCAGAGTCTTCAACAACAGGTACATCAATCACCGATATTTCACACTCACATCCCTTTGTGAGAGCTCCTTAGAAGCAGACACCGGTTCAGCAGAAGGAACGACGACAGGTTAATTCACATCAATCTCGGGGTCCTCACAAACACCCACGTCTCCCATTGGTGTATCAATCTCCGACATTCCACAGACACCCACATCCTTTTGTGAGAGCTCCTTAGAAGAAGACACCGGTTCAGCAGAAGGAACGACAACAGGTTCATTCACACCATTCTCGGAGTCCTCACAAACACCCACGCCCCCCGTTGAGGTTTCCTCATAAAAAGGTATCAGTGCAGCGGCAGGAACAACACCAGATGGATTCGTAAAGCAGCGCACGGCATTAATTGAACGGTGGGTAGAACCAGCCTCACAAGATCGATGCTGAGGGCTCCGAAGTCCAGACAAAGACGCTCCCCCATCACCAGTAGATATATCGGGAATGACAGTACTATTAGTCGTCGCTGTTGAAGCCCCTCGCCCCTTAACTATTATTGTAGAAGTAAGTGTCGTAGCACGTGATACGTTGATATTTGAAGGAACAGCCGAACACAGCCCCGTATCTCTGCTGACAGGATGCAACACAGCAGCACCGCTTGGAGTGTCACGTGACCTATGAGAATGTTCAGATCTAGCAACACTGTCGCTGGTAGCACACAAAAGACTAGGATTTTGGGTGTTGGCGGAAACCCTGAGATTTGAAACGTGCCACAGGAGGACCCACCGATCCGGAACAATCATCGCGTGCGGAAGCAGGGTAGACATAACGCCTAGAGTAAAAACGCTCGCCTTAAACTCCCTGCTCTCCTCGGCTGGCCGGACGCTCAATAAGTCGACATGTATATCTAGCACGGTCCTGCTTGATTCCACCCCCACTTGATGGAAATAAATGACGCCTATTACACACAGAAGACCTTTGCTGATAGCCTCGACTCCCAGAATAATAATAATCCTGGTTCTTCGTACACATAGACGCATGTATCAGCAACCGGTGTGTTCTCGGCCACTCCTTTGCTTCTCTTTCCACCATCAAAACTAAATCCATTGGTTGAGAATATAGCTCGTCGTTAACAAGCAACTGTGAAGTGCATGCTTGCCTGAAGACTTCAGGTGATACCGCTTCCAAGAATATCCTCGTGAAAAGTTGTGCTGGTGCTGATTTCCAGGCGCCTCGAAAATCTCCTCCAACCATGAAAAAATCACTTATTCCAACCTCGGCAACGAACTCACATATCGTCAAATAGCGTCTCAACAAATCGTGCCATATCAGCAGCGTTAGTGGCAGGATCAACCGATCGAGTAATTGAGCAAAGCGATTCTTCCGCAGAGACAGCATCTAGCTTGCGCTGATGATATGCCTTAGCATGCAGGCAGTCCAGCAGGTCGTCATTGGAAATGCGAGAAGTATCACCTGTATAGCCTGCCGCCATGCATAGCCGTTGCAGCAGAAATATTGGAATCATATCTCGAATGTAACAATCTCTCAAGTCATCCAGCTTCGCAAGGGAATCGAGGAACAACGGATATCGTTCACCTGACCACCAATAAGTTTGGGAATTTTCTGCTTCGGGAAGAAAGGCCACGGACCACGGCTGTCCTAATCGCGTCGTATTTGTAGTCGAAATCATTTGTTTCGCGGTTACATTTCGAAACGGCATTATTCGTGCCGAAAACACGACGACTCTCTGAATCTGTACGAGGAATCGATGAAGTTCCAGACTCGAACTTGTACATATGATTACCTCGTGACGCACCACCAGCCCCTCGACCTTGGTCTGGACCAAACGACCGACCGACCGAGCCTTGCAGCGTTCCATATCCTAGTTCGCCAAGCTAGGAGTCCGAATGCGCAAGATACGGAAAAAGAGCCTCAATGTCTGGTGCACCAACCCACGCCGAAGATATTCTTCCTCTCACCTAAAAGATCCTGTCGATAATTTTCCACCCACTGGTACCTTGCTCAAGAGATATTTTGTTGACAAATATTGCTGTCCTCGTACCTCGTGCTCGTAGACAAAATTTGGTGATTGGTGTTCTCGACTCGTATTCGAAAATATACTCCACCCAAGCTGTTGCTCCAATCGGCTGCTGCTCCACTCGAACAGTCGATCGCCCTGATCGGCCACCACTCTACCCGATGACAGACACCTCGCACCCGAACGAATTTAACCAATATCCCGAAGAAGGCGATATTGGCACAACCGACCTTTATTGTAGATATACGTAGAATTTGTAATTTGTAGCATCAAGCAAAGCTAGCTCCACCTGAAGCGTAGAGATCCACCCGAATTCCGCCCAAAACCTTGAACACCATCTGACCGAAGTAGAAGATTCCCAACCCGATGATAGACACAAAACCCGAAGAAGACCCGAAGAATATACCCGATGAACAAATACTCAAGACGTCAATATGCCCACACGATCGATACCTGACCTAAAGATACCCACACCCGACCCTCAAACTCGAAAATTCCCGTGCGACAACCGGCCTACCCTCGAATACTGCAGTATTATGGTACGCCTCGGATAACCAAGCTCAGCTCGAGGCCAGCATATAGCTGTACCACTCGAGCGAGTCAGCCATCCTAGTCGACGCGAAGTAAGAGATGCATAAGTTTATTTAGAAGAAAGAAAGACAACAAAAGAAAAATAGAGAGACACTCTGTGGGCAAAGTTTCCCAGCAACAAGGACGCAACATCCGTTATAACCCAATATCCATATCTCTACAGGAAACCCGGGGATGTCCCCCGGATGTCCCCTGACGACCACACATCGCATCGATTCACTTTCTGCGTGACCCGATCATTACTGCTCGAAGGCACTTCTCGAACTCCCAACCAGCAAGTCAGTCGGCCTCAGAGATCCAACGAGCGCGGGTCCTTTCTAGAGTCTGAGAGCTGTATCCTGCTGTAACTCATCACGTCATCACCTTGCACGTTCAACGTATGCTCTTCTTGTGTCCTTGATGTGACGCTATACAGCTGTGTCACCATCCAACTCATCGATCGTTCTGCTGCTGTTTGTTGTCCTTCACCTCGCTCATCACGTCATCACCTTCACGCTCAACGTATGCTCTTCTTGTGTACTTGATGTGACGCTATACAGCTGTGTCACCATCCAACTCATCGATCGTGCTGCTGCTGTTTGTTGTCCTTCACCTCACTCATCACGTCATCACCTTACACCTTCAACGTATGCTCTTCTTGTGTGCTTGATGTGATATCGTATGGGGTTGGCATATGGTACCTGGTATGATACACTACGGTTTGATATACTCTACGGAAAAAACGCGGTATGAGATGTATGGGATATGTTGGGGGTATGGTATATGGGAAAAATATCATATGTGGTATGGTATGTGTTGACGGTATGGTAGGGGAGAAACACTGTGTATGGTATGGTGCGTTTGCGGTATGGTACCATGGTACGGTGTCGTGGATGTATTATATGGCTAAATTTGCCTGGTGGTATGGTATGTTTCAGTATATAAGGTCCGTAAGGGTCGAATACGTCGTGCGAGTATCATCTGTAACTACCTTATATATCGACCATTGCAAAGTGTTCGAAAAGATAATCCTTGCGGACAGACGGACAGACAGACAAGTTTGTATTTACCAAAACAGAGACGCAGTTCTACAGACTGAGAAAGGAACAAACACGGTCTGGGATATGGGATATGTTGGTGGTATGGTATATGAGAAAAAACACCGTACATGGTATGGTATGTGTTGGCGGTATCGTACGTGAAAACACACAGTATATGGTATGGTACGTTTGCGATATGGTACCATGGTCCGTTGTCGTGGATGTATTATATGGCTAAATTTGCCTGGTGGTATGGTATGTTTCAGTATATAAGGTCCATCAGGGTCGAATATGTATACGAGTACGTCACATTTGCGTACGTTTGCCAGCTTTTCTCTTCGTACGAGCACTTTTCGGCAAAACACCAAGTACTAAAGACACGGGAAGCCCGCCCCGACACACTGGTTTAGGTCTCGGCGCGATCCGTGCTCTCTGGAGCGCGTGGCGGGCGCTCACACTTTGTTTCCGGCGGGAGTGGATAAGACGATTTCCCTGGTTTCAGTACGAGAGGCCTTTTTTTGTACCTGGTACGTACGTACGTCTGAAATGTCGTCATTTTTTTGGTTTTCGCGTCTTTACGCAACACACAACACAGACAACAGATAGCCCAATACAGCACCAGAGCAGAGAGCGCAGCTGCATACAGCACTACAACCCTGCCGTCCAGCAGCAGCACAGTCGCCCCGGTGGTTCAAGTGGCTAACCTCGAATTCTACTTGTTTGAGTCCTGGGTTCGAGCCCCAGGTGGGTCGGACTTTGACTTTATTTGCAAAAATAAAAAAGGATTCAATTGTTGAGAGCGCCTTGCAGCGTGGGTAGGCACAATTCGATGCGAGTCGACGAGAAAAGAAAAGGCTGAAATCTTCTCGCGATAAAAATGAAGGCACGTACCGTAGCGGGAAGGGGGGGGAAGAGCCTGTTATGTGACCCCGGATCTGAGTTACGAGTTGGAAGGAGAGAGAGAAGAAGATGTGCGAAGATAATGAATGGGATGAGAAAAACAAAAAAACAAAAAAACACAGTGGTCAGTCACGGGCACGTGTGGCAGGTCTACATGCAGGTCTAATGCTGCTGTATGGCTGTGGCTATCTGCTTTTCTCTGACCCGAGATCGATCATCCTGCAACAACACACCTCTCTCTCTGACGCTGTGCGCGATCGTGCGATAGTGCACACCATGCTGGGGCTGTTGCACACAGCAGAGCGACTCCGGCAACAGACATCAGCACGAGCAGCGCAGCGAGCGTGCAGACTGCCAGCTAACTACAGCATCAACAGTCGGCAACACCATGGACGTGTGGTAGAGCCGCGCTGTACGGTAGAAGACTGTCTGTGCTTGCTGTATATCAAAGATATCAGGAGGCAGAATTTTTAGCCCATGACGTAAAGCAAGTTTGCCTTGACATGCCTCGATTGACACCAAAATGCTACTACTCGTATAGGTAGGATTTAGCATGGAACACTTGGCCCTACACCCTTGACAGTTCACGTTTTGCCAGAGACCAATCTTTGGTGTGTGACGGCACAAATTGATTTTTACTGCTGCTGCTGGCGTGTGCTCTTCTTTTGCTTTTTTCTACTTTACACATAGATAGACAGCTGCAGAGCAGCAACAGTGAAGCAGTGGTGCGATGCTTGAGGTAGGGGAGAGGCCAGTAGTCCGCAAGTAGGTTCCTGTGAGGACCTGTTGTTACTCGTTCCTGTTGTCGGGTTGGCCGCTAAGCTCCAGGCGCACCGACACAGCTACCCGTGTAAAAAAAGCTCTCATACCATCAGACCGGTAGAAAATCATGTCATTTAATAATACCTCGCTCGCACAATTATCGTACGACGAAGCACTGGCTGCTGTTTACCGTGCTGCTGTTGCTGCTGTACACTATCGGGCTTTCCTACAGAGAACACAGCAATACAGAATACTAGTATAGCGGTGTGATTATTACAGTCAACCGAAAGGGTACAGTATGTGTGGGGCGAGCCTGAGATTCTCATTGGGGCGCCATCCTGAAACAACCTTGAGCATAGGCTTTTATATAGGATGTATTAGTGTAGAGATTACCACTGAGCCGTTTTTCTTAACCCAATTTTCTAAGCGTTCTCCAAAAAGTGAGCACTATGTTCTGATTGGGCACTTTCTTACTGGCGGGCCTATACTGTACCAGGTATTCGTAGCAGTACCCGTGCTACAGGTACTCTCCTTTTTTATATTAACTACAACTAAATAATGACACTACAGCAAGCAGTACAGCAGTTCTGTACTCATGAATATGTGTGTGTAGTCTTCACACTATGATAATGACGGGTGGGATGCAGTTAGTTCTAAACAGATGTGCAGGTATTTCATACGAGTATTATTTCGTTCTTGCGCCACTCCCCGATTTAAATAGGCAATTCCCGGAGGGGAACCTTGTACGTCGTATGAATATCATATGTAACGACCTTATATATCGACCATAGGAAATATGAATAGTTCGAAAATATAAGCCATGCGGACAGACAGACAAACAGATTTACATTTACCGCAGCTGAACTCAGTTTTACAAATCGAATATACACACTGAGAATACGAAAGATATACGTAGGCGGGGGATTCCATCCCTTGTGTGTGAGTCCGCCGGGATGTAATCTGCAGATCTGTCCTCGGTCCTCGGTATAAAGTTATGCGTATATTTATGAGTTGACAAACAGGACTCACAGCTGACGTACGAAAGTTTCACCCCGAATGGGATGCCGGGAGTCAACTCTGATACCTCCACACAGCACACAGGGCACGCGGGGCCTAGGACGCAGGGAGACAGGGAGGGTGGGAAGCAGGGGGGGAGCAAGGGAGGGATGGAGAGAGTAAGGGAGCCTCCGCGAGAGGCTTTTTGATGCGTCGGGTAGGGCGTAGCCGTTTCGAAAGAAAACGCGCGTAGGTGACCATTGGCTCGTATGGCCATGCCGTTTATCGCTTGCAGCACAGCAGCACTACAATTAATTTTACCCAATTTTCCATTTGAAAATAGGCTCGACGTATTGCCGTGCCGAGTATCGCTGGCAGCACAACTGCTGTAGTACCAAAATGAGCTTTGCTCAATTCCACTTGAAAAAATACTCGACGAGGAGTGTTTCCGCTGCCTTCGCGCAAGCGATTGCCGTTGCTCGACCCATGCCCCAGACTGGGATACTGGAAGTCAACTCTGATAACTCCAGACACATGGCACGCAGGGCCTAGGATGGAGGGAGGGAGCCAGGGAGGGATGGAGAGAGGAAGGGAGCCTCCGCGAGGGTATCTATGTGTGTGGTCTTCACATTATGATAATGACGGGTGGGATGCAGTTAGTTCTAAACAGATGTGCAGGTATCTCATACGAGTATTACTTCGTTCTTGCGCCACTCCCCTATTTAAATAGGCAATTCCCGGAGGGGAACCTTGTACGTCGTACGAATATCATATGTAACGACTTTATATATCGACCATAGGAAATATTAATAGTTCGAAAATATAAGCCATGCGGACAGACAGACAAACAGATTTACATTTACCGCAGCTGAACTCAGATTTACAAATCGATTATACACACTGAGAATACGAAAGATATACGTAGGCGGGGGATTCCATCCCTTGTGTGTGAGTCCGCCGGGATGTAATCTGCAGATCTGTCCTCGGTCCTCGGTATAAAGTCATGCGTATATTTATGAGTTGACAAACAGGACTCACAGCTGACGTACGAAAGTTTCACCCCGAATGGGATGCCGGGAGTCAACTCTGATACCTCCACACAGCACACAGGGCACGCAGGGCCTAGGACGCAGGGAGACAGTGAGGGTGGGAGGCAGGGGGGGAGCAAGGGAGGGATGGCGAGAGTAAGGGAGCCTCCGCGAGAGGCTTTTTGATGCGTTAGGTAGGGCGTAGCCGTTTCGAAAGAAAACGTCCGTAGGTGACCATTGGCTCGTATTGCCATGCCGTTTATCGCTTGTAGCACAGCAGCACTACAATTAATTTTACCCAATTTTCCATTTGAAAATAGGCTTGACGTATTGCCGTGCCGAGTATCGCTACCAGCACAACTGCTGTAGTACCAAAATGAGCTTTGCTCAATTCCACTTGAAAAAATACTCGACGAGGAGTGTTTCCGCTGCCTTCGCGCAAGCGATTGCCGTTGCTCGACCCATGCCCCAGACTGGGATGCTGGAAGTCAACTCTGATAACTCCAGACACATGGCACGCAGGGCCTAGGACGGAGGGAGGGTGGGAGGGAGCCAGGGAGGGATGGAGAGAGGAAGGGAGCTTCCGCGAGGGTATCGGCCTGATGCGTGCGACATGGGCATAGCCAGATCGAATAAAATCGTCCGTAGGAGACCATTGATATTGCCTACAAAAATGACTTTCACCCAATGTTCCACTTGAAAATAGACTTGACGTGATTGCCGCTGCTCGACCCATCACCAAGATAGAGATGCTGGAAGTCAACTCTGATAACTCCACACACAGGGCACGCGAAGAGGTGTGGTTTGTACCATGGCAATCACCTCCGCGAGGGCTTCGCTTTCGCCTTGATGTGCGCGGCATGGGCGCCGTCGTTTCAAAAGACCTCGGCTGGATGGCGTTACTTCAGACCAACCATCGTCCCGAAAGCTGATATGACATTTCTGGGATCCGAATGACTGACCACTGTTTGATGTCGGATTACCGCATTACCTCCGTTACGGCGAGGGTGATTTGGCGGTAAGCAATAAGGATGGGCCTCGGTAATTACTGCAGGCTCCCCGCCCCCTACATACAAAAGTCATATATTTCTAAAAAAAACTGTGTTTTTTTTTCTTTCTTATGGGGCAGCCCAATGGGAATGACATTCCCACTGGGAGCCTATGCCATTCCCATTGGGGCAGCTCCTGCCTGGCTTCCGCATCTTTGGACCTTGTCCGTTAGACCCTGGCCGGCAGGTCGTTGTGGAAGCTTAAATGCATTCCAGCTCGATTGCAGTGATGCCACCCGATACAACTTCTCTCTCAATGACGATTTGAGAGAGAAACGTTTCAAACAAATATAGTAAAATCTTCGAGGATCTTGCTTAGATTTTTAATTTTTCGATTCATAGTTGCAATCTGGCCGAAGCAATTAAAAAAAATCAGGACTCGAAACTGAAATAGAGGTAATTATTTATTTTCCGAATTCGGGGAGACGAAATGTCCGTAGATGACCATTGAGCGACCCTGATCGGACAGACAGTCAGACAACTTTTTTTAATCCGTTCCTGATGCCGCAAGTTGACACTTGTGTAAGTAAATAGGACCGACGGTATACACAAAAACCTGTATATTTCCCTATTTTTACTCACAATATTTAGTCCTATTTACTATGGTCCCCCGTAACAGTGTTTCTTTTTCGCACCTCATGATCTAAATCTTTCGGGGGCAGATTATGATTATTGATCAGTATCATCTGTCCATGTAGTTCATGTTGCCGTATAGGACAGATTTCCTGGGATGGCTGCGTACAATCACGGCGGTGGCCTGGAATAGGTTGGACCCAAACGGCTGAGAGAGAAGCTTCCAAGCGTACTGCTTCCAAACAATACAACGACGGTAGGATCGGTCGTCAGAAAGCCTACGGTATCATCAACCAGCGTATCTTTCACGGGCGACATTTGTTTCGATTCACACAGTATAGTAGTTCTTGAGATAAACGTACCGCGATCGGTGGTTGATTTTCGGGCTTCTTTTTGGTCTGTTTACAGCAAGGGACTCCGTGATGCGCAAATCCTGCTCAGCAACTCATAATGGCAAGAAAGGTCTGCATGATCTACTGTAGATGATCTGGATGATCTAGATAATCTATCTGTAGATGATCTATCTAATCTAGGTGATTTAGATGATTGTTATTGCCCTCGATGAAATGCATTCGAGCGCTGTTCTCAGTTTGCTTGTATTTTTTTTGTGAAGTCGCAGTTGGAGTTGGTGCGAGTGTGGAGAGAGACCAGTCGGCACCGGTACAGACGGCACCTTGGCTCTCAAACTGAACGTCTGCTTTTCTTCCTTGGCACCAAGAACAAAAGGCTCGCGCGTCGCGCTCGCGCGCCTCACAGTAAAATACGGTGACTATATTACGGGACAGGGTGGTATGCCAGTACAGCAGTACGATAGCACGGCGAGAGCAGGACGCCCCACCCCCCAACAGCCATCAAGAGGTTGTGGTTTGCCTGATCCAGACGGCGGTTATGCATACGGGAAAGCACGTCTTCTGCCGATATCTGTGTATCACAGAATGTCCCCCCTCGCCTCTAAGAAAAGCCCACACGGCTCAACCGTTTAAACGTGACAAGCACACCAAGACATTGAAAAATGTTTAAAATACTCCCTGTAAATGTTGCAGCAGATGTCGACGTACCAGCACATGATGAGTACGTACGTACGTGATTGTTGGTGAGTCTCACTATGATATTCGTACATGTTTTTGGTCTCTCTTCCTGCTCTTGATATATGAAAAACACAGTATGCACACACCTGTAAGATTGCAGGGGTGGGCCAACAGCGCAGGAGGTTATGTTCGTGATTTCTGTAGTAGGCAGGCGAGCGAGTGGCGCATTTTGATCCTACAGCTCTTTGTTTCTCAAATAGGAGGGACGAAATATACGAGGGTAGCAAACAAAGTGATCAGCACAGAGACGAACATAGTACATTTCTGTACTACACAGAGGGTTGAAAATGATAAGCGAACTACTTTTCGTGTTGAAGTTGGTGCGATTTAGACTTTTACAGCCTATTATTACGGGGGACCACAGTAAATAGGACCAAATATTAATATTGTTACTGTAGTAAAAAAAGGGAAATACGAGGCGCTTCGCTCCGCGGGCGGCCTACGCCGCCCGCTCCGCTCGCTCAGGAAGAAAAAAAGTACATCAAATTATGCGGAACGAACAGAGGTCTAGGATTGAATTTAGTTTTTTTGAGGATCGTAATTGCAAACCAGCGACTTAATAATGCCAAGAGTCCCGTCGCCATGCTTCAGGAAAAAACAGAGCCGACGTCAGCTTGGACGCCACATACGCTTCGCGTCGCGGATGTCATACGTACATACCCCAGGTAGGGTACTACTGCTGTACTTATTTTCTTATTTTGATATGCTCTATGTCTGTACTCGTATGTACGGAGAAAGCGAAAGCACAGCACGGCACAGCAGCAAAAACAATGAAAATGAAACAGAAAATTCGGAAAGAAAAAAAAATCCCCATCCCCTCTCGTGCAATAATGTTCTGCCTGATTGGAGCACCTTACACCCGGTCGAAAAGAAGAAAAAAAAAAATATCGCAAAGAAGAGCTTCTCTCTCAGCCTCGTACGCCGCCCGCCCCTCTCGCGATCACCTCGCCACCGATTCGGTCCGGGTAAAGCTTTTATCACTCTCTGCCACAATCAGCCCCGTCGCCCGCCTCGCATGAAGTCCGGTACTCACCGTGGCCGCCGTTCGCCAGCTCGATAACGTTGGTATTCAAACTGCACACCTCCCTCTTTCAACTTCAGCATGCTCGCAAAAATAAGCACCGCTTGAACATTATCTTGCCATTCCGAACGACATTTATGACTCGTACATACTCTATCAAAAATCATAAATTGAAGCCAGACAAAGCCCGTTCATGCATCCCTCGTGTCTCGAGGCACACGCGATGCCTACGCACGAAAGCGGCGACCGCGCTCCTTGCAACCCCCCGTCTACCCGCCAGCACCCACTGACACCCGCGACGGTGCCGGGCTTTCCCGCGGTGCCGTACTCGGAGTACACGCACGCACACGAAACGAAAGAAGAAAAAAGGAAGAAAGGACAGAGAGTGCCAAGAGAAATGGAGAAAACAACGAAAGAAGCAAGAAAAAAGAAAGGACCGAGAAAACAAAGAGCCGCTGGAAAGGTCCGGCGAGTAATGAAAGGAGGCGGTTTGGAAGTGGGAGCTCTGAGAGGCCACGGATGTACCAACCGAGCACGCTCAGGGGTTGTGATCTAAGTATGTAGTTCTATTCTATACAGGAGTTTGTATTCATTGTAGGTCATGGCCCCATTATACTATTAATGGAAGAGTGGGCATGACGAAAGTGACAGATCTATCTACTGTGATTAGAGTGTTTGCGACAGAGGTTAAAAAAAAAATCGACGTCCGCTAAAAAAAGTAAATTTCCTTCCCTTCCAGATTGCGGTGTGTTTGGCAGTGAGGCAAACGAAATCCTGCAGGCGACGCCTCCCGAAGTAAGAAGGGAAGTGAGGCAAACGCGGCAAACAAAAAATTACGAAAAACAAAAAAAAAATAGCTTGGGAGTAGCAACGGTAGCCCAGCAATGTTTTCGGCGGCAGAGTTGACAGCGGTGCCACCACTGCCATCCCACGACTGCAAGCAGCAGCACAGCAAGCGGCAGCTAGCAAGCGCTAGCCGCAGCTAGGGGCAGCTTGAGCAACAACAAAGAAACAGCGTCAGCACCAGCACCAGCAAGCACCAGCACCAGCACCGACCAGCTTCCCTTTTGGATTGCCTGCTGCTGCTGCTCCTGCTGCTGCTGCTGCGCTCAGCCTACGCACGCCACAGCGCCGGCGGGCTCCGCTCCACCACCGCTGTCGCGGCCACTACTGCTGCTGCAGTGTGGTGGAATCGAAATGATGCACGAGCTGTCGCGCTCTGTGCGAGCACGACGAGTACGAGTACGAGTGAGTGTGATTGCGAGTTCTTTTTTGGGACCAAGCATCCTCCACGTCGTCACCAAGTGGGCGAAAGCGTGTACCGTACGTAGCAGCGGCGGCGGCCCGCTGGCACAATCCAACGCCGCTCGTGCGCGCCATACTCAAGCTCGCATGGAAGATGCTCGGTGTTTTGATCCTTCGAGAGAGATTTGAGATGACGCGTTTTGCGTCGGGATAATGCTTGGTGCGTGTAGGACAATATAACAGAAAGCCAAAAGTTACCCCAATTTTTGATGAAATTCTGACTTCGCTGGAGTTTTCGCGTTTTTTTCAGAAATTCACCTCAAAAAGTTACCGCGGGAGACTTTTTGGAGAAGAATACGTAAAAAAAAAAAAAATCAAACACTCCATTGGGTGTTTTTATTAAAAAACTAAAAGAGTACGTCAGCTGTGGTGTTTGCGAAAGAACCGATTATGGTTGGGTCGCGAACCACAGGCTACTTACTCACCAAACCGAAACATAATCGGGTTTGAAACTGCTTGCGAGAACCCCAGACGATCATTTCGGTTTTGAACAGGAAATAAAATTCTAGGAATTTAGAATACAGCAACAAATGACAAATAACGAAGTAAAAGTACGAAAAATGGAACACCAACGGCTTCGTGTCGACATGCTGCTCCCTGCTGCTGCTGCGTGGCTCGCTGCTTTTGTGTCTGCTCTGTGTGCTCTATGGCAGTCATGCGAAGAGTGTCAATCGATGCGACCGGGGCCTGTTGTGCAGTGCGTGCGTAGGCGTGCTGTGGGTGTGCCTGTGGTGCGGTAACACGCCCCAGAGCCCAGAGTACCGCTACTTTGTTGCCACAGCAACAACAAGCAGCACAGCAGAGCAGCAACTTCAGCAGCAGTCCACAACGCACACGGCGCCGTCAAAGATGTTGAAGCTGCACCCTGCCAGCCGTCCGCCGCATATGGTCGTATGCCTTTGCCTGCCATAACGAGGGCTTCGCGTTGACACGGACTCGCCGGATGGGCCGTGCGCTTGGTTAGATAGCTTGGTGGTGAGAGGCGACCCATGTATCATGCCTCACTCCTTCTGGCAGCTGCTGTACGCTATGCGATGAGAACCTGACGCAGACGATTATGATTTCTTGCCAAATACGATGTTTTCATTCGTCCGGGGCGATCCGGGTTGTCCTGGCCAATAACTTGATGCTCCTAATCGAAACCCAAGAAGCCAAACCCAACCCAACAATTAGTGGGTGCTTGCGAAAGAACCGATTATGGTTGGGTCGCGAACCACAGGCTACTCACCAAACCAAAACATAGTCGGGTTTGAAACGAGGACCTTTAACAATCTGGGAGAAGGGATCTTTAGGTTGGTAGGCTGTTCGGATGTTTTGGTTCCTGTTGGGATCAAGGCGCGGGCGAAGACCCAACCCAACCCCTGACTCTAACCCTAACCCTAACCCTAATCCTGACCCCGAACCGCAGCCGAAACGGGCCAAAACTCGCCATAAACGAGGCTACGCCGAGTTTGCATCGAACCAGGAAATTTCTCAGATGCGGACGACCATTCCGAAGTGCAGACCACGCTACACATTTTCAAGTAAAAAATATATCTAAAGATCCCTTCTCCCAGACTGCTAAACCTACTCGTACCTGTGTACTCATTTTATTCAGGTACGTATCGGAAATAGATACCGTAGATACATACATCACATGTGTCTGAACCACAATAATTTCTTGCTGAAAGTTGTATCAAATGTAGGTACACCTCTGAAACACTTAACTTCTTGCTGCAAATTCCTCAAATACGGTATACAAGCACAGCAGTTTTCGAATTTTCACAAACAAGAAGACGATAGTCCTTGTCGTTTATCTCATGGATGTATCATTCATACTGTAGTACGAACAATAGGTTTTAACATCACATCATCAGTGATAGCAATAGCAGTAGCAGCTCATTTCCCCGAAAAACTCCACTCGACATAATTTCGGGAGTAACGATGCCTGATTTAGGTGCCAACTCGAGCCAAAGCAAATACAATCCGAGCATCACAGCAGCAACAACGACTACAGTAAAAATTATTCACACCTAGAACCATCACATACAAAAACTTAATAGGTTAATCAATAGTTGTAAAATGAAAAGATTTAAACATGTTGCAAAGTCATAATACCCTCCATTATCTGGGTTATATAGTATCAGTGCGCAGAATGATTATGTATATTGTCCAGTTGACCCGGGCAGCATCCAGGGGAGTCACTGGCCTATATCCTTCACAAGGAAATACATATAGAATACGCGCGAACGGCTTATCATAAAATTTGGGAATTCAGTAAAAATGGGATATAGACGAGACACATTACGCAGTTTGCAAAGTTGAGTATCAACTATATAATCAGTCGAACTCACAGCTGATGTATTTCCTAATTTTATAAAAAGTAATCAACCTATACTCGTGGTCGTACTATAATAGAACTACATACCTAGATCACAATCCCTGAGCGTGCTCGGTTGGTACATCCCTAGCCTCTCAGAGCTTCCAAAGACCATCATGAGTTCTGTTTACCTCGCCTAACTGCGTAAGGCCTGCCACGCCCCAGAGTATCGATCACGCTAGCGTGGATCCCTCGAGACTATGTGGGCTAGGGGCAGCGATTAGAGCGATCCTCTCGTCTCACAAAGATGGAGGCAATACTTGAAGCCAGATTGGCTGAAAGGCAACCGAGAACGGACGAGCCTGCGACTCTGACGATGGCACGATCGTCGACGAATTCATTCCAACAACAGTGCTCGTAGATGCGAGATACCGGATCGCCAGTGGCGAACGTGGAATGACGGCTGGTGACGATAGGGGTGAGGGCTGGGGACAGTACGGAAAGAGTGGATGGGGGAACCGAGGATTTGGCCAGGAGGAACGACGACGAAGCAGGTGAATACTCGGCAGGCGGCGGCAGCGACAGTGGCGGCGGAGACCCAACAGGCGGTAGAGGCGGCGGCGGCGGCGGCGGCGGAGACCCAACAGGCGGTTGAGGTGGCGGCGGCGACAGAGGCCCAACAGGCGGTGAAGGCGGCGGCGGCGATGCGGTAGGGGGGGATGCAACACTCGGTGGCGCGGCAACATACCACACATCCGGCTGTTCCGGTGGCGTCGGCGCAGCAGCGGACGAAGTCGACTCCCCCCCCGCTGGCTGCGGCGGCGCCACCAGCGGGGTGCGAGGGTGTGCCCACGTCACGTCGCGCCTGTAACAGATGGCACCGGTAGACGGCATTAGCACCTTGAAACAGTCGGATGGGTGATTAAAACCGCCGTAAAGGAAATAGCACGCCACGGCCTGCGGTTGGGATTTCTGGTCCCGCACCACCCGCATGTACGCGGGCTGAAAGAAAGCAAGAAGCTTCAACTCCGGTCGGGACCCGTTGTAGGCGTCGTGCGGCGGTTCCATTCCGGCGTTCGCCGTGGTCGCAGAGCGGTTCATGCATTCCGCTCCCCATAGGATGGCCTCTAGCCACAGGCGACCACCATTGGCAGAGCGGACGTTCTTGACCGCCTCGAGCTGTACGCCCGGAACCAACCGGGAAACCTCCATGCGGGCCGCGTGGCCGGCCTTGGCCGCCCTCCAGATGCTGCTCTCGACAGGGGCATAGTATTTGGGGGTCCCCGGCGCCGTGTTCTCACGGCGGATGCCGCGGCTGTCGCAAATGCGCACGTACGCACCGCTGGTGAATTCGCCATCCGCACGACACGCGCAGGGTTGCCCCATGTCAGCGATGTAGCGCTCCACCATCAATGGCAGGTCCGACTTCTTTTTGAGGCCGTACGGTCACATTAACCTCAAGGCACTGTCCGTGAACATGATCACATACTCCGATCCGCCGATGGACGCTTCGTACGGCCCGGCGAGGACGATGTGCACCAGTTCCCCAGGAAACTTTGCCCGCGAGGACGTCGACCTTGGCACCGCCGCTCTGATGCCCTTCGCCATCGAACATCCCGCGCAGGGGGCGAGCTGACCCGGTAGGCGGATGCCATGCTGCCGTGCCGTTGCCCTCAAAATAGATTCGTTGGCGGGGGCGTGGGTGACGTGGAAGGTGTTAATATCTACCTCAGAGGCAGGGCGCTTGCCAAATATATAAAAAACGTTTCCCCGGGGCCAGTACTGCAGCGGCCATCTCGTTTTGATCAACAGGGGGCGTGGGGGGGGACCAAGGGGGTCAACAGAGGGTCCGGGGGCACCGGTACTGCAGGGTCTGTACATTGTCCTACAGTGGGCGCGTGGGGCAAGGCACCCAGGGGCCTTAAACATTTTTCTGACTCTACCCTACGCGGAGGTGGGAGGATATGATCCTCGCCACTCAGTTCTACTGGGGGCGAGAGGGGGAGGGGGGGGACCGATACAGTTGGACCTACATACTGTCCTACAGTGGGATAATTATCCAGGGGACGTACATTCTTCCCCAGTTCTACTGGACGCGGAGGCGGGAGAAAATCGTTGTCCTGCACACCGTTTAGATCTACTCGTGCAGGCGGGAACGGGGGTGAATATCCCACGTGCACTCCACTGCGCTCTACGGCGGGCGGGGGGAATTGTCCACATACGCTCCGTTCAGCTCTTCAGATAGCGGGGGCGGGGGAAAATCATCCACATGCGGGACACTCGGTTCTACCGGTGGAGAGAGGGGGGATACTGAAGTAACTGCAGCCAGTCTGACTGGGTGCGAGGGGGAAAGTCGTGTAGTACGTAAAAAAGAGCCTAAGGCCCCACGGGGGAAAGTTATCTTACCTCCAAAAAGATGGACTCCCTTCGAGTCGAGTGTAATGGGATGCTTAGCCTGAACTGCGCGTAGTGAGAACAGGTTGATGGCAAGCCCATCTACTACGTATACTCTAGGTAGCTGCGCGCCTACGTCAGTGTCACCATGCAACTCTAAATTCAAAGTCCCTACGCATAGCTCCTTCATAACTGTATCATCACCAATCGTGACCCATTCCTGACCCTTAGGGGGCGCCTTGCGATTGAATACGTTTGTAGCATCTCCTGTCATGTGATCACTCGCACCGCTATCGCACATCCATACCCTGCAGTCAGAAATCGCTACAGCCGATTGACCAACAAAAGCAGACGCATGTTTCAACTCGCCTTGAGGCACGAAACGTGCAGTGAGTAGGCGCAGAGCCCGATCATGAGAGGAAGCAGCATCCGGGGGGTTAGAGATAGAGGGGGTAGAAGTCGCCGAGGGAGCTGCTTGTAGACGTGCATCTTGCGAATACTGCTGCTGCGATGGAGTAGGCGGGTACTGGCATTCCTGATACTGCTGTACGTCTGGCGACATCCAGTACTGCCGGGGGTCGCTGTAGGTAGCTGGGTCGTACGTCGGTAGTTGAGGCTGCTCGAGCTGTTCGAGCCGCTTCAGCAGCGCAGCGCTCTCGTTCTCGTAACTCTGGAACTCCGGCGTAATGGCTACGTTGGCGCGGCCAAAACCACGGCCGTTAGTCCTGTTAACGACGTGAGCTGGACATTCCTGATGACGATAACCAATTTGAATGCAGCAGTGGCATCTCTCGCGAGGATCGTCGGGGTGAATTGCTGGCGCACTGCCTTGGGGCGGTGGAATATGTGACGGGTACGATGGTGGGTATACGTAGCCACCGGGCGGGGGGGGGGGTACTGAGGCTTTGCACCACCGCCCCCCTCCCCGGTAGGTCCACCACCGCGCCCTCGGCCCTGCCATCCAAAATTTCCTCTACCACGGCTACCGTCGCCAGGCCCGCGCCACCCCGGTTGCCACTGCTGTTGGGCGCCACTACTCCCGGCCATGCCATGCAGCTTTCGTTGCTGCTGTTGCTGTTGCTGCTGCTGTTGCTGCGGTTGCTGCTGCTGCCCAGATCCTCCGTTCCCCCTTCCTTTCCTTCGGTTCCGCCCTCCGTCCTTGCCCCCATCGTCGCCGCCCGATACCCCGCAATCAGCGTCGGTGGCGATCAAGGCGTGCGCACTTGTCCCTTGCTCCTCCTTTCCCCCCTTCTTCCGCTCCATCTCATGATAGGACTCCAGCGCCATTCGCTCAAGGTCCACTCTGGTCAAAGAATCACGCATCATAAGTACGAGCTTGACAAGATCGTACTTAGACGAAAGGCAACGAAGAATGTGACGGTTTGTTTCAAGGGGCGTCTTGTGAACTCCCATTTCTCTCATTTTCATGACAATAAGGTACGCCCTAGAAAAGTACTCATTGGGGGACTATTTGGCCAATAATTCGAATTCCCTCATGGCACGGTACTTGGCAGCCTCGTCGTTCGGATAATACCAAGCGAGGATCACCGTCCATGCCTCGGACGGAGAGCCGGCAGCTAAGATGGCATCTAAAAGGGGAGGGTAATTAACCCCGTTCAAAAGGCCTTGCCAAGCTGTCTGTGCTTTTGTAATATCTACCTTCGAATGTGTACGTTCCAACTCGACGACGCTCTTACCACCTCCTACTTTGACTGGTACTTCAGCCGTCAACGCATCGTAACAGTTCGTTGACATTGCCCAAGACACAAAAAGTATAATCCAGACGAAGCCCTTTGATGAGTCACCCCCGAACTTGGGGATAATTGTCATTACTAAGGTGCCTGGACGAGCCTGCGGCTCTGGCGGTGGCACGATCGTCGACGAATTAGAACGTACACATTCAAAGGTAGATATTACAAAAGCACAGACAGCTTGGCAAGGCCTTTTGAACGGGGCTAATTACCGTCCCCTTTTAGATGCCATCTTAGCTGCCGGCTCTCCGTCCGAGGCATGGACCGTGATCCTCGCTTGGTATTCTCCCAACGACGAGGCTGCCAAGTGCCATATCATGAGGGAATTCGAAGTATTGGCCATGAGTGAGAAAGAGTCCCCCAATGAGTACTTTTCTAGGGCGTACCTTATTGTCATGAAAATGGGAGAAATGGGGGTTCACAAGACGGTCCTAGAAACAAACCGTCACATTCTTCGTTGCCTTTTTCTTACACGCGCGACGTGACGTGGGCACACCCTCGCACCCCGCTGGTGGCGCCGCCGCAGCCAGCGGGGGGGAAGTCGACTTCGTCCGCTGCTACGCCGACGCCACCGGAACAGCCGGATGTGTGGTATGTTACCGCGCCACCGAGTGTTGCATCCCCCCCTACCGCATCGCCGCCGCCGCCTTCACCGCCTGTTGGACCTCTGTCGCCGCCGCCACCTCAACCGCCGGTCGGGTCTCCGCCGCCACCGCCGCCGCCGCCGCCTCAACCGCCTGTTGGGTCTCCGCCGCCACCGTCGCCGCCGCCGCCTGCCGATTATTCGCCTGCTGCGTCGTCGCAGGGCTATCCGCGAGGAAAAGGGCTTGCAACCGGGTGGATCAGAGCAGGCCCTTAGTCACTACCTTGCGAGTCTATCGACGATGGGCCGCACTGCATTCGTATCCATGATGACGGAACGTGAAGACATCGAAGCGGCACTACGCGACGATCGGCCTCCCCGCGACCCCCCCAATCTGTCGGACTACCAGGCGAGTGATATGCAGACGCCCACGACCTACGCGGGGGCGATGGCCTCGGGGCATGCCCCGATCTGGTGCGATTCGATGTCGCGTGAGATCCTTGGTCTACTGGATGCGGATACCTTCGCGGCGGTGAAGGAATAGCAATCAGTCGACAACGTCATCGACTCCAAGTGGGTGTTCGACTTGAAGAAGGACGAGCTTGGGCATATCGTTAACTTCAAGGCGAGGCTGGTGGCGCGGGGATTTAAACAGCGTGAGGGGATTGACTTCAGCGATACTTTTGCCCCAACGGTCTCTGGTTCTTGTGTGCGTTTACTGACTGCGATTGCATTTATTTTGGATTTGGATTTGTGTCAGTTTGATGTACAGCAGGCGTTCGTTCAGTCCAGCCTGAAAGAGGATGTTTTCATGCGATTGCCACAGGGCTGTGGGAATTGGTCTAGTAGAGTAGTTCGATTGAACAAGAGCCTGTACGGCTTGAAGCAGGCGTCGAGATCGTGGCACGCTCACTTGACTACTTGCTTAAAACAATTGGGCTTTCAGCAGTGCCTCGCCTCTGTTTTTCGTTTGGAGGAGGAGGGGCGTGTCGCTATTACTACACTAATTCACGTAGATGATATATTTGCTGTAGGACGTAAGAGTAGATTTGACTATATCTGTGAAGACTTGGGCCGGATGGTCCCCGTGAAAAAACTCGGTGAGCTGCGTTGTTATGGCGGTTGCCAGTTTTCCAGGGATCGGCTGAACGGCTTGCCGGAGAGTTGGAATAAAGCTTGAGGAATGCAGTCAGGACGAACCTGTGGGAACTGGCCGTTTCGTGAGTTGATTGGTAGCCTGATGTGGCTGGCTACCCAGACACGGCCAGATATTGCGAACGCAGTACGGGCGGTAGCGAGGTATTGCGCTGAGCCCAGAGAGATACACTGGAAAACCGCACTAGGTATTTTAGCGTATATTAAGGGCACGAGTGGGTATGGTATTACTTTCCAGAGAGGTTTGATGGATATGTTGCTGATGCAGGTGTTTGCCGATGCAGATTACGCGAGCGAAGCAACTGATGGGAGATCGGTTCCGGGAGGTTTGATCATGTGTGGTGGTGCTTGTGTGCAATGGTTCACAACAACTCAGAAGTGCGTTACGCTTTCCACCACTGAAGCAGAATACGTTGCAATGGGAGATACTATGAAGGAAGTGTTATTTCTGCAGCAGGTTTGGGGCTTTATGTTGCCGGGAGTGGGGACACCGTGTGTGCCGGTGTTCGAGGATAACGAGGGTGCTGTGCAGCTCGCGCAAAACCCTGTGACCAACTCGAACTCGAAGCACATCGATGTACGCCATCACTTCCTGAGGGAGCTGGTTGCGAATGGAACAATCTCCATTTCGCACGTGCGGTCGCCATGGCAGCATACTGATTTCTTGACGAAACCGTTGAGCGTGGAGAGGTTCCAGTTCCCTTGCAACTTTGTTATGAACGTGGGATGGGTGTGATGTTAATTTTGGGCTGGAATAGAGGGAGAAGTTTTGCGTTGAATCAAATTGGATGGATATAGGTGATTTGAAGGGGATCATTACTTGATTGGGGAATGTTGAGTAACAGAGAAAATGCTGATTGAAAGAGACGATTAGTATCACGTCCGAGTGAGGAGCATTTGACGTGACAGATGGATAATCTGAACATTATTCACGTAAACGTGGCAGTGTTTGTGTCATTTGCAGTTTTGAGAGTTTTGATATTCATTGAAGAAGTACCTGGTATAGTTTAGGGTTTTGAACAGGTGGAAGATTTTGTTGCTATTGGTTAAAAGGCTGTCGTTTTACATTGGCAGTTTAGAAAGTTTTTTGGTTCTGAGATTGTATATTCGTGCCTGAATAATTGCCGTTTCACCTGGCAATGGTGACGATATACCGACGTTCTTAAAAAGGGATCATCTAACAGGGGGGATGTTGTAGTTCATGCATGTTGTTTGAGTTTGTTTGGCTTTGGTTTATTTTATTTTTGTGTTGTCAGAAGGTTTCCCACGCGGTTTTCCCCTTTTTTATGTGTGGATGGCTATAATAAGCCCTACACCGAGCAGGGGGGTTGTTGAGTATGCTCGGAGTACTGCAGTATGTATCGCACAGTCTTGTGCGGTGGAATACGTATATGGTAGGAAGGCTTGTTTATGCCGGGAGTATTTTGGTACTGGGTGAAACCGTCACTACGACGACCGACCGACGTCAGAGGTGGGCACGTCTTCTCTTCCTCTCTTTCCTCGTTCGTCCGATGCAATACAACACGAGAGTCCTTCCAAAGACTATCATGAGTTCTGTTTACCTCGCCTAACTGCGTAAGGCCTGTCACGCCCCAGAGTATCGATCAGGGGGGTGATGGTCGCTTCTCCTCTTCATATTGGCGCGGGACTGTCTGGTTTGTCCCCGTAGCGTGCCAAAAAACCGTCGGGTTTCTCTTTTGGGTTCTCGCTCTCGCTCCGTGTTTTTGAGCAAGCTCATCGGTTGAAACCAACCAAGCAGCCGGCAGGTCGAATGAGTTCGCAAGCTGTATCCCCGGTCGTTGGTGGTTGTAGGGTATATTGTATTGATATTGCCCTCCATGAAACGCATTCGAGCGCTGTTCTCGGTTTGCTTGTCTTTTTTTTGGGAAGTCGCAGTTGGAGTTGGTGCGAGTGTGGAGAGAGACCAGTCGGCACCGGCACAGACGGCACCCCAGCAGGCGGGGCTTGGCTCTCACACTGAACGTCTGTTTTTCTTCCTTGGAAAACCTACAACAAAAGGCTCGCGCTTCGCGCTCGCGCGCCTCATCGTAAAATACGGTTACTATATTGTTATTGTTATTGCCCTCGATAAAATCCATTCGAGCGCTGTTCTCAGTTTGCTAGACTTCTTTTTTGCGAAGTTGCAGTTGGAGTTGGTGCAAGTGTGAGGAGAGACCAGTCGGCACAAGCACAGACGGCACCCCAGAAGGCAAGGTTTGGCTCAGGCTGAACGTCTGCTTTTTTTCCTTGGAAAACCAAGAACAAAAGGCACGCGCTTCGCGCTCACGATTACTATATTACGGGACAGAGTAGTATGCCAGCACAGCTGAACGATAGCACGGCGAGAGCAGGACGCCCACCCCCCAATAGCCATCAATAGGTTGTGGCTTGCCTGGTCCATACGGCGGTACCGTAGTGTTTACGGGAAAGCTCACCTGCCGATATCTGTATACCGCTGAGTGTCTCCCCTCGCCTCTACGAAAAGCCCACGGCTCACGGCTCCGAGCGACAATCGAAGCAGAAAGCCTGCCCGCCCCTACGTACGGAAAGACAACCTCCTTTTACGAAACATGCTATTATAACGTCATGTAGAGTCCAGGCGGTGGTAAATCAGGAAGTACAGCTTGCAAGAAATAATATATTGAGTATTGAGCAGGTATTTATTTTCTGAAATCGGAGAGACAAATACACGATGACGGTAACAAAGTGATCGACTGACGATTAGAGACAGAACATAAATGTCGTCTGTACCACACAGAGAATTGGAAAGTAAAAACGAATTACTTTTCTTCTTGAAGTTGATGCGAGTTAGACTTTTCCGTGCTGCTATTAATAGTAGTAAGTAGTGATGATGCACCAGACTCTTTCACAGCCTACTATTATTATTACGGGGCCCCGCAGTAAATAGGACCAATTACTGTTAGTAAAAATTGATAAGGATATACCTGGAAGGTTTTCGTGTTTACCGTAGACCCTATTTACTATGTATGGTCCCTCGTAATATTATACTTGAAGTGTATGGGAATGACGAAAGTGATAGATCTACTGTGGCACAGCAAGCAGCGGTCTGCCGCAGGGTTTCTTGACATGTACCAGGTATTGCGCTTGTTAACACGACGGTTACGAAGTAATCAACACTATACTCGTGGTCGTACTATTATACGAATTGAATATATACTTTATTTGGGCATTGATCATTAGAGAAAAAAACGTCAATCGAGTCTACACAATGCCAAAATATGCAACGAACAGCGCGAAATAAATATGGTTTTCCCAAAATATGTACATGGGAACTTTTCCGAACAAGCACGTACAGCATTAACTCGTAATATTGATATTGGGTAGTCAAGGTCTTCTGGGTATTTATTTTCTTTGTGTGGCACGCCGTACAGTAGACAGCACACAGCAAGATCAACTATTGTGGGGGAACATATTAATAGTAAATAGGGCACAAAAACCTGTATGTTTACCTACTTTTAAAAACAATATTGGGTCCAATTTACTATGATCCCCCGTATTAGTATAGATGACAGGCTCGAAGAAATGAGGTGGATGCATGCTCTAGGGGGCAAAAACGACAGATTGACAAGTGAGTACCGAAGAATGACACGAGGATCGCAACATGAAAGCGAAGTAAAAACAGCGAGGTTACTATTATTATAGAGATAAAATATTTGAGATCCCCAACAAGCGGTCCGGGAGCTGCCGACGCATTGTGGTGGGTTGCTGCACATTCGACAGATTGACATGTATCTTCAACTGCAAGGTTATTATTTGCGAGTACCGACACATACATACGACGAGGATCGCAAAACACAAATAAAGCCGAAAAGTAGAAAGTAATCCACAGCTGTTGTAAAAGACCTATAGTATGCATTTTTTTGGCCATTCGAGACGGATACAGCAGTACAGTACTCGTAGCTAATTTTGCTGTCGCACAAGAAGTAATCCACTTCTGTTGTACTGTAAAATACCTGCGATAGTATGCAAATGGAGACGCGAACTACACAAACATTTTATTTCAGCTCGTGCGACGATAGACGATAGACGCTCGATCTCGACAGAGGCTCAGCCCACGGCCAACCCGCTCAGTGGCGGGCAAGATCAGCTACTTTCGATTACGGGTTCAAAGAAATGAGGCGGATGCATGCTCCAGGGGGCAAGAGCTTACCGGCGGCGTCCGACGGTATCCTCCCAAACCTGAAAAAAAAAAACCGTTTTTTGCGTCCTACGGTATCCTCCCAAAACTGAAAAAAAACATTTTTTGCCATTCGAGACGCATACGCGTAGATGATTTTGCTGTCGCATGAGAAGTAATCTACTCCTGTTAAACTGTAAAATACCTGCTATAGTATGCGAAAAATGGAAACGCGAGTACACAAATATTTTCTTTCAGCTCGTGCGACGATAGACGCTCGATCTCAAGAAACACTCAGCCCACGGCCAACCCGTTCGGTGCCGGACAAGATCAACTACAGTAGTATAGATGACGGGCTCAAAAAAATGAGGCGGATGCTTGCTCTAGGGGGCAAGCGCTTCACGGTGGCGGCCTACGGTATCCTCCCAAACCTGAAAAAAAGCCTAGTGTTTGCCGTTCGAGGCGGATACAGCAGTAGTGGTAGTCGTAGATCATGTGTTTCATCTACTTTGTGCACACCAGCGGCCAATGCGCTGCACTGAGCGTAGGACCCGAGCGTCCGAGCCAACTCTGACTGCCTTTCTTTGGTCTGGCGGACAGCAGTGCTAGACGTACATACTCTGTAATCATCGCCACCCTTGCACAACAACACGGCACTACAGCAGTAGCAGGCACCTGATATGGTGTATAGACATCTCCCCAACTCTGACTGCCTTACACAGTATGCGATATGGCATATGTTGGTATGGTATATATGGGAATATGGGAAAACCACGTATGTGGTATGGTATATGGAAAAATGGAAAACCACCGTATGTGGTATGGTATGTGTTGACGACATGGTACGGGAAAAGCACAGTATGTGGTATGGTACGTTTGCGGTATGGTACCATGGTACGATGTCGTGGGTGTATTATATGGTTACATTTGCCTGGTGGTATGGTATGTTTCAGTATATAAGGCCCTTATGGGTCGAATACGTCTTACGAATATAATCTGTAGCGAGCTTATACATCGGCCATTGGAAAGTGTTCGAAAATATAAGCCTTGCGGACAGACAGACAGACAGATTTGCATTCACCAAAACAGAGACTCAGTTCTACAAACTGAGAATTTCCCTCGATGAAATGCATTCGAGCGCCGTTCCAAGTTTGACTTGTCTTTTTTTTTGGGAAGTCGCAGTTGGAGTTGGTGCGAGTGTGAAGAGAGATCAGTCGGCACCGGCACAGACGGCACCCTAGCAGGCGGGGATTGTCTCTCAGACTGAACGTCCGTTTTTTCCCCTTGGAAAACAAGAACAAAAGGCTCGCGCTTCACGCTCGCGCGCCTCTTTGTAAAATACGTTCACTATATTACGGGACAGAGTGGTATGCAAGGCCAGCAGCACGATACTATAGCACGGCGGGAGCAGGACGCCCCACCCCCCAACAGCCACCAATAGATTGTGGTTTGCCTGGTCCATACGGCGGTGATGTATACGGGGAAGCACGTCTGCCGATATCTGTATATCGCAGAATGTCTCCCCTTGCCTTTAAGAAAAGCCCACACGGCTCAAAAGTTCAAACGTGACAGGCACACCAAGATACCGAAAAATGTTTGAAATACTCCCTGTGAATGTTGCAGCAATTTTGACGTACCAACATATGAGTACGCACGTCCGTGTTTGTTGGTGAGTCTCACTACTCTGTACTGGTATGATAATCGTACATGTTCTTGGCCTCTTCTGCTCTTGATATATGAAAAACGCAGTATTTACTCAATTGCTCCGGTCAGATTGCAACTATGAATCGGAAAAAAAAAAATTAAAGCAAGATCCTCGTAGACTTTATTAAATTTGTTCGAAACCAGGGTCTCATGCGGGTCAATCCGTCAAAAACACAAAAACACGAACAGCATGCAAAAACACGGTCGAAAACAAAAAAATTATGTGTCGACTTCATCGGGGTCAAACCACTCTTCGCGGGCGAATACACCTGTTAAAAAATGCTACAGCTTGCAAAATGGCAGAACGTGCCGACTTTATCGTTGGTTTTTGCCCAATGAGCGTGCCCAAATCACACGGACGGAGGACACAACCCGCAAGATAACTTTGTGGAACGTGTATAATTCTGTGATTTGTTGTCAAAGCGAGTAAGTCTGTACCGGTGTCTAAATGGGCAGTCGGTCCCGTGTGCCAGGCACGAAGACGCTAATCGACCGAGATCCCCAGCACCCCCACCCCCCCCACACTATTCACAACTGCTTTCCATCTTCATACAGAAGTTTTATTTCCACCATCTTCCCGCACCCAACACGAGTGTCAACAAAACAGCCGCTACATGATTGGATTCCCGAATCGGAAAACCAATAACTACCTGGTAATACCTGGTACGACATATACAAATTCCAACTTCCAAGTAAAAAATGCAAACTTCCCGCTTCTCTTTCCCCCCAGCAGTACAGGGTGTAGTTCGAGTGCTATGAATGATGTTGAAGCCGGGCGACGTCCCAGATAAGGTATCTTGTTATTAATAGATAGTTTTGGTTTACACACCAGCAGCCAATTGTTTTTTTATCATATGACATGCGCACTTTTCCGACGGAGCACATACAACAAGCAGTATAATACTCGTAATAATATTATTTGGTAGTCGTGAAGCTTTTCTGGGCATTTTCTTTCATACGAGTAGTGCGCGCGCTGTGCCGCAAAAAGTAATCCACTGCATGGCTGTACTGTAAAAGACCTGCTATAGTATGCGAATGGAAACGCAAAGTACAAAAGTTTTACTTCAGCTCGTGCGACGATAGACGCTCCATCTCGACATAGACTCAGCCCACGGCCAACCCGCTTGGTGCCGGGCAAGATAAGTAAGTACAGATGACGGGCTCGAAGAAGGATCCATGTTGGCAGGGGCAAGAGCTTGCCGGCGGGGTCCTACGGTATCCTCCCAAACCTGAAAAAAAAAACATTTATTGCCCTTCGAGACGGATGCATTTCTTTTTTCATACGTAGTGCAGGGTGCTGTGCCGTAAAACGTAACCCACTGTTGTACTGTAAAACACCAGCTATAGTATGCGAATGAAAACGCGAAGTACAAAAGTTTGATTTCAGCTCGTGCGGCGATAGACGCTCGATCTCGACACAGACTCAGCCCACGGCCAACCCGCTTGGTGGCGGGCAAGAAGAACTAGTATAGATGACGGGCTCGAATAAATCTGGTGGATCCATGTTCTCGGGGGCAAGAGCTTGGTGGCGGCGTCCTACGGTATCCACCCAAACGAGCTTGCTGGCGGCGTCCTACGGTATCCACCCAAACCTTGAAAAAAAGCCAGTTTTTTCCATTCGAGACGGATACAGCAGTAGTAGTACTCAGAGATTATTTTTCATCTATTTTGTGCACACCAGCAGCCAATGCGCTGCACTGAGCGTAGGACCCAAGCGTCCGAGCCGACTCTGACTGCCTTTCTCTGGCCTGTCGTCGGAGAGACGCGCAGAGTCAACTCGTCTTGGTGTTCTGGAATTCACAATGTTACTACTGTTGCTGGTGATGCTGCTGTGCCGCTGCTGCTGTAGAAGTCTATACGAGTACGTATCCACCCAGAGGTGCGCACCGAGTACGCTTCTCTTGGTCTCAAGGCCCAAAACCGCACGGTGGTACGGGTTATGGGATATGTTGGTGGTACGGTATATGGGGATATGTTGGTGGTAAAAAATATGGTATTTGGGAATATGGGAAAACCACGGTATGTGGTTTGTAAGAAAGAGCTGGGCCAGCCAAAAAAAAGATAAACCATCCTGAGGTCGTATCTCGTGAACCACTATGAATCTGGACTTGGAATTTGGAGGCACTGACCCCGACCCTGCTGTACACGGGCGGGGAAAATGAATATTATAATCAAGACATTTTTATATTTCGACTCGATCTCGACGAGTTATCGGCGGAAACCCAAAAACACAAATTTCGCAACAAAACTGTCGTTCCCCATCGAGGCGAAAATTGGTGGAGGCGTAGCTGAAGATCCTAGGAGAACATCGATATTACTTTCATTGCCCAATTCGCCACCCATCAAGAGGTATTGCCAAAACGCGATTTTCATACATAAAACAAGAACTACGAGAAATGTGGGTTTTTCTGCGATGCCCCGGTCATTTTGCGAGTTTCGATTAGAAAATTAAACCTCATATTGGAACCGCATGTGCAAACAAACGGGAAACACGCCTTTTTTGTTTTTTCCAGACAAGATATGTCCGTTTTTGTATTTTTAGGATCGTTGTACCGGTCATACCCCTCGAACACCTAAAAAAAAAAGGCGAGTTTTCCGTTTGTTGGTCGGTGCATGATCAACCCGGTGTAAAAAAATCATATCCCAACATGCAATATTGAGCGGGGCATCGCCGATCGAACAAAAATTCAGCACCTTGGCTGGCCCAGCTCGTATGGCATGTGTTGACGGTATGGTACGGGAAAAACACAGTACCATAGTATGATACGTTTGCGATATCGTACAATGGTACGATGTCGTGGATGTATTCTATGGCTAAATTTGCCCGGTGGTATGGTATGCTTCAGTATATAAGGTCCGTCAGGGTTGAATAGGTCGTACGAATATCATCCGTAACGAGCTTATATATCGACCATTGGAAAGTGTTCGAAAATGTAAGTCTTGCGGACAGACAGACGGATTTGCATTTACCAAAACAAAGACTCAGTTCTACAAACTGAGAATACTTCTCGTCCGTTTCTTTGTACAACCCAACGATAGGAAGTCATGTTTTTGTAATATAAAACTATCCAACAAGATAACTTTATTTGGGACGTCGCCCGGCTTCAAAATCATTCATACTACTCGTACTACATCCTGTACTACTGGGGGGGAAGGGAAGCGGGCAGTTTGCATTATTTAGTTGGTTTTTGAAATATGTCGTACCTCGTACCTGGTATTTATTTATTTTCCGATTCGAAAATGCAATCATGCAGCTGCTGTTTTTGTTGGCACTCGTGTTGGGTGCGGCAAGATGGTGGCAAGCTGCTTTTATGTAGATGAAAAAAGAGTTGTGAAGCGTGTGGGGGGGGTGGGGGTGCTGGTGATCTCGGTCAATTAGCCTCTTCGTGCCTGGCACGGGACTGACTGTCCATTCAGACCTCGGTACAGATTGGCACGCTTTGTCAACAAACCACAGAACGATACTCGTACCATACTTCTCTTGCGAGTTGTGTTCTCCCTCCGTGGTTTAAGCACGCTTATTGGGCAAAACCAACGATAAAGCCAGCACGGTCTACCATTTTGCAAGCTGTAGCTCTTTTTAACAGATGTGTTCGTCGGCGAACAGTGGTTTGAACCCGAAAAAGTCGACACATTATTCGTTTGTTTTCGAGCGGGTTTCTTCGCATGCTGTTCGTGTTATTGTGTTTTTGACGGATCGACCCGCATCAGACCCTCGTTTCAAACAAATACATTATTTTCAACGATCTTGCTCGAATTATTTCTTTTTCGAATCATAGTTGCATTTTGACCGAAACAATTAAATATATTGACCTGAATTTCAATTCGTACTAAAAATTAAGAAAATTATATTTTTTCCGTCTTCGGGCACACAAAAGGGAAGAAAGGAGATGTGGGATATGATAGTGGAATGGTATTGGTATATGGGAAAAAACACCGTATGTGGTATGGTACGTTGGCGATATGGTACACGATGGAACGGTGTCGTTGATAAATTTTATGGCTAAATTTGCATGGTGGTATGGTATGTTACAGAGTAACAAGCCCATAAGGGTCGAATACGTCGTACGATTATCATCTGTAACGACCATATCTATCGGCCATTGAAAAGTGTTCGAAAGTATAAACCACGGGGGAAAAGATATAAGATCGTACAGACAGAAAAGTTTGCAAATACCGCAGCTTACTCTCAGTTTCACAAACTGACAGTTTTTATTCTCTCTTGACGTTTTGGTAAATAACTTTTCAAGAATTCTTGGCTTATTTGTATTTATTTTCGTTTTCTTGTACACTCTTCGACGTTTTTCCACGGTTCAACCTAGGGTTTGTGGTCAGCGAGAGCTCGGACGCTGGGGTCCTTCGCCCAGTGCAGCGCAATTGGGGGGGGGTTCTTGAAACAACAGTGGTTATTCTCGGCGTTAGCTCGAATCTCTGGACGTTCACTAACTCCGATTTTTTCGCATAGCAAGACTTTTTCAATTTGCGAATTTCCAACTGAAAATGCGATTAGGTCCAAATTTGAAGCTTGAAACATAATCCGCGTAGGAAACAGTCTCAGACTCCAGTTTAAAGGCTGGAAAAACGACTCTGTAAATGGGCATGGGACATCTTAATATCGCTCACGATTTCTCTGACAGCCGCGGGTCTTTTCTCACGCACTCGGCCGCGGAGGACGTAAAAAGTCGAGTGCACACCACGGCGCACGTGTAGGCCCCGTGCGGGATCCACGGCTCTGGGCGCTCAAGTCGCGAAGTCTAGCAAGCAGTCAAGGGAAAGCATGTATAGCCGAAATGCAGTAGATGGAAGACCCAGCATTATTTTATCACGCTCTGCTGCTGACTGTTGTTGTATTATGTCAGTTTGACACTGTCCTTCAAGCTCTTTACGTACTATACCTGGTATAGTACAATACTAAAAAACTACCCTCGGCACGAAATTACCACTCGTTCGTAATTCGAAGAAACTAGCCATAACTTGGATCTGCGCAGCGGGCAGCACAACGATACGAACTTACCCTCCCTCGCGATGTCAGTCAGCAACCGCGCAGCCATGAAACAGCACCAGCACTTCACACCTTGGCCTATATGTGAGGGTCACATATTTTGTGTTGGTGTTGTGTTCGCATGTGTGTGCACAGTCCACAAGGATATACTTGCCGTTGTCTTCATATTCCCCGTACAACTTTCAAATCAAGCACACGTCGTCAAACCTCCTCTTCTACCACAGCCCTACCGCAACGGCACTCGGAGTAAAGAGGGAAGCACTATGATGATGCTCCCCATTTAAAACATACGACAACCCCGGGACTTGACGTCAAACAAAATATACTTGAGTCACGCCTAGCTCAGACCGGTACACCAAAAATGGAGCCTTAACATGTACCTGGTATGGATCACTGAGTGGAGACTCATAGCGGCCACGATGTAAAACAATCGACGAACGACTACGCTGGCCTCGGAGTGAATTTCGATCGACGAAAAAGTAGTTTCCAGATTCAAGATTCCAGTAATGTATCACGGGGAATATTGTTGCTACGTAATCATCGACAAATCTATAGCTCGAACCCACCAATCCCTTCAATCCACAATGCGCACAACTACGTTGGGCAGTGAAAAACAACATACTACCGTCCGCTACTTCAACTTCCCGGCCATTTGAGCATTCTTCGTCATGCGAATCTTTGATGGGGTGACCTCGACAAGCTCATCCGCCTGTGGTTTCAAGCGAGCGGTAGAACCCGACAGATGCAGAAACCATTCGTTCAAGTATGACAATGAGGGAGCGTACAAAGACAACTACGCCGGGATAAATCCAGGGGGCTCGAAACGTGGAAGGAAAACACGGGACAAGCGAAAGCGGATGCTGTATAGCTACTGCATGTCGGATTCCAAGAAACGGCTCGAATACCTACGAAACAAAAAAGCAGAAAAGGCTCAAGGGCCCGACGAGGACAGGCTCTTGAAACGTCTTCCCGCCGCGTTAATTTTTGTCTTGAAAACATTGGACTACCGGGTTGACTACCGCCACAAGCAATAAAAAAAGACACTGTATCTACCACGCACAGGTTGCACGGGCTGCCAACTTCCGAATGTCGCGTAGCCATTCAAATTGTCGACCGGTTTGAGGATCCATACTAGAGACACTACTGTTGGCGTACACGTTACACGGTGTGTATGAATACGCCCAGCTCAAATATTTTCTTCCTTCGAGCGAATTCCTACACGAAGATACACTGCTCAAGGCGTACGAAACAATATACCCGACGAGCTGGAACGTTGACTCGTCAAGATCATACTTGATATCAAAACCGAGAATATTGGGTTTATCATGTTGTTCAAGTACCTTTGTCCTCTACATACGACCATGGGTCGGCCGACGGAATCATTGTGCTTTTACCTGGATATATTCCACCGCCATATCGAGGGTAACCTCCATCGATGCCTGAACACCTTCGCTGATACTCTTCGTGGCTGACCGGATGTTGTTCAAAGCCTTTGCCTACAAAACAACACACAAGAAACGGCCCGCAAACAAATCAATTATAACTCAACCGATGCTTAAATTCGGAGGTGACTACCATTCGTTAAGAAGGTGCGGCGCTCACAAGATATATATCTAATGAACGACGAAGGCATCGAACAGAGCCGCAATTGTCAACAAATTTTGTCGGCGTATTCAAGGAATACATGAAACGAAATAAAAACGAAGCCGCCAGCACCGATTATCGCTTCGGTCAACACACATTGCTGGCGTGTTCGACAACCCAGCTGTGACAACTACTCGTTCAACAAATGATAAATGGCGGGTGGAACAGGTCGAATACCGGGCAACATAAACTGCTACCGGTAGGCGTGAGGTGCCTTACGTAGACGTTATCGACTACCTGGTGTATGGATGTCCGATATTCGTCACACGAACACTGTTCCATATTTTCAACCAGACCACAGCCAAGCAATTTGACAGTAGCCGTCATCCATACTTTGAATAAGTATTAGAAAACCTGAAAGTCTGTTTCGGCAAAAAACAAATGGAGAAAAAACAATCACAAAGAATGGGATAAAACACATCTCTTCGGCTAAGCAAAAACACAGCAGCAGCAGCAGCAATCGCAGACGGAGGGTGGCGGTGACGTCGCCGATGAACTCATACGATTTTTTCAGTTCCAGCTGGTCGACGTGAGCCGTTCGCGGAGATGCGTTCGCTGATCTTCCCGCAGAGTATAGTAATTGCCCTCCGATCTCCCACGAATTTCTCGAGCCAGGCTTGCTTATCAGCCTTCGTCTCGGCCGATCGGGGACCTTAAGCCTAATCAGCGCACTGATCAACGGCCACGTCGCGTGCGCGAACAAAACTAAGCCAGAAAAGGGTTGGAAAAAACAAACTGAACGCTGGTTCTAGACAAATAACGGTGAGAACAAACTGTTGCGCGCACAAAGCAGCATCCAAACCCCAAAAAAAAAATCATTCCGAAAGAAATAACTACAAGGAAAAAAAAAAACCTGAGCCCCATTCAAATCAAGAAAGTGCCATGCAAAACAAATCACAGGTTTTTCACAAAAATACCCCTCGTGAGAAGCATGTACCGCTCGCTCGGAGCACTTTACCGCGTAATGAATAATGAGATTTGCGAAAAAATGAAATAATATTAATGATGACAACAAATTATCATTCTTGGCGTTATCTTAGCAAAATGCTTGCTGTGGAGGGGCCACATTCCCAGCCCTCGACAGACATCGACCGACCCCAGGAACGGCCCTTTTTAACGGGGAAAAACTGTTGATCGAATCGATCACGAATCGACTTTGCTTTCATGAATCGAATCGCTTTGGTGTTACTTCGTGCTTTGGTTCCTATCGGGGAACCACGTATCCCGATGTATTCTTAATAAAACTAGTCCGACGGAATAAAGCAGCAAATCACAAACCCCCCGGCTGACAAGCACCGAACAGAGCAGATGAGATAAGGGGCGTGCATTGTCGCGTACGTGTCGTCGCCAGCCTTTATTATTTGGGGGGGGGGGCGCATGCTAGGGATCACTCTTGGCCTCTCTTTGGTGGGCGGAGGAATGAACCACTCGCACTGGACAGCGACGGCGATGCAGCTATCAAAGTATTTAGCCTTTTCTCCGGTTTGGGTTGAATGATCGTTTCCTGTGGTGCTTGCCCGATCGAGCTTGTTGGGAAGATTGTGCGTACAACCACCATGAGATGTTTTTGAAGAGCCACCGCCGGGGTACGCTGTCATATGCGTCTGAATGTGGGCGCGGCTGTTGCCCCGGTCGCCACTAGTTTATCTTCGCGAGCAATCGCCTCGGTGGTGGTGGTCGGAAGTGTCAAAATAACGATGGATTGTCGTTCGCCCAAAAGAACATGTCATGCAAGTTGAATGAACACGCCTAATCGATGCAAATCGATCTCATTCGATTTGTGCACCAAAAATCACGGATTTTGGGGCTTATTTTCCGATTCGATCAGATCTACTTCCCTCGAAGCAAATCATAAATGCCACATTGGTGATTCATGTTTTTACAGATCAGATTCCAATTCGATTTATAAAACGAAGTTGATTTGACAATGATTCAGAACGTCCCTTCGGGAAACGGACCCTATCGACTGCGTCATGAAATCTGAAGCCGGCGCGCTCGTCGTGAGACCAACCTAGTGCGACAGCAGTGTTCACACGACGGCCGGTATAGGGTGGCGGGCGCCGGCCAGGCGTATGGTAAAAAAACAATTGACCGCTGGTGTGTAATAAACACCACACAAAAAAAATTGACCCGCCTACAGTAGCAAACAAAAAACGCCATGGGCAAACTCCCGACATCTAGACGACGGATCCGCATCGCATGGTATATTTGAGGCCCTTCACCGTGGCTTAAATTTATGTCCATGTCGACGGTCTATCGTCGCATGGGGTGATACAGTATCAGCGTCTCAAACACTTGCGACGGGAAAACCACAATTGCGCCGTCTGAACAAAACACAATGTTTCTTCAAGTGGCGCTACAAAAAATGCTCAGATATTTCTTCAACATTAATACAGTACAGAAGTATGCAACCACATTTAAGTGAAAGCGACTTCATTGTAGAGCAGGGCAAGGACTGCCCTGCTGTTCCCTAGGTGTGATCATTTGACACAAGGTTGGACGGAGGTATGGAAATTCTCTCGCTACATGGATATTTGCCTGGTAGAAATTTAATTGTTCCGAACTATGATGCTGCTGTTTGTCGCCACTATTCATTGCTCCTTGCGTGGGTCTTCAGAAGTATTTATAGCAGCCGGAGATACCAGGCATACAGACTTGTGCTTGGATGCAAAATAGCCGGAATTTTCGCGGGTCATAACCCCACCCGACGGGGTGTTTAAAATGACACGGGTCGTGTAGGGTCGCGTCAGGGAGTGTTCAAAATCTCATGGGTCGGGTCGGCTCAAGAGGTTTTCAAATCTCGCGGGTCCGGTGAGGTCGGGTCAAGAGTTTTTGAAATCTCACGGGTCGGGTCGGGTCAAGAACGTTTCAAAACTCACGGGTCGGGTCGGGTCAAGAGGTGATGAAAAGCTCACGGGTTGGGTCAGGTCATGACCAGCGAGAAACGGGTCACACGCGGGTCGAGCCAGCGTGCCCAGCAAGTTGTTTTCTCCTGACCCACGAGACGGACCCGCGCATACGGCTCGCGGATCCGACACTTAAAACGCTTCCCGCTTTCTTACCCGAAGGTTTCTCTCGTACAAATACTATTAATAATACTCCTTTGGTATCTTATTCAAACATACGAACACCGCCAAGTCCATGTACGCATGCCCGCATCCATCCATACCCACTACAGCCGAGCCACATATCGCAGCTGGGCACAAAAATGAGTGTCAAATATTTTTGAAAGTGTCGACTCACGGGCTGGATCCGCAGGTCGAACCCGCGGATCAAGAAAAATGATCTCGCGGGTCAAGGTGACCCGACCCGCATGAAACCCGTGTCTCACGGATCAATCCGAAGGTGGCGGATCGGGTCAGGAGGTTTTGATATCTCGCGGGTCGGGTCGGGTCGGGTCTGCATTTGTGTGACTCGGATGGACATGGAATTTTCATTGAAAAACGGTATACCCTGGCAGAAAACGTCATCGAACTTGGGTTTGGTGGATCTCAATTTCCTTGTTTCCATGTTTTGTACCGTAGACTGGCAAACAATCACTGATGTACCGTTTTTTGGCATTTTGTCAAATGGGCCGAAATTCAATTCTCCTCCTAGAGTTGGGGGTGGGACTGAAATATTTTTAGACGTGAAAAAGTCATAAAAAATTTCAGGGGGGAAAGATGAATATTCTAAAAATTAACCAATCAGCGCTTGGGATGGAACAAGCACGTCCCGAAAAAAAAAAAGAAAAAAAGATCATGTGGTATCAAATACCAGGTATCAGGGTATGGTACGAGAGGAGCTGCAGCGTGTGGCTCGATAAGGGCGGAGCACCACACACGAACGGGCGCGTGAGCGTGAGGGGGGAATACTGGTGCAGCCCCTACCGGGCCTGGTTGAAGGTGCATCTGCTGATCCTGCCGCTGCTGCGGTGCAATATGTTCCTATCTGCAGCCATCTAACCCGGTCGCGCCTGTCCTCCGCCCCCGCGATGCCACGGCGGATAACAGCTTTCCCTCAGCAGACGATCGCCGCCGCCTCGTGGACACTATGACCCGTACGCTGCAGATATGCCTCCCAGTTCGCTTGGGCATTTGTTTTTCTTTTACCCTTGGCCGAGGTTCCTTCTGGTTTTTTCGAATTACCCATCACGAAATTGATTGCGCGGTCCCCAAAAAGTGATTTAAGGGGCGACTTTTCCCCGGATCGTTCTCTACGGATACTACGTCGATTCGAGCGGGGTCTGTTTTGCTGTATGTCACACATCCCAATATAGAGTATATCTAAGTCTGCGCACTACTCAAAAGCACACCATAGACCAAGAGGCAGAAACCACAGAAAAAAACATGTTTCTCCGCACGTTTTAGTCTATGAAGACGTCAAGGCGTCCATATCTACTCCTGTGCTGAAAAAGCCATAGTATGGGCCTGTGTGAGGTGTCTGTATGACGCCAAGATCGAATTCATCTCCACATCAGAGAAATATCGGATACACGTTCACCAAAATCAAGAACTTGGGGGTATGTCGGGTGTTTTACTTTTCCAGAATTACTTCGCATTTACACCAAAACCAAGTACTTGAGGGTATGTCGGTAGTTTTACTTTGTCAGAATTTTGAATATTTTTTGGCTGGTCGTTTCGAATAGCGGTCGTTTCAAATAGCCTGCCGCTATTTGGGGTTAAAACAGGCCTCCAGTCCCACCCCCAACAGTAGATATGACGCCTAACTGAGGGCCGAACGCTGAGCGAATGCGACGTTGGCTTTATCTTCCCTCTCGATCGTCCCTTTCCTACCTACTCACAGCAATTCCACTCGCGGTAGGCTCAAAAACAGCAGTGAACGCGATGGAGGGACTGCCGAAGCCCTCAACGCCTACCCCTTGCTAGCAAGGGTGCAGAAAATAATGTTCAGGACGGGGCAAGATTTGCCTCAATTTCGATGTTCGCCGCGCGAATCTCCCGAAAAAGGGGCTTACACTATTTTTATCAATTCCGAAATGAATCTAAACGAAGTAGAGATTGAGAATATGCGCTGGGAACCCCCGAACAGAGCCTAAACAGACAGTTTCAAGAGAACGTCCGATTTTGAACTCTTCGCGAAAAAAGTTGATACCAGCCGGGCCAGTCCAGCCAGCGCAGTGGATCGGCTGTGCATTGCCAAATATATACGTATCTGGGTGTTTTTGTACGACACGATGTTGACCCAATCAAGAATGGGAAGGTTGTTTTCATTATTCTTTAAAATTTGTCCGACAGTACCAGGTATGACCGATCCATCAATCCGAAGAAAACCCCGTACTTAGTACACAAAAAAAACATGCGCTTCATTTCTGTATGCGGTTCGAAGTCGATTGAACGATTTCAGAAAAAAACTGACATCGAGTGGGGCATCGCAGTAGTGGCACTCATTTTGTCAATATTGGTTTGATGGAAACGAACCGTTCTTTGTCAATATCTCAGGATGCGGGGAGGATTGGCCAGTGCCGCTCGTATCCATCGTCTCCTTGGCCCTTCAGGACTGTATAACGTTGATCGGGGAAGCCCACTTTTAGAAATGCTCATGCATACTACGATAAAGCATACGGAAATCGCGGGGATTTTCCCCAACATAAAATTACCGCCCTGGTGGGCGGTCCCGGTCCCGGCGGTAATAACCGGCATATTTGGCAAGCACCCGGAACCGCCGAGGGCGGTACCGCAAAAAAAAACGACGAAGTGCCTAACGCCGAAAAATTAACACCATATTTTCATTAAAGCCAAGAATTATCACCATATTTTGGTGTTGCCAGGACGACCAAACTATTACCGCCGTATCGTGTCACCGCCAGACCATTACCACCACATGGCATTACCACCAAACAGGTACCGCTACGGCTAGTCCAGTAGGTTACAGCACACGTAAACCACTCTGGTTTCGGAGACCTCTCCAGTCAATATTTTCATTATCTTCTCCCTTTTTGAATGGTTATGTCGTGTTGTTTATGGTAGAACCTCTTTTGCTTTATGTGTGTGGACGCACCCACCCACCCGCACCAACACCTGCCCAGTGTAAGATGATACAGTATCGGGCTAAAGAAGTAGCTATGATATAGCTCGTAGTATCAAAATCCTGAAAAACCCAAGTATTCCAGGGGCTCGGAGGTTTCCTTTGCAGTACAATGGTAAAGATCGCCGATGGGAGAAAAGTAGACTCGCGCCGGAGAAAATTTGATCGGACAAGTGTTTTTGCCCGTCTAGCGGGTCAATAGACGGAGAGCAGAGTGGGCTTGATGCCCTGAATCAAGCCCCTATCGAATCATTCTCTCGACAGTTCCCTCCTCTCCATTATGATGAGGAATAACACGCCAACAGAAGAACAAATCTCCTGGACAAGAGAAGCTGCCTTCCTAGCCGGTTCCGAGAGTACCTGCATTCAATTCCCTCACAACGATAATCCGGGTTCTACTACACTTAACGAGGACGCGAGTAACACCTGAGCTTTGGAGCGCAGCCTCGCCTGTTCAACAGGCCTTCCTTGCCTCTTTATGTGAGACACTTACCAACTTGAGAGTCACGTTGTGTTCATTTCCTTTCTTCGAAATTCGTAGCAGCGAGGCACCCTCCTCTTTCCTGTATGCTGTAATCGTAGAGAGTAGCTCTTAATACGTAGCTCGGATCCCATAGTCTGTACTCTGGCCAGTACAAAAAGCAAGAATCCGAGCCGGTTGTTCATACTGTACCTCGCAAGAACGAAAGTTGTTTGTACTCCTCGTGTGTACGTGCCGATGTCCTCTCGTCTGTAACTGACGAGCATATATGAAAGTATGTACACCCGGGTACATTCGGCATAATATATATGCCAGCGTCCCCAGTGGCTTACCAGGTGGTCCGCGTGTCTACTAAGATCAAGTTCGTCGGTTCAAGTCTCACTGAGTGCATAGTCGTACGTAAGGACTTGTTCTTGCATTTAACATGATTATCGGAAACGCGAAAATGTGAGTAAGCTACATTCGATGAAAATCGACGAGCAGTGGGAATGTTGAACCCTATCCGCGACAAGAAATGAAAGCACGTACCGAAGGGGGGAAAGGACGACACCTGTGACCACGGCTTGTCCAGAAGAGGACCGCTGAGGGCAAAACCTCCTACCAATTAACCCTTTTAGGACTGGAATCCCGACTTGGAGACACACCACTCAAATTCCAAGTGCTTTGTCCCCAAAACGGGACTGCGGTGCTAAAGGGGTTAAGCTGGAAAGTGAAAGTCACGAAAGAAAAAGTTCATTCTACAGCAGAATGCTCTTCGTTGCCCCCATGACCTTGTTACTGGTTGACTCACCTGCTGCAGCGAGATTTTGAGTAGAGAGTCCCTTCCTGGCTAAAGCCACGTGATGGACATCCCGACTTTAGCTGCACATCTCACCACGACGACCAGCCCGAAATGTTTCACGACCAACTATCATAGCTTTTCATCATATGTGGCTTTTTTTTGGGGCTTGTAGTAGTAGCTACCATATCAGGTGTATGTGGTTGTCAGAGCCATCGCGTACCTTTTTGCTCCAGTTTGGTTTTTGGCTTTCTTTAATTTTTTTGTGCATATAATGTCTCTGTGCTACGAGCGAGTTACCTACCACATGGCACACGTGACATTAGCTTCGTGTCGCTGCTGCAAGCTACGTAGGACCTGGCAACAATGAAAGCATGATCAGCAAATAAAGCCCTCTCCCGTCATACGATCACCGGGCTCTGCCCGTCGAATCATCCGACTCCTGGCCCCAAAACAACTAGCATCACTTCACCTGTTTGCCTACCAGATACCAGGTATGTGCCAATCGTAGTGGAAGAAGTTTCTGGGTTGCTGATACACATCCTTTTTTCTACTGTTGGGTGTGCGCGTGAGGTCCCTTTTATAGCCGGTACCAGCAATATCGGTGTCCATTGAACGTTGTGCGCAGTGATGAATTTTGTTTTTTTCGACCAACCACAACAAAGCAAATTGACAGCAGCCGTCATCGTCATCATTTTTTTCTAAAGTACTGCACGAGACATAGAATTAGAAAACAAGGAAATACGTTCGTACGGGATACAAAAAAATAGGATTAAGCAGCAGCAACAGACAGCACAGCAGCGGGAGGAGGAGGAGATGGAAGGTCGCGATCCATCTCCTCCAACAGCCTCGCCACCCTCGCCACCTCTGCCCACCTCCGCCCCTCCTAGGCTGCCAGCACCGCTAGTGCTGCACGCGTATCAACCTCCGCGTGCGGCGGCGGTTAACGCTCCTCGGACAATTTTGCTGCCGTGTCAAGTCGCAGCCGCTCCTCTGTTTCCATCGACAATTTTCACCCCTCGGCTAGACTCTCGGCCGATTGGCGAGTAGTCGGGGCGCTCCGCTATGGTCTCGTCGCACTCCCCGCTTCTCCTGTTGTTTTCCTCGTGCGGGCGAAGAACTCCCCGTCCATTTTTTCAAAGCCTCCGGTAGGTCTTTCTTGTTTTTTTTCTTTTGTCATGTCGTGTCGTGTTTCCCATTGTATAATGTATATAAAAAGTACTCTTTTCTGACGAGGTGGAACTCTTTACTCATGTGCGCGATTGGAGTGATTTTTATGTATAAAACGTGTGCTGCATACCATAAACTAGGTTTCCGTAGCCTCGATTCTTCATGTCAGTCGATGCGCTCTAGAACGGGGTACATGACACCAAAATACGCTTAAAATCACACCTATATTCCGGTTCATGAATTTGTTCAGAACATACCCTGGTATGATTTTATACGTTCTGGGCACACTTTTTCTTTTATTTTTGTTTGCTCGTCCCATTTATTATCCTCGCCCATCTTCTTCTCTCTCTCCTTCCAACTCGTAACTCAGAACCGGGGTCACATAGCAGGTTCTTCTCCCCCCTTCCCGCTACGGTACGTGCCTTCATTTTTATCGCGAAAATAATTCAGCCTTCACTTCCCTCGTCGACTCGCATCGAATTGTGCCTACCCACGCTGTAAGGCGCTCTCAACAATTGAATCATTTTTATCCTACACTATGGACAGACAATTCGCGACGTATCAGGAGTTAAAAGCGATATAATGCTGACATTCCGGTATACTATATTCAAGTTGTTTTGGAGCCCCATGACAGTTCGGAATTGCAGAACATTATTTAGTCTGTTGGTAGTTTTGTTTGGAAAAAAATCAAAATATTCACCGTGCCACTTTTTTCTGGTCGATACGGACCTCACGCCCACACCTAACTGCAGTACCAGGTAGTCTTTTTTAGTACGACTAGTGATGGTTGCATCTCGGATATACCAGGTACAACACCGGTTTGTTGCTTTTTTCTCTTCCAGAATTATCCAATCCCAAAAACATACGAATGGTATGTAGATTGCTGCGCCATCACAACCATCTTACTGGACATCATGCTATACACAAGTGCGGATAAGTGCTTCTTCATACCTGGTAATGTTTACCACAGTATACAACTGTGCTTTCTCATCTAAAAACAGCAGTATACAACTCCGCTTACGGCGTTCAACAGTTTTCGTGAATACGAAAACGCTCGCTCGCAGGCTCATCCACTGAACTTCGTACGTGGAGATTGCTGATAATGTGGGCTATCGCCCTTACTCGAATGTTTGGTATATAAAATGTTTGTGCTGCTATATACCAGGTATGCATACAATACCAGTAAGAGGTGTAAAGTATCACATACTAGTATTAACTGTACGTGGTGTGCTTCCAGCAAAACAATCCTATCAGGCTTGCCACCACTACGTGTCACATCTAGAATACTGGAGCACTGCCCGCCATTTTTACAAGTCATATCGACAAGACGTATGCGTGTTTTCATGGGCCTCTGAGGGTTCACGAGGTATTTTTGGCCCGCCGCCTAACTTGCTTTTTTCTGCCGTTCCCAGCGGTATACAGGCACGAGTTGGGCCAGCCAAAAAGTGGATAAAAAATCGGCACGTCGTATCTCGTGGAACACTACGAATTAGAAATTCGGAGGCACTAACCCTGACACAAACACTTCATGCGCAGGCAACAAAAAAATACATAAAAAATACATATTTATATTTCGACTCGATCTCGACGCTGTAATTTCGTGCGAATTGCAAAATTGCCTCATTTTGCACCATTTTATTTCCTCTTTTAATTTTTTTCGGAGTACATACTCGTCGCAGTACGTACTACGTGTGTAACTGGCATCCTATTGTGAGCACTCCCGCAGAATATCGGAATTTCGCTCTATTCAAAATCTAATTTTGGGGTATAGCGCATTATGGGGTGAAGCATTGGCATTTGCTCATATGCTACAAAAACGTATGCTTGAGCCAAGACATGCTCAAGCATCATTTGGGCAATTCACTGATATATACCCTGGTACCAGGTATCTCGGAACAAAACGGTTTCGCCTCATAGGCCGAGCTACGATATATTTCTAGTATATTCGTAGCACCACCACATGCTTCCATACCCCGCCCCCATAGGTACCATCCGTACTTGAATGCCGGGAGGAGCAAAGGGTACACATAGTGCACACCAGGAGCATACCGTCCGTAAAAGGCCCTGCTATTCCTTCGGACGACCTAAATTTTAACGTACCCGACGAATATTTTAGCGGTACCGCATAAAGTTCTTGCTTTAGGTTGTGTGTTTTCTCGTGTTTTTTTGTCTTTGGTGTAAAGGGATTACTCTGTGATTTCAATCGCTCCCCGAGCACCCGAGCTCACTCCGGGTATATCAACAATTTTCACGTTCCGGTCCTGTTGATGATGTTCGTATACTAGTACTGCATTCTCTACTCCAGTTCGTGCGTTGCCTCTACACACCGACCCGATTCCAGACCACCATCGACCCTTTCAACCCTGGCGGTGTCGTCGGCTTTCGATACGGCCACCTCACACACCGAGACCGGAAATACGATTACATATACGGGAGACCTCGAACTCGCACGATTGCACCCGATGCTTTCGGGAACTATGTGCCCATCCTCAACAAGCGAAAGACGCGACGACCACCACGGAGTATGCCGCCGCGACGACAGCCGCGGCCAACCACCGCGCCAACCACCCTGCGCCTTTTTCTTGCGCTCGCTGTGCTCCTATCCCGGTGCAAACGCCACCCCCGGCTTCCATAGCCCCCAACCATGCGGCCACGAGACTGCGCCTGTACCCACCAGGGTTCAGACGCTCCCGGCCGTGACCATCGCGCTCATACTCTTGCGCCCGACCGTCGCCCTTTTTGAGTCCATTGCTCTCACCTTTCCCGCTGTTGTGCATACGGCGCGTCTACGTCTTTGATCGGCCGGCGCCCAACCACAGTTGGCCTGCGGCGACATACCTCTTGAGGTCATCCCGGTGAAATTCAGACCCCTCAATCTCCTCAAGTGGGCATGCCACAAGGCCATCCACCGCCTTGACCAACGCCCTTCCATGCACGCCGATTCCACGCCCCTACGGGTCCCGCACCCACCATCGACCACGCCAGACAACGCCGCACGAAAACACCGCAACACCACCCACTACTGACGCCGTCCTTCCACGTCTACTAGCCACATCTCCGAGCGGCGGCAGCGACCGCGACTCCTAAAACCACCGCGGCAACAACGGCCGTTCCCACCATGGACGACATAACCATGGTCGTTCGAACACCACTCCCCGGGCTATCAATCACGCATCGAGGATGCTGCGGCTACCTCGGCGCATACTGAAACAGTCCCTACGGCCTGGACCACACACGCCCCGAGGACACACACCACCTTGTCCGCCGCTCCCGCAAACATGCGGATAAGACAGGCAACTCACTACCCATACCTACGGCAGCCGGGCACCTTCGGCCAAGCCCGAATGCCCTCTGCCCCCCAACCCCCCCCAGCCCACCCACTCGAGCCCGACTATCTTGCCCAGGTGATTGCCTCGAGGTGTGGGCGACAAAAGACCAACAGGCTGAGCCAACCCGGGATGCTCTCCTCGACGTCTACATCCGATGCGCAACGCTGCTTGCCGGCCATCGTCGATGCTCCTACAGACATTCCTAACCTGGGGGACGTCTCGACGCCTACGGCTATTAGCGGTTCCTGACTACAACAAGACCCTCCTGCCTTGACCTCCGGGCCGTTACACCCTGGGCCCGCCTCGTCAACCCTCCTGGCGGCTCCCTTCCACTCGTCAAAATACTTCCGCAACAACAGCGCCCGCATGGGACACCCGAACGATGGGATCCAAGCTGCTGTTGCCGTGCTGACGAAATAGCTGTCCCTGAGCTCGAGGAACAGCCCCCGTCGTGAAGACGGACGACTCGTGCCCACCGTTGACCAGGACACGCCCTGAGCCCCCTGCCCCGCCCACCTCCCAAGCCTCACCCCTTGTAGGACTACGACTACTGCAGGTACGGCGTCTCCTACCAAGTCAACCCTGCCCATCAAGTATTTGGAGGCAAGGTCCCCGAAGGGTATCCACGTCCCGCGGACGCGTTCCCATGTCGACTCTCCTGGGTCCTCGGCTCTGCCGACCCAACCCCCGCGAACGCGAAGATTCAAGCCAGCGCCGTTCATTCGGATCTGACTTCATCCCCGCCGACGCCGCACGGCCGCCGCCTCCCCCGGGAACGCGTCCATGCCGACCTTTTCTCGGAAACACTGGGAGCACAGCCGGGCAAATTGACCCACTACCCTCCCGTCGGCGCCGCGCGACAGTCCAAGTGACAGCTGCCTCATATCACTACCTGGCAGCATACCCAGCCAATCTACATTCCGACCTATCCTTTGGACGATTTTCCCGCGATCTTTCGCCCAGCTTTCTACTGCAGCACTTTTTGGATTCCTGTTCCCGCGGTGGTTTTGACGACTCTACCGAACACTTGACGGTGCCGCACAAGACCGAGTAATTGAAGGGCACCGCGACTCAGTGAGAACTGCCGGAGAAGTACTGAAACCAACGCCACGACTTCACCTGGGACATCGGCTTCGGGGCCAACATTTAACGGAACTTCTGTCGGTTCCACAACAACATACATCGACCCCTACAGACATGGCGAGCCGCTACCCAGCGGTCTCTGCCATTCCTACCGAAGTCATGGCGTCCCGACCAGCGCCTAGACGCGGGTTCCCACCCTACCAAAAACCCCGTCTATCGGCCAGCACCTAGCCCCCTCCACCACGATAAAATCTCCGGCTACCGACCTCTCTCTTCCACGCCATATACGGTGCTTCAGGAAACCACCGAAACACTCGGAGACGCCGATAACGCGGGGAATCTTGCCGCTGCTTCAAGATAAATTTATGGGTTGGCCCCTCGACATCGTTCAGGACACGACCCCCCCTTCTTCACTACCCTGGCGACACCGACCATTTAAATTAGCAGCCGCTCGCCTCGACAACGTTCAAGACACCATCCCCACCGCTCCCTTCTAAGCCTGTGTTTTGGGTTTTCCGCATACCAGACTTCCAACCCAGGTATCGGTTTGGGTGGGCGCCCCCTCTGCCGCTCCACCACCTATTTTCACCGCTCATACTGCAAACCTTCCACACCGAGCATCAGCTTGGGCGGGCTTGCCCCTATCTTTCTCATGCCCCACGGATACCATTCCGCCCCTACCCCCACAGACGACTATGTGGTCGACGTTCGGCGTGACACATCACCCGTGACGCATGCGACTCTTTCTCCGTCCCAAAAACCTTCGCCAGGCCTACTTCGGCCAAAGACATCGCCGCCGGATCGCTCGCCAGCTCCGGGAATGACGCCGTGGACACCGGAGGTCCTTTTGTCTTGGCTCTCAGGCAACGCATCGTCTTCCCACCATCCGCCATTGGCGCCTCGGCATCAGCCCCTTCTCATCTTTCGTCGGACCTTCATCGGTTCCCGGAGCCGCCATCGATCTGCCTCCGCCTCTGAAAACTCTCGGATAACCCCCGACTATGTTTCCCCCCGAGCGTCAACAGTAGCCACGCTTCCAAAATCATCGTGCCCCGCCACCGTGCGACCACTTCGCGACCAGAGCTTGACCACGACCTGAGCTCCGCCGCGTCTGTTACCATCGAGCATCGCCCCGGACCGCGCCTTCTTCAACCGCCTGCACTGCCCCCAAAAGGCGCCTGGTGAGACCACCAGCAGCCCCGTTTCGCAAGAAGACGACAACACTCTAAAGGAATCTATCAATTTCGAACGACGTCGACCCCTTCTTGTTCGCCAGCTTCATCGTAGTCTACATTTTATGCTCCGGAGGCCGCCATCGAGTCTGATCACGCCTCAGTCACGATCAGCTGCGACCACATTCTCTGCACGACCTTCACTCACCATCTACGCTTCATCTTCCGGAGTTCGCCATCGAGCATGATGACGTCCTTCCTCATTTCCTTGTATTTGTTTTTTCCCGCGTCGAGCAATGAACAACTACGGCTGGGCGTACGAACGACCCGTCAAGCCCCCATGCTCCGCCACATTTCCAACCATTTCATTGGCCTCTTTTTTCGACATGGCTTCCTCAGCGTCCCAGCCGCAAGACTCTTGGCTCTACGAAACCCGCCGGCGTACCCCTACCGATACGCTACGAAACAGCCCCTACACATCATCAGCGTCGGCTACCTTGGACCTTCTACCACCGGCTTCTGCAGCCGCTCCGATGACAAACCGACCCCTTCACTTGAAGGGAACGTACAGCGTAAGGGGCCCGGCGTCACCGCCTCCGACGACTACCTTGAGCCACCTACACCGACTATACCAGCCCCCGCTCCGACTTCTACGCCATGAGCACAAGAACAGTTCACTGCCACGGCCACCGCCCACGCCTTCATCAATGTACTTTATTGGGATATTGCAGCGTGAGGGCCCATCTTACCGGGGGCCTTGATTTTTTCAATTTTATTTTGTTTTTTTTCTAATTGAATTTGCATCTGATTGGCCAAAGAGTGAACGACCAAGCAGGCAAATAAGAAAAAATGAATTTGAGTGAAAAGTCTTTTTTCAGATTTTTTTCGTGTGATTTTTTTCAATTTTAATTTGGAATTTATGAGTTCCGCGGTCTTGACACAGCATGTTCATGGTGGGTCAATACCTTCGGTGGAGTCTGGGGCGATTCTTGGCCACGGGGCGATTCTTGGCCACTTCGCTGACCACGATCGAGGCGATAAAACCCAAACCTCAACGAGAGGTGATCGGAGCAATAGCCGCGCCCACGCCCACATACCATAGCACACCGTACCCTGGCAGTGGCGCCTCAAAAGTAATCATGGCGACCGTAATCCCAATTTTTCGGCCTGCTCGATCGGCCAACACTCTCGAAACCCGAGTAAAGAAGCAAAAAAACGGAGGATACGCTCGAGACCTCGATAGCTGCATCGCCGCTGCTGTTCCTTCCGCACATGGCGTTTGAGGGCTTCCTTCGCCCACCCAAGACACCCTGAGAGTGATAGCTTCCTATCCTGCGCGACCGAAAAGAAAAAGAGGCTGGCGGCGGCGCGCACGCGGCAGCGCAAACCTTCGATCTCGTCTACGTGCGTCGTTGTTTGTCGTCTGGGCGTTGTGTTACGCGGCGCGTTTTTTCCGTTTTTTTTTTTGACAACTAGCACGCTGTTCTCCAATAGGACACACCCCCGTTTTTTTTCGGAATCAATTCAAAATACATGGAAATTGAAACTTTACTTCCATATAGCGTCCATCGTAAAGATGGGCCCCAAACCATCGCGCCTACACGCACAACGCGGAAAACGCACTTTTCACGACCAAAGTCACCGTCGACTTCTGCTCCGACCACCCTTTCTAGACTACCACCGCCTCGCCACCTACCCTCCACAGCGACACCACCACCTTCCGTGAACACCACGTCATCACCTGCTCGAGCAAGTAAACTGCAACACCCCCAAACAAATCTCCTTCCTACGTTTCGCCGGAACATTGAACGGCAACCGCGCTCCTTCCGCATCGTCCGCGACGATCATACAGTCATCGTCTCGCGCTTGGAGTATCGTACGCCATCAAGATGTGTTGGAGATCGGGATTGCATTGCCCTGGAAAAATCGAGATCTTTTGAATAATGCCCATATTGAATTGGCGGTTTGGCGGCCAATCTTTCAATCTAGAGTACGAATCGAAGATTCGTTGATTCAATCTGTCAATCTCAAATCTTTTAAATTTCGCTAAAATAACGCCTTACTAAATCAATGAAAACCCCTTGAAAATGAATCTCCCCGCCTATCTCCCCCGCTCTACACCCACACAAACCAGCAGTGCCCAGGCACCCTCATGCGGAGGTATGTATATGAGTATACGGGCGGACGCCCGCTACGCTCGCTCGGGAAGGAAAAGTACGCGAAGCGGACAGAAGGTCGATTATTGAATAAATATTTGATGAATGTTGTAGTTGCAAATTGGCGACTTGATAATGCCAAGAGTCACATGCCGTACGTACGTACATACGTACATACCCCAGGTAGGGTACTGATTTTCTTCTTTTGATATGTTGTATGACCTGGCTATGCTGGTACTCGTATGCACGAACGAGAACGCACATGATACAGCATGGCACAGCAGCAGCACCGCAAAAACAATGAAAATGAAACCGAAAAATGAAAATTTCGAAAAGAGAAAAAAATCCCCGTCCCCTCTCATGTAATATTTGTCCTGAACACCTTGCACAAGTCAAAGAATAGAAAGAAAAAAAAATGAACAGCAGAGCTTCTCTCTCAGCCTCTGATGCCGCCCACCCCTTTCTCGACCACCTCGCCACCGACTCGGTCCGCGTAAAGCTTTCCTCCCTCTCTGTCACAGTGATCCCCGTCGCCCGCCCCACGTGAAGCCCGGTGCTCACCGTGACGCTCGTTGGCCAGCTCGACGATGTCCATGGTCAAACGGGCGTTCATCTCTAAGTATAGTTCAGCGTGGTCGCAAAAATAAGCACCGCTTGCATGTTAGCTTGCAACCCCGAACGAACCTTATGGACTCGTACATACCCAGTCTAATTTTTCAGATGGAGGCAGAACAGAGCCCATTCATGCTTCCCTTGTGTCTCGAGGCACACACGACGCCTAGCCACGAAAACCGCGACCGCGCTCTTTGCAACCCCCCCTCTACCCGCCAACATCCGCCGACACCATCGACGGCGCCGGGCTCGCCAGCGTCGCCGTGCTCCGACTACACACACGCACACGAAACGGAAGAAGAAAAAAGGAAAAACAAACTGAAAGTGCAACAGAAATTTCAACCAGCCGGTGAACAAAAGCGAAAGAGACCCTCCCAAACCGCTGAAAAAACAAAATCGACTAGTTCTTTTTTTAAGATTTTTTTTTAATTGTTGCGGGAAAAAAAGTGTGGCACGAGAAGCAAGCACGCAAAGAAAGCAAAGAACGCGAAGAAAGCAAGGATCGTAGAAGCGACAAAAAATCGTGGGAGACTCGCTGAGCGTGAGGCAGGTCTTTATAATCAAGTGATTTTAGGAAAAGGGTAACTTTCAAGTATGTGTATATGCACCCTTGCAGTTACTATTCTGCTTGTTGTGATTCATGTAGGTGGGATGTGGGGAGTATAGTGGGATAGCGAGAAGCCAATATACACTACCCAGCCGCATGGGGCACTGGATAATGAATACATATGTCCACCAGATATTATGCAAGAAGCGGCGCCGTGGGTGGTGTTCTGGTACGTGTGCAGCTTGCGCTGTTGGGCTCCTGCAGGATAGATATTTTCATACTGATTGCTGATACCTTGTCATCACAATTTGATGTCTATCGCTTGTGCAGGTGAAATGCTACACCCTGCTGTACACCTTTCCCTGACATAAAGAGGATGCATACTGCGATTCGTTTACTCCTACAGTAGTAGTAGTGGTCCATATCGTAGCTGAATTGAGAACTGGTGCATTTACGGCAGCATAATGTCATAGAATATTCAGGAACCCCGCCTGTAAAACATGAAAATAAATTTAAAATTTGGCGCGCTGACATCAAGGTTGAGATTGCCTCTTTCCACCAAGATTGTCGAAAAAATTAAGATTGCAATTTTTCGGGCAATATTTTTACGAATTGATCGGCGCTCTTTTCGGAGGCAATCCCCAACAATGCCATCAAGACCTCCCATCGCGCTTCATCGGATCCTTGTTCGAACAGCCTTTACACCAACAGGCTCTTCGCCAACCCTGGCCCTACCACGATCAACCTCCGGCCTGCGCATTTCACGTCTTCACGCAGCACCAACGACGGATCTGAGCGACCGCAATGCCAGAAGACGGAGCCTAGCTCGTGGGATATGACCACATTGACAAACTGCCGTCCTCTACTAGTCTCGAGTAGCAAGAGTGCGTACTTGCTTTCGGTTTCGTGTTTCAGTGTTTTTTAGTTGGTGTTTCTTTTGTTATTTTCGCTTTCGGGGTTTGTCCTACTCGTTGTCTGCACGACTGTAGGCCTTTTGTGTTGGTGTCGCCTATTTTTCGCATAAAGGCCGCAAACCTGTGGTGTTCCATCTTTTTGTTCCGCTGGTCTAGCTTGATTCCTTTCCAAGGCTAAGAGCCGTAAATGAAAATGTCGTATTTTCGTCTTCCGCTGCCGCCTGGTTTACTTTGTAGTGTTTTAAATAACAGGCCTCAAGACCGTCGTGCTACGATTCCCTTGATCCTTTCCCTTGCACTTCGTAGTAAATGCTTGCTGAAACTGTCCCTTTTGGACTAGTTTTTTAGGCTACGCAACGAAGGCCGGGTAGGCCGCCCGGGGAGCGAAGCGTCTTTCAACCCCTGAGCGTGCTCGGTTGGTGCATCCCTGGCCTCTCAGAGCTCCCACTTCCAAACCGCCTCCTTTCATTACTTGCCGGACCTTTCCAGCAGTTCTTTGTTTTCTCGGTCCTCTCTTCCTTTTTTCTTCTTTCGTTTCGTGTGCGTGCGTGTTCTCCGAGCACGGCATCGCGGGAGGACACGGCACCGTCGCGGGTGTCGGCGGGTGCTGGCGGGTAGAGGGGGGGTTGCAAGAAGCGCGGTCGCCGCTTTCGTGCCTAGGCGTCGCGTGTGCCTCGAGACACGAGGGATGCATGAACGGGTTTTGTCTGGCTTCGATTTATGATTGTTGATAAGAGTATGTACGAGTTATGAAGGTCGTTCGGGAGGGCAAGATAATATTCAAGCGGTGCTTATGTTTGCGACCACGCTAAAGTTGAAAGAGGGAGGTGTGCAGTTTGAACACCAATGTTATCGAGCTGGCGAACGACGGCCACGGTGAGCACCGGGCTTCACGCGAGGCGGGTGACGGGGCTGATAGTGGCAGAGAGTGATAAAAGATTCACCCGGACCGAATCGGTAGCGAGGTGGTCGCGAGAGGGGCGGGCGGCGTACGAGGCTGAGAGAGAAGCGATTTTTTCTCTTCTTTTCGACCGGGTGTAAGGTGTTCCAATCAGGCAGAAAAATATTACACAAGAGGGGACGGGGATTTTTTTTTCTTTCCGAGTTTTCGGTTTCATTTTCATTGTTTTTGCTGCTGTGCCGTGCTGTGCTTTCGCTTTCTTCGTACATACAGTACAGACACAGAGCATATCGAAAGAAGAAAATAAGTACAGACACACAGTAGTACCCTACCTGGGGTATGTACGTACGTACGACATCCGCGATGCGAAGCATATATGTGGCATCCTAGCTGACGTCGGAGCTGTTTTTCCTGAAGCATTGCGGCGGGACTCTTGGCATTATCAAGTCGCCGGTTTGCAACTACGATCCTTGCAAACACTAAACTCAATCGTGGACCTCTGTTCGCTTCGCATAATTTGGTGTACTTTTTTCCTTCCTGAGCGAGCGTAGCGGGCGGCGTAGGCCGCCCGCGGAGCGAAGCGCCTTGTATACTATTACTATATGCGTAGCATCTCTAACTTCACGTGAGATGCCTGTTTTGTTCACAAACGACGGAATTAGTTATTTGTAGTCACGGTTTCTACCGACGGAAATTAAATGGCTTAATTTGGTCAGAGGCAGAGAGACGAGAAGGACGGCCACATTCGTTTCGTGCTCCCTGCTAGCCCCTCGTGATAGGTGCACGAGGAGAGCACGGCACTGCTCGCTGCCGATTGATAGGCCTAGAGGCTAGGCCTACCGTTGTGGTTTCTATTGTGGTTTCCTTGTTATGGTTCCTCTTCGCGGCAGCATCAGCAGCAACAGCGGCGGTTGACAGGCTGCAGCATGCAAAGGGAGGAGGACACGCAGAGGCGACGCACGCTTTCCCGGTACGTGTGCGAGAGGCGTGCGAACGAAGCGAGGGTTCAGGAATGTTTCGGGTTTTTAGACCTTGAACTCGATCACAATTGGGCGTGGGGCTGTCGACTCTGATGCACAATGACTCAGAAGCCTGCCAAATGCGTCTGCAAGCATCGTTCCCTCGATCGCTTGCGTCCGTAAGCCATGATTTTTCCCACGAGTTATTTATTTTACTTGGTCGGTGCGCTCCAGTGGATAAAAAGCAAGAGTTGCTTGTACATGCAAGAAGGGTAGTACGGGTAGAGGGAGACACTCGCATAAACTTCACGTACCCGCCAATTCGCGAATTGGCCGTTCAGAGGAGGGAACAATTATGTTGTTCACGGCAGCATACACAGGACTCGTACATCAGTAGAGAAATCTAATTAGGACGAGAGCGTTCCACCGGAGCAGAGGGCACGTTTCAGTACCAGATCGTATATCAAAAGAAAGCCGTGCCCAGGAATGAAGATAAATACCCCCAAACAGAGTACCAGGTACTCTGTATTTGGCATTAATAGGGAACACGCTGATGACACCTGAACGGAGAGCATATGTGCTGTACGGGCACATAGGAGTACCAGGTTTATATTGTTTCCTCCCAAACACGCCGCACCCAGGAATGGGGATACATACCCCCACGTACCGGCATATACATGATGCACAGCGGGTATCCTCGATCTCACAACTAATGGGTTTTTTAACAGGCGGGCTCCAAGGCGTCGACCCTCGGCCCGTCCCTCGCTACTTAAAAAGCGATATATATATCATACGCGTCGTGAGACACAATGTACTGCTGTACCAGGTACGTAACAACAACGCTGTGCCGGTGCACTAAAAGGCGGTCGATATCTAGCGAATATTGTTACAGCCAGTGGCGCCAGGGTAGGCGGTTCATAGCGCTGCGACTGTCGTGACCAGCGCTGTGGGAAGGATAATACGGCGCGAGACAACCGTCCTGATCAGTGTCACGCGTCAAGTCTATTCGATAGGCAGAGGGCAAGCTTTGGTTAGCATCCTCTGGGCAGATATTATAGGGGCAGGGAGGATCCCCGGTGTGGGACCGCCTTCAGTTCCGTGTGAAGAACCAGTAACGAGGCCACGGAACAGCCCGGAATTTAGCAACCACCAAGTGAAGGAAGAAGTCAAAGCCAAGTGATCTATGATACCCGTCCCAACGATAGCTCCTTGGGCCCTGCTTTGCCCGTCGAGCCCGTCACCGTGTCTGTGGTGCCTGTTCCATCGCTCACTCTGGCTGCATGGAACTACTGCATTGCATCGATCCACTCTCTGCGTGACCCGATCATTACTGCACCAAGGCAATTCTCGAACTCCCAACCAGCGTGGCAGTCAGCCTCAGAGATCTAACGAGCGCGGGTCCTTTTCAGAGTCTGATATCTGTATCCTGCTGTAATAATATCTGCCGATGCAGGTCTCGGGGCCGGCGCCAAAGCGTCGGCCTGCGGCCCGTCCCTCACTACCGATACATATCATACACGCTGCGACACACAATTGTATTGCTGTATGTTGCAACGACGCGGTGCCGCGGCACCAAGAGGCGATCGATGGTTGAGGGACTATGTGCCGGCGCAGGCCTCGTGGCCGGCGCCGACGCGTCGGCTGTTGGCCCGTCCCTCACTAACGATACATATAATAAACGTCGCCGTACACAACCATCGCGGTATGTAGCAACACCGCTGTGACGGCGCACGAGAAGGCGGTCGGTGATGAGGGATTATGTGCCGGTGCACGGATTGGGGCCGGCGCCGATCCGTCGACCATTGGCCTAGCCCCTCGCTTACGATAGTCATCATACGCGTCACGATGGGTATTGCGATACATATCAAACACGTCGTGAGACTCAACAATTTACTTCTGTACGTACCAACAACGCTGTACCGGTGCACTGAAAGGCGGTCGACGGTGAGGCTATATATGCCGACGCAGGTCTCGTGGCCGACGCCGAAGCGTTGGCCTGCGGCCCGTCTCTCACGAACGACACATTTCATACACGTTGCGGGACAAAACGTATCGATGTATGTTTAACAACGCTGTGCCGGTGCACTACAAGGCGGTCGATGGTGAGGTTACCATGTGCCGGCGCTGGTTTGGGGTCGGCGCCAACGCGTCGGCCCTTGACCCGTCCCTCACTAACGATAGAGATCATATACGTCGCACTAGAGGCGGTCGACGGTGAGGGACTGTGTGCCGGTGCACAGCTTGGGGCCGGCGCCGATGCGCCGACCCTGGCCCTACTTTACCATACGTGACTTTCGCTTCGCGACGACAATTGCGATATATATCATACACGTCGTGAGACACAAGGTACTGCTGTACGTACCAACAACGCTGTGCCGGTGCACCAAAAGGCGGTCGATAGTGAGGGAATATAGGCCGGCGCAGGCACTCGTGGCCGGCGTCAAAGCGTCGGACCGTGGCCCATCCCTCACAAACGATGCATATCGTACACGTTGCGAGACACAACGAAGGCAACGACTCCGTGCCGGTGCACTAAAAGGCGGTCGATGGTTGAGGGACGCGACGTGTCAGTGCAGGTCTCGTGGCCGGCGCCAACGCGTCGGCCCTTGGCCCGTTCCTCTCTAACGATACATATCATACACGTCGCGGTACACAATGAACAAAGCATGGAACAATGCCGCTGTGCCGGAGCACTAGAAGGCGGTTGGTGGTGAGGGACTTACGCCGGTGCACGGCTTGGGGCCGGCGCCGATGCTCCGCCCTCTGGCCTTGCCCCTCATTAACGATAGTTGCCACTCTCGTCGCGTCGAGTAGTGATATATGTCGTAGACGTTGCTAGACACAGAGTACAGCTGTACGTATCAACAACGCTGTGCCGGTGCACCAGAAAGGCTGTCGATGGTGAGGGAATATGTGCCGGTGCGGGTCTCGTGGCCGGCGCCAACGCGTCGGCCCGTCCCTCACTAGCGATACATATCATACGCGTTGGGAGACACAACATACTGCTGTACCATACGTTCCAACGACGCTGTGCCAATGCAAGAAAGGCGGTCGATGGTTGAGGGACTACTGCATGTGCCGGCGCAGGCGACGTGGCCGGCGCCAACGCGTCGGCCCTTTGCCCGTCTGCCACTAAGGATACGTATCATAAACATCGCGGTACACCGAACGATGTATGTAGCAATATCATACACGTCGTGAGACTCAACATTTTACTACTGTACATACCAACAACGCTGTGCCGGTGCACTAAAAGGCGGTCGATGGTGAAGGGATATTTGTCGGCGCAGGTCTCGTGGCCCACCCCAACGCGTCGGTCTGTGACCCGTCTCTCACTAACGATACAAAGAATACACGTGGCGGGACACAATGTACCGCCGTATGTTCCAACGACGCTGTGCCAATGCACAAAAAGGCGGTTGATGGTGAGGGACTATGTGCCGGCGAGGGCCTCGCGGCCGGCGCCAATACGTCGGCGCTTGACCCGTCCCCCACTAACGATACAGAGCATACACACTGCGGTACACAACGACCGGTGTATATAACACCGCTGTGCCGGCGCACTAGAAGGCGGTCGATGGCGAGGAACTATGTGCGAGTGAACGGCTTGGGGCCGGCGTCGGTGCGACGACCCTTGGCTTTGCCCCTCACAAATAAGACTTATCATGCGCGTCGCGATCAACCTAGCAAAATATATCATACGCGTCGCGAGACACAACGTACTGCCGTACGCACCAACAACGCTGTGACGGTGCACCAAAAGGCCGTCGATAGTGAGGGGATTTAGGCCGGCGCAGGCACTCGTGGCCGGCGCCAAAGCGTCGGACCGTGGCTCATCCCTCACAAACGATGCATATCGTACACGTTGCGAGACACAACGTACTGCTGTATGTTCCAACGACGCTGTGCCGGGGCACTGAAAGGCGGTCGATGGTGAGGTACTATGTGCCGGTGCACGGCTTGGGGGCGGCGCCGATGCGCCGACCTTTGACCCTGCCCCTCACTAACGATGCTTAACATACGCGTCGCGACGCAAAACAACAAGGCCGTGCCGGTGCACTGTAAAGCAGTCGATAGTCGCGGAGTATGCGCCCGTCCACGTCTCGTGACCGTCGCACCGGCTTGTAGCCGAGATTGAGCGGATGGCATGCCAGCGCATGCCTCAACCCCCTCCCACTAGCGATACATTCGTACCAAAGACACAGGCGCGTGTCACTCCAAGTGGAGCTCTCGGCCGGTGCACGAGATACGCGGTGCGGAGCACCAGATTGCGGATGCTGTTGATAGGAAGATGTCGGCGCATGTCAACCACCGCGGGTAAAAACAGCGCCGGCGCGTACTAATGGTGTGCCGGCGCACATCAGCACGGGGACAATCACGCCCCACCCTCGTCCAGGCCCGTGCATGGAGGGTGCTCACGGTCGTCTCTACCAAATATCGTTCCCGTCGCGTTGCCCCGATCCGCGCCGCCTCGTCGCGTCCGCTGTAGGCGTCGTTGTGTTCTGTTTTCCACGTCGTCCGTTGTTGGTGTCTTCGCGTTCTGTGTCGTGTCCGCGCTGTTTGGACGCGTCCAAATTTCGCGGGGGCCCGGTGAGAACGACGGCGGAGGGGGGACTCGGGACACTGACGGGTAGCGACGGCGTCGAAGAGGCTTTCGCGTCGCTGGTCGACTTTGCCACCTTCAAGCTGAAGATGGCGAACGCAGTCGCCCAGCTCCAGGCGGCGCTCGGTAGCTCGACGAACGACATCACCGAAGCCTCCCACCGTCCCGCCCTCGGGGAAGGGAGGTGGCGCCAGCAGGGTTGAAACGCATCCCCGCAGCTCTGCTGCCGGGGCCTCCCAGCACCGCCTTACTCGGACCACCGGCCGGACAGCCGTTCGGGAGCCCCGTCGCCGGGGTCTTCCCCCCAACTCCCAGCATCGCTGGCCAACCCGTCGATGGGGCCGCGGGCGCCCGCGCGGGTCTGCGTGGGCCCTCCAACCCCGAGCAGGGCAGGCTCGCCGTAGGTCCGGGGCGGGCGTTTTTGCCTCAGCGGTACTCCGGGCGGCGCCGGAGCCACCGGAGCCCCTCTCGTACAGGAAGATCCAGGTCCGCTCGCCGCGATCCCAGGAGGGCGGGGCTACGGGAGTGTTTCGGTCGGTATCGGGGCCACCGTGGGCCCAGCGGGAGGGGTTGGCTTCGGTGACGCTTGGGCCGGTACCGAAACCGCCCGCGCTGCGAGAGGGGGTTCGGCTACGGGAGTTGTGCGGGCATCGCCGGTGGCGCCGGTGCCTTCTCCGGACAGGCGGGCGGGCAAGCCGCCGACTTGGCTACGTCCCGGGCGGGGCAAGAGCCAACGGCGCGATATCGGTTGCACTCGGCCACGCGGTACACGACCGGTCGGGTGGGCCTAAGGTCGGCTCGGATATTCACGGGAACTGCAGCGCCGACAACCCGTTTAGCGCCTTGGGCCGACAGGTCAACACAATTATGACCAACCGCGCAACGGCATCGTGGGATAGCCCAAGACTCGGCTATGGCGGATCATCTGCGGCGGCCGCCTGGCGTCGATGCAGAGGGCGGCCGTGCAGGGGTTCGTGGGAACCACGGTTGACATTCCGGCCGGCGTCTATGGCATGTCGGAGCGTTGGACGACATCGACTTTCTGGCCTTCACACCGCGCGGCGGGGCAGGCATCAACATTCCTTTGGCACAACGCCGGAGCATTTGGGGTACGCGACCGTTACGATCGCGTCCCGCGGGCTCCCACAAGATGGCGCGGACCTCCATGTGGCGCGCGCTCGCTTGGAGGCGTCCGGACGAGTCCTCAGCGCGGGAGATAGTAACCTTGACGACCACGTTAAGGAGAGTTTTGCGATATCGCCGATCGCCCGCCGAACCAGGCCGGGCCGGCGGCTCTGGTCACCAAAGACCGGAGACCTTCACGCTCGACCTGCGCGGGGTTCCCGACTCCTGCGGCCACGCGTCGGCCTACCCCCCGCCGGTGGATTTCTTCCCCGTTATTCCGGGGCCGCACTGGCCCCACCTTTCCGGCTGCGTCGCCCTCGGCGGCTATGTCTACGCCGAAATCCAGCGATTTTACCTTACCTCCACCCTGGCGGCCGGGGCCGGGGGTGGCGAATGCCGGCCGTGGGGAAAGACCGGCAGGCGCCGCTACGATAACATCTGCGTGTGTACCCACGTCGGTCGAGGTCGCAAGATGGGCAGCGGCAAAAAGCGCAAGTCGGCTACCGGCGGGGGGGGGGATCGGCCGAAAGCGGCGTCAAGCCAGCGGCGCCGTATCCGGAAAAACTGGCCAACACGGCCAAGGGCAGGCGGGGGCTAGGGGTGGCGGTGCGAGTGTTGGGAGCAGCGGCGGCAGCATCCGCAATGCTCCCGGTAGCGGCAGCACCAGCTAAAGCGCCAGCGGGGCGTCTAGTGGGGGGAGTTTCACTCACTCGGCGGCGGCCAAGGCTGACGAACAGAAGGACGGGCCTCGCCCCTCGGCGGAGGCGAGGCCGATCGTACGGCGTACGGAAGCATGCAAAGCTTGCACGTCGGGGTTGTGTCCGTTGGGAGCCCAAGTCCTGGGGCAAGCGGGCATCGCACTATGCTGAGACGTGCTGGCAGCAAGCTCATCCGCCAGTCGGTTGCGCCGTCGGCTCACCCAGCTTATGCGTAGGGTTTCCGGTCTTGGACCTTTTGGTTTTATTTTCGGGGGTTACTGGGGGTAGCTCCGTCCTTTAACACGCGCCTACATTCAATTCGGATAAGATCCAGGCGTTGCTTGAGTTCGTAGCTTAGTGTGCGTTGGAGGGCAACCAGCTGGTACTATTACTTTTGAATCATCACCCGTGTCACACTTCCACGGCGTAAACTCGTAAACGGAGTTGCCCACGTCGTCGCCGCTCGTTAGACGTGGATTTAAAGGGGGGCACGGTCGCACAATGCCGCCGGTACCCTAGAAGTATCTCGTCGCCCTATTTGGAGAGACACGTTGTTGCGAGAACAGGGCCCGGCCTTGTTGCGGGGCCCGGGTGGCCGAGTCCTTTGGCTGTCGTTGGTATGTGGCTACGGGTTTTTCATTGCGAGGTCTGACGACATATTCGCATGTTGGTCCGGAATTGACAACCACGTGCATTGCTTGTCGAGGGGTGACGTAGGGTTATTCGCAGGGGAGCGGGGGTTGACCTCGTTGCAGGGGCATCAGGCTACCGGCACCGAGGTCCTCTAAAGGGCCATACAGGAGACCAGTCTCAGCAAGGATCGGTTATCGTGAGCACACGCGACATCGCTTGACGAGGGGTGACGTAGCGTGAGTCGTGGGGGAGCGGGGATTGACCTCGTTGCAGGAGTTCAGGCTACCAGAACCGATGTCCCCTTTCGAGGCTATAAGGGTGACAAGGCTCAGCGAGGGTCGGTTATCGTGCGCACACACGTCGACGCCTTCGGGGCGCGTTCCGGGGTAAAAGCAGTCGGCGGCGCCGTCGCTCTCATGGTGGAGTTGTTGTCGGGATATCCGACATTGCCCGAAAGCGCCACCCGGTCGTCGTATCGGTACGGTAAGGAGGTCAGAGTGCGGGGGTACCCGCAGGCCCTCCGGGCACTTCGCGAATTGGTAGTGGAAGCGATGATTCCAGAGAAGTTGGCCTCCACTCATTGCGTATCGCTGCAACCACTACGCTGGCGCCTGGGGAGGAAAGTTCCGCAGAGGGCGATCCAGAGAGAAGGTAGATAGAAGTCTTCAGAGTTTTCCAAGACGTACACCCGCAGTCACCCACAGGACGCGGGGATGGTATCTCGTAAACTAGCAGAGACGGGAAAGATAGAGCACAGGCAGCCAGGCCAGGGTACTGTTTGGGGCCGAACACCGTAGTATCGAAGCGACCTCAGAATTGGGGTACATCAATGGTTTTCTACCATTGGGGGTCTCGGTCGTCCGAGAAAGCGTTTGTTAGAGCCCCGACCAGTCCGCTGGGGGGGGGGAACTCCGGGGTACTGGCAGTACGATAGGCAACGAGAGTCAGCGGCCGGTGTCGCGGCTCTCGTACCACGTCAGTGGATCCCCCCCCGAACGTCGCAGAGAATAATAATAACATCACAATTCGAAGGATATACAACACGGCGTAGTATCTCTAAGTTCACGTGATATGCCTGTTTTGTTCAAAACCGACGGAATTAGTTATTTGTAGTCATGGTCTCTATCGATGGAACTTAAATGGCTTAATTTGTTCAGAGGCAGAGAGAAGAGAAGGACGGCCACATTCGTTTCGTGCCCCCTTCTAGCTTCTCGTGATAGGTGCACGAGGAAAGCACGGCACTCCTCGCTGCCGATTGATAGGCCTAGAGGCTAGGCCTACCGTTGTGGTTTCTCCCGCCCACCCGCCCTTTCTTCTATCGAAGGTGGGTGCAACGGAGCGGCCACATGGTGCTGGCCACACCGTATTATATATTTTTGAATTGTTCAAGCTTTGAATGGTTGCGATTCGGGGCTCTCACTAGGGGAGTGGGGTATGTCAATGGTTTTCTACCATTGGGGGTCTCGGTCGTCCGAGACTGGGTTTGTTTGAGCCCCGACTAGTCGGCTGGGGGGGAGGGACTCCCGAGTACTGGCAGTACGATAGGCAACGAGAGTCAGCGGCAGGTGTCGCGGCTCTCGTACCACACCAGTGGATCCCCCCCCGAACGTCACAGAGAATAATTGTAACATGACAATTCGAAAGATAAACAACAAAATACTTCGTATATACGATCTGCATTTTTGTCATTTCGTTTTTGGTGTGTCACTGATGAGACATGACGTCAGAATGCATAACATCGCTCCTTAACAAAGATGTCGGGAGACTCATCAAGCAAGGCAAAACATGCGCTGTCAAGGGTGTAGGGCCGAATTTTTCCACACTAAACCCTAGTAGTTTGGTGTCAGTCACGGCATGTCAAGGCAAAGCTGCTGTCTGTCAAGGGTTGAAAGTCCTGTCTCCCGACATATTTACTCCTCAACGCCATACTGATCTGTACCGGCACCCCGGGTATTGTGCCGAAGGTCTTACAGAACTTACAGAAGTTCCGAGTACGGGTATGGGTGTCTTACATAACTAACAAAGTGCCGGGTGCGGGTATAAAACCCTTACAGGTACGGGTATAAAACCCTTACAGAACTCACAGAAGTTCCGGGTATTGTGGCACGGGCGTACAGATCTCACAGAAGTTCCGGGCAGGTACGAAAGCGTTGTACCAGTGCCCCGGGTATTGTGAAACGGGGCATACAGAACTTGCAGGAGTTCCGGGTACGGGTATGAAGGTCGTACATAACTTACAGAAGTTCCGGGTACGGGTATAAAGGTCTTACAGAAGTTACAGAAGTCATCTGTACGGTATTTCCCGGGTAAATACCCCTGGTATGGTTCAGTAGATATCCTACAGAACAAAAACCTTGGAAATTCCACTAACAACACACTAAGGCTCACTCTTGTCGGAAAGCATTTTTTTCATAATTTTCAAAGTTTGGAAATGATTGGGGATGTGTAAATTCAATACACGAAGGCGTTCTGCCACTATTCGTGAACTTTTCGAAAAGCAAAAAAGATAAGATCGTTAAATTTCACATATTTGAATAAAAAAAACGGAAAATATGTAAGATTGAAATATTGCGCGAAAAAAATGTGGAAATTATGGGAAAGAAGCTCTCCGACGAGAATGACCCTAAAAGGGGTTATGTACGCGTTCATTTGGCCGTTACCCGCTATGGGCTGCATATCCTAACCCCGTTACACATATACTGCGGTCAATACGGGATCAAGGTAACACTCTAATATAATGTTACGCGATCGCCGGCAAATATTGTAACACACTATTAATAACACTATGATATCACAAAATCCAGAAAGTAGTTGACGTAGTAACGTAATGTTACGGGGTTTTTCGCTGACCCCCAACATCAACATAACATGTTTCCAGGTAATTGTCACGTTATATCCAAGGTGTGAAATATTGTCTAGGCACTGTGACGACGAACCGAACATTTTCCCACGTAAAATAGCGCAAACAAGGTGCACTTTTACCACTCCATACCGCAGAAAAAGCAACAACAAAAAAAAAACATCCCGTATCCCTCACTAGGCGTCTCGCCTGTATTGGGGTAGATCTACTGGTGATTAGCCAGCGCCATGCTCACCTTACAAATGTTGACCCTGAGATCGCCAGGACGCTGATGCAAACCAATGATCATGTCACGGTAAATTTCGTCTTTAGGCGACACCATCATGACCCCACGGCTCTGAGCTCCAGTTATGCCAAATGGGGTTGCAACGCCGTTCTCGTGCGCAACCAACGACCCCTTGTCCCGGGCTTCAATATCACCTGCGAGCGTGATATAAGTGGAAGCTATTGAGTGGGAGCTCATCGTAGCGTTCAACTCCGGCTGAAAAACTGTACACAACAACTTCAAACAATTTGCACAGTGAGTTTCTGCTGATGAAAATAACTCGTTCACGAGGGATAATCTTATATTTTTTATTGAGAATTCACACCGCGCGACACCAGTCAAAATAGTGCATTCCAACAAACCTGCGTAGAGCTTGTACGAATCAAATATCGTGTCCATCACGGCCGTTCCTCGCGTTGCCGTGAGCATATTGTTACGAAGACCAATCATCCCCCGTGTAGGTACGAGGTATTCAATGTTGGTCATGCGCGAATCCCCGCCTTCGACTGGCGACATGTTGAGCATTTCCCCCTTTCGGCGAGAGAGTAAATCCACCACTGCTCCAGTGTACTCATCCGGCACCTGAGACGTACGGGAGCAAGTTAATGACTCGACGCGAGCTATATCTTGGTAAACCTTATCAAGTACCACGGTAGAGACGACATACTGACTAGAAGTTCGAAGCAGTAATAACCAACATATATCGAAACTAAATTCGACCGACGGGCGAAGAAATTGTTCACCTACTAATAACGAACAGAGGACGATTGAATTGGGTACTGACCAATAATACTCTAGAAATCGTTCGTTGATCTATTGGGGACGGGTGTAGGTCCTGAAGGTGAACAACAAGCAGCAGGAGTGCAGAAAAGAGCAGCTGAACTAACCGCCCAGTGCGAGTGTACAGCAAAAAGCAAAACTTATGCAAGCGAACGTGTAGGAGACCAGCGAGCGAAGTATCTGGTAGTTCGTATTCCTACGAAGAAACTTCCATCAACCATGCCCGTATTGGCTTGTAACGCATGCCACGAGTGATGGCTCTATGTGTGAAGAAGGAAATCGGCAGCATTGTAAGCTATGCCTTATATTCTTCGCAAAAAAAACGTTCATAGAGTAAATTATCAGTCGTCAAAAAGGCAATATCTTGTATATCTCAAGCCACGGTGCCGCCTAACTAGCGACGGCATCCTCCCGATGTAGAAACTAAGCTCTCAAGACAAAACACAGCCACAGCGGGCAGGGACGTTGGATTCGATTCGCAGGAGTCTCCCAAATATGTCACGTCAGTTCCACGTTCCAAATCCACACTGCATTATCCAAAACAGTCATGATAACCTGTTGAAATGCCCACACAGCAAAAAAAAAGAGCGACTCCAGAGGCAACAGTATGTCGTCAAGATGCCACCGACGACTGGTGTGAAGCGAGCCGGGTTGGTGGGGTGTAGGGTATCATCGATGGAGTACCCACGCTTCAACCAACTTACGCAAGACGCACGCTGCGTGCAAAACTTCTTACCGGCGACCGCACATCAGAAGCCCGAGGCTAACAAAACAACAGTTTCACTATATATAGTCGCTATATCTGGGTCCCGAAGGGATCATAACAAAGACTCTTCCCACGGTATCCACAGTACGACATACCTGGTACATGGTATGGCCGTGGAAAAAGATTCATCAGGCAAAAAAAAAAGGAACCTAACAGCTATAAGGGCGCGGGACTGGAGGACTGTTTTGACCCAAAAAAGCGACAAACTATTCGAATCAAAATGACAAAAAAAAATGAAAATTCAAACTGCCGCCATATCCGTAACTACTTGGTCTGAGTGCAGATGTATAGTGAACTTGTAAATGATAAAATTTCTCTGAGGTGGAGATGAATTTGATCTTGACTTCGAACAGACACCCCGCAGAGGCACGTACGGTTCGGATTGTTTGCTTTTTTTAGCACACGAATACAAATTGACGTATTTATAGGCTAAAACGTGCGGAGATACATGTTTTTCCCTGTGGCTTTTGCCTCTTGCTCTATGACGTGCTTTGAGTAGTGCCGATACCTGAGCATACTCTGCATAGGAATGTGCAGCATACAGCAAAAACAACCCCGCTCGAAGCAACCTAGTATCCGCAGAGAACGATCTAGGGAAAAATCGCCTCTTTTCAATTACTTTTTCGGGACCACGGCAATCAATTTCGTGATGGGCAATTCGAAAAAACAGAAAAAACTCGGCCAAGGGCGAAAAAAAATATATAAATACCTAAGCGAACCGGGAGGCATATCTGCAGCGTACGTGCCGTAGTGTCCACGAGGCGCCAACGATCGTGTGCAGATCGTATGCTCTTATCCGCCGTGGCATCGTGGGGGCGGCGGACAGCCGCGACCGGGCTCTGCAGGAGAGAGACGCCAGTCTTGTCGAGACTGCTCTGGCGAAAAAAAAACGCCTCATCTCAGTTACTTTTTCGGGAACACGACACTCAATTTCGTGACGGGCAATTACAAAAAAATAGCAAAAACCTCGGCCAAAGGCAAAAAAAAAAAATCCAAGCGAACCGGGAGGCATATCTGCAGCGTACGTGCCGTAGTGTCCACGACGCGTCAGCGATCGTGTGCCGATCGAATGCTCTTGTCCGCCGTGGCATCATGGAGGCGGCGGACAGCCGCGACCGGGCTCTGCAGCAGAGAGACGCTAGTCGTGTCGACATTGCTCAGGCAAAGGGATCGAAGCTCAACCTGGAGCAAGAGCTCTGGCGCGAGACGGAGGAGGCCCTTCCAAAATTCCAAACTGACCTTCTCGAAAAACAAAAGTCTGCGCATCGGCACGAAGTCAAGTGAGTTGCCGGCAACAAAAGTCTGCGCATCGGCACGAGGTCAAGTGAGTTGCCGGCAAGGATGTGCAACACGCACCCAAAACGATGGCTGTGGATAGGAACCTCTTGTACCGCGGCAGCAACAGCAGAATGACCAGCAGCAGCAGCCGGGTAAGCAGCGCCAGCAGCCGCACCAGGATCAGCAGATTCACCTTTAGCCAGGCCCGGAAGGGGCTGCATTTGCGGGATGTCAGCCATCGAGGCCGAAGGTCCACCAGTAGATCCCCCTCACGCTCACGCGCCCGTTTGTGTGGTGCTGCTCAAGCACTCGTCATGGTGTGCCGGGCGAGAACGACACCAGATGACCTTTTTTTGTGTGTGCTGCTACGCCCTTCTTGAGCGAGACGCAGCTCCTCTCGTACCATACCCTGGTACTATACCTGGTATATGATGCCACATGAAGCGTTTTTTTCGTGACGTGTCCATTTTTTCCTAACTGATGATTCAATAATTTCTTCGTTTTGATTGACAACCGCGGACGTGTTTTTTTATTTACTTTTTTACCTCTAAAAATATTTCAGCTCCGCCCCGAACCTTATACTTAACTCTTCAAATTCATCATTGTGGTCCGATAGGTACCTCATGCGCACCCCTTACACTGACGGCGATGTTTTTTCAAGAGGATGCCGGAAGGCCGTGGGTCGGAAAAGGGACATTTTATGTCGAAGGGTATTTATTTTCTTGTACGATCCATCCTGTGATATTTGAAATAGTGTGATAATCGAGTCAAGAAATAGAATTAATTAGTACGATGCAGTCCCACAGAAGACGAGGCGAATCTAGACCAAGACTCAAAATGTACGCAAGCAAACAAAACAACGAAAAACGGGGGGGGGGGGGAAGGAACAAACAAACGAACCAGAAGGAAAACATCGCCGAGGTGATGAAGAAACACAGATTGGGTTAACAGAGAAACGCAACAAAACATCGCCGTAAGCGGTACCAGTTAGGAGCGAGGTCAAGTATGCCATGGCAGAAAATTCCCCTCCGTGATGTATATATAACCCAAATGCGATAATGAAAATTTGCACCAATGCATCAGCCCAAATTTCAATCTACCTGCTTGTCCTTGAGAGCTGCAGTCTCTTGGCACGATGCGTGAGGAATACACCAACCAATTCAATGTATGCGACGTTAAGGTGAGTCCAAAAAAGTTGCGCGAGGTCGAGGTTGCGCCATAACAATTTGTGACGGGTAAAATCCAGAACATACAAAATATATCTCCCCAAAAAAATGTTTCTTGGTGCTCAGGGTAACCTAACATCACAGATAAATGCTCTAGGACAAATCGTAGTCCGAGTACTGAGAGTATTATCGGAGTACTGGCGACCAAAATATTGCCAGTACTGAGAAGGCCCAAATACTGAGAGCAACGAGAGTATGAGCAGTACCGGACCCCGAAAGCACAGACAAGCATGTACCCGCGGTACCGAATTTCGTGATACTGGGAGTACTCGCAGTGCATACCTCGGAATACTGCCAGTGCTCTGAGTACTCGCGTTGCCCCCAGCGGATTAATTTGCTCCAACTCCCAATCGCGGGACTACCTCGAAGCGTTTTGTGCCGAACAATGGGCCTGAGAATTGTCGACACGGTGCACAGACGGTCGAACTATACATCATACTAGAAGTTGAGGGCATTTCGGTACTGACTCGCAGCACCCGCGATCCAGAACCCCGAGATACTTGAACAAACCACCAGGGAACATCCCCTAACAGCAGCAGTAGCGAACCCCAAGTCACCGAGCCCGAAAGTATCCGCAGAGGTATCTGACGTAGTATTATTAGTACATGACTTCAAAATCCTGCGAGTACTCGCAGTATCTGGAATACTCGCAGTATCTGGAGTCCAAACAAAAACATAATACTGCGAGTGTACGAAGTACCTATAGCAGTATTTTCTCGAACATACTTTTCATTACTCAAGTATTGGAAGTACCCGGAATGTTGAAATATGAACGCACGCCACACGCAAGCGTGCCCAAACTCTTCGCCCCTGGGGGGATAAAAACATACGTAAAAATAGGTCAGACAAACGGTGGATGGACTGGCACAAAAAAAGTAAAAAGCAGAAAAAAAGAAGAAAAAAAGCGTATAGATGGTGCGAGTCGAACCTCGGAAACGAATTTTTTATCAAGTCCAGTGTAACACCTACGCTAAAGCAGTGCTCGTACAACCGACAAGTCGTGTGTTACACAATCTAAAACCATGTTGCACGATCTCCTACAGCAGTAGAGTAACCTGTACAGGTACGCCCGCGTGTACAGCAGTGCGTACTGCTGTAAAACGCCATGTCAGATGTGATATGATACGACAACAGAAGGTACGCGTACTGCGCCAAAGGAACGTTTACTGAACCCCTTTCAGCTGGCTCAAGGATCTATCGGTCTGCACTGTAGGACACACAGCAGTCAAGTGATTGATCACAATCTCCGATAAATCAACTCTTTGAGAGCCGCAGTACGATCATCCATACGCGCAAGGTGTGTGGTGTGAACCGTAAGAAGCTGGAGGTACGCCCGATATTATTGTCCGGCGGTGGTCCGTACAACAAAACAAAATAATGTACAGGGATACACGTTACCGTGGGTAAAAAAACGAAAATGTGGCAGACGGTGTAATACGGACGGCAGGCTCCGACACAACCAGCCACAGCAACACGGCTGCGCACATGGGTGTAACGCACACGCACTGCGTGTGGGCGGCAGCTTTGCAACGATGGGATTTGTGCATGCTGTCTGCTGTGTACCTGGTATATGTCTGAGTTGTGTGCTCCCAACTCATGAGAGCCTAGGGGAGAAAACAGACAACATGTTTCCGATACGTACGTACAAAAAAAGGCTTCCTGTCTCGAAACCAGCGAAATTGTCTTATCCACACCCGCCGGAAAAACAACTCCGAGCGGCCGCCACGCGCTCCGGAGTGCACGGATCGCGCCGAGATCTCGACCAATGTGTCCGGTCGGGCTTCCCGTGTCGAAGTACGTCAGTGTTTTGCCGAAAAGTGCTCGTGGGAAGAAAAAAGTTGACAAACGTACGAAAAAATGACAAGCATACGTATACACGTATGTACGGATCGGAATCACGTGCAGGCATATTTTTACGTTTGGAGGAAAAAAAACACAAAAAAAACAAGATAGAGTCGATAATTGAATTCGGAACCAGACATTCGTACGTGACCTGATCATAGTCCGTCCCACACCCGGGTGATTCGCATTTACGGTTAGACGTGATTTTACCTTCCTCTACTCACAGGAAGCGGGATAAACATTTAAATAGAGCACGGTAAAGGTTGCCCCGCCGTTCTCTAAGTATTACTGGTATCATTCAATACATGGTTGGACGGAGGAATGGAAACTCTCTCGCGACATAGATATTTGTTCGGTAGATTTTTGCTCAATTGAAGATGATGTTTGTTTCCCTATGTATTTAATTGTTACCATGGTATAGTTCCTTGCGTGCGTTTTCAGAAGATGTGGTGGCAACAGGAGATACCAGGCATACCGTAGACGCCGACCACACGACCCGAACCCTAACCCTAACCCGAAGCGCTATGGGGTGACCTGTTTGGATGCAAAAGAAGTACCGCGGGTTGTAGGTATGGACAGGTCAGTATTATCACCGTTGTTGTCCTGTTTCGAGGTGTGTAGAAGGGTAGGTTGTCTGTCGTCCTTTTAAGGTTGTGGGTCGCCGTTGTTGTCGTGGGCCGTTGAACTCTTTTGTCGCACCGTCGGCCTTTATAAATTCTTGAAAAAAGATAATTGTTTCCCATCGTCAGACCTATATACCTGGGGGTAGTTATGAGCGATGGACGACGAAACTTTTCCTTCATGCCGCACATTGTCGGACGGGAAACTGCTGGCCTCATCATGGACACTATGGACACTTAACAGATGTATTTTTTCACCTATTATTTTATTGTCTCAACACAAGACAGCACTACACCTTCAACGTCCTCTCACACGGACAGCAGTTACTGTCGTAGTATTGATATTAATATCAAGAGTGAAGTAGTAGTGGCAGTAGTCACAATGCCTAGCCCCAATTTTGCATTTTGTTCATCGTTTCTATTCGTTTTTAGCGATTATCTCGCTCAGTTAGAATTATTTTTCATTGTTTTGTAGTCGATCCATTTTTTCGATTTTTCGCCTGTTTTTCTTCCTTTTCTTTGATTTTCGCATTTTCGCCGATTTCTACCGTTATTCTGTGCTCTTTTGTTTTTGTTCGTATGCGCGCTTCATCCCATTAATTACTATCGCACATCTTCTTCTCTCTCTCCTTCCAACTCGTAACTCAGATCCGGGGTCACATAGCAAGCTCTTCTTCCCCCTTCCCGCTACGGTACGTGCCTTCATTTTTATCGCGAGAAGATTTCAGCCTTTTCTTCCCTCGTCGACTCGCATCGAATTGTGCCTACCCACGCTGCAAGGCGCTCTCAACAATTGAATACTTTTTTATTTTTGCAAATAAAGTCAAAGTCCGACCCACCTGGGGCTCGAACCCAGGACTCAAACAAGTAGAATTCGATGTTAACCACTTGAACCACCGGGGCGATTACCCACAGATGGTCCGGAGTTCTAAAAGGGGACGCACGTAAAGTACCGCTTGCACGTTCGTTTTCGAAGTACTTCCACGGCGTTCACCCTTTCTTCGCGATTTTTTCATCGTTTTAATCCGTGTATCGCGAGTATCTCGCCCAGTTTTGATTAATTTCCATATCTGTTGAGAGTTTTGGTCGCTCAATTTGACCGTCTTTTTTGGATTTCTTGTTTCCGCTTCTTTCGCCGAATGCTAACGTTTTCCGTAGGTTTCGTCTGTCTTCGGTTTAAGGTCATTTATGAGGTACCTTTCCCGGATATGAGCTACGGTTGACTATTCGAATGGATTGTAGAAGGGAACGCGCGTGACGAAGTACCGCTTGCGAAATCGTTTCCGAATAATTCACGCTGTTTATCCCCCATTTCTCGAATTTGTCATATTTTCACCAGTTTTTCGCGAACATCTCGGTCAGTTTTGCTTATTTCGCATTGTTTTGAATTTTGGTCAACCGATTATTTCAATTTTTTCAGTTTGTTTTGTTCGTATTTGTTTTTTTGTCAATTATTTACCTTTTTCTCGGTTTCGTCGTTTTTTGGTCTTTTGACTATTCGTGAGGTATTTGTTTAGAAATATAAACTACATTTGACTATTCGGGCATGGTATATTCGTATGAATAGGAGTATCAGAAGGCGCTTGTATTCATGAACTCGGTTTTTGTTGGTTAATATGAGCGGGAAAAAATAAATCCGCCCCCTCTCCTGTAATAATTTTTAGCCCAACTGGAACACCTTGGACTACTTCTCGAAAACAAAAAAAAAACGAACAGCAGAGCGCCTCTCTTAGCCCCGTACGCCTCCCGCCCATCTCGCGACCACCTCACCACCGATTCGGTCGCGGTAAAGCTTTCCTCCCTCTCTGCCACAGTGAGCCCCGTCGCCCGCCTCGCGTGGAGCACGGTGCTCACCGCGGCCCTTGTTCGCCAGCTCGACGAAGTTGGTTCTCAGACTGCATCACTTTCTCCTTCAACTTGATTTTGGACGCAGAAATAAGCACCGCATACATATAATTTCGCATATCAAAACGTCCCTTCTATCTCGTATATGGCCCAAGGGGAGACTCACAAGGAGGCCAGAGCCCATTCGTGCTTCCCACATGTCTCGAGGCACAGGCGAGGCCAGGCCAGGGAAACGGCGACGGCGCTCCTTGCAACCCCGCCCTCTACCCGCCAGCACTCGCTGACACCCGCGACGGCGCCGGGCTCAACCGCAGGGCCGTGCTTCGAGTACACGGCACAAAACGACAAAAAAAAAGTCTTCAAAAATTTGAGCTACACTCGACTCGTACCAATAAATACATATTCAATTCGTGGGCTTTAATGTGTCTATTACCTGGTACCTGATATGTTCGTGAAAACACAAGTACAAGAAGGCGCTTGTGTTCACGAACGAGGTTTTTGTTCAAATAACAAGATGTACCGGGGCATTGTGATTTTACCAGAAAACCGTATATCTTGACAGAAAACATCATAAAACTTGGGTTTGGTGTACCCTAGCATCTTGATTTGAATTTGGTACCGTCAACTGGCAAAAAATCCATGGTAAACAGTTTTTCGTCATTTTGCCCGTTAGGACAGGAATTGACAGGATTCGGAATATATATTTAGATTATGGTGTACATTTTCGTGCATAAACAAGACTTTGGTTTTCGTGCGGCACCCATTGCGCGGTAACAAAACGAAAACATTTTCAATAGCTCGGAAATGAAAAGACAAACGCGCGAAACGCATTTTTACGCGGAAGCGAATTTTCACATTCACCACGGGGCCACGGCATAATCCCGAACACCGCCAAGAATCGCGGGACAAACCTAGAGGAATGCCGTGAAACCTCGGAGTGCGAATTCGTGGTATCGATATCAACAGTTATGGCCCTCAATGAAGTGCCTTCGAGCGCTGTTCTCAGTTTGCTTGTCTTTCGTTTTGTGACGTCGCAGTTGGAGGTGGTGCGAGTGTGGAGAGAGACCAGTCGGCACCGGCACAAACGGCACACCCCAGTAGGCGATATTTGGCCTTCAGGTCCGCATTTTTCATTGGAAGACCAAGAACAAAGGCACGCGCTTCGCGCTCACGCGCTTCGCGCTCACGCGCCTCATTGCTAGATACGGTTTAACTATATTACAACACAGAGTGGTATGCCAATACAGCAGTACGATAGCACGGCGGGAGCAGGACGCCCCACCCCCTAACAGACATCAATAGGTTGTGGCTTGCCTTGCCCATACGGCGGTAGTGTATACCTGGTACGGGAAAGCAAGTCTGCCAATGTATGTGTATGTACCGCAGACTGTCTCCCCTCGCCTCTAAAAGAAAAGCCCACGGCTGACCGCTCCGGTTCCGAGCGACGATGGAAGCCGGAAGCCTGCCCGTCCCTCCGTACGGAAAGACACAAGTGCCTTACGAAGGAGGCTATCATAGCGTTATGTAGAGTCCACGCGGTGGTGGATCAGTAGGTACAGCTCGCAAGAACTGATACTGAGCAGGTATATATTTTTGAAAACGGGGAGACGAAATATACAACGGTAACAGAGTGCTGGACAACCGATCGAAGACAAAACATACATGTCTGTACAACACAGAGGATTGGAAAGTAAAGCGAATTGCATTTCGTCTTGATGCGAATTAGACTTTTTCGTGAGTAGTAGTGAGCATGCACCAGAATCTTTCAAAGCCTACTATTATATCCAAGAGTGGGAATGACGAAAGTGACAGATCTACGGTGGCACACAGCAGTGGTCTGCCGCGAAGTTTCTTGACATGCATTGCGCTTGTACGCGCGACGGTTACAAAGTAATGAACGCTATACTCCTGGTCGTACTCTTATATATTAGACACATTTAAGCCCACGAATTGAACATGTATTTATTCGGGTAATGATTACATAAAACGTTGGAGGAGGTAAGAGAAGAGCTACAGAGAGAGTAAAACAGCAGTGAGTCTCTCCTAGGTACTATCGACAGCACTGTAGACCAGCAACACCGCACGGCCTTCTGCGCGTCGAAACATGCGCGTAGCAGTTATAAACCGATCATTTTGAAGGACAGCGGGTTTTCGGTAGATGCCTCTCAGGGGGTTCTTAAGGAAAGGAGATGTTGTTTTGGTGGATGGGATGGAGGGATGTTGGTTGTCGTAGTCTTCATGTGCATCACATCCATTGTGATTCGTCGTATGATACAGCCACGCTTTTGTTCTGGCGAGTTCTGCTCCTTACCTTTTTTTGGAATGACACTAAACTATATCAGATGGCAAGCATAATAAAAGAAGAGAAAAAACATGTATAAAGTCTTGAACGATGCCAAAATATGCAAGACCCATCCCAGTGAAAATCGTGACAAACCGGAACGGGACAAATTAACTTGTATGGCGGGAAAACAAATAACAGTGGGACGGTAAAATAAGGACATAAAAAGCTAGCGGGACGGGAAGGGACAGTGGGTGCATAATTTCTTGACGGGACGGGGCGATAAAGTTCAACAAGGCAGATTTTTACCACGGGACGGGACGGTATACCTGGTATATATTTTTTCTTCGCGGGACGGGACGGTAAATAGTTTTTCCTCGGCGGGACGGGACGGTAAACATTTCTTCCTCAGCGGGCTGAGACGGTAAATATTTTTTCCCGCGGCTGGATGGGACGGTAGGTTTTTTCCTTGGCGCGGCGGGACGGTAAATATTTGTTCACACGGCGGGACGGGACGGGAATTTTATTTTCCTTCCATGGGGAGGAACGGCTTATATTTGTCGTCGGCTAACGGGACGGTGAACATATTTTTTCTCTTTTCCTGCTGCGAGGTCGGCGCAGTTGTACGTGAAGACTTCCCGCACTGCTGGTTGCGCGAAGGGAGCCGGGCCGACGGCGACGTTTCTTCTGAGTTCTTCCAACCCCTGACCCAAGTACCGTTGCTGCCGTGCCAGCTCATGATGGCTGAACTCATGGTTGTGCTTCCACTGTTTTAGTGATGGTTGTGGAGGTGGAGGTAGGTGGTTGTGAAGGTGGGGGCGCCGGCGGTGGTGATTCTAGCGCCGCTCGCTGCTGGTCGATCGACCCGGCCCGTGAGATAGGTTTCCATGGCGTCCGTGCCGATCACACCAGAGATGTTAGGAGGCAGCACTTTCACCCCTTCCTTGACAGACAGCAACTTTGCCTTGTGACATGTTTCGACTGACACCAAACTACTAGATAAACGTGGCACACTCGACCCTACTTCCTTGACAGCGCACGCTTTGCGTCTCTCTTGATGACATGTCACCTGACATCTTTTTGGGCCACACCAGTACTTGTGTGGCCGTGACTCTAGTGGACTATGTGCTGTTTGTGTGAGGTGACGAACTTGAGGCTGTGGCACGTGTTGAAGGTGGAAATGTGAAGCTTAAGATCAACAAAAAAACTAGAACCACAACATCACTTTACACACTTACTACTTGGTGTTAATTTTCATTTTTTTCATGTTTTTCGTAATATTTCTACTCACTTCCATTTGAATATATAAAAACAAGCATCAACCAGCTGCTGATCATCAAGACCAGCACACTTTGTGCTAAACAAAATACTAAAAAAAATGTGGTGCGGAGCAATTTCATATTATAAAATATTAAAATGATGAAAATACATCATCAGCAGTGAGTTTGACTGCTTTATTGAGTGGTTTATAGTTAATTTCGCAAGTTGATTTATATGCCTAACAACACTGCTATACCTATTTCATCCGTAGTATGGGCGTTATGCACAAGTTATGATAATGTGTATATATATTTATAGGAATTACTACTGAAGCCAAGTACTACTCGAAATTTCTTGATCCAGTTCATAATTCGCGGTGGGAATGGATGGCAACAGACGACGACGAAAATGTATCTCGCCGGAGAAAAGGCAAGATGTGTCCGCCGGAGGTCGTGTCACGACGAGAATTTCCAACTGGAGAGATTTTATAGGCGGAACAGGACGGTAATTTTTCGGTGTCACGGCGGGACGGGACCAGAATTTCCAACGGGGGAGATTTTATCGGCGGGACAGGACGGCGAGACCATTTTGAAAGCGGCTTTACCGTCCGGTCCCGTCCCGCCGTCACCGCCGTTACCGTCCCGCCGAAATACCGTGATAAGAACTTGGAACGTCAAGCGCGGAACAAGGGTTTTCCCAACGAAGGCAATTTCCAGACTAGGTACGTACAGTATACTTTGAATAGTGTTGGACAGTAAAGCCTTTCTGGGCATTTCATTTTCATAGTGTGGCACATCGTACAGCATACAGCACAGACTTGCCACAGCATGCAGCAGGAGCAGCCTCAACTCTGCAGCAACAACGCACATCTAGCACCGCCATATGGTCAAAACCCCCAACAAATGTGCAACCCTCTCTTTTCGGCGAAGTATGAACGCGCAGGTATCACCCTTGAACAGCAGCAATGTCGGCAGCGTGGAGGGGCACCCCGATCCAGCACGCGTGACTCAACCGACAGCCTCTCGTAGTAACTGGAAATGATCGACCCCACATGTCCCCGAATATATCGAGCGCACTCAAAAGAACAAATACCACACACACTGCACAGCAAAACCCGGCACACAGGCCGTGATTCCGAATGGCCCAAACAACAACTCCTAATCAAGATCAACTGGCGGGTATAACAAGCGCACACACGATGGCGATCCGCCCGTTGAACTCTGCAGCCCCAGACCGCGAAACATATTACATCCCCAACAAGCGGTCTGAGACCTGAAGACGCCCTATCGACCAATGGAAATCATGTGGGTTGTTTACACATTCGACAGATTGACATGCATTTTCGACTGCCGGGTTATCATTCACACGTGCCGAAACATACGACGAGGATCGCAAAAAAATAAAGGCGAACTAAAAAGTAATCCACTGCGGTTATAAAAGACCTGCTAAAGTATTCTAATACAAACGGCAAGTACAAAAGTATTCTTTCGGCTCATGCGACGATAAACGCTCGATATCGGCATAGACTCAGCCCACGGCCAACCCGCTTGGTGGCGGGCAAAGGCAACTAGTGTAGATCACGGGCTTGAAAAAATCCGGTGCATCCATGTTCTAGGGGGCAAGGGCTTGCCGGCGGCGTCCAACGGTATCCTCCCAAACTTGCAAAAAAAAATGGGCCATTCGAGACGGACAGGGAAACTTTTTCATCTATTGTGTGTACAACAGCAGCTAATTGATTTTTGCCCATACGCCTGGCAAGCGTCCGCCACACGTCACTGACCATTGTGTGTCGTTGCTCGCATTTACTGTGCGTGCACAGACGCGAGCAACCGCCGAGACCAATTGCTGTTGCTGTGGTCTGGTGCCGCGAAGAGACGCGCTGGGTGCGCTGCACTGCGCGTAGGACCCAAGCGTTCGATCTAACTCTAACTGCCCTCCTTTGGTCTGGCGGCGGACGGACGTGCCGATTCACGTCTTGGTATTTTGAACTTCACAGTGTGACTGACTCCTGCTGCTGGTGTCGCTGCTGTGCCGCTGCTGCTGTAGTCTACAAGCACGTATTCACCGAGAGGTGCCCGCCGAGTGCGCTTCTCTTGGTCTCTAGGCCCAAACCCGCGCTAGTTGTTGTAGTCTGGCCACGAAACCATGCGCCGCCCGCTGACCGTGCGTCGGGCGCGAAGCAACGACGCTATGAATTTGTCCAACTCATCGATACTTCTGCTGCTGTTCGTTCAAGTGGAGAACACGTTGAATTCGAATATGCTTGCTCTTCCTCTGTACTTGGTGTGATATCGTGATAGGTTGGTACATGGTATGATGGTACTACACGGCTTGAAATACTGTATGGAACAAACACGGTGGTATGGGATATGTCTTGGTGTTGGTGAAATATTTATGGTGAAGCACCGGATGTATGTGGTATGGTAAATACGGTATGTGTTGACTGTATGGTACGGCAAAAACACAGTATATGGTATAGTGCGTTTGCGGTATGGTACCATGGCACAATGTCGTGACTTTATTATATGGCTAATTTTGCCTAGTGATAAGGACTTTATAAATCTACCATTGGAAAGTGTTCGAAGAAGATAAACCATGCGAAAAAACAGACAGACAAGTTTGCATTTCCCAAAACAGAGACCCAGTTCTACAAACTGAGAATAGAGGCATGACGAATCTGGCACAGCTCGCAAAAAAGAGACATGGGCCATATGTTGCTGAGGTCTACTTAACGCATGGCCTACAGTAACTCTGAACAGGCCTCTCCGGACGAAAAAAAAAAAAGCACAGGAGTCTGTTCAAGACTATATCCAGTGTTTTTTCGACCTACGGAAACCAACATTTCTTTGGTTCTGATGCTAAAACCATTTCCTTCTCGGCTACTGTAATACGTAGATCATAGGCAACTTTTTCGTGACCGGCGCTCGATCAATCCGACGCCTTTTATATCAAGAATAGCGCCTTCCTAGAAATCGACTCCCCAGGACTCTGCTACCAATCGAGACGAATTTGAAAAATGGAACTTTCTGAGGATGCTGATGCTTTTTAACCCCAGACTTCGCCGACAGCGCCAAGCACTCATGGGCGAACCTCGTTTGACGGAACGGATACGACGGCCGACTGATGTCTACTGCTGTTGCTGCTGCATGTCTGCTCCTGCTACTTCTTCTGCTGAAATTTGAAACATATGTACAGCAGAGGGGGCTTGAAAAAGTGTTCGAGGGTGGCGGGCTATTTACTACCTGGTATATATTTCTAAGAAAAAAAGGTGGTGGTTTTCCATGTTACCTACGCAGCTCGGCGAGGCGGAAAGCATTCGCTTGTTTTGAAGAGACAACCCACCCACGTGAAAAGCCCCGAGCACCGCCACGGTGCTCGGCCGGAAAGGAGACATGCGTCATGTACCCACGGCAACCTTGCTTGCCCCGCAGCCGAAGGTGCGAGAAAAACACCTCGGCCATCGGAAAGCATGCGAAAAAAAAGAAAGTGCGCCTTATACATATACAAGGTTCCCCTTCGGGATGTGGGTAATGCGAAATCCCGGGGGCGTCGCAAGGCGAAAAGGGAGTCACAGGCAATACCCGTATAGCTTTTGATGGCGGAAACGGGGGCCATGAGTTACCGTATTGCACGAAGAAAAAAGTGGCATTAGTCAGCAGGAACTGGGTACTACTCTTTCTGTGGTGGATACTACATTACTACATGCACGCGTTATCATAAGTTGACTACAACACCGTCACTATACACAACTATCACTACCACGCAGCTGTAATACAGGTGTAAGAAGCATGCACTACTACTACGACAACTAACTACCTTACCACTAAGTATCAAGACTCATTACGGTAGGCTACGGGAGGTCCACCACAAGATGCTCCTCCGATGCATCGGCTGGCGAAAACGAAAGCGCGAAGACCACATTCTATCCTATGCTAGCGCGCTTCTCGGGACAAAATCTGAAAGCGTTGAGACGACGGTACGCAGACGTAGGCTCTTGTTTGCGGGCTTTGTGACACGCATGGGTTAGGAGCGTCTGCCGAAGAGGGTGATGTTTGGGGAAATGGTTGGGGGTAAGGGTTACTCCGGAGGGCAGGAGTGGGACTGGATGAGGTACCGCAAGGAGGACCTCAAGGAGTTCGGCATCAAGCTCGAAGGGTGGCGCGAGGCAGCACAAAAAGCCGGCAGATGGTTCCGACGGGTCGACGAAGGGGCGGAGGCCTTCATGCGGAAATGGCATACAGATGAGAAGGAGGCATCGGCAGAACGGCATAGAATAGCTGCAACAACGACCACATCCGTTGACGCCAACGCGAGTGCGCAGAATGGCAGGGAAGAGGGGGGGGGCGAAAGGGGGACGAGGGGGAATGGGGGGGAGGCGGTCTGCCCAACAGACTGAAGCCTGGTTATGGCCATCATTGTCATGATGCACTTCCTTGTTTGGGACCCAAGTAACTAGCATGGTGCCATCTAGGCAACGTTGCGTGTCTGTATGCTCCAGTGCCTGCCTTTCGCCTTTTCTTTCCCCCCCGCCCGTGATTGTCGCTTTTTTGTCCCTTATTTTTTTTCATCTTTCTTTCATTCCCGTTTGTACCCCTTTGTGTCTTTGTTAGTATGGTCCGTTTTGCCTTCTTTTGCGTTTTGCTATCTGCTTCTGTTTTTGTTATATTTTGTTATTTTGCTTCGCTTCATCTTCTTTTTTAGGTTTTTGTCTGCTATTAATAGTCTCCTTTTTGCTTCCCTGGTGTCCGCAGTGGTGGAGTGCGTATGCTTGTTTTTTGTTTTTGCCTCTGTTTTACTTGAGGTATTTCTTCCACTCCAGAGTTATTGGAGCCTGTCCTGCGACCACGGACTGCATTGTATTGTGAGTTAATGTGAGAACAACAACAACAACTACCGCTGACCAAACACTCACACAATATACAGACAACCTCATGGTAAACACAGAGGTTACATAACCAAGCTCTACCATGGGTTAGGGCATGACTGCTATACTTGTACTGTACACCACCAATACGTAGATGCAGTACAGGTATAAGCAGCACGAATATTAACTACACTACAACACCTACTATTCAAGATTACTATTTCCTAAAATACAAAAAACCCCAAACAACTGCGACGTAGCATGCAAGCCGTACCATGAGTTAGGGGCATGACTACTATACTACTCCTCTTCATGTACACCACTACCACTACTACGCAGATAGATGTACTGTAGTAAAGGTAGATGTAGCATACGTCAAAGGACAGCGTAAAACATATCTGACGCTCGACAGACGTGTATTGTTCCTGCTGCTGTACCTGCTACTGCTGAGCTTGGTAAAAAGCGGGCGATTTCAAAATTATTGAGATTTTCAACACAGAGAAAATTCAGCGGAAAATATAATCGGGCTCGTGCGGGATGTATTATTGTTGACCGCTCGCCACGACTCGCGAGCTCACGCGTACGTTTCCAAGCCTATTGCACCGAAACAAACGAACACGACACCACGACCACTTGATTGCTCGACCTGGTGAACCCTGCACATACATACTCTTCGAACACTGCTGTTATACTGCGCACCGCGTGGCCGCGCGTTGCTTTCGAGACATACGGAGAACGTGAGTACGTACGAATCGTCGTCCTGCCCCCGAGCAGCATCCAATTGATTGCACCTTTCGTTCCACACACGCACACACAACAAAAAACGCGATATCCGTGGTCGTCACAAACGGGAGTGATTGATGAACAACTGTTGCTGCGCCGTGGATGCCTCTGGAAAGAGCCCGAGGGGCGGTGTTATCTGACATGATGCAGCAGCACACAGCAGAACACGAACATCTTTGAATTATGGGGTCTCCATTGTCCTGCTTGGCGCTATTAATAGCAGGTAATTAAGATTGATTTCCCGTGGGGTTTTGCCAGAATTCGCGACCTCGAAGGCCCAAAGTACGCGCCACGGACCTTGGCCGGGGCTCGCAATTCTACCGTGGTGTATACGCGGGCTCCCTGTGCACCACGCAGCCTAGAGTGCGAGAGAAGACCCACGGCCGGGCGAGAAAAGTAAAGTGTTCCGGAAGAAAAGTCAATTTGATACAAAGTAAAATATCGTATCGAGTGTGTTTTTGGGCTCCACTCTCCATTCATCGGCACTGGACACACTGATTCCAAGACAACTGGTATCCAATATCGAAATTTTATATCATACTTCGTATCGGGAATCTTGAAGGGGTATCGACTAGATTTTATAATTTCATCTTTTTCGGTGACCGGTATATCAGTAGCATCGCATCGAACTCGATTCTCGTTTGATATCCAACACAGCCCACCGGCGCACCCACACCATGCCTCTGGTACCTGTCACACTAAAATTAATCGACAACAGGCAATAGGCAACAGGGCTGTAACGGTTACCACAACAAAGCAGCAGACGCGGAGAACGGTTCAACATGTCGGGGGTATCCTGGCCTTACAAACGCAAAAGGATTTCTGTTTTGTGATACGATGTCGTGTACCAGGTTAGCATCTATCGTTGTCGAAAAAAAGTATATCTGTGTGTTTTGAGCTGTGAACTATGCGCCTCATCGCGGCCGTACCCGGTGCTCGGCCCGCAACTGACATCGATGGGCCCGGCCCGTCAACCGCGTTACAAAGTATTCCAACAACGTGGTTTTAGTGGATACCATGGCATGCACAAAACACGTGAGAGCGCGAAAGGCTTCCAAGAACTTGATCTGCGATAAATGAATGAGTTGCATGAAAAAAAAAGAAAAACAATTCACGGAGGTGGCAAACTAAATACATCTGCCTAAAACTATTCGAATCAGCCATATTTCAGAAAAAAATGGACTTGTTACACACATGTCTTCATGGCACCAAATTGTAGGTTTGAACATGGTCGAACTATATTTTTGCTTTTCAAATACAAGTTCGGAAGAATTGAAAAAAAAAAGGATTTCGAAGCTTGAGTAAAACACATGATGAAAACTGAGCGAGATGAGCTTATGCAGCGATAGACCTTCGGTCTCCACTTGGAAAAACTTACCCCCAACCTACGCTGTGTCGGACAAGCCTACTGAACGGAATAGGTGCCCTCAGGGGTGTAATGTTTAGCTACTGGAAGGCGATCGCGTTTATACTTTCTGTTTTCTACACACCAGCCACCAAAACTACCGTGTGAAACTGTTAGCGCCAAAACTACCGGGCCAAACAACTGCTGTGCACTTTTTTGCTGGGTCGGGGGCCCCAACTCGCCAAGTTTGCATTCAAGTACGCAGTTGTTGGTTATCAGGTATAAAGTTTGGCAGGGAAACATGAACCGGTACGAGAAATTAACGCGGGTCTATGGTAAGATATTTTCACAAGACAGTGTAATCGGTAGCTGGAATCCCTCAAAATCATGAAACAGTTCGCGGTAAGGTCCTGTACTCCTTCTGGCCCGAGAGTATGACAGTACCTCGCAGGGTCCGAATCGTTGTGACAGAGGGGTCTGTGATGCTTACGTCACGATCACTAAAATACAGGGGATCTGCAAAAACAAAAATAAAATCAAGAACAATACGAAATCAATGCGAGAGCAAATAGACGCCCCGTGAACCGAAACCTGGCAGCTAAAACACAGCATATGTTGTCCAGTAGGAACGCACCTGCACCTCCACAATTTCAAATGGTTCGAAGATTTTGCCATCGATCTGTTTGGTGATAACTGTTGGAGGACCAACCAGTAACTCGAACCCCTCTCGTCGCATGTTCTCAATCAAGACAGTGAGATGCAGCTGGCCCCGTCCGCTAACCTGCCGAAGAAAAAAAACACCGGGATAAACAAACAACAGCGACAACATACAAAAAGGTTCAGCGGAGGAGTATTGTTCCTCATGCAGTGCTGGGCTTGACTTTGACTGTTCATGTTACACATGTACAATTTGAAAAAAAAAGCGAATCGTTCATATTATATCACAAACTTCTGACAAAAAAGCAGCGCACAAATCACGATCGGGGCGGAAAGGCGATAGCATACCCTCCACCAGGGGCAAGGTTAGAGCAACGCTGGAACGGCAACACCATCGCACACCTACCATCCACGCATACAACCCTTTGAATTAAAGCTTGCAAAGACATTTATTTTGCCCGTCTACATATGACACTGATGGTAACTACCTCCACCAAAGTTGAGACGGGGTACGCCACGATATGTACTCGAGGTGCCTCTGCCTCGGGACTCTCACTGATGAATTATCAGAAACTGACGTCAACAATTGCGTGCGTTATCGGAAAACATAAGAAAAACAAATACAGAGCTTCGGTCGGACGGAGTGGATCTCTAGATTAAACCTCTAAAGGGCCCCAATATTTCGAGGTGGACGAGTTAACCACAGTAGGAACACTTCCTCTTGAAATAAAGACCCAACTGTCCCAAAATAAAAACAACTCGGCAAGAAGCGGCTGTTTGAACATGGAAGGAACGAAATATTAGGAGTCCTTCACGTCGGTAACAACCTACCAGATACAGCACAAGCTTGGAAATGCTTCAGAAATGAGCAATGAAGTGCCCTGCTGAACTGTGAAAAACCAAGGCAAGACTGTTGGTGCATATCGCGGCAACTTTTGTCCGCCACAAATGGCATATGGAAACACTACTCGAGGGCACATATGTAGTATCATGACCCACCCTCGTCACAGCGGAAGGTGGCGAACAGGCGACTTTGGTGTTAAGGGCCTACAAGGGCTATAGCGCTAGCTGCGCCAAAGTATCCCGACCAACCACAGGCGGTTTTGAAAATGTCCGTACTTCTGAAGCGTTTTTGTAAGAATAGTCCTGTGTTACAGCAACAATGGTTGTTTCTGAAATACCCGGTAGCAGGTTTTAGGTACTCAAAAGCACGTCGAGTAATTGACCGCGAAAAACACGTCAACCAAAAATTACCCCAACAAGATGCTACGCTGAAACCGACGAATTCGGGGGCATACATATATTACACCCTATTGTGATTGAAAAACTCGTGCCAGACCGGTACGGGGGCAATCCCGGAACAGTGGGGGGCCATCAACAAGACGGTGGTGCGCCAGAGAGCACATATGACCGCCTTATTGCAGGCAGCCGCATTACTCGTGAACAAGGCGGATACAGCCTTCATGAGGGTGATAGATTACCTCGGTAAGGCCTTAACTAGAGAAATACCTTGTGCTAGTGTGTTGCGCCCTACCTGGTACAGAATAATAGATATTGACCCAACATAGCGCCTACACGTTGCTGTTGTAGGTGCGCCAAACCAGAACAGTGCAGCACTACCGTACGGTAACAAGATCGAGAACACCACACCGGAAACACGCAGCACAACCTGCTGCGCTACCCGTCGTCCCCTCCTTGGGTCTAAAAAAACTCCGTAAATATCCGCCTGCCGCACAGGCTTGCACGCGTGCGCTTCAGGGAACGCCATCCTGGCCTTCTGCAGGTGGAGAGCGGCGTTACCGTTGCCGCCCTCCTCCCCTGTCCTCTCCACGAGGCCAAAGCTCGAGAAACATTCAGGGTAAGGCGCCGGCCTGGTGCCCTCGCACCTCGTCATCTCATTGCCGCCGTCCTCTTTTTCGTCATTAGTGGAGCCCACCCCCCACACGCCAGTGCCTCCTAACTGCTCCGTCATCTCGTCGACCGCATCCAACTACATAGCTTCGAAGACGTCCTCCTGGGCCCCCAGTGTCGCCCAAACCTGAACCGCTTCGATGGCGGCCTCATCGGTGCGCTTTCCCGGGATGGTGTTCAGGTTTGTCAACACTTCAACTAACTCCGTGTCGGTAAAGGGCTACCCCCGTTCATCTGCCTGGCGCACACGTGAGCTCACGTTGTTGAGCGTTTTTCCAGCCTTTATTCCGCAGGGTCCTTGGAACCGTCTGGCACGCCTTCCTGTGGGCCGCGGTGAGCGTAGCCTCCATCTCCAGCAGAAGTGTTTTGGCTTTGGCCCACCACCTGGGTGGTAGAGGGGTCGCCTCTCCTCCTGGACCCGAAAACCGTGCGCAACCCACACTTGAAATGGCGCGCTATCGTGCTGTGAGTAACTCCCTGATCAAGCAGTTGCAGGACCTCTAGCTTTTGATCCAGAGCAACCGCGCGCGAGACGTGCCTTCATCCGTTTTTCCTGAACCAGATTTCGCGCTTTTCCACGGTCCCGCCCCATGGGCCTCCGTGTCTGTACGTTTGCGCTTGCCCGCGGGGGTTTTCACGGCATCCTTGTGGCAGCAGCGTTCACGTGACAGATATGGTGCTTTGGGATGTCACCATCTGGTTCCTTCACCTCGCCACAAAGGCTTTGTAGCCGGCCACAACACACTCCACTACAAGCATGGCCGTCAAGCGGCTCTGGTGTGAGGCTTGGGATGATGCACAACGCACCTACCTCACAGGGCATCGTGCGCCTCTGCTGCTCGAACGGGAGGTGTGTGTCCTGGTGGGGTGGTATATACTGGGGTGTCCTGCTGGGGCAGTACGCCCTGCTGTGCGGGATCTGGTGGAGGGTGTCTGCGCAAATGGGGAGGCCTAGACCGCCCTCAGTACGGCGGTGACCACCTCATTCACAGCCTTACTGCGGGTTCCAGTCGTGACAAGTGATTTTGACCGCCTCATGTCGGATACAATCCGCCTTATTGACAGACTCCCCCTGTATGAAAATATAGGGCCAATTTTTTCTTGCCCTTTGTGTTGACGATCGTTAAATTCACATGATATCTCGTCAGCGATTCAAGGAACCATTAAAATGGTTACACCAAGGCAAGAATGATTCCGTAAGCAGTCTAACACATAGTATGCGTGGGTCATGAGATATGTACGTGCGTGAGAACCGCATCACACCACATGCTGCACACCGCTGCTGCGGCTGAACTCGTCAAGTGGGGCGACGAGGTATACCCGATGCAACAGTCACAACCCTATCCTGCACAGCGTCGGAAACGCGTTTGCTCTCCGCGTGAGGGCAGCGTCCAATCCCCGAGGCCCGAGGGACTAGATCAAGGAGGCTGTCCAAACCGCACCGAGTCGCAATGGCTGCGCTTACTATATTACTCGCACATACAACATCGCCGAAAGTATCTACTGGTCCGAGTACCTGGTATACATACCAGAAATATATTCCAGGTACATGAAACGAGTAACCCTGGGACACCCTTACCTCCGAGCATAATAGATACCTGGTACCAGGTAACACATTGTACGGGAATGTAAGGACCGTTTGACACTCATACGATTTGTATCGCAAGGTGCCTGAATTTCCGCCTAGCATGCGACAGGTCAATTTTGTACAAGCACCAACATGAATGCTCATGTATACGTTCGAATCCAACACGTTTTGATTTTTCCACTCATGTTCCTGCTGTACGAAAAAGCTGTTTCGGGGAAAAAAAAGAAGAATAAAGAGCCTCGCACTGTACGGCATATGATACACAAAATATGATAAAAAACAAAGCCACGGGACCTAGCACCGAGACTGAAGGACAAACATTGCGCTCGTACTTCCTTCGCGATAGCCACCACCCACTCGTTGGCTAGCTACCTCCTGTCGAGAGTAGCGTGCTTGCTTCCCGCTATCGGCCGTCGACAGTACCCAACCCAAGCGGAGCTTCGTACGATGCATCCGATGAACACACGAGTATGGCAACTTTGCACTACCTAGTACCATCGACCGAGCTAAGTCGATGTTGGGCTACCGCTCATGTTCGTCCTGCGGGCTTCGCCTCGCGTATGAGCCCCAACCCAACAATACACCCCGAGCATGGGAGTCCTGGGCGGTGTAAGTGGGTTTTGTATGCTCAATGATCACAACGGTACCTTTGCAAATTTCGTGCCAAAAAGCTCGCAAGAGCTACAAACAGGACCAAATCATCGCAGTTGTAGGTATCTCCATACACACGTCACACGACGCCATTTGATCCTCAAACCTACGAGGATCAATCGAAGTTGTAATCACAGTGGTTCGCGTGCCTTTAATTCTAGCCGTGGTGGCCGAGCTCGCGGTCGCCGACCTGGTGTGCACTGGCTGAGGACTGGAGACTTTTGCTATTCTAAACCCAGTTAACCTTGAATTTATCATCTCTATCGGGCCTACGATCACCCCGCCAAAAAAAAATATATCTCGAGGCATTAAAAAAAAAACGAGAAATTCCATGACGTCTGCGCAGGACTTCGGGAGCTCCCTTAACGAATACCTGCCTGCATGTGGGTTTTCGCCGGCAATCTACGTAGCATATACATATCTGAGTATACCTTACGACCCAAATGTCAACGCGTTGGCGGAGTCTTGGTTGGCACAGTCTTACGCGAGCAAAAACTCAAGACCGAGGTATGTATCATACGTGTACGAACAAAAGCGTTGTAACAAAATCGTGGCGACACGCTTGAATCAGCCAGTAACTAGTGCAGTGACTGCGGGGCTAAAAGCTTTAGTTTAACAGAACAAGCCCTGCGCCAGAATTTGACCTCAGAAAATCAGGGCAATAGAATGCAACACATCTACGTCCACGGCGCTGTCCCCGACAATGGTGAAAGCATTGAGGCAACGAGCGATTCTTGGGATCCCGGCTGGCGAAAAAAGTGTAGTTGCAAAAACGTAGGCCGCACAGTATATCAGCGATTCAAATACTGTACGTGTATGTTTGTGCTGACTTCTAAACACCTATATACGTACCTCGTAGACGTCCGACGAAGCCGTCTCATCGACACGAAGAGCCACGTTGCGATCCAACTCCTTCATGAGGCGGTCCCGGATCATTCGCGTTGTGAGAAACTTGCCCTCTCGACCAGCCAAAGGTGACTTGTTGACCCCAAAGGTCATCCGAACTGTTGGTTCTTCGACAGCGATCGGCACCATCGGCTGAAAAGTAAACAGAGAAAAACGAGCTGTAAGCTAGTGCATCACACGGTGCATTGGCTGCTCTAAGGGCAATGTCGGGCACAACCAATGCCACCCGAAAACCAAATAAAACACAGTCGGACTCACATGGGGATTAGCAGGGTCCACGATGGTGTCCCCGATACCGATATCTGCGAGTCCAGCCACCATGACGATATCCCCAGCATGCGCCTCGTCTACGCCCTGAAGTTAACATTTCCAGCCGTTTATTCAGACGCTCCGTTTGATAAGTCAAGATTATTGAACCAAAACCTGGGCCTCGGTGCGCCGTGTTTACCGGCTGCGCGTCTATTGCGGAGTATTACACTGGGCGATGTCGACAAACAGGGTAAATATTCTGTACGTCGTATACCTTTCAGACGCTCAAGTCAGGCAAAGGAGCAAACATGAGCTAACTGGGCAGGATCCAAAATTGCAAGCTAGGCAGAAGTACTCCTCTCACCGTGCGGCCAAGATTGTCGAAGACGAAAAGTTCCGAAATCTTGCCAGTTTTCACTGGGCCGTCCGGGCGCGCAAGACCAACGGCCTGCCCCTTTCGCATAGAACCTGAATGTATACGCCCAACACCCAACTTTCCCTTGAAGTCGTCATAGTCGATATTGGCTACTAGCACCTTCGGAAAAACAAACGTGACACGTCGGAAGCGTTGACAATTCATGTCAGAAGGTGAGCACTCAGAGTTCGGCTGCAGACGCCCACAAACTTGAAATCAGTACTTCACCATGGTGTCCCTGCTTGTGCGATACGGCCATGCGTTGAAAATGTGAACATGTCTCGGCTGGATTACGATCTTGCCCTATTTACCGTGAGTGTTATTTTCTATCATCAATTTCATATGAAAATAACCGGGAAAACTTGAAACTTTCGAGTGTTAACAAAAATCATCATTCATATATTGAAATCAAGTAGTAAAATGGGTTCATCACGAAGACTTTCAACACCAATAAAAACTTAGATTTAAGGAAAAAAGAGGAGAAAGCAAAAAAAAAAAAAACTCACAATGTAACCAAATTCATAAAACGAAAAAGAGGATACATCCATCTTGAGATTTGACATCCATCATTGATCGGACCGCCTTCCCAGCATTTCCTCACTCTGGAATCAAGTCAAGATTTCAGCTATACACAAGAAATGTGTCACGAGAAGTCGAGTCACCGCGGGCTCGGACGGTATGGCTCCCCAGGGCGCGAGCCGGAGTAGCGGGTGTTTTCTTCCCACGAGCGATGTCTCCGGAGCGAAATAAAATATGCCAAGTGACACGCACCGAAAGAGACGGAATTCTTGAAAGGTTTGATCGGGAGCCGGAGCAGATTCATTCAGGGATTCCCCTGAAGGGTCATATCACCCAGCAGCACAGCAACCGGAACAGTAACCACAACACCAGTGGTCTGGCAGAGACGCGTGCCTCGGAGGCGCATGCCGCCGTCGGGAGTTCAGGCAACAAACGTATTCGCGAAGTAAAACAATGCAAACACGGGATAAATCGGGGGGGGGGAGGGGGGGGGGGTTACACGTATGTACGTGCATTGATGGAACTAACTCGCCATCGAGGGAAGAGGCCACGTTACGGAAAGGAAATGCAAATAAACAGACAAGAGGTCCAGATGCACCGGCCAGCCCCCCGGATGCACCAGGAGTTCCCGATCGTTCCTCACTGGACCAGGCCGCGGGTTTGGAGGGTGTCGAAAGAAAGGAGAGGAAAAGCGGGTGCACACGTCCATCAAACCGCAGAAAAAAATATAATAGCAAGCACCAGCGTGGATCTACAGTGGGCAAGGGTTGGTCCAATTGGGTTGGTGCAAAAGGAAGAGATAGAGGGAGGGTGAGAGCTGGCTATTTGGCAGTATTCTCATAGAGAAATACATATCCAAACATTTAGCTCATCGAGCTTCAATCCGCTGGAACATTCGACAGGTGGATGTTTGTGGCGCCTTTGTTCCGACTCATGCTCCTTCGTAATGGGTATCTGTACACACACCCTGGTCAGACGGACAACTGCTGTGGTGTCCATATCGTACACAAGGCCAAAGGCAGAGAGGAAAATAAAAAGGAGGAGACACGAAAACAAAAATCTACTTTCCAAGTGTACGTGGAAAAAAAAACATTTCAAGTCCAAATTTGTTTCCAACCGTCTTAGCATTTGCGGATGGTGTGGTTCGTAGCATACAAGCACGTGTTTCGCAGGCACGGGGGATATTGAGTAAAGCCAAATAGGTTATAGGGTGTGGGAGAGCTTAAACTGCGGCACCTGTTGAACCTTTGTTGGTACTACAACCAGATGCACGTTTGTACAAACAGCCTGGTTCATTCGCTATTACACAAGTTCATGTTCATCACATACCCCGCCCAAGCACAACATCCTCAGGAATACCAGGAGGCCGCAGTGTTCACAGCAGTGCATATTACTGTATAAATAGTACTCATATTACCAGGCACCTCCCGTGGTACTCCGTAGGGAGCATCCACCTCCTTCCTGCTTATATTTGATAGGATCCCGAAGAGGACCAGCGGTGACTCCAATACCAAGAAGGATTGAAGAGCAACGTAAAGGTACAGAGGGAGCACCGCCTACGTACGTTAGCAGGTGGTACAGCAGTAGCGTGCAGCTGTAGTGAATATGTACGGCAAAAAGCCCAAACCCCCAACCTCAAGATCAACAAACGGTATATTGCTTCGACAACGGACGAGGGGGGGGAACTATCGGTTCCAAGTGTAGGCCACAATATACCTGTGGTACTGCGTAAAGTGTAAATATATCGATATTGTCGGCAACGAAAGATTGTGTAACTTGACCATGAGTTCAAGGTTGGACAAGGTGAATCGATAGGCAATGTGCACCACGCCCGAAGGGCTAGTAGTACCCTCGAATGCTACCAAGAGCTGATGCTGAACTACTGTGGGATTCCTACGTGAGTTGAGCTTTGTTATACCTGGTAAATATTTAGGGAATCAACTGCTAGGAGCTCACTAGTGGCGCAGGTAGGCATAAGACGATGCGAGTCGACGAGATAAAAAAGGGCCGAAGTCTCCTCGCGAAATAAACGCAAGCCAAGAGCCGTAGTGGGAGAAGGGAGAACAACCCGCTTTGTGACAACCGATATGGGTTACGATTAGGAAAAAGAGACAAAAGGAGGGCGATATTACCAAATGAGATAAAAAAATGACGAACAAGAGGAGATTTGGTGGCATGGCTAGTCCTGGCCGCGATAAATTAAGGAGGCCCTTCGCTGAAACCGAAGTGAGGACGGGCCGAGGAAACCATGCACCTGGGCTTGGTTCTCCTGCTGTTTGGTGGGTTGTGACGCTCATTATGCTCTCGAACAAAACGCAGTGGTCGGCGACACTGACCGACAAAAGGTCATGAGGCACCACCTAATCGTCTACCTGGTATGGTGGAAACAAACCTTAATGGTCTACTTCGTATTGTGGGGAACGATGGGTGTCAGACACGATTGGGCCTCTAGTTTGAGCAACAATACCAATCGACAGACACTAGTGTGGTCCATCGTCAAACACCAGGTATATTGGCAATCGATGAAAGTTTGGTAAATTCGTTTCAGAGAACGCCTACTTCAAGACATACCAAAAAAACATATGGTGGCCAATGGCTAATGGTACGAACTTTCTGGGGGCTGTTGTAGCGGCAATGCTCTACATATTTTCTATTGTTAATGCCCTCGATGAAATTCATTCGAGCGCTGTTCTCAGTCTGCCTGTCTTTTTGTTTGTGAAGTCGCAGTTGGAGTTGGTTCGAGTGTGGAGAGAGATCAGTCGGCACCGGTACAGACGGCACCCCAGTAGGCGGGGTTTGGCTCTCAGACTGAACGTCTGCTTTTCTTCCTTGGACAACCAAGAACAAAAGGCTCGCGCTTCACGCTCGCGCGCCTCATTGTAAAATACTTTTACTATATTACGGGACAGAGTGGTATGCCAGTACAACAGTACGATAGCGCGGCGGGAGCAGGACGCCCCACCCCCCAACAGCCACCAATAGGTGGTGGTTTGCCTGGTCCATGCAGCGGTGATATATGCCGGAAAGCACGTCTGTTTCCCGATATCTGTATATCGCACAATGTCTCCCCTCGCCTCTAAGAAAAGCCCACACGGCTCGACAGTTTGAACGGAACAGGCCCAACAAGAAGACCCTGGAAAATGTTTGAAATACTCCCCGTAAATGTTGCAGCAGATCTTGACGTACCAGCACGTAAGTACGCGTACGTGTTTGTTCTTGAGTCTCACTATCGTACATGTCATTGGCTTCTTCTGCTCTTGATATTTGAATTGTTATCGCCCTCGATGAAATGCATTCGATCGCTGTAGTTTGCTTGTATTTTTTATTGTGAAGTCGCAGTTGGAGTTGGTGCGAGTGTGGAGAGACCAGTCGGAACCGGCACAGACAGCACCCCAGCAGGCGGGATTGGCTCAGACTCAACTTCTGATTTTTTACCTTGGAAAACTAAGAACAAAAGGTTCGCGCTCGCGCGCCTCATTGCTAAATACGGTTACTATATCACGGGACAGAGTGGTACGCCAGTACAGCAGTACGATAGCACGGTTGAAGCAGGACGCCCCATTCCCCAACAGACATCAGTACAGGTTGTGGTTTGCCTGGCCCATACGGGAGTAATGTATACGGGAAAGCACGTCGTCTGCCGATATATGTATATCACAGGTGCCTCCCCTCCCCTCTGAGAAAAATCCACGGCTCACGGCTCCGGTTCCGAGCGACGACGGAAGCCGGAAGCCTGCCCGTCTCTACGTACGGAAAGCCACACTCCTTATACGAAGCATGCTATTATAATGCCATGTAGAGTCCAGGCGGTGGTGGTTCAGTAGGTACAGCTTGCAAGAAATAACATTGAGCAGGTACTTTATTTCTGAACTAGGGGGGACGAATAATAAGCTACATACAATAAAAATGTGGGGACGCGTTGTTGCCTTATTCCCTGCTGTATCCCGAGGAGCAGTCATCAAGACGAGAGTGGAGCAACCCACAAATAGAGGGTGAATGATCCCGACATCAAAATAGATAGGATGATTAATTACCTCCATTATTTTTAGTAGAGATCTGTTTATTTTCTGAATTCGGGGAGACGAAATATACGACGGTAGTAAAGTGATCGACAGACGATTGGAGACAGAACATACATTGTCATGTCTGTACCACACAGAGGATTGGAAAGTAAAAGCGAATCACTTTTCGTCTCAACGTTGATACGCATTAGACTTTTTCGTGCTGCAGGTATTGCGGGGGACCATAGTAAATAGGACCAAATATTGTTAGTGAAAATAGTGAAGTATATGAGTTTTTTTATGGACAGTAGGTTAATATGGTCCCCCGTAAAAGTAGTGATGATGCACCAGACTCTTCACATCTTGAAAGCGTTACACTGGGAGTGGGAATGACGAAAGTGACAGATCTCCGGTGGTGGCACACAGCAGCAGTGGTCTGCGGGGTTTCTAGAATGTATTGCGCTTGTACGCACGACGGTTACAAAGTAATCGACACTATACTACTCGTGATCGTACTATAAAAAAAATGGACAAATTCAAGACTACGAATTGAATATACCAGGTATGTAGTAGTAATACGATAGTAGTAGTAGTAGGTTTTTCTCACACTGCGCAAAATGTCACGAGGATCGCCACATGAAAGCGAAGTAAAAAGTAAGATTGACAAGATACCTTCATGCTGGTGCAAGCCAACAGCGGGGTTACCACAGAGTACCGAAAATTGTCACGAGCATCGCAACAAAAAAAGCGAGGTAAAGACAGCGTCGTTACTATAGAGATGAAAGCCCTGGACCAATACCTTACCCCGCCCCTGGGGAGAAAACACAACTCATCACCAGTAGCTTACCGAGCCCTGCTTGACTTTTGTGCTACTGCAAGCCAACAACGAGGTTACTACAGTAAAGAATACCGAATGTCACGAGGATCGCAACCTAAGCGCAGTAAAAGCTATGATTGACTAGATATCTCTGTACAAATGCAATGTTTTAATAGTACTCGTAGATAATTTTGTTGTCGCACAAGAAGTAGTCCACTCCTGTTGTAGTACTGAAAAAGGCCTGCATATGCTATAGTATGCGAAATTGTTGTTAGCCAAATGAGAAATAGGTTGGATGCATGCTCAAGGGGGCAAAAAATATGACAGAAGTACTATGGAAATATCATATCGTATATGGTTCACGTATGTTTGTCCATTTTTCTTACTTTGGTCAACTTTTATCTTCGTACGAGCACTTTTCGGCAGAACAGTGAGTACTCGGACACATGAAGCCCGGCCGGACACATTGGTCGAGATATCGGCGCGATCCGTGCACTCTGGAATGCGTGTCGGGCGCTCGAAGTTTTTATTTCCGGCGGGAGTGGTTATCATAGGACGATTTCCCTGGCTTCGACACGAGAGGCCTTTTTTTGTACCAGGTACCAGGTACGTACGTATCGGTAAATTGTCGTCTGTTTCCTTCACACCAGATACACAGACTATCACAGATCCCATTGTCCCAACGCCACCGCCCACTCGCCGTGCGTGTGCGACACACCCATAGGCGCAGTATTGCTGTGGCTCGTTGTGTTTGTCGGAGCCTGCCGTCCGTATTTCACCCTCTGCCTCACCAGGTACCAGCTTTTTTTCAAATTTTATTACGTACAACCCCACAGGCTGGCGTACCTGGATCATCATCACCTCTCCCTGCTGCTTCTTCTGCGTGTTGCTATGTGTGATCCAACAATGCCACTACTCCACCTGTGGTCGGCCTAGTGCAGCAACAGCACAAGCAGGCAGGATACTATACGCATGCGGCAGATGCGCGCTGCACTCTCTGTACTACAGTTATAAATAGCTGTGCGCGTGAGGTCCCTTTTAAAGCCGGTACCAGCAATATCGGTGTCCATTGAACGTTGTGCGCAGTGATGAATTTCGTTTTTTTCGACCAACCACAACAAAGCAAATTGACAGCACCCGTCATCATTTTTTCTAAAGACTGAAGTACTGCGGGAGACAAAGAATTAGAAAACAAGGAGAAACGTTCGTATGGGATATAAAAAGGTAGGATGAGCAGCAGCAACAGACAGCGCAGCAGCGGGAGGAGATGGAAGGTGGCGATCCATCTCCTCCAACAGCCTCGCCACCCTCGCCACCTCTGCCCACCTCCGCCCCTCCTAGGCTGCCAGCGACGCTTGTGCTGCACGCGTATCTACCTCCGCGTGCGGCGGCGGTTAACGCTCCTCGGACAATTTTGCTGCCGTGTCAAGTCGCAGCCGCTCCTGGGTTTCCTTTGACAATTCTCGCCCCTCGGCTAGACTCTCGGCCGATTGGCGAGCTTCGGTCTCAGCAGCACATTTGGCCACAGCCTCCTCGCGTGCACGGGCAGCACCGTCCTGTCGTCGATCCGACGTACGATAGTCGCGGCGCTCCGCTATGGTCTCGGCGCACTCCCCGCTGCTCCTGTTGTTTTCTCCGGGAGGGCGATTAACTCCTCGTCCATTTTCCAAAGCCTCCTGTAGGTCCTTCTTGTTTTTTTCCTTGTGTCATGTCGTGTCGTGTTTCTCATTGTATAATGTATAAAAAAAAGTACTCTTTTTTGACGAGGTTGTACTCTTTACTCATGTGCGCGATAGTGAGTGATTTTTGTTTACACGTATGCGGCGTACCACGAACCAGGTTTCCGTGGCCTCGATTCTTCATATCAATCGGTGCGCTCTGGAACGGGGTACATTACACCAAAATACGCTTAAAATCACACATATCCCTGTTTTCCGTATCAGCACCAAACAGTAAACATTCAGGTTCATGAATTTGTTCAGAACATATGCTTTTATACGTCTGGGCACACCATGGACAGCCAATTCGCGACGTATCAGGAGTTAAAAGCGATCTAATGCTGACCTTCCGGTATACTATATTCAAGTGTTTTGGAGCCCCGTGACAGTTCGGAATTGCAGAACATTATTCAGTCTGTTGGTAGTTTCGTTTGGAAAAATTTCATAATATTCACCGTGCCACTTTTTTCTGGTCGATACGGACCTCACGCCCACACCTAACAGTGTTGTTGTCATCGGCATTGACATATACACATACCCGCTGCTGTTGCTGTGAGTAACGTACATGAAAAATTATTTCTCCGTACCGATCCCTCGATCCTGGATCGTCATCATTCGTCGAGTGCAGTACAACCAATCGATCGTACGATCATCGTGTACAGCAGTATCCGCACAAAAATACTTACAGTAGTTGGTTGCTGACAGCTGTGTTTCCTCCACTGCTGACCGATAGGTCCTATTACGGGGGACCATAGTAAATGGGACCAAATTATGTTAGTGAAAAAAGCGAAATATACAGGTTTTTGTATGTACCGTAGGTTCTATTTAATATGGTCCCCCGTAATAGAGCCAACTGAAAGAGCACAGCAGTACACGTTCCCTTGTCGGAGTACGCGCATCTTCTGGTGCCGTATCTTACAGCATGGCATTTTACAACAGTACTGGTGTACATAGTAGTACCTGTACAAGCTACTCAAAAATATCCTGTTACGCGTTTTACCTTTTGAAAAAAACATGCAGTATTATTTCATAAAATCATGCTGGTATTGCTGTAGCGTAGGTGATAACATGCGCTTGAGTGTGTAAGCGTTACCGGGGTTCGACCCTCGAAATCCTCGCTTATTCTTTCTTCCACCTTCTTACTTATTTCGTACCAGTGCATCCACCTTGCTTATCTGACCTGTTTATACACATAGTTACGTTCACCCTTTTCCTAAAATCGCTTGATTATAAGCACCTGCCTCAAGCTCAGCGAGTCTCGCACGATTTTTTGTCGCTTCTACGATCTTTGCTTTCTATGCGTGCTTGCTTTTTTTGCCACACTTCTTTCCCGGAACAATAGAAGAAAAAATCTCGGAAAAAGAAAAAGTCGATTTTGTTTTTTCAGCAGTTTGGGAGGCTCTCTTTAGCTTTTTGTCGCCGGCTGGTTGAAATTTCTTTTGCACTCTCAGTCATTTTTTCCTTTTTCCTTCTTCCGTTTCGTGTGTGTAGTCGGAGAACGGCGACGCGGGCGAGCCCGGCGCCGTTGCGGGTGTCGGCGGATATACACATACTTACGTGAACCCTTTTCCAAAAACCACTTGATTATAATGATCTGCCTCACGCTCAGCGAGTCTCCCACGCTTTTTGGCCGCTTCTACGATTTTTTGTTTTCTTCGCGTTCTTTGCGTGCTTGCTTTTCGTGCCACACTTTCTTTCCCGGAACAAAAAAAAAGATCTCGGAAAAAAAAAAAGTCGATTTTGTTTTTTCAGCGGTTGTGGAGGGAGGCTCTCTTTCGCTTTTTTTCACCGGCTGGTTGAAAATTATTTTGCACTCTCAGTTATTTTTTCCTTTTTTTTTATTCCGTTTCGTGTGCGTGTGTGTAGTCGGAGCACGGCGACGCGGGCGAGCCCGGCGCCGTTGCGGGTGTCAGCGGATACTGGTGGGCAGAGGGGAGGTTGCGAGGAGTGCGGTCGCGGTTTTCGTGGCGAGCGTCGTGTGTGCCTCGAGAGACGAGGGAAGCATGAACGGGCTCTGTTTTGCCTCCATCTGAAAATTTAGACAGGGTATGTACGAGTCCATGAGGGTCGTTCGGGATTGCAAGCTAACATTCAAGCGGTGCTTATTTTTGCAACCACGCTGAACTATACACAAAGACGAACGCCCGTCTGACCATCGACATCGTCGAGCTGGCGAACGAGGGTCACGGTGAGCACCGGGCTTCACGCGGGGCTGGCAACGGGGATCACTGTGACAGAGAGGGAGGAAAGCTTCACCCGGACCGAAGCGGTGGCGAGGTGGTCGAGAGAGAGGCGGGCGGCGTATGAGGCTGAGAGAGAAGCTCTGCTGTTCATTTTTTTTTTCTTTTTATGGACTGGTGCAACGTGTTCCAGGGGCCGACAAATATTACATGAGAGGGGACGGGTTTTTTTCTCTTTCCGAATTTTTCGGTTTCATTTTCATTGTTTTTGCGGTGCTGCTGCTGTGCCATGCTGTGCTTTCTCGCATGTGCGTACATACCAGGTACACCTCACACAGCTTGTCGAGAGAAGAAAATCAGTACCCTACCTGGGGTGTGTGCGTGCGTACGTACGGCATGTGACTCTTGGCATCATCAACTCGCCAATTTGCACCTACAACAATCATAAAAAATTATGTTCAATCATCGACCTTCTGTCCGCTTGCGTAATTCGATGTACTTTTTCTTCCAGAGCGAGCGTAGCGGGCGGCGTAGGCTGCCCGCGGAGCGAAGCGCCTTGTACGTACTAAAAATTGTGTATTTTTACGCAAGGAAGACCGCGGAGTTTGAGCGCGCTTATGTGTGGCGTGCATACATACCTCTACCTCGATATTTCAGAGTTGCTCCCGATACTTGGGACCAAAGCAAAATACGTTCGAAAATTTAATGTAGGTACTTCGTGCTATCTCGCAGTATTTCGGGCTTGCACTGCAGCAGATGCTGCGAGTGCTTCATGTATCTCGAGGTTCTGTACTGATGCGGGTACTGCAAGTACGAGTATACTCAAGTATTTCGTCCGTTGGTATTAACAGTGTTCGTACAGCGAGTACTCGCAGTACCGAAATACTCTCAATGGTAATATACTTCCGAGTATAAAGTATAACTCGACCGTCTGTGCACCGTGCCCACAATTCTCCGGCCCATTGTTCGGTTCACAGCTGGCCCGACGAGTGGGAGTTGGAGCGAATTTTACTTTCGATGAGGAGAACTCGAATACTTGGAGCACTGGCGGTATTTCGGGAATATGTACTGCGAAAACTCCGTATCTCGATGTTCTGTTTACTTTGCCCTGAGCGCCAAGAAACGTGTATTTTGCGCGAATATATTTTGTATGTTGTGCTGGATTTTACTCAGCCAGTCACAAAGCATCATGTCGCAACCTCGACCTCGTGCAACTTTGTACTTACGTTGACGCCGCAAGTATTGAGTTGATCGCAGCGAGCCACCTGTTCAGGGTCAATACCCACTTACCCGTATATACCCTCTTGAATATTATTATTGTAGTAGTAACGATCCCACACTGTTTCCACAAACAGCAGTACATACAATAGTCTACCCTCAAAAATATGTGTATGTGTTCTTCGCATTAATGATGGGTGGATGCAGTTACTGTAGTTCTAAACAGACAGGTGTGTAGGTACTTCAAACGACGAGTATTATTTCTTGCGCCACTGCCCTAGGCACCTCCCGGGGGGAAACCTTGTAAGGGGTATATATAGGGTAGTCCTATACTGATACCAGGCTCTCCTGCTACTATAGCATGCGAATGACGACGCTTTGTTGGCCAAAAAAAAACATTTTGTGGGTTGTTAGACCTATGCCAATGGTACAGCGAAGTTGCAATAAAAAGTTTGAATTCCAAAGATACCCGCCAAAAAAAATCAGAACACGCTTCCTATGGGCCACCTGAAAAAAAAAAAAATCCTAACTTTTGGAAAACCCCGAAAAAAGCAAATCTGGGGCCGATGTTGGGCCAACATCGGCTTGAGAAAAACTCAGGCCGATCTTTGGTTCGAAGCGGCGAGATTCCGAGTCCTCGACAGACATCGATCAACAAAACGAACGATTGCGTCACGAATTCTGAACGGAGTGCGCTCGTTAGGGGCTCCGACCCACACACCCTAGGGTCATCGTCTTCACACCATGGCCGGTGTCATGTGGCGGGAGCTGACCAGGCATGTGATAAAAAAACATTTGGCCGCTGGTTTGCACAAAGCAGAAGACAAAACTTCTCCATCCGTCTCGAACGGCAAAAAATAGACTTTTTTTTAGGTTTGGGAGGATACCGTACGACGCCGCCGGCAAGCTCTCGCCCCCTAGACCATGGATCCGCCTTATATCTTCGAGGCCATCATCTATACTCGTTGGGCTTGCCAGATACCGAGTGGGTTGGCCGTGGGCTGAGTCTATGTCGAGATCGAGGGTCGATCGTCGCACGAGCTGGTTTCGATCACCGTGTTGACAATTTGAGACCAGAAAAACACAAATTGCGCCGCCTGCAGCCGTTGGGAAAGAAAAAAGAAAAAAAAACATTTTGCTCTTTTTTCCCCACAGCGGCGGTACGAGAAATTTTTCGGGTGTTTTTTTAAAGCCATATATTTGAAAAAAAACTTTTCAACTTCGCGTTTCCATTGGCATAGGTCTTACACATTCGACAGATTGGCATGTATTTCAACTGGCGGGTTATTATTTGCGAATACCGATACATACGATGAGGTTCACAAACAAATAAAGGCGAAAAGTAGAAAGTAATCCACTGCTGCCGGCGGCGTCCTACGGGATCCTCCCAAACCTGAAAAAAAAAACATTTTTCGCCTTTCGCTGCTATAAAAAACCTGCGATAGTATGCATTTTTTTTTTGTCCTTTGAGATGGATACAGCACTACAGTAGTACCCGTAGATAATTTTGATGTGGCACAAAAAGTAACCCACTCTTGTTGTACTGTAAAAGACTTTATTAAAGTATGCAAATGGAAACGCGAAGTACACCAAAAAAGTATTATTTCAGCTCGTACGATGGTACACGATAGACGCTCGATCTCGACAGAGACTCAGCCCACGGCCAACCCGTGCGGTGGCGGGCAAGATCAACTAGTATTTATGTCGGGCTCGAATAAATAAGGTGGGTGCATGCTCTAGGGGGCAAGAGCTTGCCGGCGGCGTCCTTCAGTATCCTCCCAAACCTAAAAAAAAATTTTTTTTGCCATTCGAGACGTTTGTTGTACTGTAAAAGACCTGCTCGTGCAACGATAGACATAATGCATTTTTTTTGCCATTCGAGACGGACACAGCACTCTGCACTACAGTAGTACTCGTAGATAAATTTCCTGTGGCACAAAAAGTAACCCACTCCTGTTGTACTGTAAAAGACTTTATTAAAGTATGCGAATGGAAACGCGACGTACACAAAAAAAGTGTGATTTCAGCTCGTGCGACGATACACGATAGACGCTCGATCTCGACAGAGACTCAGCCCACGGGCAACCCGTGCGGTGGCGGGCAAGATCAACTATTAATAGTATCGATGACGGGCTCGAGTAAATAAGGTGGATGCATGATCTAGGGGGCAAGAGCTTGCCGGAGGCGTCCTACAGTATCCTCCCAAACCTAAAAATATATATATTTTTTGCGCCATTCGAGACGGACACAGCACTCTGCACTCCAGGAGTACGCGTAGATAAATTTCCTGTGGCACAAAAAGTAACCCACTCCTGTTGTACAGTAAAAGACTTTATTAGAGTATGCGAATGGAAACGCGAAGCACACCAAAAAAGTGTTATTTCAGCTCGTGCGACGATACACGATAGACGCTCGATCTCGACAGAGACTCAGCCCACGGGCAACTCGCGCGGTGGCGGGCAAGATCAACTACAGTAGTATAGATGACGGGCTCAAAAAAATGAGGTGGATGCATGCTCTAGGGGGCGCAAGAGCTTACCGGCGGCGTCCTACGGTATCCTCCATAACCTGAAAAAACGACCATTTTTTGCCATTCGAGACGGATAATCGTACAGCTGTAGTAGTACTCGTAGACAATGTGTTTCGCCTATTTCGTGCACACCAGCGGCCAATGCGCTGCTCTAAGCGTAGGACCCAAGCGTCTGAGCCAACTCCGACTGCGTTTCTTTGGTCTGGCGAACAGCAGTGCTCGACGTACATACTCTGTATTCATCGCCACCCTTGCACAACATGACGGCACTATAGCAGTACGCCGCGCCTGGTCTGGTGTATAGACGTCTCCCAAACTCGGTATGGGATATGGGATATCTTGGTAAGGTATACGCGAATATGGGATATGGCATATGTTGGTGGTATGGTATATGGGAAGATGGGATATGTTCGTGGTATGGTATACAGGAATGTGGGAAAACCACCGTATGTGGTAAGCTATGTTTTGACGGTATGGTACGGGAAAAACACAGTGTATGGTACGGTACCTTTGCGGTATGGTACCATGGTACGATGTCGTGGATGAATTACATGGCTAAATTCGCTTGGTGGTGTGGTATGTTTCAGTATATAAGGTCCGTAAGGGTCGAATACGTCGTACGAATATCATCTGTAACGCGCTTATATACGGGCCGTTGGAAAGTGTTGGAAAATATAAGCTTCGCGAACAGACAAAGAGACAGATTTGCATTTACGAAAACAGAGACTCAGCTCAACACATTGAGAATTGTCCAACGTAAAAGAACTTTTAGACATAATGTAAATCATCATTGCATTTGCCGGTAAAAGTTTCGAAAATCATTATTGTCGGCAATGTTTAACGATCGGCAGCGTTGTCCGTCGAATGAGGTCGATCATGCCCATTGGCAGGTTATGTGACGCATCACGTGTACCAGGTACCTACGATGCACTTTGGAAAACGATCCCACGCCCACGATAAAAAGGAGGATATTATTGAGGATCGGGAACCGATATGATAATACCCTGCAGTTTGTTGTCGTAAAGGGATATCCGAGATATGGTTAACATTTTTGGGCTCACTACGTGATACGTGGTTCACTTCGACAGAGCAAATTGGTTGATCGCGCTTGTGGTAGAACCAGGTGGATACCGCACAGAGCAGTGCTGGCAGACTTGCAAGACACGCGAACTTAGAAGGCTGCTGCAGCTGGACAGCGGTGGCTCGCTGGACCACATAAATAGTGATTTCTTGTGATTGCTCGCAATTCACCGCTTCAGGAGCATTGCGAGAGATAAAAGCACATCAGAGTTGGCGCAGGCAACAAGCGCGGAAGCGTCAACATCGTGCATCGCACGATCATACCGGCGTGTTAGTACGCGCAGATACGCGTTGGTGTGTCTTCATAATTCCGCGACGCTCGAGAGCGGCGGGCATCCCCTTTTACTTGGGCCAATTATGAAACTTCGACTTACGCTCGCGCGAGTTACAAGGTATTCCTGTCCTTGTTCAGCTTCGTGTTTTATACGTACCGATTGGTAAGATGCACGAGCGAGCTTTGCGAAAAATCGGATGCGAAGACCTTCCCCTTTATGGATACTCTACCGGTGCGGCAGTTTGGACAAGAGCGCGCGAGCTAGGGAAATCGGGATGGACGACTTGTGGTCGCAGGTCGTGAAAATACCTTGCTATGATACTGAATGGAACAACAAAAAACAAAATCCAGTACTGCAACTTAATGATCACGCACGTGCGGACGAAGAATTACAGAAAGGAAAGATCAGATCCTCCCCCTCAGTGAAGGCATATCTACTTTGATACCTCAAACAACTGCTGTTGGGTGAATTATCAAACAATCCACGCACCCGTATTTTTTCGAGCAACTTATCCCACAAGATGCGGCAAGGCGACGCAAAAATTGAACATATACGTACTACAAGGGCGCAGACTATTATATACCTGGTATTGTACAATGGTGTTGGAATATTGGGTGTCTCAGTCATCCGAGAATTCGTACATTTGAACCCAGGCAGTGAAGAAAGGGGTATGCGTTTATGAGCAAGGACATGAGGGTATGACACCAAGTTGGAAAATGCGGTAGACACGTAAGCCAGCTGCTCTCACTTCGAAAACCACAGAAAAAATAGAATAAGCAACACAATTCAAACAATTCGCCCCAAACAACTGTTGAATAAATTGAAAATCTCATCATACCCCGGACAATTACTCTTGGGATAGTCTCCAAGTCTTGTGTCTGCAATTGATCTAGGACGCTGTGTGTGACTTGGATTATCAACACCATTGATTTCGGCGAATGTCGTATGAATTGGAATAGTCCAGACAATCATTTTCGAATACGATATATTTACTGGAATTGTGTGAGCATTAGTTTTCATGTGTTGTCTGTGAATTGGACTTGTCTAAACAATTGTAGAGCAGGGCAATCGTTGCCCTGCTGTTCCCTAAGTGTTACCATGCAGTAGTTCTCTAGATTTGTGTTGTGTGTACAGATTACACCAAGCACACGGAGCAGCATCACCGAGAATGAGAATAAACAAGTCCCACAAAAACACGACGTTAGTGAGCGAACGCGAACGAATGGAGGAGGTGTATGATTTTGCGGAACAATGAAGCCCACAAAAAAAGTAAAGTAGCGAATGCAGCGGTGCAAGCAGGAGCCATCATGCATCGGATAACGATGAAACCATAAAGCGCAAGAGAGAGGGTTCACAGGTCGAACAAGTGCAAGAAGCAAACGAGGAAACTCAAGATAAAATATAAACGGCTCGAAGCAGCCGACAAATAGCGGCAATAGTAAGAAAAAACGGTTATTGAACGAAGGGCAGGACAATATCGTATTGATAATAATCCCAAGCAATATATCAGCGGATTCCGAGATCAACTGCCAAAAGGTAGGCGAAAGCACGAAGGCCTCATCTGTTACGGCACGATGACAACGGCAGAAGACATCAAGAAACGGCCGTCGTTCAATACCCTCTACTGTAGTAAGTGCTTCGAGATGATGAAGCTAGAGGGGCGCCGTACTATACATTGAAAACTGGGAGAGGTCGACAAGACTTAAAGACGACACCTCAAAAGACAGAGAAAAAGAGGACACACGACGACAACGGCGTAGGACAAAAAAAAACAGCCGACGTCCGATGCCTGTTGTGCTATAAATTGCACAACGGCACGCAGACTGAAAACACCGAATATCAGGTAACAAAAAAAGATACGGAGGAGGCAGAAAAGACTTGATGACGACACGCTGCAGATAAGGCAATGACAAAAAAACGTCGTCAGTAGAAGAAACAGAGACGATTTGCTCACCCTTTCCCACGCGTTGTCGAAGAAAGGCAGCAGTAGTGTAGTGCTAATGGATATGGACCGTGGGAGACTTGAAGTGGGCCTTGGATTATATTATTAATATTACGGGGGACCACAGTTAACAGGACCAAATATTGTTGGTATAAATGATTAAACATATAGGTTTTTATGTGTACCATAGGTCCTGTTAACTATGGTCCCCCGTAATAATTGGCTGCGGTACTTCGTGGTTTATTTGTTCAAGATAAGGTTGATCCGCCCCGGCGACCGGCTTGCGTGTCATGCGGGGATAATATTCGACACGGAAGGGCCCCACCAATAGAAGGATTGATAATAACAATGGAAGAGTGCCCACGATTTTGCTGGCACGTCAGACGAACGCGCTGCTAGCGGGTGCGTTTGAGGCCACCGCCAATTTGTTCACGTTTCACTGGCGACCCCGGCTGCACGACTATGCGTTAGTGCTTCGGTCATGACGGCCACGCGAAATTAAACGGTCTTGTTGTGAACGGCAATAATATTGCCAGTTACACGCCGAACAATGTCAGCGGGGTCGGTATGCGCCCGATGCTCCAAACCAGTCAACGCAGAAGACTGTTACGCAACGTTATCATACGGCCAATCTTCCCTGCACACGCACCAGCAACCGCACGATGGACAGAAGTGTGCGTAGAATAAAACCCAAGCCCCTACCTACCTACCTACCAACCTATCGGACGCACCCACGGACCGGTAATACCCCAGACGCGTATGCTTTTAATGTGCGGGTACACCATACAGCTACATGGAAGGCGAAAGGTTTCACCAAGTGAAACCCATTTAGAACATGCCAATGAAAAAAAAACATTCGACAATCCATAGCAACAACTCGTGAAACGAGAAATCATACTCTTAATAAACCCTTCACAAAACAAAACAAGCAACACAAAAAACACACTGAAAGACATACAAACATAACCCATAAAACAAAACGAAAACCCGACAGGTGGGACTTTAGACGTCGCGAACGAGATCTGCAATGCTGGTTTTACAATGCTTCAATATAGGTGTACTCCCGTCTGGAAGTAACGTCCCCTAACGAAACAAATCCACTCAACGGAGTACACGAGTTACACGAAGGTTGTCTTTTTGGATGAGCAGCCGTATTCAGAAAACCACCTTATACATGTGCCACACCAAAATGACACTTTCACCAGAGCGCCGGCACACTTCTGTACATAGCAGAACAGCATGCGAAGATGCCCACCCTCCCATTGGCGTTGATGATGATGAGCCGCCATGCAACGGACATAAGCCACGTGTCTTTCGCCTACTCGGTTAGCGCTGTCTTCCCAGGGGCGTGGGGAAAAAATACCACAGCTCGACAACACAACATCAGCCAGCACGATGTCGATCTTCCTCCAGATTGCGCGGTTGATCAAGATGGGAGCCTTGTCACGTCGGTAGCGAAAGTTGCGCGCCCGCAGCCTTTGCGAGTAAATAATAGACAGGAGAGCATGGGGTGGCAAGACGCTAAAGTTAAACGCAGACATAGCTCGAGGCATGCACACGATGGTTCGCGCAGAGCGGCATTGGGGTCTGAGTGTACTCCCAGCTAGTGATGTGACCCAGCAAGGCGGCTACGCCGCGTTGGTACTTGGCGTTGCGTGTTAGTGCTGTGACGTAAGTTCTTGAGGACCGTGCATTCATTCATGTAAGGGTGCGGTCCTCACGTTCACGGACACACTCGTACAGCAGTAAATGGCCGGGAATTCAAGGAGCGTTTAGTACTTCGGCTCAGTAACACAGCGGTTCTTACTTTGACGGACACGGTCAAACAGCAGGCAATATTTCAGCCGAAGAATAAAAAGCTATGCTGCAAGACCTACTTTGACGGACACGGTCGTAAAGCAGTAAATGGCCAGGTATCGAAGAAACGTCTGATATTTCGACATAAACACAGCGGCCCTTGCTTTGACGGATAAGAGTAGTACACCATTCAATACTCTAGCCGACTCAAGAAAAGATATGCGTTGCTGAAAGACCTTACTTTGACGGACACAGTCGTACAGCAGTAAATTGCCCAGGTATTCAAGGGGCGTTTGATAAATCGGCCCAATAACGCAGCGGTCCTTACTTTGACGGACACGGCAGTCGTACAGCAGACAAAATTGAAAAGCTATGCGTGGCTGCAAGACACAAGGACACGCTACTCGACGGACACACAGCCGTGGGACAAGAAGGAATGTACACGATCGTCCAAGAACAAGCGCTGTGGAAGGTCAAGTGGACTCACAGCTCCTGTGTTGCTCCTGTGCTGCATGGCAACTGCCAACTACCACCGCAAAGTAACACGCGGCACATGCATACCCATGTCTATATCTAAAATACGGACAGAGTCGTACAGCAGTAAATGGCCGGATGTTTAGGGAGCGTTCTATAGTTCGGCCCAACAACGTACAGCAGTAAATGGCCGGATGTTTAAGGAGCGTTCTATAGTTCGGCCCAACAACAAGCTGTCCTTCCTTTGACGGACACAGTCGTGCAGACAGTCGTGCAGCAGTAAATGGCCGGGAATTCAAAGAGCATTTAATACATTGGCCCTAGCCACAGAGGTCCTTACTATATCGGACACGGCAGTCGTACAGCAGTCAGTATTTCCAGCCGACTCATGAAAAGCTATGCGTTGCTGCAAGACACAAGGGCACGCTACTCGACGGACACACTACCGAGGGACAAGAAGGAATGTACACGATCGTCTAAGAACAAGCGCTGTGGAAGGTCGAGTGGGCTCGCAGCTCCTGTGTTGCTGCTTTCCCGCAAGGCAACTGCAAGCTACCACCGCAATGTAACACGGCTGCACATGCATACATGTGTCTGTATGTATAATACGGACAGAGTCGTACAGGAGTAAACGGCCGGATATTTAAGGAGCGTCCAATAGTTCGCACCAATACCACAGCGGTCCTACTTTGGAGGACACAGTCGTGCAGACAGGCGTGCAGCAGTAAATGGCCGGGAATGTAATGAACATTAAATAATTCGGCCCAATAACACAGCGGTCTGTACTATATCGGACACAGTACAGCATTCAGTATTTCCAGCCAACGGCAAAGACATGCGGTGATGCAAGACACAAGGATACGCTGCTCGACGCACACACTGCCGGTGGACCCGAAGGAATGTACACGATCGTCCAAGCACAATTGAGAGGTTGGGGCACACTAAAACTGCTAGTTCGACCTCAAAGCTTGATACAACGTGCGCAGAAAACGGCGACGAAAACGTGCCGGTGACTTACTTTAGTGCCAGTGTTGCTCACCTGGAGCAAAATTTTCTCCCTATCCTTCCCATGGAAAACGCCGGCGTTCGTGTTCACACCAATGGGCCGCTCGCCGTTCGGGATTCACCCATCGTGCACGCTTCCCCCCCCCCTCCCTCGCCCCACCTCCACACCTGCGACCACTGGCGTGGGTTCAGCGCTGAGAGCATACACACCGCCTGGTGTTCCACTGTTTCTAGAATGATTATAGGGCTAGGGCTGCAGCTGTAGATACCGCTCTGTGCGGAAACATAAGATTAGTTCGTATACATTTTAATGTTTACACGCCACCTAAATTTCCGTTCACAACGGTAACCGGTAATATTCGAGCTGCACAGCAGTAGTAGTACCAGGTATACCTACTGCTGTAAAACAATACACAGCTGCTGCTACTGCTGTGGGGGAAGGTACGACTACAGAGAAATAGGCCAAGTTTGTACCGTACAGACAATAGGGGTCCATCCTGCTCAGGCAGTAGCGCACCAAGAGTTCGAGTCCATACAGCATTACAGCTTGTATCAGGTTAAGTACTGCTGTACCTACCTCGTACCTGGTAGGTCGGCGGAAAAATCTACAGCATTGCTTCAGCAGTGCTCGGCGTGCACTCTGTGTTCATAGCCACCCTTGCACAACAACACGACACAAAGACGCAGCAGGCACCTGGTCTGGTGTATAGACGACTCCCCCGTTGTATCCGTCCTGGAGGCGAGCTGGTGGTGCTCCATTACGTCAGTCTCCAAGCGGTGATACCACTTCTGTAGTACTGCTGCACTGGGTGGTATGGATGGCCCCCGGCACAATGACGCACCTTGCGTAAGCAGCAATCCTTCTTCATTTGAGCGGGTGCGTCCGTCTGGCGCTGTTCAGAAGTATGGTGGGCTTCCATCCTTGCAAGTATTTCCTATCGAGCAGCAACTTGTTGTCGTGTCGCACGCGGTATGGCGTCTTCCCAAAGCAACGACATTCAGCTGAGCTAACGCAGAAGTATCGCTGCTGGTGCCATCCGGTCGCGCCTAATCTCATCTGTGGGTCGTGTGAAGGCTCATGTGATTTTGCTTGGCGCTGCTGTGGGGGTACTGTTGTGGGGGCATGCTCGTGGAGGAATACTGTTTTCGGACCTTGCACGCCCTCGAGAACTGCTGTTGTATTCCAAGTGACGCAGGAACTGTTTGATAAGTACTTCGATTTGCTGTACACCAGGAAGCGACCCTACCGTAAAACATACACAAAATATATGACAAACCCCATGAGGTCAAGACCTTGCAGTCAGAAGCGACGTTGCACGGCCGTTTGCAAGCGGCGAGCAACGATCTCATCAACGCCGATGGTCAATCCCGCTGAGCGACCCATGCTCCTACAAAGTGATTTTAATTTTGTTACGATCGATGCGCTGTAGACGATGTGCGAAATATTTCGCTGCTCGCACCGACTCTGGTAGAAGCGTTTGTCTACAAGCGCGAGGGCTAGGATGCGAAGCTCAAGACACAGGGCTCCGTTGAACCCGAAAGTTGGCCCAGACTGCTTCTATGCGTGTCCGCTATCGACTCGCGAGGTATACACGTCCACGTCGTGGGCGGTTTGGGACCAGATTTTGCGAGGGGCGGAGTTTCCTTTTGAGGGCGGTCAGACAGACAGACAGACAAATTTGGAATACCCGCAGTAGAAGACCCTAGGTAAACCTAGGGAATTAGTTTCGGAGACGGCCAACTAGTTGGAATTATTCCGCCCATCGATTTCGGGTGCTGGTCTATTGGTCGGGATTGTCCAGACAATTGGTTTCGGGTGCTATCAGTTAATAATCACAAACGTCCGAACAGACGTCGGTGATTGAGAAGTAGCTGAAGGTGCTATTTACTTTCTGATACCATGCCTGTCATCATGACTCATTGATTTGACATACACATTCAAGATATGACGATATTTCTTGTCTGTCGACCTCTACTCCCCTCGACTTTCATGCACTTATCATTGTATTTACCACCAAAATCCACTAAACCCCTTCCAAGAGCATGTGTGCCGGAACCTTGTACTTACTACATGCGCCACCACAACCCGACAATATCCAAACATGTGCGCAACACATGCCTTGGGAGCGCGGGATGGAGAAGAGTGAACAAGCGCGGTCACGGGGCTGACTGCAGTAGTCAGGTAAACTTTGAGAAAAGTGTGCTACAGCACGAATTTTACAGTCACAAGATTGCCCACGCGGCATGCTGTGAACGGGAAACAAAACCTGGCGTCCGGTAAAGTATGCAGTCGACCTTCCGTCAACCGGAGTCGCGACACTTTGACAGCCCGATTGTTGGCTTCAGGCTTGACGGGACTTCGACAAAAAAAAAAAAGTAAAAAAAGGAAATAAAAAATATGCTGACTATACCTTCAGCGACATGAAACCGACCAAGATGCTCGCGTCGGGAAAATGTCGAAAGCACGATGTGGGGACCTGCATGACCCGCATGTACCATGCCGATACCCGTGGACCTGGCGCTGTCCCCCATACAGCTGGTGAGATCAAACGTCTCCAGCTTTTGAATGATTCATGGTGTGCTGCCCATATGTTGAAGGACCGAAGATTGAAGGAGACCATAGTCAAGTTCAACGGAAACTATGAGATGCATAATTGATTCGCCACGATTCAAACAAGAGCAATACAACACAGGATGAAATCGCCGAACAAATTACACCTGTGTGATTGAAAAAAATGACGCCAACCTCTCAAAACTTTGAGTCGAACCTGCAAAGGAGCCGATTCCTTGACGAGGGGTTTTGGCATCCCCATAATGGCCTTGAACAAAGGTTCCATGTTCTCCTTCATTGCGTCTGGCTCTTCTCCAGCAACACCTTGGATTGCAGACGTATAGACAATCTGCAAAGGGATGAATCAGCGACGAATTATTTTCATATTTTCAACAAAAAGGAAGCGAGCAAATTCTACTTGATTTTCGTCCACATGCTGTCTTTTGGATAATTATACACAATGCGCGACGCGAATAATTCGCCGCTACTGAATGAAACAGCAACCAAGAAGCGCAATACGACGGCATGACCACATACGCCGCGTGGTTGACACATCGTGCTCAGACTTCAAGATTCAAGGTGATTGATCTTTTAACATACAAACACAATACACCATAACTACACTTAAGTGCAATGAACAATGCTTGTCTTTCATACTTTTTCGTCATGAATATTTCCACCTGTCTCATGGACAGCAGCAGGTGCAGGACAGTGTTGATTGAGTAAACTTACGGGAGTATACAAAAAAAGGAATGACGTACAACCTAGTACGGAAAGGAGTGCGGATCAAGTCAACGCCTTTTGAAATGTATACCCGCTAGAGATGGCACCCGGATTCCTGGGAACCGGGTACCCGGAGGCGGGTACCCGGAACCGTCGGTACGGGTATCGTCCCGGTTCCATTCCTACTACCCGCGGTACTGGGTATGCCGGGTACCCGGGTTCCCGGGAACCCGGGTATCCGTTAGTTACGCTCCAAGGAGCCCCCGATAGACAGCGCAGAGCGCACAGCATATCCTACCTACCTTCACACAACACCCATACACACACGAGACCCTTACCAGCTACCAGCGGAAGCTGCCCACTTCATGGAGCAACCGACAGAGGCTGCTGTAGCCTACTTCCTCTGCTTACTATGTAAATATATGCTCGCTGTTCCTGGGTGTGGGCTTATCTCGCAGGGCTTGTTTGGTGGATGCAAACAATTACATTCGAACGATTTTCCTGATGGAGTTGAATTCACGAACGAAATAAAGGTAAATTAGATTGATACCTGGTAGTATTTTATCTCTACTTGTTGACTTTGACTGCATGATTACTTTTATTTCACCTCCCCACGCCCCACCTCCTCGATTGCACCGACAATACGCACAGCCTTCTCTCTTTCTCATTTTTATTCATCGAGAGAAACGATCTGAAGGCTTGTCCTCCCACCCTTCGCCTCACCACGCCTCACCACCCCGCCTGAGGACCGGTCACGCCGCTCAAACACAAGAGTGGAGAAAAATGTACATGTAACACCGGGTACCCGCGGTACTGGAGAATACGCGCAGCCTCCTCTCTTTCGCATTTTTATCCATCGAGAGAGATGAAATGAAGTTTTGTCCCGCCTCACTACGCCTCGCCACCCTGCCTGAGGACCATCCACGCCGCTCAAACACAAGAGTGGAGCAAACTGTACACGTAACCCCGGGTACCCCGGAACCCGGGTACCCGGGATACCCAGTACCGCGGGAACCCGGGACGGTACAGGTCAAATCCCACCGAAGGCGGTACTGGTCCCGGTTCCGATTTTTGAATCCGGGTGCCATCTCTAATACCCGCGAACCTGTTGCCCGAGAAAAAATATCTTGACTAAGCTGGCAGGTCGGGTTAGAGGGTATTCAAAATATCACTAGTGAAATCGAGGTTTCCCAATCTTGCGGAGCAGGTCCGGTCACGCGGGGTACACAAACTTGAAGCTCAAGTGGATTTACCCTACCAAACCCGTTCTGTGAAAAGTGACATGAGACGTAAATGTTGTTAAAATAGAAGCATGCATTTGTGGCCACGTGAAAATCGGTGTTAGGGAAGAACGGGACCATACTTGAGTCAAAAAGTCCGTCGGCGGTCGGAAAAGAGGCCCTGAATTGTGAGAACGAAAAAAACACTTTACCTGTCTTATCTTTGAAGAATCCATACACTTGTACTTGGAAATAGTCGTAAAGTTTTGTTCATTACTCTACGTGTATAATATCGTATGAGTGCTTTCTACCCGTTTTCTAGGGTGATCACTACAGGAGTAATCCCTAACCTTTTTTGTTGCATGGTGTCGATTGGCATCACTTGCCGAAACAATGTACTTGGTTGTCCGAGCGTGGAGAAAATAAATATCAGTGTACAAAATACATGTAGTGTTCACGTTCGAGATGTGATTGGCATAAAATTGAACTAAGAGGGTGTCGCAGGGGTAAAAACCCTCATCAGGAGTTTATTGTTACTCCAACTACAGTAAGGGATGGGGTGCGACGAGTTGTGCTTGACTTTCGAATTGCACGAGACGTGGAAATGTGGTCGTGGTTGCACCGATCTCCTGGTGGACACTTTTAATACTACCCTTAAAAAAAAAGGGGGTGTTGTTGTCGCTGCTGTTGATACCGTGTGCCGTGGCCGCATGTAGCCGATACGATCTACTGCTACTGCTGCGGTTGTGGTCACGTGGTCACAGACCGATTGGTTCGCAATGGAACTGGTTTTCTCTTTCGGAATGAATTGCAAAAAAACACACACCTCGATGACGAAAGATCCGTACGAGTACGTACGCTGGGCATAATGGCAATGTCGTTGTGTGACACCAACACGGTATATTGTACAAACAATTAGCGATATACACGCATTTCCCCAAAACATCAAGAATGACCGGCTGAATTCCGATGTTTTCATATTGACGTACTGCTTGGGGTTTGCTACAGTCCCTCCCGCGACCGGGGTAAGTTCCCCTTATAAACTATTCTCGCCTGGAAGTCAGACTGCTCGTCATTGGCACTCAGATCGCAGAACAAGTCGAAAGTTTTATCCACAACGTACTCCGGGCGAGCTGCGGGGCGGTCAATCTTGTTGACGACCACAACGGCCTGCAGCCCAAGCTCCAACGCCTTCTTCAACACAAATCTAGTTTGAGGCTTTGGGCCCTCCACCTGCGCAGATACGTACCAACAAAACAAAGTTACCGCTGGACATCATCAAACTTCGTTGCGGGATATGGAACATAGTACGTCGGAACCTATTTTACAGGAAGCATTTGAAAGCAATTTGTCGCAGTTGAAGTGTGTACGATCTATCGTTCTCACCGAGTCCACAACGAGCAATATGCCGTCCACCATGTTGAGGATTCTTTCCACTTCTCCCCCAAAGTCCGCGTGTCCAGGTGTGTCAACCAAGTTGAACTTGGTGCCCTGATACCTAATTGCGCAGTTCTGCGTAATGGAGAGTTCACGAACATATCATACACCAGGCACGTAAAATGATGTTCGGTGAGTTCGCGTTCTTTTTGAGGTTATCTTTTCGAAGAGGCACATTCCGCCGTCACGGTCGTAAAGGTTGCATGTACAGCGTGTTGCGCGACGAATAACGCAAGGTAATGTGCCCAAAATACATTTTTCCGGCGGGAATAATGAAGAGCATTTTCCGGGGTTTCCGTTTGAGGCTAAAAACAAACCGGGTAACAGACGAGTTGTTTCGCCGGGAGTGCAAAACAAAACGACAACAGAAAAAGCTGTTCGGCGAGTGCGTTATGGCCAAATCGTTACAACGCTGCCGACCACCGGCAGCAGCAGCAGGCAACAACATACATACGCGTGTGGAACTATCACGCTAAACGGTGGCGAATTGCGCTTGTCGGACCCTTCGATAAACCAACCATGTGAGGCTGGACAATGGCTGGACTTCTGTTGAGTGTACAACTAATTTGGCACGAAGTGCCGGGCTCCCGGGTATTGCGCAAAAGCCTTCACACGGACCGGGCTCCCTGGTGTTGTGACAAAAGGTATACCCATAAACCGGGTATTGCGCAACAGCCGTATAATCTTTGCAGAAATTCAAGGCAGGTATGCAAACGTTGTACGTACCCGTACCCCGGGTATTGTGGCTCGAGCATACAGAGTTACCGGGTACGGGTATGAATGTCGTACATAACTCGCGAAAGTTTTGCGAAGGGTACCACCCGTGATAATACCCTGGGCATGGTTATGTACGTACCCCAAAGGACGTAACCTTGCGAAAAATCGTTGCGACGAACCGCAATTACCGCTGCCGATCAGCGGATACTAACGATGGTGATGACATCGTGTAGAGTGTCCAAATTTGGTGTTTCAGTATCTCCCAACCGATATCCGACCCCCCTCGTCCGCACGGCCGATAGGCGCCCGCCCCAGGCATCAGCCCCCGGCCCCCGGCAAGGAAACGGGCGTAAACGATCAACTCGTAGAGCGGTGAGCGTGGTGGGGCACCCTCCCAGGGGCGGGTCGCCTGATACGCAAGAATAACAGTGCGCGGAGAGCAAGGCATTTGGCAAGAATTTTGGTGCCCTCTGGCAGCCATCTACACCAACTCAAGAGCAAAGCTGCACCAGCAGTTGTAGAATAATGTAGCGTGCAGGCAGCTCTTGCCACATAAATAGCCCTATCCAAGAACTCGGCAGTACCGAACGTTTACGGCAGACGGGGCGACTATATTCAACGTAATCATTACGGCGTGGGCGGAGGGGGCTTCGCGCGAGCGACGTGGGGACGAAAGCCGGAGTAGGCGGGTGTACTTTTGACATCATTTCCCTCTGATGTTTTTGTAGGGTGCTCGCCGACATTGATATTCTTGTATTTTACCCAGAGCCATGATAACATGCACGAAAAAAATTCCCGACGCCATCCATCGATAAAATTCGCATCTTGAGCGTGACCCGACCCCACCCAAAACCATGATATTTGGGTGCAAAAAGTACAAACTGGTAAAACCAAGTAAAAACGCATGCCTGTGAAGACTATTCATGTGATACGCATCATTGTGCCATGTATTTGCGTAGGTGCTCTGTCCTATCATACCAGCAGTAATGCTGTAGGTATACAAGCATACCAGAGTAACCATGTCCCCTTGATACAGGCCCAAGAGGGGAGACAGTGGAAGAACCAAATGAAAGCGATACCTGATTGGTTGCTTTGTTCGAAACATTAGAGTCAGCTTGTCCCGAGCTTCGTTAACTGAAAAAAAAACTTTGTATTCGATCGATTTCGGCATCCTGCCAGGTGCCTAATGTATACCGGATTAAAACGTGTGTTGCTGGTTCATTTACTCCGATTCAACTATTTTCTATATTCTTGCTCAAAAAACATCGGGTGTTTCATTTTAAGGTATTCCGTGGCAGCACTGTTGCAATGACGGTGGTGATTTGTCTGCTTCCTCACTCATCACGGGCACGGACGGGGCCAAAATCGGCGTCAACTCAAGCCGTTTTAATTGGTATGATCACATTCGAGAAAAAACGTCAGCAAGCCCGCCAGAAAAATATCCAAAACAAATCAAGCAAGGCAAAAAAAATCGTCATTCGACAGTGTGCGGCATAAGCTCTGATGGTTCTTACTTCGAAAGATTGCCCGGGAATAAACAAGGTTAAAGCACCCTATGTAGTATGAGTTTGGGCAAAACGTAGCTCCGAAAAAGGAGACAAAAACTATAATCGACATATGGTGTGAATACAGCGTTGTCGAGTGTTCGAGGTCACTCATCCGCAGATTCAAATCCAAAACATATGTAGATAAAGCTGAAAGGTCTCGAAAACCTCATTTTACATAGCGGAAAACTCATCCACTGCTTCATTTCTTCATTCTGTTTTTATGTTTGTTCAAAGCGTACCGAACTTTGGGTAATGGTAAATATTGAAACCGGTCGTCAAGTTGTTTTCGTCTTACACCTGTCCTTTTCATCAAACAAACTTCGACTATCATGAACTTTCTAAACCATGTCTGTACAATTTTTCGCGCAGGTATTGGAGCCTTTCATGTCTTACTAGCATTAAATATACCGCCCAAAATGGAGTTTATGCTGCCATAGGCAATTACGAGGTAGTGCCGTGAGTTCTTCGTATACAGAAGAGCCGGAACGTCGTGCATTCTTGTTTTATGATGAGGGCATGCGGAACGTGAACGAATTGCACCCCAGAATTGGGCACGTCGGGCTCGTAGGTCAGCGTTTCGAATCCTGACGTGTTTGAGCGTTCTTGGTTAAGCATCGAATATACTGCGGAAAGCGCCTGGCGTGTTTATGATGAAAACAACGTAAACTGACGAGGGAAGAAAGTGACGTTCTCTCTTGTGATGAAACAGAAGATGGTGACTTCCCGCAGATCATTACCTGAACAAAACGCAAAAAGACAACCCGCCGACCTGTTTGCAATTACCGGGAAAATCTGGAGACACGAGCGATATGTCCTCGCAGTACAAACAAAAAAACGTATTTAGGTCGTTTTGAGGGCGTATAGGCAAACCTTACTACAGTGGGGCTTGGCACTATTACGGGGGACCAAAGTGAATAGCAACAAATATTGCTGGTAAAAAAAAGGGATACATAGCTTTGCGTGTATACCGTAGGTCCTCTGTAATTGGTTCCCCCGTAGTACCACCTCAGTACTTGCTGTATGAAGTAATCTACATATTGACCAAGTATATATACCGGGCGTCCCATACTGCTTATGTTCAGGTAACACGCAACATTTCTTTGTACAAAAATGCCGTTGATTATGGAGTAGATAACTTTTCTTGTTTAGCCGCGGGTCTTTCGTCGTGCTTCCTGCTGCGGGGCCCGCGGGGAGGCGGCGTAAAAGCACGGTGCAAGCGTTGGCCCCTGCAGGGCTCCGTGGCACATGTTTTAGGTGGCCAAAGTCGCGTGACCCAGTAAACAACTCAGGGGATGAGCTCCCACTTTCGTAAAGCCATCCAAAGGCTTCAAAACTTCCCCCGATCGTCGAATTTTAAGTTGCAACATTTTGTTCTTCTCGCTTCTCGCCGCAACTGCAGCGGCACACAGTGCTGCTCGAGCTCGTCTGCTCCAGCAGAACGCAGCAGTACAACAGCAGCAAAAACAGGCGTACGAGCGCTGCTCGAGTCGAGTGTTGCTCGAGTGCTGCTGAGTGCTCGTGTGCTTGTCACTGCTTGGGCACGTCGGGCTCGTGTTCGTCTCGCGCTCGAGCAAACGAGTGATCGTGATGTTGTCTCTTTTTGGTGCAATAGGCTTGGACACCCACGTGGATCTTCGTATTTTTGGCTGCAAAACAAAACTTATCTCGCTCATCGCTGCAACTGCAGCAGAAAAAAGTGCTGAGCAATCCTCTCGAGTTCTTTGTTTCCGGTGCAAATAGTGTCTGCCGGTGTTGAATGCTACGCGTTGAGCAATACAGTAGTCCATGCCTTCTATATGCCACGACATGCGAGAGCATCAATCGATGACTACACTATGAACATTACTCTTCGCCTTTAGCAATACAGCAGTAGCCCACGAATCGTTTTACTCTCAAGATTATTCTTACTCTGAAAAAAGGTCAAGGGGTCCACCTGCGGCTCCCTTTTCAACTTGTGACACCCTCCGGATTCCAGGCCACCCACCTCCCGAAGGGGAACCTTGAATGATAGTAGGGAAACTCACCAAATGGGTTTCCTTAGAGAGAAAGATCATCACGTCGTCTCCACACGTTGCACGAAATATTCTTGAATTGTCGACGGCCGAAACCAAACCGGCCAGTCCAGCTTTGAGCCCCGATTACAATGGCAACAAAAGCGAAACCGCTTGCATTTCAATCTCCGGGGGCGCCTCTGACAGTGACCCTCAACCCCGCTCCGCTTATCGTTACTCGCTTCGCTTGGTGTTACTCGCTTCGCATACAAGCTGGGACAGCCATGACTGCTTTAATCCACTACACCGAGAATTTTCGACGACAGCAATCACTACTGACTTGAGTCAGTCAACGCCCAGTCCTAGGAAATACGAAGTGCGGAGAAAAAGAAAACAACATCGTGTGAAACTATGTTACCAGCAGAGCAAAAACAGCTACTACAGTATAAGCCGCCGTGCTAATATGCGGTGTATCCCCGTGTTACAAATCCGTGATAATCTCAGAGAGGTATCGAGGCTCAATTCGGTAGTAATTTGGTAGGCAGGATATAGGGGATGTCATCAGCTGATGGCGAAAACAGTTGACCGCACGTTCGTCCGCAACTAATCGCACTGACAGAGTACCGTCAGTTACCCCGTTAGTTGGGCAGATGGGAGAAGAGCCTGTTTTATTACCTCAGATTTTGAGTTACAACCAAAACAGTAGGAAGGGAAAAGACAAAAAGCGAATACAACCTATGAAGGAAAAAGTGTATGCAAAAACGAAATCGTTTCGGTAAAAGTTTGGCCGCAGGAGCTAATGAAACACGTACATTAGTGTGCAAAAAAAAAGGTTTCCGAAACCAGCGTGGAGTTTGGAGGGGGTACTTTAAACCACAGCTTTGAAAGAGGATATACCGAGCACCAATATGGATCGAGTGTTAGAATACGCATCCAGGCGTTCGTTTGTTTGTGGAATAGCGCTAAATACCAAAACAACGTCGAAAAAACAACTTGTGAGCATACGTAGCACAAAAATGTGTTGCTTTGTGGCAGAGACCCCACTACTGCTACAGCCCCCAGCCTAGACGAAAAGTTTCGGAGACTGGTCGCATCTAAGAAAAAACTAAACGCTAGGGTGCGCGGACACCAAAACCAAGGCTAGCATATACTCCATGTGTTCAAAGGCAATTGGGAAAACCGACGCACATGAAGATTGACTGGTTCCAGCTATTCAACACTTGATATTATTAGCTCCTGCATCACTTGAAATAAAATGTCCACATCGGGGACGGGGATAGAGGATGTTGTAAAAGCATGTGAAGGAAATAGTGTTGTTTATATATGTGATAGTTAAGTTTCCTTCGTAACCTGTGACCGGGGTATACGTTGAGGGATACTGAACGAGCAGTGATAAACAGTGGTTTCCTACGGTCATGACATATCCCTTACCTTGGCCAAGATGGTGATTCCACGTTCACGTTCTTGATCGTTGCTGTCCATGACTCTGATTCCCATCTGCATTTTGTGAAAAGTGTGTACATAACGAGACAAAAGTTGAAACCTGGTCGAGTGCGTGGCTTGGAACCCGGGAAATAGTGTACGATATAAATGTACTGGTATACACCGAATGCGATCCGAGTACTGCCGACCAACCCACAACCAAAACTTGTTACAACATAATTTACCTCCTGCTACAAGAAATAGGACCGAAAAAAATTAGAAAGATTGATTAAACGCAATGGCGACAATCGGCGGTGTTGCGTGCGGTGAGAAAAATAAATCAAGAGCATAAACAGCGTGCCCCGGACGAAACAAGCACGGGAGACGATGCCGTACTGACGTATCACCTGCTCGTTGTCGCGAAAGACTGAACTTTGCTGAAGCATAGCATCCACCAAGGTCGTTTTACCGTGATCTTGAGTGCAACGGACGTGCAAGAACGGCAACACAGGGAGTAGCGAAGAACCGAAAGCCAAGAATGTGTGTCATTACATCAGATCATATGGGACCATCGCACGCTTTGTCGTCTGTGAATAAGGCGTAAGTTTGGAAAAGTCTTGAAAACTAAAAAGGTTGCCGTCAAGTTCATCACTTCGACGGTAAATATTTCCGAAGACCTTCGTCTAGCAACGCATCTCCAGTAGATCGAAAATGTTTATTTCGCGTAACATCGTTATATGTGTCTCATGATTAAAAAAAAAAGAAGAGAACAGCTTTCAGAAACGTAACCCGCCTCGAACTATAATTGCGCGAAGACCTGTCGAAAGAACAAACATCAAGCTCGCGGACAACCAGCGAAGCACAATCAAAAGTACCAGTTTGCCCCACACACGAAGAAGTCACGTATCTCTTTCTCGTATGGCTACCCTTGAGAAAAGGGTAGGAAAAAAAGCCCGGGTGGATTAAATGTTGAATGAATAGTCCGCTGAAAAAAGGGACGGCGAGTTAAAGCCGCCGAAACTCGTCTAGATAAGGACATGGGAGTAAATCGAGTGTTTCGTGCTCACGTCACGCAACTTGCCCTGCGGAGAATGATGTCACCACTTGAATTTTTCAACGGCTAAGTGCACATGGAAACAGGAGGCTGTCACTACTTCGCGACTTTGACCAAACCCTACGTGAGAAAAAAAGGGTGATTAACGTGCACGTAAGTGTACTCCCACTAATATTTCTAGAGAGCTTTAATACATACTCTGATTACTTTATTCCTCCAGTACATAGGCAGGCGTACATAGTTTGACAGCCCAGTGAAGCTCCCAGAATAAAACAAAGGTCACGCACGCCTCCCCTTTGACATACGATAATCTTAACATGTGTATGTACATAAAACGTTGAACGATTCGACGTACGAGTATCGACCCATGTATTGCCCAGAAATTATCTACCTGGAATTCTCGATTGACCGCTCGAATCAGCTGTACGTAACCGGTTACCCCTATAATGCCAACAGTATCGTTTCTCAGAAACTGCAGCGTTCACGCCCAAACCACCTCCGATGTACTCCCCTTGTGTTGAGTTTCAAGAGTGTAAATCGTGCCGGTGAGTCGTGTTAATACCCGGGCGGGGAATGGAGCGCTTTCGCAAAAAAGTATTTAGGGAAAACTATTTACTTGACACCAAAACAGATAAGTTTCCCTCCCCTACTTATTTGGTTGTGTTTGCGCATAAAGACACTCCAAAAGAGAATTTGCAAACGCTTCGTGCCCGATGTAACAGGAGAATGCATGAGCACGACGAAACAAAACGAATACAAGCAATATCGTTTACACCAGGGAGGTACCTCGACGCAAACAGCAACAAAAACAAGCAGAGTATCTAGCAACAGCACACCAGCAACGACGGCAGCCTGAACCAACACAGCATACAGCAGCGGCAGCAGCAGTAGCTCAGCAGCATCTCTACGCAGCAGCTCAGCAGCAAGCAGCTTCAAGTTGAGCAACTTTCATTTTTTGGACCCGCTATTCTTCTTGTGCTCCTGCCTTCTTCTAGCCTACCAGTGCCATCGCATCGATCGATTCGGGCCGCTTCGACCACGCCCGTTGCCCTCACACAGCGACGCAGCCACTGCCTCTGCGGCTGCTGCTGCTTGCTATTGATGCTACTGCCGTGTCACTAAGTTGTGGGGATCGTAAACATGATGTTTCATGCTACCGTGACCGATAAGCAGCACGGGTTATCAAATCGGATATATACCTATGACAACCACTGGGCGCGTATCGTAGGAGCGGCCCGCCAGGACAACCGAACGACACATATCCACGTCATACTCCAGCCCACACATTTTGAGCTGCAGTGCTTTCGGCTAGTTTGCACAGGGAAGGGCTCTCTGTGTACGAGCCTGGTGCGCCGGGTCGAAGCACAGTGCTTCGTAGGCCGAAAAACAAATACCACAAAAACGCGAAAAATAGCCAGATCGCAAGTTCAAAAATATATATTAATACATATACATATATTTGTCGTGTCCAGAAGAGTACCGCAACGTTACACAAGCTGGGCCAGCCGAAACACTGCAAAGCGGTGGGTGGGCTGTGCTCTGCTGCATATACCTGGTGCAGCAGCAAGCCGACCTTGTAGTACGATCGCAAGAAGTTTTTCTGCAGCCCAACTTCACGTGAATGCTACTAACTTCACGTGACACCTACTTATTTGATGTAGCAAAAAGTATGACTTGTCGCCAGCTAGTCGTACGTACAGCAGACACAACGACACGCCAAAACAGTGATTCGACTGTTCCAGCCAACTTCGGCAAACGAAGAGGGTGTGGTGGATCAGTCCTTCGCGGCCCACGACCAGACTTCAACAGCAGCGAGGCAGACATTTACGGACCGCATGAACGCAAGCTTGGACAGTTGGAACCATACTGCAGCGTTCTTCACTCAAATTCCAAGCTAGTAGAAGGTCAAATTCACGTGCAGCTATCGATACTGCAAATACAATAAAAATAACCCGCAAGGGGGAGCTAGCAGTCCAGCTGCGAATGTGTCCGCCCTGTATTTCAACAACGAGGAAGGTAGCTGCTGCGCAGAGGCGAAGGCATAGGTAGGTGTGAATGCTGCGCCCTCCCGGCGGGGAAAGATGCGAGCAACAGCTACAGCCAAGCAGCAGTATTCCATGCGAAGCGTACTGTTAGGTGGTAAGTTATTCCCGCGAAGCGTTTCAGTACTTACGGATGATGGCAAAAGGCTGGTGGAAACTAATTGAATGCCTACCGGAGGGTCCAGCTAGCGACCGACCGCGCCAGATGAGTTTCAAGTTATTTCTACATGTACCGTCGTACGTGAGCTGCGGTAAAAAAGTTCTGCAACATTTTTATATTGAAAAAGACGTAAAAAAAAGGCATGCCCAACATACTGCACAGCTGTCTTATGGCGAAGATGATCGTGGTCAATGATATTTTGAGTAACGTGTTTCGATGCTCACGTTCGGTGCAGCTAGCTTTTTTGTGGAATCAATTTCGATTCCCCAGAAAAAACCAAGGCATTTCCAGCCAGCGCACAAAACCCGAATCAATTCTGATCACCCACACCCGTAGAAAACAGGGTTAGTTGATCACACTAAAAGCCAAGCAATTTCCGGCCGAACGCGAAAACCATGTTCATCGCGAGCATCAACACGAAACACGTAATTTTCGGACCACAACCAAAAACCATGTTAATTTCGACCACCCACCCGAAAACCATGTCATTTATGACCGCCCACACGGAAACCAAGTAATTTTCGGTCCGCATGAAAACAACACGTCAGTATCAAACCATCCACGAAACAGGTGAATCCACACCAACACTGAAACCACGTCAATTCCGGTCGAACACAAAAATCGAGTTAATTTTGAATATTTACGCAAAAGCCAAGTCCATTATGATTCCCTAAATAAAAACCAAGTCATCTACGGTCTGCGCACGAAAATCATGACAATTTCAACCACCCACATAAAGCCAGAGTCAATTATGATCCACAACACAGATACCAAGTCATTTTCGACCCGGACACAAGAAACGAATCACAATTTATGACTCACACGAAACGCAAGTCTATCGGCTTCAACACTCTAAAGTCAATTCCGACCAAATTTTGACCCAATCTTGCAAAGTAATTCATTTTCGGCTTTCAAACACAACCGAGTCAATTTTCATGAATACACTGAAATCACTAGCTGTGGTTGAGGGTCCCAGCTCATTCCCCGTTGCATTATTTTATGTTTACGAAAAAAAAATATTGCCAGGTGTACCATTGTGTCTCGTTTGTCACGCGTCTGCGATGTGTGCCTTGTTTCACGCGTGCTATGTGCTTTCTGCCACGCGTGAAGTGCCTTTTTTTTGTCGGACGTCTTCTGTTTCGTGCGGGATATGCCTTCTCCGCCTTGAGCGCCACTACACAGGCACACAAACACATACCAATACCAGGTACGTGTACAACCTGAAACAATATTGTTTGGCAGAATCAAAGCCATGAAAACGCACTCAACGTGTGTATGTTCATATAAAAAACGTTCCCTTCACCCGCCGATATCCAGCACAACAAGGGTCCCTGCCGAATTTTCTTTATCCTAGACAGATAAAAGTTATGTGGTCACAAAACTACGCCACAGAGATACTTCCCTGTTGTGCAGTAGAGTAGACAATGCAATGTCGCGTCATCGTTCAATACTGACGTTTCCAAAATCTTGCCAAGTACGTTTAGTCCCCCGCAATGCAGGTGACAGTGCAGTTCCGGAAGCGCCCCCGTGTAAAAGGCGGGTAGATTATAATCTCGTGTTGTCACATATCAGATGTATATGTATAATATGCACTATTTTTTAGGCGTGCTGCACTCCGGCGGCCGAGGGTTCTTTCTCGCACTTCCGGCTGCGGGGAAAGTACGGGGGCCGTGGGTACACTACAACGCATGTCTGGCTCCCACCACCTGCATTGGACGTCGCTGAGTTGGCTCTGAAAAACAAGGGAATGCTCCCCGCCACGCCGAGCCGAGTAGGTGACATGGACAACTGCACATTGTGTCGTTTTTTTCTCAAATAGCCCGCCACCTTCAAACACCCCCTCTCTCTGCTGTACATACGTCTTCAACCTCAGCAGAAGTAGCAGCAGCAGCAAACATGCAGCTGAAACAGCGGTGCACAGCAGTCGGCCGTTGTATCTGTTACACCCCAAGCCCTTTCACGGGTGGTGTTTACCCAACATCGAGCAAACGTTCGTCACCACAAAACCGCCTCCCTGGGTTTTTGTCTACCTGGGATTATTTTTCGATACCAGGTCCTATCATGCCTACAGTAGTAGCAACGGCAATAGTCCAGTCGCACGCCTCAAGAGGCAGCAGGTTATCGCAACGACAAGAGCAACAGATCCCGGCCCATACTACCTCCCGTCTCGCTGTACTGTAGCTCGGTGTGGCACCTACTGTAACACGATCCACACTGCTCGACGGCCTGGCCGATATCCTATTTGTCCGACTAAAATGTGAGGACACGGATGAAACGACAGCCACTTTCAACCTCTCCTGAATTTTCTCTGCGTTAAAAATCTCGATAATTTTGGATCCCCCGCTTTTCTCCATTTATTTGGTTCTCTATCAATCTCAGCAGAACCAGCAGCAGCAGATATACAGCAGTACATACAACAGCCGCAGTACACGTCTGTCGAGCATCATATATGGTTTACCTAGCCCCTTGACGTACACCACGCACTCGCCACTTGAGTACGTGCGTACATGACAAATAAACTGGCTCCCTCGGTCCGTCTGCCTGGAGCAAATTGGTACGATGTACCAACTACAACAGTTGTATACCTGGTATGCATTAGTACTATTACCTACCAGGTAGTAAGTTGTCCAGTCGCACACTCTCAGCAGTAGCAAGTAGTAGTAGTAGTAGTAGTAGTAGTAGTAGTAGTAGTAGTAGTAATAGTAGTAGTAGTAGTAGTAGTAGTAGTAGTAGTAGTAGTAGTAGTAGTAGTAGTAGTAGTAGTATTGATAGTAGTAGTAGTAGTAGTATTACGAAGGACCATAGTTAATAGGACCTATGGCATACATAAAAACCTATATATTTAACCATTTTAAACTAACAATATTTGGTCCTATTAACTATGGTCCCCCGTAATAGTAGTAGTAGTAGTAGCAGTGGTAGGAGGAGGAGTAAGAGGAGTAGTAGTAGTAGTAGTAGTAGTAGTAGTAGTAGTAGTAGTAGTAGTAGTATTAGTAGTAGTAATAGTAATAGTAGTAGTAGTAGTAGTAGTAGTAGTAGTGGTAGTAGTAGTATTAATAGTAGTAGTAGTAGTATTTAGGAGTAGCAGTAGTAGTAGTAGTATTAATAGTAGTAGTAGTAGTAGTAGTAGTAGTAGTAGTAGTAGTAGTAGTAGTGGTAGTAGTAGTATTAAGAGTAGTAGTAGTAGTATTTAGGAGTAGTAGTAGTAGTGGTAGGGGTAGTAGTAGTAGTATTAATAGAAGTAGTAGTAGTAGTAGTAGTGGTAGTAGTAGTAGTAGTAGTAGGAGTGCCAGTAGTAGTAGTATTGGCAGTAGTGGCAGTAATACAGTAGTAGTGGTAGTCGATATAGTAGCAGTTGCTACCACTCTGTTGCTGAAACAATGAGTGCATTCGAGGACTGCTTTCGACAGTCATTGATTTGAACGTAGAGATGAACATTTCATGACAAGTACAGATCTGATGCTTTTTGTAATGCCCTCAATCGCATATGTACAGTACAGATGCAATCATGACAGCCGAGTTGCTGCCCATATTAGAAATGATAGGGATGTGTTCGAGTTCTACGGCTGGCACGAGCCAGCTGCTATTGCCGTGAGTTTTCATTTGACACGTCCTTCAAAACTTTACATGACACACGCGGATAACTTTTTCATCGTGCGTCAACCCTACGTTTACCTGTACATGAAAATATACAGAGGACCTGCTTCCTGAAAATACACACGTAGTGTTGTTTTAGGCTATTTGGCCTTCCTGTACTGTTGACACTGTTTTTGAGACGCAAGTGAGGCAGTAGGTATTAATAGTATGGTATATAATAGTTGTGGGGTAGTATTATTAGTAGCCCATGGGTGCATGCTGTTTCTATTAATGCCAGTCCAATAGCAGCAGTGGTGCCTGTACTACAGTAAAGTAAGTAGCAATAGTCGTAGTCGTTGTAGTGTCCGCAATTGTTGTTGTTACCGTCTGCATGCTGTTTCTATCTGGACAATAGCAGCATGCCCTCAACCCTAGTAGCCTGTGCATTTACAAGCATCATTAGCAGTCGCAGTATAGTATTTTGGAGCATGCATGCTTCAACCTTTACTACGAATAGTCTGCGTAGTATAATGGTAAGTTGTCATGCCCCCAACCCATGGTACTGCATCCATGCTACGTTGTCGTTGTAAAGAAGTTATTATTTTACAAGCAGTTACAAGTAGAAGGAAGCAGTGCAGTATTCATTGATGCTGCTTCCACCTGTACTGCTTCCACGTATTCTTGGGAGAGGGGTGACGTAACAGTAAAGTAGTCATGCCCGAACCCATGGCACCGCGTGTTTATTTGACCTCTCTGTTTACCATGAGACTGTATTATATGAGCATTTGTCATGCTCAAGCAGTAATATTTTGTAAAGTACAGTGAGTAGTCGTATTAGGAGGGTGTACCAGGTATATATTATTTTGTAGAGTGCATGCTTCCGTTACCTATAGGGTCAAATATTGGTAAAAATGGCGAAATAGAAAACTTTTTGTCTACCGTAGATCCTAGTCAATATGGTCCCTAGTAGTAGTGGTGCATTGTAACTGTACAGTGGTCAACACATCGTACCGTGTGCATTTACTATTAATAGTAGTGTGATGATATCACGTACCAGTACCTATAAAGCGATGCGATACGTATCAGTATGAGCGCACCTGACGTGTTACTAACGGAAACGTCTTGGTAGACTGGAACAGTTCGATGATGAGGAGACAGGCAGATACATATTACGAGTATGATAACATGTGACGGGCTAGTAACAGAAATGTCTAGTAAATTATACGTGCATGAAACAACATCGTTCAGCGGACAGTCTGCTGTACCCCCCTGCCGCAGTCTGTTCCTGCTAATTGAGCTCTTCATGAGATGGGCAACAATAATAACTATACCAAGAAAAGTGCCCTAGCCAGCATCGAAACCCCCGTGTCCTCCGTCTATGAGGCACCGTGACAGCAGTTAGTGTAGTATATATTCACCAGAACAAGCAGTATTCAGTTCCTGCTGACAACTGTTACTCTTTCCTTAGTGCAATACGCTAACCGACGGCTCACGTTTCCGCCAGGACCCGCTATCTATATGTGTGTTACCCGTGACTCCCTTTTCGCCTTGAAACGCCCCCGGGATTGTGCATTACCTACATCACAAGGGGGAACCTTGTATGCGATGGGATATGCGTATTACAGAGCCAGATAGTATCGTAACGCCGTAGGGTTTTTATTTTACCCTTGCGCCACTTACCCAGACACCTCCCGGAGGGGAACCTTGTACACTACTAAGGGCAGCGCAAGGCTACTCCCACATGCGGAGCATGGCCGTACCGCTATTATACACGAATCCGTATACGCACGTTCACATTTTTTTGCAAGGTTAGGGTATGTAGGGTTTGTGGATTTAGGGTTGGGGTATGGGTGTCTTACAGAACTTACAGAAGTTCCGGGTTAAGGTATAAAACCGTTCTAGAACTCACAAAAGTTCCGGGTATTGTGACCCGGGCGTACAGAACGCACAGAGGTTTCGGTCAGGTATAAAAACTTTGTACCGGTACCCCGGGTATTGTGAAACCGGGCGTACAGCACTTACAGAAGTGCCGGGTACGGGTATAAGGTCGTACAGAACTCACAGAAGTTCCGAGTATTATGGCACGGGCGTACAGAACTCACAGAAGTTCCAGGAAGGAATAAAAATGGTGTACCGGTACCCCGGGTATTGTGGCTCCGACGCACAGAACTTACAGAAGTTCCGGGTACGGGTATGAAGGCCGCACAGAGCTCGGAAGTTGCGGGTATTGTGACACGGGCGTACAGAACTCACAGAAATTCCAGGTATTTATTGTGGAACGGGCGTACAGAACTCACAGAAGCTCCGATTGTGGCCCGGGCATCCAGAACTCACAGAAGTTCCGACTGTGGCCCGGGCGTACAGAACTCATAGACGTTCCGATTGTGGCACGGGCGTACACAATTCCCTGGTTAATATCCACCCCGAGAGGGCGGAAAAACAACGAATTTGCTGGTCAAACAAATACATAAATGCATTTCGAAATGCTGCGATTGGTGTACTGCAAACACGACACACTATACCGGTAAAAACGCGTATATACCATGCACGTACCATTGTAGCTCAGTTCCGTTATAGCTTTTTTCACGATTTTCACGGTCAGAACCGTTCCAACTTCATGGGAACGACATCCGCGGTCATAGATTTACCTCCCAAAACAAGGTACTTGTATGCCCTTCCACCACAAGAACAAAACCTTGTAATATTACTATTCTATGATGCTACTGCAAGTACTCACAGTATTCAAATAGAACGCCCGGAAGTCGTCCCAAAACCGACAAAAAAACAACTCAAAATGAAGTCATACCGATCACAACTACTAATTAATGTATAAAAATATAATGTCACACACAGCGGTGTTGAGTCCCACCATCTAAGTTGTCGAATAATAACAGAGGCTAATACTAATCTACAGCAGTAGTGCAGCTGCAGCAAGAACACCAGCCCCCCCCCCCACCAAGACTTCGTCAGCCCTTATACATGCCCATGTCTTGAGTAGTTGATGCTGCAGGATTGTTCAGCACGTCAAAAGCAGCTTCAGCCGCCACCAAGTCAGCGTCATTCCCGGTGAACCGCGTTGGGAGACATGCCCAAAAATCCTTCCCAGCGATTATGGGGATGGCCCCGTAATCGGGGATGTGCTCGAAGTTGGCCTTGAGGAACATCATCATCTCCGCCCAGTACATGTCGATGCGACTCCGGTTTGGAACGAGGAGGTTACCGCAAGAACTAAAATCGCGCTCAACCGTCGGTGTATCAGCGTGCATTGCAGATTTTTTGTATAGACGAAAACAAATTGAAAATAGAATCGGTTTTAAACCCCCCCGACTACGGCCATGCGTGAAATGAGTACTGGTACAGTAGTACATCCCACTACTATTTAAAAAAGAAAAATATTATATTGTGCACGAGTGAAAAAACGAAACCTTTACGTACGTGCGTATCATACGTTGCGCTCGTCGTGATATTATTGTATTATTTCTTTACGCATCAAACCAGGCACCAGGTATATACCAAGAATATATACCTGGTATATACGTACGACGTATACTCGTACACGAGCTGTAATTTCGTCACTTCGTCTTCGGTGTGTCTCTGATGAGACATGACGTCAGAATGCATAACATCGCTCCCCAACAAAGATGTCGGGAGACTTGTCAAGCAAGGCAAACCATGCGCTGTCAAGGGTGTAGGGCCGAATTTTTCCACACTAAAACTTAGTAGTTTGATGTCGGTCACGGCATGTCAAGGCAAAGCTGCTGTCTGTCAAGGGTTGAAAGTCCTGCCTCCGGACATATTTGCTTCTCAACGCCATCCTAATCTGTACCGACACCCCGGGTATTATACCGAGCATATACCCTCACCCTGGGTATTGTGCCGAAGATCTTACAGAACTTACAGAAGTTACGGGTACGGGTATGGATGTCTTACAGAACTTACAGAAGTTCCGGGTACGGGTATAACATCTTACAGAACTCACAGAAGTTCCGCGTGTTGTGGCACGGGCGTCCAGAACTCAGCCGGGCAGGTACAAAAACGTTGTATCGGTACCCCGAGTATTGTGAAACGAGGCGTGCAGAACTTACCGAGGTTCCGGGTACGGGTATGAAGGTCGTACAGAACTCACACAAGTTCCGGGTAGGGGTATAAAGGTCTTACATAACTTACAGAAGTTCTCTGCAGGGTATTTCCCGGGTAAATACCCCGGGTATGGTTCTGTAGGTACCCTACAGAACATAACCTTGAAAAATTGTACGCTGAATACCTGGTACTATGATGAAAGTATGATATGTGAGCCAAAACACATCACCTTCTGCATCATACGAAAATACGTCTAACGTGTCCAAGGGCGAATTCACATGAAGATTTTTGACTAGATAACATGGTTGAAATATCCGCAACATGGTGCCCGCCCTCACGTGTATGTATACGCGTGCCAAACGGAAATAGCGACATCGGCCAAACACCGGTATCACATCTGGTCCGTTTGGGGCCGGACCTCTATTTGTGAAGGTGTTCGTCCGTTGGGCTACTCAGGTAGTAAAAGGTTGACCGATCGTCTACCCAACCTAAGCCATGGAACATTCTCCCCCCCTTGGAACGAACCGGACCGGATATACGGGCGAACGCGTGTCACCAACACGCGATTCCAATTTTGGGGGATCCAGAAGTATTTTTCGGATTCTTGACATAAAGCCAATTATTCTGCAGTCGAAAACATGAATTATAAAAGCCTGTTTCCGACCGAAGACAAAAATTGGCTCTCTTTTTTACAGTTGAAGGAGCGCCTTTTCAATCCAAGAGTTTTCTATTATTTTTTTTGTCTGAACCAGAGAGTCAAGAAAACTGAGACTTTCGATCCAAAACGCCAATGGGGCTCATCCTTCGGAAGAGTTGAAAAAAAAAAAACGCCGCATATACAACGGTGTATCACACACCCACGCCACTACAACACGACACAACTCCACACCACAACATCGGCGACGCTGGCTTGACTGCCGTAACTTCTGCTCCAGTTCGCCGCGTGTCAGCCTGATACACGCTTATCTACACCCGTCAGCAGCACGTGTCTGCACCCGACGGCCGCAGTACGCGGTATCGATGACTTTTTGCCAACAGCTGGGATGGCTGTTGTAGCTTATGCGGTTCTCGAACAAGTCCAGCGCTGCAATGACCTCGAGGACGGGATATAGGAAAACGTCTCGCGTGCGAAGCTCACACGCTGCACGAGGAAGAAGCGAAATATCAGCATACATGCGCGGCTGGGGGGCTAGTCAAACTAGTCACTCCCTTACATTAAACGCGCCCATAAAAAACGCAAAAGCTGTAGATTCGATCCGACGGACGATAAAGGGGTAGCAATTTACAATCCAGTCGGAAAAATACCCGATCGAAAACCGCCCTTTTCAATCCACGTTTCGGACTGCATGAGAAATGGCCCAAGGAAAGTTATTCTATCTCGAAATGCGTACTTCATGGTGGACGGGACATTCGAACTAACGCCCAACAATCCATGTGTTGCCGACGACGCCATTGGTAAAGGTCGTGATCTGTTGGGTTACTGGTAAAGGGTTGACCAATTGCCAACCTAAAAAAAGCCGTATAACGTACCGTAACATGCGCATGACCCCCCCTTACTTGAAAAGCAAGGGCAGACCAATGGGTTAATGAACTTATGACGTACGGCGAAAAACGAATGTTTACCCTGGTGGTTATGGTGTATCACTGGATAAGAAAAAACGAGTGCGCACCTATAGGAGGTGGAGAGAAGAACTAGTACATACACTCATGAAAGAAAGAAGATAAGGCTGACCCGATGAGCCATATAGGGATAACGCTATTAAGCACGGAAGGCAAGACGCTCAGTGAGATTACGAGCGAAAGAATCGGAACAATGATGAAGGAGAAAGACGAAATACGCGAAGGGGAAGCAGCGTTTGGGCCAAATCATAGCTGCGTTGACCACGTGAACACATTAGGTAAGAGAATCCAAGGTACTCGTGGGGAAGATGTGGGGCTAACGGAGTACTGCTTCTTTCCAGCTGCACACGGAAGGCCTTCGACACAATGGAGAAAACGATTGTGATAAAAAATTATGGGAAATAGGAATCAAAGGAAGATGACGAGAATGCTGAAGATACGACGGAATGTGCGCGGAGTGCTATGATGCTAGATATTGAAATATCGGAGTATTCTACAAGAGACGCACAGGGATGTTCTTGATCTCGTGCATGGCCGTAGTAGTCGTATGGCCTCAGACCCTCGCATCTTTACAATGCCGGAACGGAGCATGTCGGGTTTTCACCGACCAGGCAGAAATTGCTTGCACCAAGCGCGAAGCGCCGTGAGGTGTTCGGCGAGTCGCATGAACGGTGAGCTGCATCTTAACACGAACCGCTTGTGAGGCGGATTTGCATATGAATGACAACTTCGATGAGTAAAATTATTTTCCGATGTAGCTGTCGATACTACAGCAGTAAAGCATGCAGTAATGACCGTGCTGCCGCAGAAGAGCATGCAGGAGCTAGCGCTGGGCAGAGGTTCGGGTAGAGTAAATACAGAGTGAATTAGTATCTCACAGCACAGGCGCGTCGAAGCTGCCTGTACTGACGGTTCCATATCCAAGTAAACGCCATACCACACAATACAAAACCCAATATCCTATTGAGTCGTTTTTGAACTACAAATATCCTGACATGTCCTCTCAAGAACTACTTAATTCCAGTTCGTATTAACGTAATCCACCTCTCCATAGTAAGTAAAGTAGGAATGCCCTTTCGATCTTTGAAAGCACATATAAATATCATCAACAACTACTACTGCATGAAATAACAGCAGTGCAACCCTTCATCAAGTTTCTTCCTACGAGTTCCAGTTAGGCGGGGTGTCGTCCTTTCTCTGGTGCGATAAGCGAAGTAGACAATCGTGCCATCCGTGCTCAGTGGAGTTACGGCATCACCTATATCGGCCGTGGCGGTTATTGCCGTCATTTCGGCCACGCTCACGTCCTCCTCGTCCAGAAGTGTGACTGCTGTCATCAGACGTATTTTCATTCGAGTTCGTAGACGTGTAACCGCCGCTGTTGTGTCATCTGTAGCGGAGCTATTGGTGTTACCATTTTCACGACGTCCTCTTCCATGACCTCGACCGCTATTCCTACGGGAGTTTCGAGGTTTCTCGCGCGCTGTTTTATTTACCGCGCTTTCGTTACTGCCTGCATCATTTTCGTCTCGGCCCGCACGTTCATCTTTAGCGGTAACCTTTCCACGAACTTGCATGGCATGGTGGGATGTTGCACGAGCTGCCATATCTTCGAATTTCGAGGCGCTGTCATCACGCTGGTTGTCACAAATCAGTACCGTCTTCAGCGATTCGCACTTCTCATCAGGGAGGGCTCTGAAGAATGCATGCGTCTTGCGAGCGGGAGCTACAACATCACCGAGCGCTCCTAGTTAAGACACAAATGCGGCGCTATTCCTGAATTACTCGCGCACGATCATTTTCCTCCGCCTTGGTTCCTTATAAATTCGCGAGCTGATCGTGCAGCTGCTGATCCTCGACTCGCCGTCAAGACGGTATTTCGCCTCAAGTGCCATCACTGCACATCGACCATTGCCAAACTCGGCCGTTCCTACAGGTGCGTGAGCTTGAACAACTTGAGCGGCAACACTGGCATAACCGTCACGGCAATCCGCCGTGGTGAGAAGCATTCGAGTAAAAAGCTGACCATTTTATACGTCGAAGCGGCAACACTTTTTTGCGTGCTGTGTCTTCTGCTGGGTAGCTGCTTCCTCCAGGGCTGCAGTGCAGTCTCGACGCACGACATCACTCTGCCGAGCCCGTCCTCATACATCAGCGATCGCTGTAGCGTAATCCAACCGTGATATTGGTTGGGCTCCCCATTGAATGGGGAGTACCCTTTTCGGAAAGAGGAGGACATCGTTGACTCTGAATCACCGCCACCGCGTAGGCTCATGACCTGTCGATACTACAGCAGTTAAGCACGCAGTGGTGACGGTGCTGCTGCAGAAGAGCATGCAGAAACTAGCGCTGGGCAGAGGTTCGGGTAGAATAAAAACAGAGTGAATTATTATCTCACAGCACAGACGCGTCGAAGCTGCCTGTACTGACGGTTTCATATCCAGGTTAACCCCCATACCACACAATACAAAACCCAATGTCCTATTGAGTCGTACTTGCACTACTAAATATCCCGACAGTAGCCACTTCCAGTAACAGCAATGAGAGCACTATATAACTGCCTGTTGGGTGCCTTACCATAAGCACCACGTGATACAATCATTCCCCTTGTGCGGAGAAAAGGTTTTTCACACAAATGATCAAAGGCGACCACCAGCTGTGACCGACCCCCGAAACAGAACGAAAAAAAAGCGATACCCTGGTTGTCTAGCTCAAGCAGTGAGCGGCATATTTTCACAGTGTGGTTGCCAACCGACGCCAACCCAACCTATACATCATTGGCGGGGGGGGGTGTACTCGATAGGAGGAATGTACTCGACCTCATGCATGGCCGTAGTCGTATGACCATAGAGCCTCAGGGGGGGGTACTCGATAGGAGAGATGTACTCGATCTCAGGCATGGCCGTAGTCGTATGACCATAGACCCTCGCATCCCTACGCTGCCGAGACGGAGCATGTCGGGTTTTCACCGACCAGGCAGACATTACTTGCACCAACCGCGAAGCGCCGTGAGGTGTCTGGTGAGTCGCGTGAAGGGTGGGCTGCATCCTAATGAGAACTGCTTGAGAGGCGTTCAACTGTCTCTTATTGTTTAGGCAAATAGAGGCCCTTTCCAAAGTTCCATCATGCTGACTACACGAATGCCGACTTACGGCGAGATCCCCCCCCTCCTCCCTATTTTATATAAGTTGGGTTTGCGTCGGTTGATTACCACACTGTGGAACAAGCCGCTACATGCCGCTCACTATATGAGCTAGACAACCAGGGTATCGTTTTTTGTTTTGTTTTTGGCGGTCGCTCACAGCTGGTAGTCGAGTAATATCATTTGTGCGAGGTAAACATCATCAACATTTACTCTGCACAAGGGGAATGATCGTAACACGTAGTGTTCATGGTGAGGCACCCAATAGCAAGTTACATCGTCCTTCCATTGCTACCTCTGGAAGTGGCCACACCGGAAAATACAGCATGTCAGCTGTCATCCATCTGCAAGTCCGCTTCACAAGCGGTTCTTGGTAGGATGCAGCTAACCCTTCATGCGACTCGCCGGACACCTCACGGAGGTTCGGGCTTGGTGCAACCAATGTCTGCCTGGTGGGTGAAAACCCAATATACTCCGTCCCGGCATTGTAGGGATACGAGGGTTTATGGCCACACGACTGCGGTCATGCATTAGATCGAGTGCCTCTCTCCTATCAAGTACACCCCCCCCCCTCCCCAATTTCGAAAAAAAAAAACAGCAGGAAGCTTAGCTCTGCAGCACAGCGACGTGTGGAGGGAGGAGAGGGTCTACCCGCACGTCGGCATTCGGGCAGGGGGCATAGGGTGTAACTACGAAGGGTCTCTGATTGGCTACAGAACGACAAATAGTTGAAAGTCAAGCAGAGTGACAAGAGTCCAACCAGGTACGACGCGTTTTGGACCAATGGCAGGGCTGGAAGGGCTTGTAGAGTGCGTTTTCGACTTGATCTAGAGTATCTACGAGCTGTTTCACGTCCATCCCTCCAACGCTTTGTCCACCATCATTTTCGATCGCACTACCGACTCGAATTTCACAATTCAACTATGCTCCAAATCCTCCTTGGCCTTCTCCATCCGACATGGTACCGGTGCCTGGCACCTCGTGCCTGTTGCCGGTACCTGGTCTATGCGGGGCGCTGACCACGTCCGTGTACTGCCTTGTTCGTGGTGCGCTGGCGTGGTTACGTTAACGGGGATTGCACCCCAATAGTCGGGGATTACGTTCCCCGTAGCCTTTCAGGCCTTCGGCAACTATAGGGCTCTGTCGCGGACAGCGTAGGCTCCATAGTGTGCAAAGTAGAAATGGCGCAGGATCCCACGTGAGCAAGCAACCTACTGGTAAAGTGCAGGTGGAGGCGGATGTGGCGAGTCGGGAGTGCTGCACCCGACACGCTAAAAGCAAGGCAAAAACCGAGCAGGCGAATTGTTGGTTGAAAGTTGCTTCCGAAAAGAGAAGGAGGCCGATACACGCGGCGAGTTAATCGAGCGGTGCGAAGGACCGTCAGATTGATGACTCGAGGGGGCGAGTTGACCGTGGGCATATTTAACGTCCGTAACAAGGCGGTCAGCGACAAAAACGGTCTTGGCCATGCCGAGGAAATTATGGAGGTCTGACGGCACAGCCAGTGTTATGGTGTTGAAATGCAGAAGACGAGACGGGATGGGCAAGATGGGTTTCAAGCAGCGGGTTTCAATGATGGGTTTAAAGCAGCGGGCTTCACTGTACTGCAGTGGATGCGGCGGAGGTGGTACGGAGGCCAAGGGTCAAAACGGATTAGGGCTAACCATCAATAAATCGATCTTGCAGGACGTCGAGAAGGATGGACTGGCTGAGGAGTACACCGGTGCTCGAGTCATGAAGTGCGACTAAACTTGAAGGGGAAATCGAACGGGATTTCCTTCGTGGTTGCGTACGTTCTGAGTGATAGTCACAAATCAGTCCGTGACAAGGACCGTTTTGGCCACACTATGCAGCACAGTTGCTCAAGTGCCTGAAGGAGAACACCTATTTGTCATGATGGATGCTGACGTTCGCACTGACGCAAGGCAAGAGAGGTTGCATCATACGGGCGGGACCCACTGAATGGTAACGGACGGCGTCTGCTGGCATTCTTTAGCAGAAGACTAACTTGATCTTGTCAATACCTTTTTCAGTGCACTTAAGCGTAGAATCTTTTACGCCTTTCAAAGTCCTAATCGTGGGAAAGGTCGCTACATCCATGGATTGCATACTCACGCGGCAACCACAGACGACTCAGACGAAAAGTCAGTGTGCGTCGACCTCCTCCACTAAAACCTGAATCAGATCACAACCTGATCACGACAGACATCCGGCTGCTTGGACGCTTTGCCGATGACCGATGCGAGCGAGAGTTTGAGGGCCGACGGGCAATCGACCCGCAACAACTGATGTCAAACCCCCAACCACGTAGAGCCTTCGACGAAAGATTTATACCCCAACCCCTTGCCCCGAATGTGGATATTATAGCAATGGCGTTCGCTGAAGCGACGCTGTCAACGGCCGCTAACATCGCCCCACGTAAAAGTGCAATCAAGACCGGCAGGTGCTGGCGAGGAAACGAAGGCGAGAATGCCTACGGCGTGGGAAGAGAGGGTAGCCGCGAGTGAGCGCGCGGATCCAAGCAACAGCACACAGGAAGCCCCTAAAAGCGGATAGGAAACGCCTTAAGCGCGTGAGGAACGAGGTTGTTTGAAGATTTCTCGAGGAATTCGTCAGTCAACTTGAGGTGCGCATCAAATGTGACGATCAATCCGTTTTTTACAAGCAGCTAAAGGGATGGATTTCGAGAAGAAATCGTGCAGTTCTCGATACATCAAGGACGCCGAGGGCAGTTTGCTTCAAGACATGGGGCTCATTCGCGATTGGTGGGTACAGTGGTTCAGCTCTTCCCTCAACGCTAAGTCACCAGCGCTCGACCAGAATGTCGTTAAGAGCTCGAGGTATGGCCCCCGTGCACATCTATTGATGGTAAACTTCGATCTTTGAGATGGAGAAAATCATCAAGAGCATGTCAAATCGAAGGGCAGCTTCTCGCTGAACTGCTCCAACTCGCCTTCGATGGTAACCGCCGTATACTGGAATAGTTTCACGCCGTTGCGATCCCCATATGGCAGGGCGGGAGCGTACCACAGACGTGAAAAAAAGATGCCACGATCATAGTGCAGCCAAAAAAGCAGGACCTGGCGGAGTGCGTAAAACTATCGAGGCATCTCGCTCGTGGCACACGCTGGCAAGGTTGTCCTCAAGGTAATCGCCAATCGCTTCAACATTTACTGCGAACGGGAAGATATTTCCCCAGAGCAGCAGTGCGGGTTCAGACCGCCACGGTCGACGATTGATATAATATTCGTGGTTCGACGACTTTACCAACTGGCACGAAAAAAGAGCACTCCTCTTTACACGTGTTTCGTCGACTTCGTCACGGCAGACGATTCAGTAGACCGGATTACTTTGTGAACCGTGCTCGCTCCGTGCTCGCTTGGTTCGACGGACGACAAAAGATGCTCCCAGTCATTCGCCACTTTCACGATAGAATGCGTGCTCGCATTCCGGGCGGACGATAGCGATTATTCAGACTGGTTCGGCGTCGGTCAGGGCCTACGGAAGGGATGCGTGCTCGCACCATTGATGATCAACATGTTATTTATTGCCGAAACATTGATGTTCAACATGTTGTTTATTGCCGTACTGCGTGCGGCGGTGGAGCGGTTTAGCGCCAATGCAAATGTGAAGAATATGGTGTGCACAAGGTGAGGAATGAGAAGGGTGTAAGGGGAGCGAGGGAGGCCGGAGAAAGGGCAAGATGAACCCCAGGAGACTGGCGGAGCCGCAATCAACCTGGGAGATGCCGTATACAAACGACGCGGTCGTCGTTTCCAGATAGAGATATAGCCTTGGGAATATGATGGCAGATATCACAGTTTCGTAAGCCAAGACGGAGACCATTGATGACGAAACGTATGGACAGGGTCACTTTCGTTACTGGGGCAGTCGGTCACGTGTACATGACTTTGAATTTTGTGTACCTTCGATCACCTGTGTGCGAGAACGCCGACCTTACTCCAGAAATCAACCGACGCGTGCTGCTGGCCAACCTACGTTTCGGAGGGTATAATTTGCCACTGTACGACCAGCCTACCCCACCGCTCCGGCTCATGGAGTACAGATGCGCTCAAAGCCGAGATAATTGAGACAAATGAAGGCGGGTGTCACGTAAAGCCCAGCCACAGTCCAGACAGCTCACCATCGATTGCTTCTCCACTGCATCGGATGCAAGACAAAACTTCGCGACGGTTACCATACGCTTCCATACGGAGATGCACTGGACAAGACTAGCTGTGGGAACGTCAAGACGACGGTGCAAAAGCGGAGGACACTTTTCGCGGGGTTCCTAGCTCGTATGGGCAACGAGAGACTACCAAGCGAGTGATATTTCGGGACTGGAGGAGAAAAAAATATACCTGGGGGGGCAAGAGCAGGACTGGTTGGGTTGTCTCGAACGCGATTTGTCGTTTTTCAACTTGCCCGTCGGAGAGGAACAATGGAAGCGGGCGAAGAAAAAATCGGGGAAGTGGTTCAGACGTGTGTTGAAGAGGCAGAGCAGTACATGGCACGCTGGTTCGTCACGGAAAATGTGCAACGACTCGTGCTGGAAGTACAAAATGCGCAGCAACATAATCAAGACGCCGTTGGGCTCAACTCCGACGGGGAGAGGGGAGCCAAGTTGAAGGGGGCGTAGCGACAGCAGCCAGGCCGGTTAAGAAAGTGACGGCACTCGCCAAAACTTGACACTGGCCGTCTTGAGACGCCCAGCAACTACCTCCTACTTATAATGCTGCTCTATAACCCCCGTTTTATTTGTTGTTGTGATGCTCTTTTCCTTGCCAAGTCGATGGTACCCCCTCCCCCCCACCCTGCCATTTTGGGTTGGCTGTGTCACACTTGACTGTTATCTGTGTGTCCTTCGCAATTTTTCCTTTGTTTTCCATTTTTTTTTTTGTTTTAGCCATCCCTTGGACAATCTGTCTCCGTCCTCCTTTGTATCGGTTGTCTCTTCCTTAACCCACTAACTGGACAAAGGACTAACCCACTAACTGGACATAGGACTGCTCGTTTTTTTGTTTGTTGTTAGCTCATTGTCGATACCTTTTTTGTGCTTTCTTGACGTCCGTCTGGTCTTCTTGTGAAGCCCTTTAATGCTGGTCCATCAGTTGGACATGCTATAGGAGGACTGATCCCACCAGCAAACATCAACATTGTTCTGGAGACTCGGCCTGCGCCCTTAGCGCATGTTTGCTCCGTGTTGATTCATTTTTCCTTCTTTCTGTTGACTTTTCGTGGTCTTTTTTCCTCCCTTCTTTTTTCTCTTCATTTTTTCCAGTACACATATATTACCGTGTGTGAATTCCTTGTGTTCTTTGGTTGCAAGTGATACGGGATGGTAGACCACGGTTCGTCGGTACCGTTTTCCTTACGCACTGGTCTGATACTGCCGTGTGCACTCATTCGGACTTGTGTGTCCCCTCCCGTCGAGATGAGTTCATGTTACAGCCTATTTTCTGTTTTGTCACCACAAGCAGGATTTCAAGCAAGTGGGCTATAATGTGAGATATCATCACCACTAACCGCTTTGGAACAGCGCACGTGAGTTACGAACAGGAGTATTAATTAGGTAAATGTCGGAAAGCTGGCGATGGCGGCGAAATTGTGTCCTGATCAATCAAAGTCCCCGGAAAACGGTCAAAATCGCAAGGCATTTCGGTAGGTAGATTTTCTTTGGATTTGTGCGTGGACGGAACCGGTTCCAGGGTCCAGGTACTCCAAAGAAAGCATGCTGTGCAATTTTTCGGGCAAATATTGGGGTAACAGACTCCGTAGGGGCGATCTCATCCTACACTGAAACGAAGTGATGAGGCAACGCCAACTTTTTAGCACACGAAATTCCAAATGTCTTCGCCGGTTTCAGGAGAAAAAATACATATCACCCTGAAACTTGGCACATAATTTCTATCCATTTCTCCCGAGCCCTTGCTGAAGAACACCCCCTCCTCCCACGGTTCACGTTCCAGAGTCGAGCTCTCTACAAAAAAATAACGGTTGTATGATGAAAAAATCTCATACTGAAACCAATACAACTGCCATCACTAAAGAAAAAAAGCAACCCTAAAACATATTGTCGAATTACCAAACCCACCCCCCAGAACAAAATACTTGTCAAAGGTGGGATTCGGACCAAGGCTTTTGACTCCCAGAGTCACGTACCGCAGTACGGAGCCCTTACTCCAGAAAGAATTCACGTAAAATTTGAAATATATACCTGGTAGGGTATTAATTTTGGTGTCCCTAACGTTACTGTAGTGCAGAAAGTGGAAAGGTACGTACAGCAGTACACCTGGTGAATTCCAGTCAAATTACATCGTAAGGCCACTCCTTAACAGTCGGAAACCAGGATTGGAAAAGTCGGTTTTCCGATAGGAGACAAAAATCGGCATTTTTATGCAGTTGGAAAAGCGCCTTTTCCATGGCAGAATCCTCGATTATGATTTCCGACTGGAGCAGACAGTCGAAAAAACTAAGGTTTTCGATCCAAATCGCCAGTCGGATTCATGCATCGAAAGTCCCGCCGCATACGTACTCGTACGAGATTTACATACCACACGACTACACACGACATACAACACCACACCACAACATCGGCAACGCTGGCTTGGCTGCTGTCACTTCTGCTGTTGTCCGGCGCGAGTCAGCGTGATACATGCTTATACTTGTCCGTCAGCAGCATGTGACAGAACCCGATGGCCGCAGTGCGCGGTGTCGATGGGCTCTTGATAACTGCTGCGCTGGCTGTGGCTTTGGCAACTCTCGGATAAATCCAGCGCCGCGATGACCTCGAGGACGATATGGAAGAGAACGCCCAGCGTGTGAAGCTCACACCACGCTGCTCGAGGAAGGAACGAGACATCAGCACGCATGTGTAGTTGAGCGCAGCTGCTGGAAGATCAAGACCTCTCCGACACCACGAGCATTACGGCGAAGCGGATTCCAACCGACTTCCGCCTGCCCAAAGTACCCTTTTTTATTGGGGCTATCAATAGTCAATCTATTAAGAGTCACTCCCTTACATCAAGCGTCTCCAAACAAACACAAAACCTTTAGGGTTGGGTACTGGCGCGCAGCCAGTACACTGGGTCTAAACAGTACACTGGTGCCGCGGCAAAGCCGCGCTGTCGCGGCTGCGCCGCGGCCACCGCTTCCACCCGGCTGGTGAGGGGGGCCCGCCGGAGGCGCCCCCGGAGGGCCCCGCTGGAGGCGTGTTTTTACGCGATTTGGCCTCACTAGAACATATTTTTTGGTTGATTTTGGGCCACTTCGATGCTCTGCCGGACTCGGGTATAAAGAGTACGTGAACACAAAATATTTGTGGACAACAGTCAAATATGTTGCCTAATTTTTTTTATATCGGTGGGTCACATAGCTAATCACTATTCACATGACGATGTATTCAACATACTCATGAACAAGCTGCTCCCGAAACATCTTGAAGCAAGTTGAAAGCCATGATGGTCATATTTCATCTACACATCCTCACTCGAAGCCATCATAAAACATACTTGGGGAGTATGAATTCGCTGCGGATTCCTTTGCTGCGGAGAGGAGACACGGAGCTTCTATTTTCTGTGGTCCTGGATTTTTTTTTGGGATTGTTCTAAAAGGCCTCCAAGGGTGGCACGCGCGTGAACAGCTGTCACTTGTGTACTCAGGATCTGATTGAAGGGTTCATAATTTGTTCGGAGGATTTTTTGTTGGTAGGCGCTGACAGTCCCGTTTTCGTGTGCGAGATCTACGCACGCGTGAACTGCAATCAGTCGTGTACTCAGGCTGTTTCCTCTGCGGTTCGATTCCGAGCTTCAGATTTGTGTTTTTCGATCTCAAAAACGAATGACCCTGCTTGTGCAGTCCAAATATGCAAAATCCGACCGGATTTTTTTCGATTTGAGAATCCGATGACCCAAGTCGTCGGATTTTGGCCCAAAATCCGACGACATGGGTCATCAGATTTCAAATCGAAAAATGGCATGCTCTCTAAATTCAAGATGTTATCCACGACAGTAAACAGCAGCAGAACGATCGATAAGTTGGATGGTGACACAGCTGTATAGCGACGTTGCTTCGCACCCGACGCTCGGGCGGCGGGGGGCCCGTCCCTCTGTGGGCAGACTACAGTCACCTGGCGCGGGCTCGGGCCTAGAGACCAAAAGAAGCGCACTCGGCACGCACCTCTCCGTGGATACGTACGAGTACTCTTAGACTTACACTGCTGACCAGCGGCAGCAGCAGTCAGTCACAAAATGAAACACAAAATACCAGAAAGGTTGGCTCTACCGCACTCGCCACGTCTCTTTGCCGCCATGCCAGAGGCAGTCAGCCTTGGCTCGCACGCTTGGATACTACGCGCAGGGCAGCGCACCCAGCGCTTCTCCTCGCGGCGCCAAACCAAAACAGCAGTTGGTCTCGGCGTTTGCTCGAATCTTCCCACACAAATAAATCTGATGTTTCCGCATGGAAGGCTGTTGCCAAGTTCACATCTGAAAATGCGATCGGGTAAAAATCTGAAGCTCAAAAATCGAACCGCATAGGAAACGGCCTCAGAGTGAACGATTGAAGGGCTCGCTGATGCTTTCTTCGGAGGATTTTTTATTGGTGCAAACTGACAAGTCCCGTTTTCGTGTGCGACACGTACGCATTGACAGTCTTATGTATTCTTGGATGCGAAATCTGTAAGAGCTTATTATTTTTACTACTGTAAACGTGACATATTTGATCTTCGCTCAATTCATCTTCAAGGTTCGATCTCTCGGCCTTGCTGATGCTACCGCTTCCTCCCGACTCCCTTGCTTTGCGGGTCACCATCGGCCTGATCGACCCCCTCGGTCTTGCCTTCTTACTCGTTGGCTGCCTTCCCTTACCCCCCTCTCTTCGCCGGACGACTGCACGCGACTTCTCGGGGCATCGCACCGGTCTTGGTACCAGGTCCTTGTATATTATCCTGGTGATTGCTGTGTTGGGGTTTTATAACTCGGCACGTCCTCTGTTTTCGCCGGTGAATATTTTGGGATTCACACTGAGAATACTGTCCATGTCAGAAGTAGAACTTTGCGGTTGTTCTGTATTGCCGATATCGCCAGGTATCGGGTGTCACGTGTTCGATACTGCTCATACTCAAGTATCTCGATTACTGCCTGTTCTCAGCATTGAGTGCGATAATGCGAGTACAGTACGCGTCCTGTTCTCGCAGTAATTTGCCCGCTTCCCTGCCTTAGTGCTTGCTTTTTCGACCGGTTCCCGCGATGGTCGCGCTCGCCGAGCTCCGACGGGTGTTCTCCCGTGCGCGCGACTCGGAGAGTCGCGCCACCGACGAGCGCGGCAACCCCAAACTCAAAGGATATTTGCTGGGGAGAGGAGACACGGAGGATCTACTTTCTTCGGTCCTGGAGATTTGGTTCATTGTTTTTTGCACTTTCTTGTGACAGGCTCGATCATACCTTTTTCTCTCAGAGGTTCGAGATATCTCGGCCTTGTTGATGCTACCGCTTTCTACCGACAGCCTCGCTTTGGGGGCCGCTATCGGCCTGTTCGAACCCCTCGGTCCTGCCATCTCGGTGGCTGCCTTCCCTTGCCCCTCTCTCATCGCCGGACGACTAAACGCGCCTTCTCGGGGTATCGCGTTGTTCTTGGTACCAGATCGTTGCATATCCCGGTGAATGCTTTGTTGGGGTTCTTTTAAAGAAATACCAGGTATTTTAGAACTCGGCACGTCTTCTGTTTTCGCCGGTAAAATGCAATGAAGGTTGTTGGGGAGAATGAATTCGACTGAGTGTTGTGAGTTTCGACAATAAAAACCAATCAATCGCATCGGAGGGCATCGAACAGGTGTGGTTGTACATGCTCGAATTATCTACTACTGCTGCTGAGGCGCATCGGAATACCAGTACTAACAACTACAGTAGCAGGAGTACAGTAATTCAGAGGTGTTCTTCGAATATGTACGTACAAAGCTTTGTTTTCGCCCGTCGAATAGAATAAATGTTGCTGCAAAGTCGGCCGAGTGCTGTGAGTTCGATAAGAAAAACCGACCAATCGCATCGGAGGGTATCAAATACAGCAGACGTTTTTTACTTCAAGAAAAAAAACATATCCAGATGCGAGGCGTAAGGTATAATGTTCGGCTGGGTACCATTTTCTGTTGAAAATGCGTCAAGTTGTTTCGGCGAGCACTACTGGAGGTAATCGAGGGTTGGAGACTGCTTGCTCCGACTGCAAGTACTCGCAGTATGTCGGAGTTTTGTGCTGCTGTATACTGCTGCGTGTGCTACACGTACATCCAACATGAATATTTTGGTGTTACTGCCCATGTCAGCAGTACTTTGCGGTTGTTCTGTCTTGCCGATCGATATCAGGTATCAGGTGTTCGATACTGCCCATACTCGCAGTATCTCGATTACTGCCTGTTCTCAGGATCGAGTGCGATAATGTTGTACGCGTCCTGTTCTCTCAGTGATTTGGGCGTATACTGCAAGTTGTCTGCTGCGATGCCGTACGTAACGCTGCTGCTGTTGTGCTGCTGCTGGGGTTGCGGCTGGGTCTGCACGGCAGCAGCAGCAGCAACCGACCGCAGCAGCAGCGATACTTGCTACTACTCCTGCTGCTGCTGTTGCTGCCATTTTTTATGTTATGCTGCTGCTGCTATCGCTTTCTTGTGCGGGAGAGACCCTCTCTTCTGCACATTGACACGCGCCGTTGGAAGTAGGTACAGCTCGACGTAGATAGGGGTGATATCGGTGTGGGTATTGGGTAATTGGCAACTGGGCAGAAAAAGGGCAGCGATACTACTAACGTGAACAAAATCAAAGTAATCTCAACTCTGAGTATATAGAAAAACCCTCAGAACTGAGCTGATTTCTGCCCCAGCCAGCAGCAACTGAGCTCCAAATCATCGATGATTTCCTGACCCAAATTTCTGATTTTTGGGCTTCAGAGTAGAAGGCTGAAAAAGACAGCAATAATAACGTCCCAAAATAGTGCTATAATAATTGGTATATAATTCGCGTGAGACAGGTACAAAGAATGAAAACTGACACCCGGCATTGCCTTTTCCCGGCACCACTTTTATTACCAGCTCATGCGGCAAAAAACATTCCATTCGGTTTATTCCAATCAATGCTCGTCAACCACCAACAAAGAGCACAGTAACGAGCGGAATGGAACGAGGCTGCTCGTGGTCATTCGTCCCGTTCCTATCCGAAAAAACGTGTTTGTACCATGCAGAATCCTGGGCCTCGCCAGCCGAATCGGCACGAACCGTATCTTTTGCACATGCCGCACGACAAATTGGTGTTCACATCCATCTTCGGCGGTGTCCATCTACAAAAAAAGAATCTGCTATTTGTTCCCGTTCGGTCGGGACGTTCGGTCCTCCGAAACTAGAAAAAGGGGCGCAACACTCCTACCTTATCTTCCTCTTCCTATAGCTGTTTTTCTCGAGCTGTACTGAATCTGTTCGTTTCCCACAACCAATCAGCACCAACAATTCATGCCGCAAAAAAAAAAAGATTATTCCATTCGGTTTGTTCAAATGCTCCCTGGAATAAGACACGTCCGAGGGGGGCCACGCAGCTTCCAAAGTTGAGTTTCACACCACTCAAAACATCAATCGTACATATGTTGTTTTCATGATGCTCTCAAACGTGTGTAGAGCTGTGCAGTATTATACTGATTACAGCCGAGTTGCTGCCTATTCAGATCGAATACGAGATTCCCCTCCGGGAAGTGTGCCTAGGGGAGTGGCGCAAGAACAAAATACCGGGTTCTTTACGGTGCGGTTTTTCCTATCGGTTCGTTGCGGTTAACCGCACCCCGCCGTAGGGTTTTCGCCTCCTGAAAACCGCACCGCACCGCACCGCACCGTAGGTTTGACGAAATAGGAAAACTGTACCGAACCGCACCGTAGGATTTCAAATATGACCGAACCGCACCGTTAGATTTTCGAGTTTCTAATACCGCACCGAACCGCACCGTAGGATTCATCACAAAACCGCACCGCACGGTAGGATTCACAATACCTGAAAACCGCTCAGAACCGCACCGTAGGATTTCTGATTTTTGGAAACCGCACCGAACCGCACCGTAGGAAATATCACAAAACCGAACCGCACCGTGTGCGTCAAGAGACGGGGCCAAAAACCGTTAAATCGGTTTTTTAACGGTGCGGTTAACTTCAACCGTGGGAAAACCGCCGTTCCATCGGCCGCGGACAGTGCAACGGGGTCACGGTTTCGCACGGCTCATGACGGTTTCGGCACGGTTTCGTGTCAAAAGTGATCCCGCTGGCTTGGTTGATCTTATGGTATTTCACATTCTGAATACTTTTGTGGTTGAAAAACCAAAAAAAGTTATTTGGTCAAGGTTAACTGTATATATTAATACACGTGTTGCTTCGTCCGTGCAGCAGATACCTGCCCTTCCTGAGTACGTATGCTGTCCGTCTATTAATAGCAGCCTTTCTGAAGTCCTTACGTCGTTTGCATTCTGTTTTTTTTCTTTTTTTCTTTTCTTCTTTTTTTCTTTCTTTCATTTCAGATTTTTGGTTTCGTTGTATTTTGCTCTTATTTTTCCGGTCTTGCTTGTGTTGTTGTGTTCTCGTACCCCGTACGCTGACACGTCACTTGCTTGACACTCGTATTTGCGATTTAGTTTCATTTTTGGTCTTCCTCTGTCGTACAGTCTGTGACCACAGAATCAGTATCTCTCTAGGTTAGGGAATCAGGACGTACACTGGGTGTATTAATGAAGCTGGGTAGAAAGGACGATTAAAGGCGAAGACAACAACAATAACAACAACTTCTGATATACCTGGTGAAATATACTCCGAGTCTCCGAAAGTACACCTTCCGGAAAACATGAAATAGGAAACCTGAAAATACCAGAAATAAAAAGGATATCTGTAAAAACTGAAAAAATTATCAGAAACATTTAGAGTGCCTGCGCATAACATTTTTGTTGATCAAGGATTTCCGTCGGAAAGATGGTCAAAATCGAAAGCCTTCCGTCGTCATGCGCAAATTCGGAAACGAAAAATTGCTACATATTGGATTCTTAAATCCGGAAAGAAAACACTTGCAGCAGCGGCAGCACTTTTGCAGCATCCAACGAGCTGAACAGAAGGCGTGCAAGCAGCAGTACCTACCTGCAGCACAGCAGCAGCAGCAAGCTGCAGAAGCAGTAAGCAGCAGCCACCACCAAACAGGCAGACGAGCGATCTAATTTGCGCTCCTCGACACTCGCTGTGCAAGGAACGCCGCCACCAACGAGAAAATCGGTCCTCCTTCTTTTTCGTTGTCCTCTTTACCCGAGAAGGGATCGGAGCGGCGAAGATCACAGGGGCGTGGCGGCAAGGGTGCGAGCGTTTGCAGCAGCAGCAGCAGCAGCCGCAAGCAGTAGCAACGCCTGCAACAGAGCTTGCAGCAGCGCTTGCTTGAGGTGGCTCTCTTGCTTGCAGCAGAGCTTGCTGCAGCGCTCGCTTGCAGCAGAGCTTGCTTTCGCAGCAGCGCTCGCTTGCGTTACGTAGAGCCCCGAGAAAAACCGTCAGAAACCATACGAAACCGCGGTTTTGTACGGTTCATTCATACGGTGCACCGTAGAGAAACAGCGGTTTCGTTATAGTGTCCCGATTGAAGCCCGAGATCCGTATGTACAGTGCACCGTAAGGAAAAGCGTGTGTTGTACGGTTCTCCCTACGGGGATAGGAACCGCACCGTAGAAAAACCACATCAACGGGGAACCGAACCGAACCGAACCGAACAGGACCGTATGATATATCACTAAACGCCGGTCGTCCCGGTGGTTCAAGTGGTTAACCTCGAATTCTACTTGTGTTCGAGTTCTGTGTTTGAGCCTCGGTGGGTCGGACTTTTGACTGTATTTTCAAAAACAAAATCAAAAGGATTCAATTGTTGGGAGCGCCTTGCAGCGTGGGTAGGCACAATTCGATGCAAGTCGACAAGGGAAGAAAAGGCTCAAATATTCTCGCGATAAAAAATGAAGGCACGTACCTTAGCGGGAAGGGGGGAGAAGAGCCTGCTATGTGACCCCGGATCTGAGTTACGATTTGGAAGGGGAGAGAAGAAGATGGGCGAAGATGATAAATAATAAATGAAAAAAAAAAAAAAACGAACCGCACCGTTAAATTTTCGAGTTTCTAAAACCGCACCGAACCGCACCATAGGATTTCCGATTTTTTAAAACCGCACCGAACCGCACCGTAGGATTCACAATACCTGAAAACCGCACCGAACCGCACCGTAAGATTTCCGATTTAAAAAAACCGCACCGAACCGGACCGTAGGATTTTCGATTCGAAAAAATCGCACCGTGCTCGGACGGATAACCGTAAAGATCCCTGCGAAATACGAATGATACAATACTCGTATGAAATACCTGCACACCTATTGAGAACATCCCAACTGTAGAAGCACGGGTCGGGGATATCGTAGATCTCGTAACACGCACGCGCAAAGGACACGCCACCAATCAAGCAATATCTAATCTCGGGCCACGAGCGGTCTCACGTCATTGACGGTGTAGACCCGTTCCCGGGAGCTAGCTATTGGGAGACACGTAATCCGCCGCAGACTCTGGGCTGACAAAAGGTCCCCCACCGAGTCAGTCTAGCCTCGGATCTCCTTGCTAAATATCAACGAAGAATTCTACTCGGCTTACGTCGGCCATAACGACGGATACAATGGACCCTCGCGCCGCGATCTCATCACGGCGACTTGTCCGCGACTTCTAGATTGCGACATCTCCGCGACGACCTTGGTACGAACGACCAGCGCAGGTACTACACTACACAACCATCATTCTTGATGTGAAAAACAGACAAAAACATATTCAGGAGGACAGAACGGGTGTACTGCTGCTGCTGTTTTAAAACAGTTTGTGGAAATAGTGTCATTACTTATCGATGAAAAAAAGGAGGGTACCGGTAGCACAGGTACTGCTATACCTGGTACAGCAGTATAGCCCCGCCAATAAGAAAGTGCCCAATAAGAACATAATGCTCACTTTTTGGAGAACGCTAAGAAGATTGGGCTAAGAAAAATAGCTCAGTGGGAATCTCTACACTGAATCCTATATAAAAGCCTATCCTCAAGGTTATTTCAAGATGGCGCCTCTATAATAATCTCAGGCTTATTACCCATACTGTACCCTTTCGGTTGACTGTAATAATGACACCGCTATTATACTACTATTACCGTTTTCTCAGTAGGAAAAGCCCGGTATAAACAGTGTACAGCAGCAACAGCAGTAGGGTAAACAGCAGCCAGTGTGCTTCGTCGTACGATTTTTGTGCGAACGACGTACGTAGTGTACATACAACATGACACGATTATATACCTGGTAATATGATATTTATGGTACGCCTCGGATGACCAAGGTCAGCTCGAGGCCAGCATATAGTTGTACCACTCGAGCGAGTCAGCCACCCTGGTCGACGCGAAGTAAGAGATACATAAGTTTATCATTAGAACAAAGGAAGACAAAATAAAAGAAAAGAGAAGAGTAACTGCTGTGGGCAAAGTTTCTCAGCAACAATGACGCAACATCCGTTATACCCCAATATCCCTATCTCTACAGGAAACCCGGGGATGTCCCCCGGATGTCCCCTGACGACCACAGCCCCCCCCAGAGCGAACCCATAGGCCCAAAGGGACTTGGGGAAAACGATAAAAATGAAGACAGGGACAGCCGGGGAGATGAAAAAAAAATACACAACTCGAAGAACAAGAACGAAGAAACCACCAGTAAGCATCGTCCGTTTCGACGAAAACCTTACCATATGGCATTCAACCAACAAAACAGTGGTATCCAACACAACCACTGGATTGGATTTAAACTCAGACGAGAAACACTGGAAATTTGAAGAAACTGTATCCAATTTCACGTGAAAACCTACACAGCAATATTTCTCGACGTCATCCCATATCTCCTCATTCCCCGTCGTACCAGTTACCAGTATTAATTTGCTGAAGACAGGTCAGAAACATACCAGTTATCACACGAACATACACACATCCATACCCATACAAGAAACAGTACACAGAAAGGAGGTAATCTACCAGCTTCTTCCTGTTGCGGCCTAAAGCCATCAGTCAGAAGCAGCTAGTAGAGGGCCCAGGCTCAGAGATAGTTTTTTTGACTGCGGGCAAGCAAACACGACCGGACACTCTGCAGTTGATTCACCCATAACCTTTATCCCAGCACAAGAACCGATTTGATCGTCCACAAACACGTCTTCGCTTACAGTATGCGCTTTGCCCTCGCGTTCTTTGCCCTCAAAACCTCCTGCGTTATTAGTACATTTCTCTGGCCCAACACGAATTTGAATAACATGGTCAACGAGCTCGACCTCGGGCGATACCACAATAAGTTCCGGTTCAGTATCCATCTTCAACAAAATGGTGGGTTTAGAGGAGGCAGTTTCCTGTTCAGGAGCGCCCCTTAACGAGCCAGAGCCTTCAACAACAGGTACATCAAATCACCGACATTTCGCAGACACCCACATCCTTTGACAGCTCCTTAGATCCAGACACCGGTTCAGCAGAAGGAACGACGACAGGTTTATTCACATCGACCTCGGAGTCCTCACAAACACCCACGTCCCCCGTTGGTGTATCAATCTCCGACATTCCACAGACACCCACATCCTTTTGTGAGAGCTCCTTAAAAGAAGACACCGGTTCAGCAGAAGGAACGACAACAGGTTCATTCACACCATTCTCGGAGTCCACACAAACACCCACGCCCCCCGTTGAGGTCTCCTCATAAACAGGTTTCAGTGCAGCGGCAGGATTCATCAGATGGATTCGTAAAGCAGCGCACGGCATTAATTGAACGGTGGGTAGAACCAGCCCCACCAAGATCGATGCTGATGGCTCCGAAGTCCAGACAAAGACGCTCCCCCACCACCAGTAAATATATCGGGAATGGCAGTACTATTAGTCGTCGCTGTTGAAGCCCCTCGCCCCTTAACCAATATTTTAGAATTAAGTGTCGTAAAAGGTGATACGTTGATATTTGAAGGAACAGCCGAACACAGCCCCGTATCTCTGCTGACAGGATGCAACACAGCAGCACCACTTCGAGTGCCACCTGAAATATAAGAATATTCAGAACTAGCAAAACTGTCGCTAGTAGCACACAAAGGACTAGGATTTTGGGTGTTGGCGGAAACCCTGAGATTTGAAGCGTCCCACCGGAGGACCCACCGATCCGGAACAATCATCTTGTGCGGAAGCAGGGTAGACATAACGCCTGGAGTAAAAACGCTCGCCTCCAACTCCCTGCTCTCCTTGGCTGGCCTGACGCTCAATAAGTCGACCTGTGTATCCAGCACGGTCCTGCTTGACTCCACCCCCACTCGATGGAAATAAATGACACCTATTACTCACAAAAGACCTTAGCTGGTAGCCTCCACTCCCAGAAGAATGATAACCATGGTTATCCGTAGACATAGACGCATGTACCAGCAACCGGTGTGTTCTCGGCCACACCTTTGCTTCTCTTTCCACCATCGAAAATAAATCCATTGGTTGAGAATATAGGTCGTCGTTAACAAGCAACTGTGAAGTGCATGCTTGCCTGAAGACTTCAGGTGATATCGCATATAAGAATCTCCTCGTGAAAAGTTGTGCTGGTGCTGATTTCCAGGCGCCTCGAAAATCTCCCCCAACCATGAAAAAATTACTTATCCCAACCTCGGCAACGAACTTGCACATATCGCCAAATAGCGTCTCAACAAATCGTGCCATATCAGCAACGTTAGTCGAACGATTAACCGATCGAGCAATTGAGCAAAGCGATTCTTCCGCAGAGATAGCATAGCTTGCGCTTATGATATGCCTTAGCATGCAGGCAGTCCAGCAGGTCGTCACTGGAAATGCGAGAAGTATCACCTGTATAGCCTGCAGTCATGCATAGCCGTTGCAGCAGAAATATTGGAATCATACCTCGAATGTAACAATCTCTCAAGCCATCCAGCTTCGCAAGGGAATCGAGGAACAAACGGATATCGTCCACCTGACCACCAATAAGTTTGGGTATTTTTCTGCTTCGGGAAGAAAGGCCACGTACCACGGCTATCCTAATCGCGTCGTATTTGTGGTCGGAATCATTTGGTTCGCGGTTACATTTCGAAACGGCATTATTCATGCCGAAAACACGACGACCCTCTGAATCTGTACGAGGAATCGATGAAGCTCCAGACTCGAACTTGTACATATAAGTACCTCGTGACGCACCACCAGCCCCTCGACCTTGGTCTGGACCAAACGACCGACCGACCGAGCCTTGCAGCGTTCCATATCCTAGTTCGCCAAGCTAGGAGTCCGAATGCGCAAGATACGGAAAAAGAGCCTCAATGTCTGGTGCACCAACCCACGCCGAAGATATTCTTCCTCTCACCTAAAAGATCCTGTCGATAATTTTCCACCCACTGGTACCTTGTTCAAGAGATATTTTGTTGACAAATATTGCTGTCCTCGTACCTCGTGCTCGTAGACAAAATTTGGTGATTGGTGTTCTCGACTCGTATTCGAAAATATACTCCACCCAAGCTGTTGCTCCAATCGGCTGCTGCTCCACTCGAACAGTCGATCGCCCTGATCGGCCACCACTCTACCCGATGACAGACACCTCGCACCCGAACGAATTTAACCAATATCCCGAAGAAGGCGATATTGGCACAACCGACCTTTATTGTAGATATACGTAGAATTTGTAATTTGTAGCATCAAGCAAAGCTAGCTCCACCTGAAGCGTAGAGATCCACCCGAATTCCGCCCAAAACCTTGAACACCATCTGACCGAAGTAGAAGATTCCCAACCCGATGATAGACACAAAACCCGAAGAAGACCCGAAGAATATACCCGATGAACAAATACTCAAGACGTCAATATGCCCACACGATCGATACCTGACCTAAAGATACCCACACCCGACCCTCAAACTCGAAAATTCCCGTGCGACAACCGGCCTACCCTCGAATACTGCAGTATTATGGTACGCCTCGGATAACCAAGCTCAGCTCGAGGCCAGCATATAGCTGTACCACTCGAGCGAGTCAGCCATCCTAGTCGACGCGAAGTAAGAGATGCATAAGTTTATTATTAGAATAAAGAAATATAAAAGAAAAGAAAAGAGAAGAGTGACTGCTGTGGGCGAAGTTTCCCAGCAACAAGGACGCAACATCAGTTATACCCCAATATCCCTATCTCGACAGGAAACCCGGGGATGTCCCCCGGATGTCCCCTGACGACAACAGATTACACCAAGAAAAAAAATGCCTGCAGACTGTAGCAAGCCGAGCACGTAGCTGTGTGACTGGTGCGTAGCAGCCAACACGACGACAGCAACGAGCAACAGGTCGTCGTAGGCCTCTCCGCTGCTGGAAGCATCGCACCACTGGTTCACTACTGCTGCTCTGCTGCTGTCTATCTTAAGCAAAAAAAAACATAAGAGCGAGCGAGCAGCAGCGGTAGAAATCAATTTGTGCCAAATATGTCAGGATACAAGTCAACTCAAGAAAAAACGTGAATTGTCGTAAGTGTGTAGGGCCGAGTGTTGTACACTAAAACCTATTAATAGTAGTATTTGGGTGTCAGTCGAGGCATGTCAAGGTAAACTTGCTTTTCGTCATCGTGGGCTAGAAAAAAAAAAAAATCCTGACATTTTTGTTACACAGCAAGCACAGACAGTCTCCATTTACCGCACAGCTCGCGGCTCTACCACACGTGCTTGGTGTTGCCGACTGTTGATGCTGTAGTTAGCTGGCAGTCAGCACGCTCTCTGCGTTGCTCGTGTTGATGTCTGTTGTCGGAGTCGCAATGCTGTGTGCAACAGCCCCAACATGTTGTAATCTATCGCACCATCGCGCACAGCGTCAGAGGTCAAAGGTGTGTGTTGTTGCAGGGTGAATAATCTCGGGTCAGAAAGAAGCAGATAGCCACAGCAATACAGCAGCATGTAGACCTGCCACACGTGCCCGTGCCTGACCACTATGCTGCTGCTGCTGGACGGCAGAGTTGTAGTGTTGTCAGCAGCCACGCTCTCTGCTCTGCTGCTGCTGTTTTGGACTGTCTGTTGTCTGTAATGTGTGTTGTGTTGAGCCGCAAAAAAACGTACCGGTACGTACTACGAGTACATGAAACACCAAAAAGATGATGGCATTTCACAGGTACGTACGTACAAAATAACATCTCCCGTGCTGAAACCAGGGAAATCGTCTTATCCACTCCTCCCGCCGGGAAAAAAAACGTTGAGCGCCCGCCACGCGCTCCAGAGTGCACGGATCGCGCCGAGACCTCGGCCAATGTGTCCGGCCGGGCTTGTGCCCGAGTACTTGGTGTTTAACCGAAAAGTGCTCGTACGAAGAGAAAAGCTGGCAAAAGCACGAAAAATTGACATGTATACGTATGCTTGTCAATTTTTCGTACTTTTGCCAATTTTTCTCTTCGTACCAAGCACGTTTCGGCAAAACATCAAATGCTCCGAGTAGGTTTAGGAGTGTGGGAGAAGGGATCTTTGGGATGTTTTTTACTTGAAAAATGTATAGCGTGGTCTGCACTTCGGAATCGTCGTCCGCATCTGAGAAATTTCCTGGTTCGATGCAAAACTCGGCGTAGCCGCGTTTATGGCGAGTTTTGGGCCGTTTCGGCTGCGGTTTGGGATCAGGGTTAGAGTTAGGGAGAGTCAGGGGTTGGGTTGGGTCTTCGCCCGTACCTCGATCCCAACCGGAACCAAAACATCCGAACAGCCTACAAACCTAAAGATCCCTTCTCCCAGATTGTTGAAGGTCCTCGGGCACATGAAGCCCGGTCGGATACATTGGTCGAGGTCTCGGCGCGATCCGTGCACTTTGGAGCGCGTGGAAGGCGATCGAAGTTTTTTTTCCGGCGGGAGTGGATAAGACGATTTCCCTGGATTCGATACGAGAGGCCTTATTTTGTACCAGGTACGTACGTATCCGTTCCCCTCGCTGCCTCGGCAAGGAATGCTGCGACGCATGCCCTATCAGGCTAATAGCGAGTGGGGTAGGTCTTTCTGGCGGGTGTAAGGCCGGACTCACCCTCAAGGAGTGATACCTCCTTCCTGCTGCCTGTGGCCGCGAGGCTCAGGCGGCAGTAGAGTTGGGTCGTACGTGGTGCGTCAGGCACGGAGACCTACGATTCGCGCGTCTTTTTTAGGCAGCTGCGGCAGAGCAGCAATGCTCAAAAGGGGTGTCGGTGCGCGGAGGCAGGCGCCACCACAGGCCACACTACGGCACAGTCTATTGCGCCGGTAGGAGGCTGGATTCGACGACGAGGGAGGAGGGAGACTGAGCGTCGACGTGCGGGAAAGAGACGGATTGACCTCCCCCTGCGCGAGAATTTTATTTTTCAGATCAGAACCGCAAGTGCGAGGAGCATTTCGTTTTTCAGGATGACGGACAAGGGGAATCGACTGGAAGGGAATGAACGAGTGCACGCACAAAGGAGCGAGTGGATTGGGCCAAGGCGATGAGGCGGCCATGAAGAGCGGCAGGAAGACGGTGCACGGAGACCCATGATCTGCGCGCACACTATCATCACGAGAGAAGCAGTCATAGTTTGTTTTTTCCTGGTATTGTTTTTCACGAGGCAAAATAGTATCTACCGGTACGTGTTATTAACGTCGTCACTGGTTTTGGTAGTTTAACGAGTTGTAGACCCTTCATGGGGAATAACCTACGCAATAATCAGGGACGTGTATCATAACTGTGCTGCACCTTTTTGCGTCAGACAATCCAGGAAGAGATGGCGATCGTTGATATTCGTGTGGCAGTAAGGTTCGATTGCTCCTTTTTTCACTGCATATCCGCGAGTCTCAACTCTGACAGCACTCCAGATAGGCAGGTGTGTTCGTCTCTCGTTTTCACGACTACCGTGCGTTTCGTACGGTGCAGGCAGCACCTCAGACAGCATCCGCTGTAGTCGGCAGCCACGAGTTGGATAGTGGTGGGAACGGGGGTACTCTATATTATAGTTAAGAGGATATACCCGCGGCCATGTTAGTTCAGTTTGCACATTGGTTTTAGCTTGTGTGCGCTTTCTTCGTCTCGTGTTTTTCGAGGCAGCCGAATTTTCGGGGGTTTTTTTTCGGATCTTCCTAGGGCTCCAGCACCTTTGTGTGACCACGGACTCCTTCGTCAGAGAGTTAATGTGAGAACAACAACAATAACAACAAATTTCGGTAATATGTGTACGTATGTTTGTCAAATTTTCGTACTGTTGCCAACTCTTCTCTTCGTACCAACCACTTTTTGGCAAAACAATGAGTACTCGGACACATGAAGCCCGGCCGGACACATTGGTCGAGGTCTCGGCGCGATCCGTGGACTTTGGAGCGCGTAGCAGGCGCTCATTTTTTTTTCTCCGGCTGGAGTGGATTAGACGATTCCCCTGGTTTCGATACGAGAGGCCTTTTTTTGTACGAGGTACGTACGTATCGGTAAATTGTCGTCTGTTTTCTTCACACCAAGTACACAACAGACAATCACAGATCCCATTGTTCCAACGCCACCGCCCACTCGCCGTGCGTGTGCGACACACCCATATACGTAGTATTGCTGTGGCTTGTTGTGTATGTCGGAGCCTGCCGTCAGTATTTCACCATCTGCCTTACCAGGTACCAGATTTTGTTTCATACCTGGTACTTTTTTACGTACAAACCCAGGCTGGCATACCTGTATCATCATCACCTCTCTCCCTGCTGCTTCTTCTGCGAGTTGCTGTGTGTGATCCAACAACGCGACTGCTCCAGCTGTGCTCGGCACAGTGCGCCAACAGCAAAAGCAGACAGCATACTATGCGCATGCACTCTCATTACTACAGTAATGTTTCTTGTTATCACCGGCATTGGGCTATGGACATACCTGCTACTGTCTGTGACCGGCATTTTTTGCTCCATACCGATCCCTGGATCCTGGTTCGTGTATGTAGATTAGTCGAGTCCAGTACAACCAATCGGTCGTAGCATCGTGTATTGCAGCATTCGTACAAAAATACTTACAGTAGTCACTGACTGCTGTGTATGTCCTACACTGCTGACCGATAGGTCCTAGTGCCTGTCTGTTGAAACAGCACAGCAGTACACGTTCCTTTGTCGCAGGACGCGTATCTTCTGCTGCCGTATCTTATAAGATGGCATTTTACAGCAGTACTGCTGTACATACTCTTACAGCAGCGGTAGTTGTACCTGTACAAAACTAGATCCTGCAAAGTGTTTTACATTACAAAAAAAACAAACAGGTATACTAGTAGTTGGACTTCTTTATGTAGAAGTGTAAGTAGATGATAACCTGAGCTCGTTGGTTTTGTCTGTAAGCCCACGTCCCCGGTGGCTTGGTAGGTGGTCCGGGTGCCTATCAAGATCAATTTCGTGGGTTCAAGTCTCACCGAGTGCATGCTCGTAGGGGCTTTTTCTTGCAGAGAAAATTGATAGCGGAAAGAGCGATATAAACATACTTGAAGTTACCCTTTTCCTAAAATCACTTGATTATAAGGACCTGTCTCACGCTCAGCGAGTCTCCCACGATTTTTTGTCGCTTTTACGATCTTTGCTTTCTTCGCGTTCTTTGCTTTATCTGCGTACTTGCTTCTCGTGCCACACTTTTTTTCCCGGAACAATAGAAGAAAAATCTCGGAAAAAGAAAAAGTCGATTTTGTTTTTTCAGCGGTTTGGGAGGCTCTCTTTCGCTTTCTTTTACCAGCTGGTTGAAATTTCTTTTGCACGTTCACTTATTTTTCCTTTTTTCTTCATTTTCGTGTGCGCGTGTGTAGTCGAAGCACGGCGACGCGGGGGAGCCCGGCGCCGTCGCGGGTGTCGGCAGATGCTGGCGGGTAGAGGGGGTTTGCAAGGAGTGCGGTCGCGGTTTTCGTGGCTAGGCGTCGTGTGTAACTCGAGACACAAGGGAAGCATGAATGGGCTCTCTTTTGCCTCTGTCTGAAAAATTAGACTGAGTATGTACGAGTCCATAAGGGTCGTTCGTGATTGCAAGTTAACCTTCAAGCGGTGCTTATTTTTGCGACCACGCTGAACTATAGACAGACTAGCGCCCGTCCGACCATCGACATCGTCGAGCTGGCGAACAAGTGTCACGGTAAGCACCGAGCTTCACGCGGGGCGGGCAACGGGGATCACTGTGACAGAGAGGGAGGAAAGCTTTACCCGGACCGAATCGGGGGCGAAGTGGTCGAGAGAGGGGCGGGCGGCGTACGAGGCTGAGAGAGAAGCTCTGCTGTTCATTTTTTTTTCTTCTTCTTTGACTGGTGACTGGTGCAAGGTGTTCCAGGGGCAGACAATTATTACAAGAGAGGGGACGAGGATTTTTTCTCTTTCCGAATTTTTCGGTTTTGTTTTCATTGTTTTTGCGGTGCTGCTGCTGTGCCATGCTGTCCTTTCTCGCACGTGCGTACATACCAGGTACAAATCATACAACATACCAGGGTATCGAGAGAAGGAAATCAGTACCCTACCTGGGATATGTACGTGCGTACGGCATGTGATTCTTGGCATCATCAAGTCGCCAATTTGCAACTACAAAAATCATAAAAACATATGTTCAATCATCGACCTTCTGTCCGCATCGCGTAATTCGATGTACTTTTTCTTCCAGAGCGAGCGTAGCGGGCGGCGTAGGCCGCCCGCGGAGCGAAGCGCCTTGTATATAATATATATATATATATATATGCGTTTCCGGGGCTCGACCCTCGCCATCTACGCTTTTTTATTTTCACCTTTTTTATTGTGCATACATCCACCTTGCTTTTCTGACCTACCAGGTACTTTTATCTATTTATACATATTACAAGTTGTTGTGTGTTATTACGCAAGGAAGACCGCGGAGTTTGGGCGGGCTCATATGTGGCGTGCGTGCATACCCCAACCTTCAACAGTTGCTCCCAATACTTTCGACTAAAGCAAAGTATGTTCGAGTCAATACTACTATTGTAGGTACTTCGTGCTTTCTCGCAGTATTTTTCGGGTTTGCACTGCAGCAGATACTGCGAGTGCTTCATGTATTTCGAGGTTCTTTCTGTACTGATGCGGGTACTCCAAGTATTATACCTAAAGTATTTCGTCCGTCGGCATTAATAGTGTTCGCACTGCGAGTACTCGCAGTACCGAAATACTCTCAATATGCTCAGTAATACCTGGAGTATGTGACGTATACTTCGACCGTCTGTGCACCGTATCGACAATTCTCAGGCCCATTGTTCGGCACAAATCACTCACAGATGGTTCGACGAGTGGAAGTTGGAGCAAATTGCTTTCGCTGGGGACAACTCGAATACTTAGAGCACTGGCAGTATTTCGGGAATATGTACCGAGAGGAGTATCTGTACTGCGAGTATATACTCTCAGTATCTCGATTCTGCTTATTTTACCCTGAGCGCCGAAGAGCATTTATAATATATTTTCTATCTTGTGCTGGATTTTACTCAGCCGGTCACAAAGTATCATGTCGCAACCACGACCTTGCGCAACTTTTTGTACTTACGTAGGCTTTAAATTGATCGCCGCGAGTCACCTGTTCAAGATCAATATCCACTCACCCGTATACCCTCTTTCATATTATTGTTGTAGTAGCAATGATCCCACGCTATTTCCACAAACAACGGTACATCGTTTGTCCTCCAAAATATGGGTGTGTTCTTCACGTTAATGATGGGTGAATGCAGTTACTGTAGTTCCAAACAGACAGGTGTGCAGCAGGTATTTCAAAAGACGAGTGTTGTATCTTGCGTCACTCCCCTAGGTACCTCCCGGAGGGGAACCTTGTACATAGTATACATAGTAACGTTCAAGTTCTTCGTACTGCAGCAACAGCAGCTGTTGTCATCAGCCAGCTGCTGTTGCCACGAGCCAGCTGCTGTTGCCGTGAATATTTATTAAACCGTTGTTGAATTTTTTTCATTACAAAGGCATTATCGATGATGTCCTGGCCCATCATGAAGAACGGTTTTCGGGTTTCAGGCCATCTCCCATGGCAAACCGGTTTTGGTTTCTGGAAATCGAGGTTTCAGCACCTTCGCAGGGATTTTTGAATAGGGGAACGGGCGAATCGGGCCCGCTTTTCTCGAAGTCTCACCAGTCATTTTGCGAGAGGCATGCAACGCCGTTTGCCGTTTCTTCCGGATAGCATTTCGAAAAATTGTCGATACAGTCCAGTGTCCTCTAATCAGTTTCGAACGCGATATATCTGAAAAAGAGGACATTTTTTACGCTGAAACGTCGATATAGAACTACGTACTTAGATCACAACCCCTGAGCGTGCTCGGTTGGTGCATCCCTGGCCTTTCAGAGCTCCCACTTCCAAACCGCCTCCTTTCATTACTTGCAGGACCTTTCCAGCAGTTCTTTGTTTTCTCGGTCCTTTCTTCCTTTTTTCTTCTTTCGTTTCGTGTGCGTGCGTTTTCTCCGAGCACGGCATCGCGGGAGGACCCGACACCGTCGCGGGTGCCAGCGGGTGCTGGCGGGTAGAGGGGGGGTTGCAAGGAGCGCGGTCGCCGCTTTCGTGCCTAGGCGTCGCGTGTGCCTCGAGACACGAGGGATGCATGAACGGGCTTTGTCTGGCTTCGATTTACGATTGTTGATAGAGAATGTACGAGTGATAAAGGTCGTTCGGGACGGCAAGATACTATTCAAGCGGTGCTTATTTTTGCGACCACGCTAAAGTTGAAAGAGGGAGGTGTGCAGTTTGAACACCAACGTTATCGAGCTGGCGAACGACGGCCACGGTGAGCACCGGGCTTCACGCGAGGCGGGCGACGGGGCTGACTGTGGCAGATAGTGATGAAAGCTTTACCCGGACCGAATCGGTAGCGAGGCGGTCGCGAGAGGGGCGGGCGGCGTACGCGGCTGAGAGAGAAGCTCTTCTGTGCGATTTGTTTCTTTTCTTCTTTTCGACCGGGTGTAAGGTGTTCCAATCAGGCAGAAAAATATTACGCGAGAGAGGACGGGGATTTTTTTCCCTTTCCGAGTTTTCGGTTTCATTTTCATTGTGTTTGCTGCTGTGCCGTGCTCTGCTTTCGCTTTCTTCGTGCATACAGTACAGACATAGAGCATATCGAAAGAAGAAAATAAGTACAGACAGTAGTACCCTACCTGGGGTGTATGTACGTACGTACGACATCCGCGACGCAAAGCGTATATGTGGCATCCAAGCTGACGTCGGAGCTGTTTTTTCCTGAAGCATGGCGGCAGGACTCTTGGCATTATCAAGTCGCCGGTTTGCAATTACGATCCACTCAATCGTGGACCTCTGTTCGCTTCGCATAATTCGATGCACTTTTTTCTTTTTTCCTTCCTGAGCGAGCGTAGCGGGCGGCGTAGGCCGCCCGCGGAGCGAAGCGCCGTGTATATCTGAAAATGTCTTGTTGATTTTTTTGTCTGAAAATGACAACATCGTAAAAACCTCGAACGACACCCCTGAAGAAAATAAAAACGGGTCTAGATACCTCTCCCCAAAAGACTGCAAGTATTCTGAGAAGAGCAAGCCTGATTCGGTCGGACTCGCGCGTCTAAAATACGTGAAAGCACGTATGAAACACAGTTTCGGGCAAGTTTTTCGGTTTCAGAGTAGATGGCTGAAAAAAACGGCAATATGGTGTTTGTGGGGCGGAGCCCCGGGCAGGTTCTCTCTTATGTGGTTGTGGTGTGGAGGACACACCAAGGTGGGTTGGTGTCTCGAGTCTTCGGGGAACGGAGTGAGTCACCTACGTTGACCTTGAACTTGTGTGTAATGAGGCGGTACTATCTAGGGGAAGGGGACCTGGTATCCACCTCACCCCCCTATTTTTTTGAGACGTGCAACTGCGCGTCTTAAATAAAAAGGTGTCGACTTGGGGAAACAGGGCGACTAGGCTAACTTCCTAGATGTGCGACATTAACACCACACATTGTTACCATATATCAACCGACAATTTTGTCAACACTGCTGTAAACTCGTGTTGAAAAACACGTACGAGAACAAGTTGATTTATTGTTAGACCCATGCCAATGGAAACGCGAAGTCCAAAAGTTTTTTTTCAAATATATGGCTTTAAAAAAACACCCGAACAATTTCTCGTACCGCCGCTGTGGGGAAAAAAGAGAAAAATGTTTGATTTTTTCTTTTTTTTCCCCCAACGGCTGCAGGCGGCGCAATTTGTGTTTTTCTGGTCGCAAATTGTCAACACGGTGATCGAAACCAGCTCGTGCGACGATCGACCCTCGATCTCGACATAGACTCAGCCCACGGCCAACCCACTCGGTATCTGGCAAGCCCAACGAGTATAGATGACGGCCTCGAAGATATCAGGCGGATCCATGGTCTAGGGGGCGAGAGCTTGCCGGCGGCGTCGTACGGTATCCTCCCAAACCTGAAAAAAAGACTATTTTTTGCCATTCGAGACGGATGGAGAAGTTTTGTCTTCTGTTTTGTGCAAACCAGCGGCCAAATGTTTTTTTATCACACGCCTGGTCAGCTCCCGCCACATGACACCGGCCATGGTGTGAAGACGATGACCCGAGGGTGGGTCGGAGCCCCTAACGAGCGCACTCCGTTCAGAATTCATGACGCAATCGTTGGTTTTGTTGATCGATGTCTGTCGAGGACTCGGAATCTCGCCGCTTCGCACCAAAGATCGGCCTGAGTTTTTCTCAAGCCGATGTTGGCCCAACATCGGTCCCAGATTTGCTTTTTTCGGGGTTTTCCAAAAGTTAGGATTTTTTTTTTTTCAGGTGGCCCATAGGAAGCGTGTTCTGAATTTTTTTGGCCGGTATCTTTGAAATTCAAACTTTTTATTGCAACTTCGCTGTACCATTGGCATAGGTCTTACTGGGATAATGGGTAATATGTGCAATACGACGTACTTGGGAGCCAGGGTGACACTGTGTATACAGCTATCACCTGTGTACTTGGCTGCCAAGATAAAAGTTGTGACCGAGAACAGGGCTACCATACTAAAGATACTGGTCATTTGCTGTGTGGGTAACCTGTAGTACTAACTGTTAAAAGGTGGGACTGAAATATTTTTAGACGTAAAAAACTCACAAAAATGTCAGGGGGGAAAGACGAATCTTTAATAATCTACCAGACACCAGGGTAGTATGGTACGAGAGGAGCCGCAGCGTGTGGCTCGAGAAGGGCGGAGCAGCACACAAAAAAAAAACACGACGAGTGCTTGAGTAGCAGCGCAGCAGAGCACAAACGTGCGCGTGAGCGTGGGGGGGGATTACTGGTGCAGCCCCTGCCGGGCCTGGTTGAAGGTGGATCTGCTGATCCTGGTGCGGCTGCTGGCGTTGCTGACCCGGCTGCTTCTGCTGTTTATCCTACTGCTGCTGCTGCTGCTGCTGCTGCGGCTGTGGTGCAAGATGTTCCAATCTACAGCCATCCAACCCGGTCGCGGCTGACCTCCTCCGCCCCCGCGATGCCACGGCAGATAACAGCATTCGCTCGGGCCTCGGTCGCCGCCGCCTCGTAGACACTACGACCCGTACGCTGCAGATATGCCTTCCGGTTTGCTTGGACATTTTTTTTCTTTTTTCTTTTGGCCGAGGTTCCTTTTGATTTTTCCGAATTACCCATCACGAAATTGATTGTCGTAGTCCCCAAAAAGTGACTGAATGGGCGAGTTTTTGTTGAATCGTCCTCTACAGATACTGCGTCGATTTGAGAGGGGTTTGTTTTGCTGTATGCTACACATCCCAATGTAGGGTATACTTAAGTCTGCGCACTACTCAAAAGCACTCATAGAGTAAGAGGGAAAAAACACAGAGAAAACATGTTTCTCCGCACCTTTTACTCTATAAATACCTCAATTTGTACTCCTGTGCGAAAACGAGCAAAGCATCCGAAAGGTATGGGGCTGTGTGAGGTGTCTGTATAACGTCAAGATCCAATTCATCTCCAACCCAGAAAAATATCGTATACAAAGTTCACTATGCATGTACACTAAAACCAAGTTCTTGGGGGTATGTCGGTAGTTTTACTTGTTCAGATTTTTTTTAATTTTTTTGGCTGGTCGTTTCGAATAGCCTGCCGCTTTTTTGGGTAAAAACAGGCCTCCAGTCCCATCCCTAACTGTGTATTTGACCCTTTCACGAAATGCGGACAGCTTAGCAGTTTGAGTGACTTCATGAAGATTTGACATAGGTCTGGCATCCATACCTTTTTATCTACTGTAGCAATGCAATGGGGATCGCCTATAACAATGAATCATGGTATGACAGGGTTAAAGACGACGCACTAAATGTTAAAAAAAACAAACGTACGTTGTTGGTGTACACCAAATCAACGTCAAGAAGAGAGAATGTCAATGAAGACAAGCGGCCTTCTTGCGGAATGTATATACTGTACAGAACATGTACGTACAACCCTATACTATACGGAAACTTCACCTCTTTGGTTGACTTTACCAAGAACTCTCGGTAACTCCACACACTGAGGGTTTGTCTGTACCAGGACAAACACAGTAAAAACCATGATACATTTTCTGGCGAATAAAAGATCGTTACCAGATTTGAGTTAGCGTTACTGTAAGTCAAATATTAGCATAACTAAGAGTTCATGTTTCATCTAGAGCTAGTAGGTGCCCCTACTCTCTCTCTATGGTATATTCCTCTCGCTAAAAATGAGATACAGTGATACAACGAAACACGCTTACTCAATCATCAAACTCTGACCATTATCACCAAAACAACTTGCAGCCTTTTTCACAGGGGATCAACCTCGATATTGTAAGGTCTGCTCGACATAAATGTTGGCAGAATAACTATGTCGGTGAGACACGTAGTGTGTAGTACGACGCTTACAGCGGGGCGCACAAAACAACAAAACTAGACGACAGACCACGTGTCATCCATAACTTCCGTACTGCTAACTCAGACTGCGGCGCTATCGGGGTGATTCCGTAGGCTCTGCCTCCACAGGTTGCTAGACTGGGGGCGCGGGAGTTAGTGTTTGCGATTTCTTTCCTGAATTTTCGCAAGGTATGAACGTATATGTTCGTGGCAGTGTTTGCGATTCAGGTGAACTTCCCTGAATTTTCGCAAGGTATAAACGTAAATATTCGTGGCAGTGAGGAATTTGGCGACGATGATACCAACCATCGCTATTCGGACCTGCACCGCGAAACCTTATTCGGAATCGGACATTGAACGGGGAAGATCGACCTTTCCAACCCTTGTGGTCGACAATGCGATCAACTGTCCGGGGGCCAATGCATACTTGTGATACGTCTCTTTCGAGATCTGGCAATGGTAACTGCGTGCCTAGGAACATCTGATTGATCTTTTCAAAATCAGGATCTGCGAAAGCACTGCGTTGGTGGTACGGTTTCATTCTTCCCAAATGTACTGATGTCTCTTTTGACTGGTCGATTTTCGAAACACGATAAACGACAGGAGACAATCGATGGCGTACTTGGTATGGACCACGCCACGGACTGAGTTAACATTTTCTTGGGGTCATCTTGCGCATTATGGGGTTGATGCACCAAAACTAAATCACCAGCTTGAAATTGTTGAAAACGTAGGTGAACATTAGATGCGTCTCGAGTAGCAGAACGTTCATCAAGGTTTTGCCTTGCTAGTTCGTACGCAAGCTGCAATTTTTCGGAGGTTTCACGTGTATACTGTAAAGCTGTATCGGGAAGTTGTACTTGAGGCATTCCCATGATGTCAATGGGAAGCGTGGGCATGCGACCAAACATGAGGTAATGGGGTGTCTCATGTATCGTACTACTATAGGCAGTGTTGTGTGCCATTTGGACAAACGGCAAAAGTTGTGACCAGTTCTCGTGAGCAACGTCACAATACATGGCTAACATATTATGCATCGTACTTTGCACACGCTCTAATACTGACTAACCTTGTGGCCGATATGGTGTGGTACGGGTTTTCTTGTAACCAAAACTGTTTGTAACTCTCGGACAGGTTGGTTTTCAAACTCTGTACCTTGGTCAGAATGCAACATTTCTGGAACACCAAATACCGAAAATACTCGGTCCACAAGAACTCGTGCCATGGTGGTTGCTGCTCTATTTCGAACGGGTGCGAGAATAACAAAGCGTGTCAAGTGGTCAATGACTGACAAAACATATTTGCAATCTTGGGAAATCGTTTTGTACTCAATGAGATCGATGGCTACTCGCTGAAACGGCCGTTCTACTGGTACATGACCTTCGGTAACGGCGGTCGGCGGTGAGGAGTTTTACGACGTTGGCGGGCTTCACAACCAGTGCAATGAGATTGGATGTCTCCGTGCATAGGGGGCCACCAATAACCGTCGCGAACTCGGTCGAACGTTGCTTTTAAAGCTAAATGTCCGCCAGACGCGGGAAGGTCGTGACACGCTTCCAACACAAGTGAGCGTAGTGTTTTCGGGACTACTAATTAGTCTCGGAAACAACTACGTTTGCGTAAGTGACCTGGCAAGTATGACCTGAAGAGAACGCCATCGACAAGAAAAAAATTACTCGCGGATTGAACTATTTCTCTTCGTCGGAGAGGAGCTTGTTTAGGTTTTGTAAGAGAGTCGAAAACACTGTTCGAATTCATACTTTAGCTCCGCAATTAACTTCTCTGGGTCCATGGTTGGAAATACTGACACGGCGCTCGCGAACAACTCACGATCACTTTCGACTAGACTTAGTTCACTCAGATTATCCGAGTGTGCTTCATATGCACGTGGAGATGGTGGGTGACACGGCGACCCATCATCAGGTACATTCCGACAGATAGAGGCTAACTTAGGTTGCGACTGTAACACGTCAGAAACAGATGATGCTCGACAGCAGTATCCTCTGAAACATTACCGAACAAACGGGACAACGTATCTGGTACGACGTGTAATTTTCCTGGCTTGTGTTCGACGGTAAAATCAAAACCTTGCAAAGCAATGGCCCAACGAGTTGACATGTTGGACGTGTCTTGCATGTTATACAGATGGGTGAGAGCTGTGTGATCGGTGACGCATTTGAAGTGTCTACCCCGAACTATACTGCCGCCAATGTTGTAGAGCTGAGACAACTCCATAGCATTCATTCATCGTTGCCGAGTAATGTTTTTGACCTTCGTAAAACGTTTACTGAAATAGGCGATGACGTTCAAATCTGATACACTAGATTTGTCATCGGCTTTTTGGGCTAAAAATGCACCGACTCCGGCTTCACTTGCATGTACATGTATCACAAACTCTTTTGAAAAGTCAGGGAAGTGTAACACAGGTGATGACAATACCTCTTTTAATTGGGTGATAGCTCTACTCTGAGCTGGATCCCAATGCTTCCCAAATTCTTGCCGTTTCGAAAATTGTTTCTTGGTGAGTTCGACCAAGGGAGCAGTGATTCCTGCAAAGTTCGGAACAAACCGGCGTACAAAATCGAGAGTACCTAAAAACGATCGCAACTTGATATTTTTCGGATCAGGCAATTCACTAATAGCTTTGATACGGTCATTACCAATAGTGATACCTTCAGCTGAAATGACATGGCCTCAATACTTTACTTGTTTGGAGCCGAAGTGCATTTTTGATGGTTTGAGTGTCAATCCAGCTTTCTGAAGTGCGTTAAACATGCGGTCCAGAAGCTTTACGTGATGACTCCATGTAGCGGAACAGGCGCCTAGATAATCCATATGACGAAGCAAACCACTGGCTGATCTAGTATCGCCAAGTGCGAGGGACATCATGCGTTGATATAACCAGAGTGCATTACAAACACCGAAAGGCATACGTTTGAAACAGTACTTGCCTTTCCGTGACAAAAGCAATTGATTTGATGTCCGAGTCAGCCACAGGTAGTTGGTGAAAAGCAGATTGTACATCAGCGACTGTGATGAACTTAGCTCCTCCGACGGCATCCAGATGACTTTCTATGTTGGGCATAGGCCAAGTCTTCCGAGCAATATGGCGGTTGAGTGTATTGCGACAATCAACACAGAACCGTGGTGAACCATCAGCTTTAGTGACGATTGGAACAGGACTACCCCAGGCACTCGTGCGCTCCTCAATTTTTCCTTGTTCCAAGAGTTTGGTTACTTGTTCATCGATCTTCTCTTGGACATGGGGTGAGGTACGGTACAGCGCACGATCAACGGGACAGGTGCCTGTTAACAATGGGAACTAGCTTCGGCTATTTTACAACAACCGAGCTCGTCTGGAGACAACGAGAAAACAGGGCGGTATTTAGCGCACAACTCAGTAACTTCTGTGATTTGTTCGGGCGTAAACGTTGTGTCAGCAAAAGCTTTCGCAAGAGCTGGATCCGACGCTATACGCGCTGCGACTAACTCCTCCAGATTATCAGGGGAGGCTGCTACCGCACTAACTTGTACATCGGGTGTTTCCGTTACTGTGGACGTTGACAAATAAGCCAAAATGAGACCTTTGGGTATTTTAACGCGACGATTAGACGGATTGGCGATCTGTAGCCAGACAGAACCGTCTGCTGTACGCCATGTTGTAACTGTACGGGCTACAACTAAACGTTCGAATACTTGTAACTTTTCCAGGCTAGAATACTCGGACATTTCGGACAGCGGAACCAAACGAGGTTCAAGTACTACATCAGTGTCGGCAAGAGGTGGATTACTGGTGAAAGCAATAACTGATGCTTCAGTACCGGCTGGTAAATAACAACGAGTTTTCAAACTCACAGGGACAGTTTCGTAGTCAGCATGAACAGATGCGACAGAGACTGAAGCAGGACTGGGTGAGGAAATCGTTTGGGCACGGTAACGATTGTCGACACGATGTACAGCGGGAATGGTTGCATCGCTTGAGTGGGCAGTTCAACACTAATTTTTCCAATCAAGTTTTGCACCGAACAAAGACATCACGCTGTTGTCTAAAAAAATATCGTCAGGACGCAATGACGATATTACAAGAGCTTCGAATTAGCGATTGAAATCACCCAATTGCAAGTCGAAACGGATGAACCCTTTAACTTCCATCAATCATCCATTCGCTGCTTTCAACGTGATTGCAGCATGGGGAATTGGATGAAAAGGTTCATTTTTCAGGACTGGGTTGCGTTCAATGAAAACAAACGCAATACATGGAACATCGCTTGCCGTGTCAATTGTGACACGGGGAACATCATGTCCTTCAACACGTCCACACACATGAACGCGATGAGATGAGAAAGCAAGTGCAAGTGGCCGTCGTGAACGACGAGAAAGGGAGCTGGTGAACCAATCTTCATGTTCATCATTATTACTTGCACTGTTCGGACGTGAATCGAAACAGTCTTCGACATCCATTGGTACGGATGCGGGACAAACAGAATCAGAACAGAACAGTCAATCCATTGCTACGGATGCAGAACAAACAGAATCAGAAACATTTACTGCTTGCTCGCTGCGTACTTGCTTATTATGTACTGGTACTTGCTTACGACGTACAGGGAAATCTATGGGACACACGTCAACCAATGATCTTCCAGGTAAACAATCAGCAAACCGTACACGCTTACGTGGGAGAGATACGTCTACATCAGTATCTAGTTTACGCGGTACATACTCATCTCCTATGGACATGGTGAGCTCAAGCGACTCAGAAGGTATACACCTTCTATCGTCGCCCCTCAGGCTACCCAACTGTACAGCCTTTGGCGTACTATCGGACAACTGCTGTACGGGTACCATACTCGACTTCCCAATTGTGTGAGGGACTGACCGAACTGGGCACCGTCATGGCATCTGCTCCGGCCGTTTCAAGGATTCGTGGTGACGACGCTTGTTTGCTGCGCCGTGCTGAGGGTGATCAAAGCAACTCTGCGACGGATGACCGGACTTGTTCAACGATGTGCACTCGGGGAGGGAACACGGTTGGAACTGGTGGGACTGCTGCGAGGCAGCTTGCGACTGTGCCGGCTGTGCTTGAGCACGGGGGGAACTACCGGACTTTTTTCCACGTGGGTTACTCCGCGAACGTTTGCGGTCCATGTGAACGGTACTTTGTACTGTGTTACTACGCCCACGACTCGTCAGCGCTTTCTTATTACGTACTACCGTTGACCAGTGTACCCACTGTGTCGTCAACGGTCTGCTCTAGCGTCGCAGCACTACGTTGTGCGCGATCGTTCGACTCCTGCATTGATCTGCAGTAAGGATCTAAACGTTGCTGTTCATACAGTTCGGGTGTCAACCCTCGTTCGAAAATTCCATTTTTCAAAGCTTCCAACTCGGAGACTCCGGTACGTTCCGCTTGACGACGGAAATTGGAACACTGGTCACGGTGTTTGTTCGTAAACGACGTGACTGAGTCGGTTTCAGACATTGCCATCGTGACAATATCTTCGACTGGACGCGCTACGGCGTCCGCGGACAGGTACGTGGACTCAAAGACCAACTTGACCTCTGCCCAAGACTTGGGGACTACTTTTGCCTCGTTATCCGGCAATAACTGGTGGTCGGCACCACGCCGCCACGGTAATAGTCCATTCATCAATTGTGTAAGAAACACAATTGCCTCTTCCTTGAGGACGTACAGAAAGTACTGCATCAAGCACGAGTCTACTAACTCGTCGGTCATACCAACACGAGACTTGAGCGACACTTTTACAAAAGCTTCGTACTGGTCCATTCGGTCTACTACAAAGTTCTTATCATCTTCAGTACCGAAAAAATTCGTGACTGCAGCAAAATCGGCGGGGTTCATCCTTGAGTTTACTGCGGGTACAGATGGCGCTGCAGGCTTGAGCGACTGCGACGTACTAGACACGACAGGGGTACATACCTACAGGGGCGGAACCAGCATACAAAGCACTCACAGCAGTCAGTAACGAGTTAACCTCTTCAAACTTGCCCTTGGCGAGATGCTCGGACACGAGGTTATTGATAGCAGTGATGTTGTTGCTGTTCAGCAGCGAAGAACTAGAACTCGCTCCTCGTTCTTCTCTGCTGTCCCTGCTGTAGTAACGACTGGGGGAGTGTGAACGCCTTGCACTGCGACGCGAACGGCGACGACGACGATCGTACTCATCGTCTCGGGAGCTGTAGTACTCCGAAGAGGAAGCTTGCGATTCATCTGAATGGATGTCCTCTCCAGCTTCTGCTGCGGCTCCATCAGTACTTCCAGCAGCGTCGCGTACCCGAACGTCACGGACTGAATCGCTGTGACGAATGGAACGATTCGTCGCGACGATTTCTCGACAGTCGCCACCTCTGTAACTCGTACTTCCCTCGGCCGAATGACGATTTTCCTCGTCTTCAGCAGAGGCATGCCCCTCTTCCTCGTCAGGAGGGGGATTGGAACCAAGCTCATTCATAGAGCTGGCAGGTAGAAATGTTCTCACTAAAAATATCCCGCGAGACCGCAGCTCTGACAACGTCGCGCGCTGCAAGAACAACACCAGAAAGAGAGACCAAGCCAACGACGCCACTGTGGGGCGGAGCCCCGGGCAGGTTCTCTCTTATGTGGTTGCGGTGTGGAGGACACACCAAGGTGGGTTGGTGTCTCGAGTCTTCGGGGAACGGAGTTAGTCACTTATGTTGACCTCGAACTTGTGTGTAATGAGGCTGTGAAAGGGGACCAAGTATCCCCATGTTTGCGACGTTCAGATTATGGTTTAGTTTGGCCTATTTTGATAAAATTATGAAATACGTCAGCTGAGAGTTCGACTGATTATATTGGCTTATTTCTATTCTCCCGATCCCAAAAAATAATCAACTTCCCAAAATCAGGACTCAAAATCGGCTCATATGGCCCATATATTTCACAGGATTTTCGGGTTGGGTTTGACTTCTTGGGTTTCGATTAGGATCATCAAGTTATTGGCCAGGACAGCCCGGAATCGCCTCGGACGAAAGAAAACATCGTACTTGGCGAGAAATCATAATCGTCTACGCCAGGTACTCATTGCACAGCGTACAGCAGCAGCCAGAAGGAGGGAGGCATGATGCATGGTTGCCTCTCACCACCGAGCGATCTAACCACAAGGCCCATTTGGGGAGTCCGGCGAGGGCATACGGTCATATGCGGCGGAGGGCTGGCAGGGTGCAGCTTCAACATCGTTGACGGCGCCGTGTGCGTTGTGGACTGTTGCTGAAGTTGTTGCTCTGCTGTGCCGCTTGTTGCTGCGGCAACAAAGTAGCGGTACTGTGGGCTCTGGGGCGTGTTACCGCACCACAGGCACACCCACAGCACGCCTACGCACGGGCTGCACAACAGGCCCCGGTCGCATCGATTGGCACTCTTCGCATGACTGACAAAGAGAACACAGCACACACACGAAACGAGCCACACAGCAGCAGCAAGGAACAGCATCTCGTACGAAGCCGTTCGTGTTCTATTTTTCGCACTTTTATGTCGTATTTGTCATTTGTTGCCGTATTCTAAATTCCTAGGATTTTATTTCCAGTTCAAAACCAAAATTATCGTTTTGGGTTCTCACAAGCAGTTTCGAACCCGATTATGTTTTGGTTTGGGGAGTCGCCTGTGGTTCTCAACCCAACCATAATCGGTTCTTTCGCAAACACCCTATAGCAATAAGGCCAATTCCTATGCGGTTCGGTTTTTGAGCTTCAGATTTTGCCCCGATCGCATTTCAGATGTGGAGTTGGCAAATCGAAACAATCTTCCTATGCGGAAAAATCAGATATATTGTGTGTGTAGAGGTTCGAGCAAACGCCGAGTCCAACTGTTGTTTTTGTGGTTTGGCGCCGTGATGAGACGCGCTGGGTGCGCTGCCCTGCGCGTAGGACCCAAGCGTGCGAGCCAAGGCTGACTGCCCCTGGTCTGGCGGCAAAGAGACGTGGCGAGTGCGCTAAAGCCAACCGGTCTTGGTATTTTGTGTTTCATTTTGTGACTGACTGCTGCTGCTGTACAGCAGTGTAGTCTACGAGTCCTCGTTCGTATCCACGGAGAGGTGCGTGACGAGTGCGCTTCTCTTGGTCTCTAGGTCCGAGCCCGCGCCAGGCGACTGTAGTCTGGCCGAGGAGGGACGGCCCCCCCGCCACCCGAGCGTCGGGCGCGAAGCAACGTCGCTATACCGCTCTGTCACCATCCAACTCATCTATCGTTCTGCTGCTGCTGTTTGCTGTCATGGATAACATCTTGATTTTAGAGAGCATGCCATTTTTCGATTTGAAAATCTGATGCCCCAGGTCGTCGGATTTTGGGCCAAAATCCGTCGACTTGGGTCATCGGATTCTCAAATCGATTTTTTTCCGGTCGGATTTTGCATATTTGGACTGCATAAGCAGGGTCATTCGTTTTTGGGATCGAAAAACACAACTCTGAAGCTCGAAATCGAACCGCATAGGGAACAGCCTAAACATCCCACAAACATGCTAAAAGTTACCATGGTAGTCTATAATTCGAGTGAGACAGATACAAAAACTGAGAACTGACTAGAGGTAGGAACCTGATTTCAATTACCCGGGTACCCGGCGGGTATACCCGTCAGGGTCCTACCCGTTTGGCGGGTAGGGTCCGAGCTCCTTACCAGCGGGTAATCCGAGCCTTAAGGGTAATTGGGTCGTCGGGAACCGGGTACCCGGGTACCAGCGGGTTTTCGGGTACCCGCGGGTAATTGGTATTCCCGGTTCATTATGCCTGTACAATCTACGTAGGAAACCCTTTCAAAACACGCACTCACACAAGCCAGGCACACAAACCATCAACTAGCTACATTCAACGCTCAAGGGAACGCCCACCGCACACGGCAGTATCGTCACACGGCACCAGCTGTGCACAATGAGCCAAGAGGCGAGCGACGCTTACGCGGTCTCTCAGGAAACTGAATAGCTGGCGGGGGGCGATCTTTTCTGAGAATCCTGCCGAAAGTTCCAAGCCGCCTGTCTGTGCGAAGTGCAAAGCACCCTCGAAAGCGATGCAGACAGCAGCACAGCGACGGCTCTGCAGGCCCCGGCTCTGACAGCAGCAGCAGTGGAGAGTCGTATCGGAGTGTGCTTCTGTGATGCTTGCCCCTTGCCCCTCCTGAGTACAGGGGTGTAGGTGTGGGTAGCCGCTTCTTCGCGAGCAACCATGTACTCGTTTTTTTTACGCTATTTGTTTTCTATCCGTCCACGAGTCCTTCGATTTTCGAGCGCAGGCGGTCGTTGATATGTTATCGACGGTACAAGTAGTTCGGCATTACTATGCTATGATACAACGGATTGTCAGTCAGCGTTACACGATCACTTATCTTGCTGACATAGTAGTGCTACTTTCCGATGCCTGCCCGTAGCAGTGGGTCGAAAAATGAAAAATGGCCACAGCAGTCTTCTAAGCGGGAGACCGTCAACCATCTCGATTGTACATATTCTCACACTTTCCGCGGGTTCAAACCCAAAATATCACGCCAGCGCAATGAAGTAGTACACGACACGGCAACTTTAGGCGGCTTGTGTATCGAATCAATCATAGAAACTGTTCGTACTCCTCGTTTCGGCAAGAACACAGTACTGCACACAATCCTCCACTTAAATTTCATTCTTTGTGGCACTGAAATTTTGTGATTTTTTTTCAAAAACATGGCCGGGTACCCGGTACCCGGCAAAAAAACGGGTATCCGGGTACCCGGTCGTCAAAATGGCATTACCCGGCGGGTAGGGTAGGGTTAGGGCTACAACATTTGGCGGGTACCCGTTTTTGGCGGGTACCCGCAGGGTCCTACCTCTAGAACTGACACTCGGTATTGCCTGTTCCTGCACCACTTGGCATCTTGGCATCGCCCTGATCCAGTTCGTAACGAGATCGAATGGTGCATTTATGTCAACTTGCTTAAACGCAATCACAAGACTTCGCACTGAGGTATACTTTTCCTATCCGGAGCATGAGGCGGAGCCCTTGTAACACATCACAATTTTGGTGATGTTAATAGTATGATACCGACCTCTATTATAGTGCCGCCCATTTCGGCGCCCATGCGGAGCCCTTGTTTTTTCTACTTTTTTTCTTTTTTTTTGTACATCACTTCTTAAATTTCCAGCCTACCATGGTAGCTCGTAGGAGGTTTTACCCTCGGCGATCTTCTGGACAAGCCGAGGTCACAGGTGTCGTCCCTTCCCCCCCCCGGTACATGCCTTTATTTTTTGTCGCCCATAGGGTTCAGCATTCCCACTGCTCGTCGATTTTCATCGAATTCAATGTAGCTAACTCACGCTCTCGCGCTTTCCGCTAATCAATTTCTTCATGCAACAAAAAGTAAAACTCCCTGCGAGCATGTGCACTCGGTGAGACTTGAACCCACGAAACTGATCTTGATAGGCACGCGGGCCACCTACCAAGCCACCGGGGACGCCGGTTCTGGACTGTTAAATTATGAAATACGTCAGCTGAGTTTTGCAGAGGTACGTTCGGCAGTACCTGGTATACATACCGACAGGTGTGACGCTAGGATCCACTCACCAACATGAGCCACGATTGCGAGGTTCCGGAGGTCTTCACGCTGTGTCTGTCCGGGCACTTCTGCCATAACGTTTTCCTCGGCGACAGCCCTAACACATGCCGCGACTGATGGAACGCGGAACCTAACCGCACAGCCACAAATAGCGTTGCAGGCAATAGAGAAATTTGAAACATACTAGTGCGTCAGAGAGGAACATAAGGGCAGCTTTCAACAGGTCGTGTGTGGCCATTTCCGCCCGCCTCGCCACCCCGTTTATAGTACAGCCATCACATATGTGCCTCCCGATTCCTTCGTGCAAGATGAACCAACTCAGTTCAGAGCGCCGCTCGTTCAACAGTCAACACACTCACTGCTGTCGCCTCGAAGAAGTCAGCCGTGGCGCAGCCGTCGCCGAGGGCCAGCCAACGGAATATGGGCGGTGGCTATTGAGGGGTGACACCACAAATGCTCTTGCCTCAAAACCTGCAAACGCCAGAAGGGCAACCTTGACACCATACGTAGGAGTCATGGCCAACTTCTTCCGTGAGTAGCTCTTTGGCTGTCAGGACCCTTGATGAAGAGGTTGCGTCAGAGTTTTTGCGTAATGAGCAGCTAGGCGAACCTTAAGGTAATTGGCGTGTCTTGGAAGGGGGTGAAAAGACACAGGGACACAGCGACAAAAGGTATATTTTTTTCGCGCTTCGCGCGAGCAATCTATATATACTTCTCGACCCCTACCTATAGTCCCTGAGCTGTAAAAGGCACAGCGACAAAAGGTAGGGAATTTTTCTTGATTACGACGTATTATTATTAATCAATGCCCGATTATATGAGGGATTTACCGAGCGAGATAGATTACGAATTTTGATTACGACGATGTCTATTGGCCAAGAGGCCGAACTCCCGCCGAAGTCACCCCGAAATCACTGGACTGTCAACTTTTTTATACGAGCGGCACCTTCCTCGCGGCGACAACACATCATCATGGCCCACATCATGAGCGGCAGAGCAGTAGCGGCACAGCAGCAGCACAGCAGCAGTGGCAGCAGCAGCAGCTGCAGTAGACCAAGCAGTCAGAGCTCTCTGTGTCAGGCTCCAGACGCCGAAGAGGAGAAGCAGTGCCAGGAGGAGTACCAACAACTTCCAGCAGCAGCACTCGCGAAGCAGCCGACTTCAAGGGGAAGGCCGTGCTACTACTATGATACCAGGTACTGCTCTAGACAGAAGCACCAGTGCCAGCCAGCACCATCAACAGCAAGCAGCAGGAGCAACAACACCAACCACCACATCAGCAGCAGCAACAACAGCAGCAGCAGCAGCAGCAGACCAGGCAGCAATAGCAGCAGGAAATAGCCCCCCAAGCAGCTCGAGCTCTCCTACGAGACCGGGCTCAGGATCTACCGGGCAACGGCTTGGAGCCGCCCATTCTGTTGTACTCACAGGTGAACTGCGGGTTGTGTTACTCTGTTCTTATGGTACATCCTTGACCCAGAGCAGAGCAAAACAACTATTGATACCTGGTACCAACTTAGCAGTGTTTTGACGGTGGTCAAGAGCAGACTTGCCTGTTTCGTCGAAACGAGTGACGAAGGTTCATTTTTCTACAAAACTCGACATCGCCTCTACCGGTCGTCCGTCGTCCGTCTCGCTTGCTGAACCCACCCCCAGATGACTCCTGTGCTGACCGCCCAATACTTCAGGAGGCAACGGGGATCAGCTAGTACATGGAGAACGAGCTGGCCGCCGTGATCCAGCTGGCCCTTCTTCTCCGAAAGCCGGGGATGGAGTCCCTGCCGACTATCGTGTTCGGTCCCCCCGCCGCCGCCGCTGCTGTCCATGTGCTTCGTAAGAGCGACCAGGCGGGTGGAAAAGAAGGAGGTCCTTGGTGTAGACGCGGGTGGGAGACGGTCGATTCGGGGAGCACAAAGTGGCGGCCATCAATGCCCCCCCCTAGCACGGCACGCCCTTCCTCTTCCATTTGCAGAGGGTCCCTTCTGGGTTCCCAAAGGAGACGTTACCGACTGCTCTCGAGGGTAGACTAAGGTGAGCGTCGCCAACCACGAGTGAGTACCATTACAACTAATATCTGGGTACATTTTTTCCTGTGTCCCTTTTTTTGTGGCAGGAATACCTGCACTCTTTTGTTTTGGCACCAACTTGGACGGCGACCGCCTTTCTGCTCGATGGACCCCCTGCGCTGACTGCAGTAGTACCGCCATCAAAACGGATGCTGCGCAGGTTTCAACAACTGCGGCGTAGAAGCGGCGAATACCTCGTACTTGCACCTGCTTGCTAAGTGGAAATTGGTAGCATATACTCATCTCGATAACACGCCGCTATGACGGCATGCCTGCTGGGGAAGCAGTTGCCGAACAGCACCATTCCGTTCTCCCGAGCGCTCGAGCGCTTGTCTCAACGACACACAACAGGACTAAGGTCAGATGATACCTCCACCTCGGTCGTTCTGCGCAAAGCGATGGTCGACTCGAAGTGTGCCATCTCCCTGCCTCTGCGTTCCCTGAAACTGAGGACCTGGCGCCTGATTCGAAATGTTTCGAGGAAATACGGTGGCCGGTTACAGCTCTATCATCGAATATGTTGGTACTGCAATACGTAATCGTAACGCTCAGCGCCCCTCTAGTGCTACACACAGAAGTACCCTCGTCCTTCCCGCCCTCGTCCACGCCCCTCTCCGCCAAACATATCTCCACTACGCCTTGTCCGCGAAACAGGTATGCCTGTACAGCATCAGCTACTCTCCGCGCGTGAAGTTCTCTGTCACGGGGAAACCCGGACGCAGCTGGTCGGGCTGCGGGGAGCGGCCAAGAGCACGAGGGAAACATTACTATTAATAGGTGCTTTCGTCCGTTACGCCAGGTCGCCGCCAATACCTGTGTGATGAAAGGCCGGGCAAGCGATGAGCAAGCGTTGCACGGAACGACATACGGTATCCACTGCCGCAGGCCAGGGGGGAGCGCCCCGAACTGGCGCCCTACCTCCCACCTGCAGGAAATCGCAGCAGATGATGCCGAGGGGTTTGATGTAGCCGCGCAGGCGAGCGTGCTGCCCTGGAAGGAGGAGGGTTTGTTGAGGGAGAGGGGGGGGGGTACACCAAGACAAAACACGGCCAGAGTCTGCTGAACCTGCCGCTTTCGATGATACAGCGTTGCAGGGCGTATATATCATCCCCAGGCGGAATCTTACGAGCTGCCGCTGGACGATGGTGCGGAGTCACTGGCGACTTCAACAACGAGGGTCTTCCTACCGGGAACACCGCAACGGGAGCAGGTGAGTCATCGGTCGTTTGCTGGGGCTCTGGCGTAAGGATGGCGGCAACGTGTAAACATTCTACTTTTTTTGCGTATGATGGAGTCTGGCATTTCTGATGCAAGCGAACGATATTGTGTAGCCCTTGCGTGTGATTGAGACATCGGTTTCACTGTCCTATACGCTCATCTGGCGTGGACCGCATAATTTTCTAATCAATTGCCAGATAGTGCTGATGCTGAAGGTGACGACGCTGCAGGTGGAGCTAGAGCAGGCAACGAGTGGATCGGTCTCGCCCTTGGCCAGGACGACAACGTCGCGGGTCTAACGCGGCCAGGCGACAGGGATATACAGGTGAGCGGCGCGTGTAGATGCTTGTATAACTATTGAAACGACATGTAGAGGCTTGTTAACTTTGGTGCGTGTGTTGGCAGCCTGCTCGCGGTTACGAATCGTGCTAAGGCTAGCTAGCTTTCTTGAACAAATAGATAGCGGCACTATCGTGGTGATATAACTTCTATAATGTGATATGTAAACTGGGTCAAATGTGCGTACCTTTCGGATGTACAAGATCGGCTGTTCATTTGAATCGGCGGAAACGCTTCGAAGACATTGTCGGGCCTCAACTAATCACCGCTGTCGCGGCAACACTTTTCTTGCCTTCTTGTTGCGTCCCTCATATTGAGGGCTACCTCCGGTACTTTGCACCCTCTTCGTCTTTTCCATCAACAGGAAGATAGCCAGCCAACTACAAAGCTTCGGTGTCTGCGAAATGCGCATGGCTCCCGATCATGAAAATCGCCGCGGGGTCGTCAGGGGGATGATGCAGCAAGCACCGCCCAAGAGTTTAAGCACTGCCGTGACCACGCCTTGAATGTTTACTCTCAACCCCTTAATGCGGGATTCGTTGGCGCCACCCATGGTCGCGGCCGGGACGGTGGGGGCAGGGGCGGAGACGCTAGCCCTCGCATTGCGGGTGGATATCGCCAGGGGGGGGGATGGACGGAGGGAAGGACGGTCGTACACCGATGGAGAAATCTGGAGGTTGCCAGGAGTGCGCACAACGCAAGGGTTGATGGTCTCAGATCGACTCTGGACCCATATTTGGGCAAGAAAGGGCGTATCGTGCCTGCTGACCCTCGCCCAGGGACGGGAAACGAACGCAGAAGAAAATCGAATTTCCCCCTCGGATGTTCCCATTGGTCGTACGAGGAATCTAAATATGGCTGGCGTAGGCGCACAGCCGATTGTCTTTAGTTGCCACTGACGTTAAGCATGGGCTGACGTGCAGGATTTAGTGTAGCCCTGGCTGCTGCTGAAGATACGTTTTTCGATTGAAATCGTCTACTTCTTAAGATACGTCTCGGCGTTTTCCGTGTATTGCAGGATATTTTCTTTGAGAAGGCCGAGGGCGACATAACTCTGCGTTGTGTGTGTTGTCTAAAATGCAGTGAACTTCGTCATCACACTGCCATACAATTCTCCATATCTCCATGTTTTTGATATAGTGGTATATTTTACGAGATAACTCTTCCTTCGGACACGTTGCGGTGAGTATCTCATGTATGTGTGATCGTTCTGTGTTGTTAGGGCCGGTCCTAACGGGGGCGAAATAAACGAAATAAAAAAACGAAGAGCAGAACTGAAGGGCACGTGAGTTTAATTTGGTAGAATAAAAAAGTTATTAGAAGTGGAGGTCCCGATACCTCCGTTTTCACGTTTCGTTTTTTTGTTCAAGTCCTCGTGGGACTCAAAAAACGAAATGGGTGCCAAAAAATAGAACATCCGTGGTATGGGATACGCAGGGTCGAAAAGGAACATAGGAGGAGCTCGAAGCGTTGGGATGAAGTTCCGATAATTTTTCTACGACCGGTTGGCAAGCGCACGATGGCCGAGGTAATGCGTGTGGCTGCCACGCGGCTTGCCTGCTGACGGCGCGAGAACATATGGGGTAGGGAATCACCATGGGGTGCCCTCGCAAGAAACCGGGGGGTCAGGAAGTGGCTGTGGCGGTAATTTTTTCGACATGAGTCCCACTCAAAATTTAAAGGCTTGCCATCAAACAGCGATGGCCGATACACAAATTCTAGAGCACTCCGGAGGGAGCGGGTTGGACCGCGAGGACGGCCTGCTGTGGAGGGTGCCTCACGCGTGCGAGTTGTGTCTATCCACCGTCGCTGTCGATCGCTATCGCCGGTAATCACGTGCTGTGGCGGTTGAGTCACTCTGAAAAATTGTATCGCGTAAATATTCGACTCGGCTTCCTCTTTTTGGTTCGTTTTTTTTTTCGTTTTTTTTTCTCGTTAGGACTCAATGTGCTGTTTTTTGCGAAAAACGAAAGTCTGTTCGTTTTAGTCCGTTTTGTTTTTCGTTTTTATGCCCCCGCTAGGACCGGCCCTCAGAGATCAAATTCTAGAGCAGCTAGCTTCAGTCGTACGGAATGTATTTTCGAGTTTTTCGTTGCCTATCTTTGTGACGACACCCCCACAATCCTTCATATGCATCAAATATACCGGCATTGCCGGTCTATCCGAAAAGTGCCAGGCAATCCAACGTGAAGAACCGTTTTGCAATCGGATTTTGTCTCGAGTAGATATGCGCTATTACTTGAAGCCGACTTTTAACATTTTGAACAAAAGAATAATCTTGCCCTCTACCAGAACATACGTAAAGTAGCCCCCTGTAATAGTCAACAATGGCAGGAAAATAAGAAATTTCAGAGCCGTTGTACTGAAGTCAGTATATAAATTACATTTCCCGAATAAGAAATTCGGGCTGAACCAGCATTCCTGTTTCTTATTTTTTCTCACTACTATTAAGTGTTTCATATTGTCGCTCGCCCGAGAAAAACGCCTATATATTTTTTTCGCGCTTCGCGCGAGCAATCTATATATACTTCTCGACCCCTACCCATAGTCCCTGAGCCTTTTCCGTTTCATTTTCATTTGTTTTGCTGCTGTGCCGTGCTGTGCTTTCGCCTTCTTCCTACATACGAGTACAGACATGAAAGTATATCGGAAGAAGAAAATAACTACAGACAGCAGTATCCTACCTGGGGTATGTACGTACGTACGACATCCGCGACGCGAAGCGCATATGTGGCATTCGAGCTGGCGTTGGAGCTGTTTGTTCCTGAAGCATGGCGGCGGGACTCTTGGCATTATCAAGTCGCCGGTTTGCAATTACGACCTAAACTCAATCGTGGACCTCTGTCACTTCGCATAATTTGATGTTCCAATCAGGCAGAAAAATATTACACGAGAGGGGACGGGGATTTTTTTTCCTTTCCGAGTGTTCGGTTTCATTTTCATTGTTTTTGCTGCTGTGCCGTGCTGTGCTTTCGCTTTGTTCGTACATACAGTACAGACATAGAACTACATACTTAGATCACAACCCCTGAGCGTGCTCGGTTGGTGCATCCCTGGCCTCTCAGAGCTCCCACTTCCAAACCGCCTCCTTTCATTACTTGCCGGACCTTTCCAGCAGTTCTTTGTTTTCTCAGCCATTTCTTCCTTTTTTCTTCTTTCGTTTCGTGTGCGTGCGTGTTCTCCGAGCACGGCATCGCGGGGGGACCCGGCACCGTCGCGGGTGCCAGCGGGTGCTGGCAGGTAGGGCGGGGGTTGCAAGGAGCGCGGTCGCCGCTTTCGTGTCTAGGCGTCGCGTGTGCCTCGAGACACGAGGGATGCATGAACGGGCTTTGTCTGGCTTCGATTGATGATTGTTGATAGAGTATAGACGAGTTTATAAAGGTCGTTCGGGACGGCAAGATACTATTCAAGCGGTGCTTATTTTTGCGACCACGCTAAAGTTGAAAGAGGGAGGTGTGCAGTTTGAACACCAACGTTATCGAGCTGGCGAACGACGGCCACGGTGAGCACCGGGCTTCACGCGAGGCGGGCGACGGGGCTGATTGTGGCAGAGAGTGATAACAGCTTTACCCGGACCGAATCGGTAGCGAGGTGGTCGCGAGAGGGGCGGGCGGCGTACGAGGCTGAGAGAGAAGCTCTTCTGTGCGATTTGTTTCTTTTCTTTTTTTCGACCGGGTGTAAGGTGTTCCAATCAGAAAGAAAAATATTACACGAGAGGGGACGGGGATTTATTAATCTTTCCGAGTTTTCGGTTTCATTTTCACTGTTTTTGCTGCTGTGCCGTGCTGTGCTTTCGCTTTCTTCGTACCTACAGTACAGACATAGAGCATATCGAAAGAAGAAAATAAGTACAGACAGTAGTATCCTACCTGGGGTGTATGTACGTACGTACGACATCCACGACGCGAAGCGTATATGTGGCATCCTAGCTGACGTCGGAGCTGTTTTTTCCTGAAGCATGGCGGCGAGACTCTTGGCATTATCAAGTCGCCGGTTTGCAATTACGATCCTTGCAAAAACTAAACTCAATCGTGTACCTCTGTTCGCTTCGCATAATTTGATGTACTTTTTTTCTTCCTGAGCGAGCGTAGCGGGCGGCGTAGGCCGCCCGCGGAGCGAAGCGCCTTGAAATACTTAGATCACAACCCCTGAGCGTGCTCGGTTGGTGCTTCCCTGGCCTCTCAGAGCTCCCACTTCCAAACCGCCTCCTTTCATTACTTGCCGGACCTTTCCAGCAGTTCTTCGTTTTCTCGGTCCTTCCTTCCTTTTTTCTTCTTTCGTTTCGTGTGCGTGCGTGTTCTCCGAGCACGGCATCGCGGGAGGACCCGGCACCGTCGCGGGTGTCAGCGGGTGCTGGCGGGTAGAGCGGGGGTTGCAAGGAGCGCGGTCGCCGCTTTCGTGTCTAGGCGTCGCGTGTGCCTCGAGACACGAGGGATGCATGAACGGGCTTAGTCTGGCTTCGATTGATGATTGTTGATAGAGTATAGACGAGTTTATAAAGGTCGTTCGGGAGGGCAAGATACTATTCAAGCGGTGCTTATTTTTGCGACCGCGCTAAAGTTTAAAGAGGGAGGTGTGCAGTTTGAACACCAACGTTATCGAGCTGGCGAACGACAGCCACGGTGAGCACCGGGCTTCAAGCGAGGCGGGCGACGGGGCTGATTGTGGAAGAGAGTGATAACAGCTTTACCCGGACCGAATCGGTAGCGAGGTGGTCGCGAGAGGGGCGGGCGGCGTACGAGGCTGAGAGAGAAGCTCTTCTGTGCGATTTGTTTCTTTTCTTTTTTTCGACCGGGTGTAAGATGTTCCAATCAGGCAGAAAAATATTACACGAGAGGGGACGGGGATTTATTAATCTTTCCGAGTTTTCGGTTTCATTTTCATTGTTTTCGCTGCTGTGCCGTGCTGTGCTTTCGCTTTCTTCGTACCTACAGTACAGACATAGAGCATATCGAAAGAAGAAAATAAGTACAAACAGTAGTACCCTCCCTGCCAGACTGGGTTATTTACGTACGTACGACATCCGCGACGCGAAGCGTATATGTGGCATCCTAGCTGACGTCGGAGCTGTTTTTTCCTGAAGCATGGCGGCGGGACTCTTGGCATTATCAAGTCGCCGGTTTGCAATTACGATCCTTGCAAAAACTAAACTCAATCGTGGACGTTTGTTCGCTTCGCATAATTTGATGTACTTTTTTTCTTCCTGAGCGAGCGTAGCGGGCGGCGTAGGCCGCCCGCGGAGCGAGGCGCCTTGTAGACCATATCGAAATAAGAAAATAAGTACAGACAGTAGTACCCTACCTGGGGTGTATGTACGTACGTACGACATCCGCTATGCGAAGCGTACATGTGGCATCCAAGCTGCCGTCGGAGCTGTTTTTTCCTGAAGCATGGCGGCGGGACGCTTGGCATTATCAAGTCGCCGGTTTGCAATTACGATCCTTGAAAACACTAAACTCAATCGTGGACCTCTGTTCGCTTCGCATAATAATTTGATGTACTTTTTTTCCTTCCTGAACGAGCGTAGCGGGCGACGTAGGCCGCCCGCGGGGCGAAGCGCCTTGTACAACATAGTACAGATGAACGTGTTTGAGGCCAGGCACATATCGAAGTTGAATTTGTGATAAAACAAACATGAGCTCGCAAAATCTACGGCTCATTTAGACAAGTTTCGAGTCGAGTTCCGGCCCCAGCTCGGGGGTGCTTTCAGCATTCGAGCAATCTTTAACGTGTGTGACCTACAGCAGTTATTCAAGTGTTTTGAGGTGTTTGCCTCGCGACAAGTAGATGCCATTCCAATCTATAATGTTACAGCTGCCTCCTCTTGTGTGTCGCTATCGGCTTGGTCTCACCTCGATAGCCAGCTGTTGTCGTTCGTTGAGAGAGTCCTTCTGGGGATTTCCTCCTTTCCTCGCTCCTGAATCCTCTCTGGCCACGGGGTGGCCAGACGCCACGCGAGTTGAGTGTTGGTATTACTCAGCAGGTGCGACGTGTGGTTAACAGACAGGCACGTGATAGGCGACAATCATGCACGGTGTGTGAACAGGATATTGTTTGACTTGTTTCTTTCGTTCTTTGGTGGGATTGACTAACCCCAGGTAGGGCCAGAGAGCACCCGCATCGACCATTACAGCCGATACGGGGTTTCCATGACCCAGACAATGACCTCCCCCGCCGGGGACACTCCATTGTATACCTACATCGATATGACAGCGAGCCATCCTACGGCTTTATCGCTGCCTTACACGATGCACCCTCCGTGCGTCACTGGTCAGGTCAGTCAACGTACATCACAGAATACCCTGTCGCCCACCTGGGCGACTCCTGAAGCCCGTAGCGCTGCAACACCCCCCCTGCCCGACGCATAACTATCGTCGGTGCACAGCGGGTATCCCGGCCACTACCCGGTAACAGCGTGGGCAACTCCTCCTCCATATCCCCGACGAACCGGCTGCCGCGTCCTTTCTTATCCGTTCGACGATTAACGAGCTTCGGCCACGTACGGACATCCCCGATGCTCGTGACGCGGCTCCTACGCCTTCCGCTTCTCCTTCTGACGGTCACTGCTGCTGTTTCGGCTTCTGCGGCGGCTGCAGTTGCTGCTGCTGCTGACGACACAGTTGCTGCCCCTGATGCTGTTCCACCTCTTCCTCCTTCTCCTGCTGGGCCGGCTGTTTACGCTCCCTCCGCGGCGGCGGAGGTGGTGGACCTGATTGCCCCCCCGTCCTGCGGGTTCCCGTTGCCGTGCTCGGTTGCTGCTACTGCGGTTGCGCTCCTGCGTGGCACTCCTGCTACGGCGGTGGTGGCTGCTACGGCGGTCACGACTGCAACTGCGGCTCCGTGCATCTAATTTGAAAATGGTACGATGCTTTAGCATCCTTTGCCGCTTATGTAACGGGGTACACACGAACCTACCCGACCCCTGATCCGGCGTCCTCTCATAGACGCTTGATAGCTCAGACCGGGCTGTTCGACGGAAGTGATTCGCTACCCCCCGGTCCAATGCTCGTGCGCCCGATTCGCGTGGATGCCTTCCCTTCCGCGTTTGCTGGCCGCCTCCTTGATCAAGACCCTGTTATCCCCCCAGCGTCTGCTCACCCGAGGAACTCCTCTGAGTTGCCGCGTCGTCCCGCGCTCTTCTGGGGCTCTTTTCCCCCTGCTGTCTCTTGAGTATCCCTCTCAGCCTCCAGAACATCTGCTGCCTCTCCACCACGAAATTGGACGAATTCGAGCCTCATGTGGTTCGGCCGCTCATGGAAGATCTTGAGTTTGGCTGCCAATACCCCAAGACCAGCTGTGCAATCGAGGATTTCGTCGAAACTCATCTTTGCAAGCTCTGTGTGAAACTTCGCTCAGGAACGTTTGGTGCACCCCTAGTGTGGTCTTTTGGAGATACTGACGTTTGACTCCAAGAAAGTAAGTCGTTTGAAGGTTCAGACGTTCACGCCACCCCCTCAAGTACTGACGTGACTCCGAGTAAGCAGATCGTTTGAGGGCACTGACATTCACGCCACGTTTGAAGGTACTGATGTGATTCCGAGTATGTAAGTCGTTTGAAGGCACTGACGTTCACGCCACGTTTGAAGGTACAGACATGACTCCGAGTAAGTAAGTCGTTTGAAGGCACTGACGTTCACGCCACCCCCTCAAGTACAGACATGACTCCGAGTAAGTAAGTCGTTTGAGGGCACTGACGTTCACGCCACCTTCACTGACGTGCCTCCGAGTATGTAAGTCGTTTGAAGGCACTGACGTTCACGCCACGTTTGAAGGTACTGACGTGACTCCAAGGAAGGAAGTGGTTTGAAGGTTCAGACGTTCACGCCACTCCCTCAAGTACTGACGTGACTCCGAGCAAGCAAGTCGTTTGAAGGCCCTGACATTCACGCCACGTTTGAAGGTACTGACGTGCCTCCGAGTATGTAAGTCGTTTGAAGGCACTGACGTTCACGCCACGTTTGAAGGTACAGACATGACTCCGAGTAAGTAAGTCGTTTGAGGGCACTGACGTTCAGGCCACCTTCACTGACGTGCCTCCGAGTAAGTAAGTCGTTTGAAGGCACTGACGTGCCTCCGAGTAAGTAAGTCGTTTGAAGGCACTGACGTTCACGCCACGTTTGAAGGTACTGACGTGACTCCGAGCAAGCAAGTCGTTTGAAGGCCCTGACATTCACGCCACGTTTGAAGGTACTGACGTGCCTCCGAGTATGTAAGTCGTTTGAAGGCACTGACGTTCACGCCACGTTTGAAGGTACAGACATGACTCCGAGTAAGTAAGTCGTTTGAGGGCACTGACGTTCACGCCACCTTCACGCCACCCCCCCAAGTACTGACGTGACTCCGCGTAAGTAAGCCGTTTGAAGGCACTGCCGTTCACGCCACGTTTGATAGTGCTGACGTGCCTCCGAGTATGTAAGTCGTTTGAAGGCACTGACGTTCACGCCACGTTTGAAGGTACTGACATGACTCCGAGTAAGTAAGCCGTTTGAAGGCATTGACGTTCACGCCACCTTCACGCCACCCCCCCAGCCCGAACAGTGTCCACTGGTGAGACCCTTTCGTGCTAAAACTAATTCATGAGTCCTCAAACGTCATTCATCCACCACCACTTCAAGATCGTACCCCTTGTATAACGGTTTTCGTGAAAGTGGTTGTAGAAAGGTGGTGGCAAACACCCCCCCAGCACGGAAACTACCTACTGCCTATTGGCATCCCAATCCCACCTTTCGCTTCGTGTCTCCAACACTGGGCCACTAATCTTGGAGAGTCAAATAGGAAGGTATCCTGCTCGGTTACACCATACCTACATAATGTTTTCCAGCATTAGTCATGCAATTTAGAATTCCTACAACCGTTCTTCTCCGGTCAGGCGGATCGCCCGATGCTTGGAGACGGACGACACAACAGGTGCGTGGTACGCTCAACCACTTCACGATCGCGTTCGCAAAAGAAGGGAACCTTTAGTTTGGGCATTGGGCTTATGTGGCCTCGCCTTTATAGAACTGCCCTCCCCATGCGGGGACGAAGCACTTGAAAATTAGGGTCAACCTTATGTACATGTACAGCAGTGCAGTACTCAAACGGTGAAGATGCCCAATCGTCATTGGGAACCATGTCAGATACTTGAACAAAGTCAAGCTCGTTTGATTCTCCGTTCACTGCGTCAGCGACTAAGACGGCGCGTGAGTATGCGCGCTGGGGAGGGGCTTTGTTTTCCTATCGGAAACTACCAGGTTTTCTCTCCTCAGTTTGAGTTGCATTGTGTATCTCGTATCCACTGCTTAGGATGCATGTATTTGCTCTGGAAGAGCAGACACCCTTGCTACAGGCAAAGCGCTCCGGATAGAGGCCAGCGCTCCGAGGTCCTTTCAGCACGAATGTAAAACAAACGCCTGTTTTCACGGTTTTCAAATATTCGTGCATGATACTATCAAGTAACTGTTCACGCATCCCCCAGTATTCGGGCGCTGTGATCACGGGATTGCAACTATTTATGTGTGTGATCCCCGATTCGGTGACACAAACTGCTGTGTCGACATCCTGGTAGTCGATAATCTAGTGCCGGGTGGTTTGTAACTACCAGTACTAATATGCCCGGTGCCACGAGGTTGATAGGTTTTATTTATTCGTTTGTGTCGCACTGCTATCTCTCTCTGCTCTTGGACGGAATGCGTGCGTCGTACCTGCCGTATCCAGTGTGATGTGATACCAGCTCGGTATGCTGAATGAAGATAATATACATACTTTACTGCAGTCGGGATGAATAAGGTAATGCGGCCGTATGTGTTCGACTCGTACTCTGCACGTATTGTGTATGTGTTCTCCGCCTTAAACCATTCTTTCTACCCGTCGACATCCAGCACTACCAGTGTCCGTGCCCTTTATTTGATCCTAGAGAGAGATTTTTCCTGTGGTCACAACCTACACCACAGTCATCACAATATACGTGGATTTCTCGAAAGTTCCATGTTTGCCAGCCGACAATGCACGTTGTTGTCCAGGGATTCATCGTTCTAAAGGGTGGTTATGTACGCCCAAACAGCGTAAGGCTCGACATTGTTAGTTTCCGTTATCACTTAACCGAGCAAACGGTCCACGAGAGCATGCGTGTATTGGTACGTACGGCACCTATGGCTTGTATCGACACCTGTCGGTTGCATTTGGTTTTGGAGACATTATGTGGTCAATCGCATGCAGACATTTATTAACGAACATGCATGTGTGTGCGATCATGAAAAACGAGCGAACATACGAGCACGAGCAACAGGCAAACGGAGCACGAGCAACGAGTATGCCTGCATGCATTGACCAGACAAGTATCTTCAAAGCCTTACGAAACAACAGGCAGAGCACCATCGGCAGCATGAATACATAACAGCATATCACACGAATCACCGTCCTACAAGGCAGGCAACACCGAAAACATGTGGATATATGCATATAGCGAGTATCCCATAACATAGTATGCAAGATGGAACGTGGGATTATAGAAAGAACACGATCACCTCATATCACAGTTTTGCAAACATTCCCATCGCCTGGGTTGTCCGTTCTTATTTCTTATAATTGACGGACTAATTATGTGCGCGGAAGCTAGAACATAGTATGCCAAATAGAACTTGGGATTATACAAAGAGCACGATCCCCTCATATCACAGTATTGCAAACATTCCCATCGCCTGGGTGTCCGTTCTTCTTTCTCATAATTGACGGACTAATTATGTACGCGAAAGCTAATGAGTATGGTTGTTTCCTATGGCCACGTACCGGGTAAAAAAACCAGGGAAAGCCAGTGAAATGCCAACGTACCGGGTGAGAAGACCCGAACGGGTGAAACAAGTGGAATTCCAGCGTATCGGGTACTTGGAGACCATAACAACCCGCTATGACTCTCGTTGTGTGCCCTCAGTTGTTTCAACATAGCTTTCATCTACCCCCGAATAGTAACATGCCGTTCACTGCACAGCTGAACGGCTTCCCAACAACATTACTTTGCTCCGGTAGTAGGGGACACTCATCCCGTACGTGTGTAGGGATGTGTGGGGCCAAAGTTAAACGTCTCCACGCTTGTGAAAGCAAGAGGAGCGATGGACCCAAGGATCTAGAGAGCTTTTGTCGTGCGACCTTCAGTCCCATGAACGGTTATATTGATAGTGGTATGAATACTGTATATATATACTGTGGATACATCCTCCACGTATGATATGTGGCCGTCGACTAAAACTCGTCATTTCTACCCAGCTTCATCACCGTAGTATGCCCCGTATGAATCCCAGATACCTGGTACTCGTGTGCATACGATGTGTGGTACATCCTGATATGTCGCTTTTCAACGCGTTATCATGACTCGAAAATATGGGAAGAGAGATGTACGAAATGGTCCCTAAGGATTTTGACATACGGCCTACCAGGTACCTGGTACAGTTTTTTTACGGGAGTGTGTAGTATTATATATAGCCCATAAACGCCCTTTATTGATGTTGTCTAAAACATACATACTGCGAGCCACCCCCCCTGTATGCTTAACCGTGTATGAAGAGCTCACCCTGTTCGGGGTAGAAAAAATAAAAAAAAAACTGCAGGTACAGAGTAGAGCAGTAGTAGTAGGAGTATGGTTTCCTATCTTTTTTCCACATTACATGTACTATCGTTAATATTCATATTCTTAGTCGTGTACGCACGGTAATGCAACTCGTCGTATAATATACCCTGGTATACCATCTTCTCATCTTTTTGAGCATCGTGTGAAACTGCGTACCAGGTAGTGTATAGACTACTGATGGTATTGTAGACGGGGATACGGCTTTTCTGTGTAATTTTCAAGTTGAGGCGCCTTTGCTCCAGGCAGCTATTACTCAGTTCTCGGGGCATGGTAGGTTATCGGTTCCTGCGTACAACTTCAAACTTAGAACCATCTACGGAAATCGCTCCTCCCGCAACGATATTCAAAAGTACTCCCTGTTTCGATACCAGCAGCGAGGTATACTTCAACAAACAGCAGTTACATGTGACATGTGACCACGAAAATACTGCAGTCGCTCAGGTTGGGCTGATTATTAGAGTCGTACGCATACGTATTGCCATGGTGGTCTAAATGAATACAGCCGACCCCCCCCATTTTTTTCCTCGAGGAGTACCGCACAGCAAGAAAAAAAACCCGGCCGCACCAAAAAACACAGACGAGATGTGCGGGGCCGAAAACAAAAAAAATCGAGAGTGACGCCTGAGGCGGAGAACGGCCGCAAAAAAACGAGAGTTACACCTGAGGCGAAGGCCGGCCGCAAACAATCGTCAAGGCGTGCGCGGGAACAAAAAACAAATCGAGGGTCAGGACGGAGAGATTTGTGGCCTTCTTTTTTTCCGGTGCTGCCTTATCGCGAGTATGCGATGGTGGCTACCTGCCGTGACTACTGTTTCCTGATACGTTATGCATGGTCACTGCTATAAACAGCAGTAGTGCTACCCGAATATATGTACTCTATCGTAGTTTCTACGTGTATCCCTCGCCGCTGGTACCCATCAGACTCCATCATCCCGGACAGAACTCGGGGCTCGATACTTGGCCACCCATCAGATTCCATCCCGGAAAAGCTCGGGCAGAGACACTGATCCTACCCAGGGAAAACTCGGGCCCCGATGTTTGGGCCTCATTCCGCCCAGGAGGACTCTCGGGCCCAGTTATTTGGGCCCTCGTTCCGCCCGGGAGAAAACTCGGGCCCAGATGCTCGGGGCCAAACAAATTCCCTGGGTACAGATCTCTCGTGTCCCCGCCAGAGCTCATGACCTTGCGCTCCAATCTCCCCCTCTCTCTGTCATCGGCCTGGGTTCATCATGTTAGAGCTGCCTCCTCTTGTGTGCCGCTATCGGCTCGGTCTCACCTCGATAGCCAGCTGTTGTCGTTCGTTGAGAGAGTCCTCAGGGGGATTTCCTCCGTACCTCGCTCCTAAATCCTCTCAGGCCACGGGGTGGCCAGACGCCACGAGAGTTGAGTGTTGGTATTGCTCAGCGAATGCGACGTGGGATTAACTGACATGCGCGTTATGGGCAACTGACATGAACGTGGTGGGCGAGACTCATGCACGGTGTGTGAACAGGATATGGTTTGACTTGTTTCTTTCGTTCTTTGGTGGGATTGACTAACCCCAGGTAGGGCCAGAGAGCACCCGCATCGACCATTACAGCCGATACGGGGTTTCCATGACCCAGACAATGGCCTCCCCCGCCGGGGACACTCCATTGTATACCTACATCGATATGACAGCGAGCCATCCTACGGCTTTATCGCTGCCTTACACGATGCACCCTCCGTGCGTCACTGGTCAGGTCAGTCAACGTACATCACAGAATACCCTGTCGCCCACCTGGGCGACTCCTGAAGCCCGTAGCGCTGCAACACCCCCCCTGCCCGACGCATAACTATCGTCGGTGCACAGCGGGTATCCCGGCCACTACCCGGTAACAGCGTGGGCAACTCCTCCTCCATATCCCCGACGAACCGGCTGCCGCGTCCTTTCTTATCCGTTCGACGATTAACGAGCTTCGGCCACGTACGGACATCCCCGATGCTCGTGACGCGGCTCCTACGCCTTCCGCTTCTCCTTCTGACGGTCACTGCTGCTGTTTCGGCTTCTGCGGCGGCTGCAGTTGCTGCTGCTGCTGACGACACAGTTGCTGCCCCTGATGCTGTTCCACCTCTTCCTCCTTCTCCTGCTGGGCCGGCTGTTTACGCTCCCTCCGCGGCGGCGGAGGTGGTGGACCTGATTGCCCCCCCGTCCTGCGGGTTCCCGTTGCCGTGCTCGGTTGCTGCTACTGCGGTTGCGCTCCTGCGTGGCACTCCTGCTACGGCGGTGGTGGCTGCTACGGCGGTCACGACTGCAACTGCGGCTCCGTGCATCTAATTTGAAAATGGTACGATGCTTTAGCATCCTTTGCCGCTTATGTAACGGGGTACACACGAACCTACCCGACCCCTGATCCGGCGTCCTCTCATAGACGCTTGATAGCTCAGACCGGGCTGTTCGACGGAAGTGATTCGCTACCCCCCGGTCCAATGCTCGTGCGCCCGATTCGCGTGGATGCCTTCCCTTCCGCGTTTGCTGGCCGCCTCCTTGATCAAGACCCTGTTATCCCCCCAGCGTCTGCTCACCCGAGGAACTCCTCTGAGTTGCCGCGTCGTCCCGCGCTCTTCTGGGGCTCTTTTCCCCCTGCTGTCTCTTGAGTATCCCTCTCAGCCTCCAGAACATCTGCTGCCTCTCCACCACGAAATTGGACGAATTCGAGCCTCATGTGGTTCGGCCGCTCATGGAAGATCTTGAGTTTGGCTGCCAATACCCCAAGACCAGCTGTGCAATCGAGGATTTCGTCGAAACTCATCTTTGCAAGCTCTGTGTGAAACTTCGCTCAGGAACGTTTGGTGCACCCCTAGTGTGGTCTTTTGAAGATACTGACGTTTGACTCCAAGAAAGTAAGTCGTTCGAAGGTTCAGACGTTCACGCCACCCCCTCAAGTACTGACGTGACTCCGAGTAAGTAAGTCGTTTGAGGGCACTGACATTCACGCCACGTTTGAAGGTACTGATGTGATTCCGAGTATGTAAGTTGTTTGAAGGCGCTGACATCCCCCGCCACGTTTAAAGGTACTGACGTGGCTCCAAGAAAGGAAGTGGTTTGAAAGTTCAGACGTTCACGCCACCCCCTCAAGTACTGACGTGACTCCGAGCAAGCAAGTCGTTTGAAGGCCTTGACATTCACGCCACGTTTGAAGGTACTGACGTGATTCCGAGTATGTAAGTCGTTTGAAGGCACTGACGTTCACGCCACGTTTGAAGGTACAGACATGACTCCGAGTAAGTAAGTCATTTGAGGGCACTGACGTTCACGCCACCTTCACTGACGTGCCTCCGAGTAAGTAAGTGGTTTAAAGGGACTGACGTTCACGCCACCTTCACTGACGTGCCTCCGAGTAAGTAAGTCGTTTGAAGGCACTGACGTTCACGCCACCTTCACTGACGTGCCTCCGAGTAAGTAAGTCGTTTGAAGACACTGACGTGCCTCCGAGTAAGTAAGTTGTTTGAAGGCACTGACGTTCACGCCACGTTTGAAGGTACTGACATGACTCCGAGTAAGTAAGTCGTTTGAAGGCACTGACGTTCACGCCACCTTCACGCTACCCCCCCAAGTACTGACGTGACTCCGCGTAAGTAAGCCGTTTGAAGGCACTGCCGTTCACGCCACGTTTGATAGTACTGACATGACTCCGAGTAAGTAAGCCGTTTGAAGGCATTGACGTTCACGCCACCTTTACGCCACCCCCCCAGCCCTCCCTGGGTTCACCATGTTACAGCTGCCTCCTCTTGTGTGTCGCTATCGGCTTGGTCTCACCTCGATACCCAGCTGTTGTCGTTTGTTGAGCGAGTCCTTCTGGGGATTTCCTCCTTTCCTCGCTCCTGAATCCTCTCTGGCCACGGGGTGGCCAGACGCCACGCGAGTTGAGTGTTGGTATTACTCAGCAGGTGCGACGTGTGGTTAACAGACAGGCACGTGATAGGCGACAATCATGCACGGTGTGTGAACAGGATATGGTTTGACTTGTTTCTTTCGTTCTTTGGTGGGATTGACTAACCCCAGGTAGGGCCAGAGAGCACCCGCATCGACCATTACAGCCGATACGGGGTTTCCATGACCCAGACAATGACCTCCCCCGCCGGGGACACTCCATTGTATACCTACATCGATATGGCAGCGAGCCATCCTACGGCTTTATCGCTGCCTTACACGATGCACCCTCCGTGCGTCACTAGTCAGGTCAGTCAACGTACATCACAGAATACCCTGTCGCCCACCTGGGCGACTCCGGAAGCCCGTAGCGCTGCAACAATAACCCGAAAACCCTTCCACAAATCAGCAGTATCCCTCGTACGCTACTCTGTGGATGTGTCTTCCACTCTTCTATTTGTTGTTGTTCTTGTTGTTTGTGAAGATATGGCCGAGGTAAGGGCAAGGGTAAGGGACGCAGGTGTATCTGGCAGCTGGGAAGCAGTGCTTCGCTTCTTCTTATATAGATCTTCTTTATTGATGACTAGAGCTGAGGAGGTGCTCTGGTAGAGAAGTGAGAGGTAGGGGGGTGGGACTCGACGCTCAGATATACTCGTCCCACCCCACGCTACAAGCTCTCCTAAATTCCTCTTATCTAACGTACTCCTAAATAACTTTCCTATGGCTACCGAACGTTATTCTGCTAATATAAGAACTTCTCACTTTACGATCATATCTGCGTTAAGGAACATTACTCTTGTCTAACGGCCTATCCGCCTTAGGGAACATTCCTAAAAGACGGTTACTCTCAACTACCGGAATATCCACCGGGTTAATCCATTCTTTGGATTATTCTCGTATTCCTCAGGCTACGAAACAACTGCCGACTATAGTATCTATATCTATAGCCCATGAGCACTCGACTCATATCACATTAGCCCACCCTGAATAGTCGTATATGCAGACCACAAGATGGTCAAAGGATGATGACAAAGTTCATCCCAAAAGACCAGGAAAAGGTGGTCGAAGATGCGGCTATTCGAAACAAAAGAAATGAGGCTATAGATCCCCCCACACCTCGTCATAAGACCCAAACACTGTGAAGGGGTGTTTACTTAGAACAACCACTAAAAGGTATAGACCGAAGGAGAGGAAGAAATAACTCAAAGCGGAAGCGAAAGCAGAAAAAGGCAAAGCGAAAACCGAAGAAAGAAGAAAGAAAACAGGAGACAGAACAAAAGCCGAAGCGAAGGCTGAAGAAGAAAACTAAGGCCGAAGTCCAGGCAAAAGAAGGGCGCACAGACGTATTACTGGGGCCATTGTCTGGGACACAAAAAGGTGCGAACGGGGGTTGGTCGCCGAACCGGGTTGGCAAACTAGGAAACTCACGAAAGGAGGCAGTGACCGCAATACAAAAAGACACATATATATATCTGGTAGGAGTAATGCCTTGTCTTGTGGCGGAGGTCCTAACGTGGTAGACATCACTCAAGAGAAACGGGGCACTGCTAAAGTGCAAAGAGGGCTGCGTACACTAGGGGCTATTATAACCGGGAGACGGAGCGAACAACGCTGCGTCTGGGAGACCTCTTCGTGGTATGAACTATACCAGCAAACGTCGCAAGGTATTCAACTCAACAAGAAAAAACTGAAGAAGATCCGCAAGGAGATTGGCCTAATGCGTGCAGTTCAAGGTGGTAGATAGCGCATGGCTAAAACACTAGCGTGTGCAACTCGGCCAACAGGGGCGACATCAAAGATGGTGTCGTTTGCCATAGAGCAGAGGGGCGCGCGGAATACCGAACAAAATATGAAGAAACCTAAGAAAAAAAAAACAAAGCACGATCGGGACCAGGAAACTAACTGAAAGCAGAACACAAGTCAGGGAAAATCGATCTTGGTAGAACCGCCATGGTTGATAACTCTGCGGCCTTCCGGGGCGGCAATGCTATCCGGACCCTACTTGGCAAACATAGAAGAAACACGGGCGAGCTGGAAGCTCGATAAAATCTTAGCTCGATGACCGTCTGAAACAGGGGTCGGTGGAAACCGACGGAGGCCAGGGTACAGCCCAGGCTACGACACGATTTTACCTCGGCGTAGTATTGCCAATAATTTGCGGTAGGCTAGTGAAGTACACACACATATGAAAATTACGGTATCGCACGACTCGGTGGCCTGACCGTAAGAAGGCAACACGGAGGTGTAGGCGATATGAAGAAAACGAAAGGTAGACGGAAACAAATGCACCCAAGAAGCTGGCTGCTGGTGACTATTGAAGACTAACCCTGAAGAACTACTTTAATATATTGTTGACTAACCAGAACCAAGTACCCAGAACTAAAATAAAATGCTAAACCAAGGCTATCCAGGGGGGGGAGTGGAAACCGTGGGGGCTCCGCGGGACACATCAGAGTTCCGCAGCAGCCCACGTGCTAGGCTCCCATTCCCATGGCGTTGAAGACACCACGATCCGTACACGGCGTTCCGTGCTGTAGTGTAGCGGGCGGGTTGAAGGTCGATCTTGATCGGTCCGGGGTCATCCAGGAACCGGATGATGTAGGAGCCGCCCGGTGAAGGTTCCGGGGGAGCTCCCGAAGAGACGTCAGGGGGTGAGCGGTGAGCGATCTTGCCCAGCCACCAGAGGCCGTCGCGCGCTTTGTACCATATGTGCGCTCCGGAGGGGAGGATGGTGGTGCTGAAGTTGTGGAGCCAGAGGCTGCGGGAGACCAGGGCGTAGCCGGGGGCGAGAAAGATTTGTCCTTGGGATCGTGCCAGTTCGCGGTGGGCAGCGCCGATGCGCATCTGGCGGTAGAGGCGGTTCATCTGGCGGTGTTGTGTCGGCGCTCCTGACCAATAGAGTAGGATGTTGCGCCGAAAGTGTTGAAGGTCCAGCTCGCGTTCCCAAGAGGGGCTGAGAAGTCCAGCCCAGTGGGTCTCGTACAGAACGGCGATGGCCCCGCCGCGGCCGCGTACGAGTTGATGGCCGGTGATCTGCTCGACCCCGAGGCGTTCCGGTGGGGGAGTGACGTCGTCGACGGTGACGTGGTAAGGTGGGGACTTGGCGGCAGAAGCTGTGAGTACGTATGTAGTGAGGTCCGCGGGCAGATGCTTGGGAATATCGCTGGTGTCGTCGGGGTTCCGGCAAGGTTTGCATCGTTGAACGGAGACGCGTGGCTTGGAGTCCCGTCCCGGAAGGTCGGATGGAAGGCCGAGGAAAAGTAGCTTGTCGTGGAGAGGGCAGTTGTCGGGGGTGTTCGAGGTGGGCGTCGGTCCAACGGCGAGGACCTTGAAGGGCCCATTCCAGTTCAGGGAAAGCTTCGTCTTGAGTACGGTTGCGTCGATGCCCTTTTTGACGCCTTGGCGAATGGTTGAGGCGGAGTTGTAGACCCAAACCCAGCCGCCGACGGTGAAGGGGGGGGATGGTCGGAGGGCGGCCATGATGGGCGCGTTGCGGCGCTGGAGACGCGAGACGGTGAGTCAGTGTAGTTCGCGGACGAGGGAGTACGCGCGTCGTTGTCGGTCGGTGGCGAGGTTGATGTAGACCAGATGATCGCGGTCCAAGCTTTGGTGGCCGCCGATGTTGTCGGGTTCGAAGACCGAGAGCGGGAGGCGAGGAAGGCGGCCCATGTGGATTTCGTTAGGCGCAAGCCCTGTAGCGGCGTTCACGGAGTTGTTGTAGGCCGACGACACGTGTGGCAGCAGCACGTCCCAGTCGGTCTGCTGTTCGTTGCCGACCATAGAGAGCATTTGGGCCAACACATGGTTGACGCGCTCGACGCCGCCGTTGGTGCAGGGGTGGTAGGAGCTGGTGTTGACCTTGCGGATACCAAGGCGCTCGTAGACGATGTTTGCAAGCTTGGAGGTAAAGTGTAGTCCGTTGTCGGAGAGAAGCGTAACCGGGCACCCCCAGAGAGGGATGTATTCGTTCAGGAAGATGTCGGCGGTGCCGGCGGCCGTGAACTGCGCCGCTGAAACGGCAAACATATCGGCGCGCCGGCTGAATCTGTCGGTGAAGAGAAGGATGTGGACGTTGCCACGCGGCGTGAGCGGCAGGGGTCCGAAGTAGTCGACGCTGACGGTGATGCCAGGCCCGTTGGGCAAAAGAAGAGAAAGGATGGGCCAGCGAATGGTGTGCCGGGAGGTTTTCCGCGCCTGGCATTGAAGGCAGCGGCGGATCCACCAGCGGGCGGAAGCGTCCATGCCAATCCACCAAAAGAAACGTGCCAGCATGCGGACCGTTCGGGTGACTCCTAGGTGTAGAGAGGTGGTGGCGTGGCAGGTGTTCAGCACCCAGGGGCGCATTAACATTGGCACGTAGATGCGTGGGGTAAGGGGGGCGGGTGGTGGTAGGCTGTTCCCGGGTGGGGGTGGGGGTGGTCGTTGGACCAGGAGGGTGGTTTCGTCGTCCGTACGGTGCAGCTTGCTTTTGGAGGTAAGGGTGAGGACGTCCGGAAGTTGTGGGCACCGGGCCGAGGGGATGAAATCCAGGAGGTCGTTCGGCGGGGGGGCAGGGGAGTCCAACGACAGGAAGCGGATGGTGGCGCAGCACAGGGGCTCTGCTCGTTGTTCTCGCGCCCAGTCTCTGAAGGTGTAGTGCTCGACGCGGGCGAGGAGGTAGGGGTCGTCATCGGGTTCGACGATGGGCTCCGGGAGGGGCAGCGACGGTGGTGTTGGTGCCGGCGGAGAAGGCGTTGTTGGGGGGGTTGGGGTTGGGTTTGCGGGCGCAAACGGGTCGGGCGGCGCGGGAGCTGTGGCTGAAGGCGCCGTAGGAAGAGGGGGTCTTGGCTGGACCCCGGCCGGGGGCGTGGGCGCACTGTGGGTGGGTGTAGATCGTCTGCGTACGACGGGCTGTGGTCGACGGCCGAAGCGATAGTCGGCTGTGGGTCGAGGGGTTCCCGCGGCAGCGGCGATGCGATGGCGGGTCCGAGAAGATATCAGGCCTGAGACGGCTGGTTCCGTGCCGCCAGTGGTGGACGGCGGAGAGATGACGGACGGCCTGGAAGCCGAGCCAGGAGGAGCTCCGCTGTTCACGGCGGCGTGCTCGGGGCCAACAAGCAGTCCGGCGGTGGAGTCAGGGGTCGCAATAGGCCCGACGAAGGTGTCGGGTGCGGGGTAAAGGGTGGGGTGCTCCATACGTGGTCCCAGTAGGCAGAAGTCGCGGAAATCGTCGGTGGTGAAGGGAAGCGGCTGGATGGTTGGGATGGGCCTTGAAGGGGGGGATACGAGCCCACCCAAGCCGATACCCGGGGCGGGAGGGTCGTTCGGCGCGAAGCCGCAGGGGCGGATGAGGTAGATGCCGACGGTGTCCGGGCCGGTAAGGCGGTTGCGTCCGGTGCGGTCGGCGTCGGTGGCTGGTTGGGGAAGCCGGGAGAGGAAGTCGGCGTTGCCGTTGGCCGTGCCCTTCCGGTATTCCAGCGTGTAGGTGTACGCCGAAAGGAACTCGAGCCAGCGCCGGACGTGGGCGTTGTGTTCTCCGACCTTGGCGATGTTCTCGAGCGCCTTGTGGTCCGAGTAGATCTGGAAGCGGGTGGACCATAAATGTCCACGGAGGCGTTTGATCGCCCACACGATGCTCCCGGCCTCGAGGTCGAGGGGTGTCCACGAACGTTCGGAGTCCAGGGTGGCACGGCTGATGAAAAGGATGGGTTGGACTGAGCCGTCGGGTTGTTCTTGCTCAAGGGTCGCGCCGAAGCCGTCGATGCTAGCGTCGCAGTAGAGACGGAAGGGGCGGGAGTTGTCGGCGACGGCGTCCCAGTCGGGGTAGACGAGGATAGGCGGTTCGGCAAGTTCTTGGAGGATGGCGCGGACGGTGGTTTCCATGGCGGGGGTGAAGTCGAACGTGGCGCCTTGCTTGAGTAAAGCGTTGATGGGGCGCAGACGTCGGGAGAGATTCGGCAGAAATTTGCCGTAGTAGTTGATGCCCCCAAGGAGCGAGCGCACTTGCTTCTTGTCGGTCGGCATGGGCATTCTGGTGAGGGCGGCGACCTTGTCGGAGTTGGGGCTGTAACCACCGGCGGAGATGGTGTGTCCCAGGAAATCGGCGGTGGTGGCGCCAAGTTTGGCCTTGGCCGGGGAAAGTTTGAGGTGGTGCTTCCGGAGGCGTCCGAAGAGAGCTCTGATGTTGGCAACGTGGTCGTTGGGGTTGGGGTCGAAGACGATGATGTCGTCGAGATACGCGGCGACGCGTTCCAGGCCTATGATGACCTCGTTGATGACCTTAGCGAACCAGCCGGGGGAGGCGCTGCTGCCTTGTGGCATAACAAGCCACTCAAATAACCGGTTCGGTGTGCAGAACGCTGTCAAGGGGATGGTGTCCTCGTCGATGGTGATTTGGTGGAACGAGGAGACCAGGTCGAAGAGGGAAAAGATGCGACCTTTACCCAAGGAGTCGAGGACTTCGTCGACGCGGGGGGTGGGGAGTTGTCCGAGGGAGTTGATGGCGTTGAGCTTCTTGTAGTTGATTGTGATGCGAACACCTCCGTCTTTCTTGGGGATGGCGACCATAGGTCTGGTGTATGGCGACGTGGAATGCTGGATCAGGCCGGCAGCCAGGTACTGGTCCAATACGGCTTCGGTCTTCTTGGCGAGGATGGGGTTGATCCTGTAGGGGCGGGAAGTGACCGGTGCGCTGTCCGGAGGTACCGTGATCTTGAACGGCATTAGCGAGCACGAGCCGAAGTCGGTCTTCGACGTGGAGAAGACGTCCTGGAATTCGCAGAGGACGTCGCCCAAGTTGTTGATCACCGATGGGGTCCATCCAGCACCGTGAAGGTCGAAGTTGACGTCGCGTAGGCGCAACGGCAGACGTTCCCAGAGGTCGAGGAAGCTTTTGAGCTGGTCGGCGTCGAGGCGTGCAACGAGCTGTGGGCACGGGGCTTTTGATGCGGTAGAGGGGTCGGCTGTTGATGGACTCTGGTCGGCCACCGGGATGTTGTCGTGGAGGGCATGTACGTCCGGAAATGGAGGGGGGAGCGGCGGGTCCAAGGAGGGATGCCCAAGGGCGGCGAGCGGTACCTGTACCAGTGGGGAGCAGGAGGTTCCGAGGAGGTCACCCGGCTCGAGTTCGGTAGATCCAGATAGGGGGACCGTTTGGTACCCGTCGGAGACGAAAATCGCCGTGTCGGAAAGGGGGTTCTCGCGGGGGAGCATGTTCACCATGTAATTCCCGGCCAATGCTGGAGCGCCTGACTGGCGCACCAGGTTGACCTTGGCGAGCTGTGGGGTAGAGGAAAGCGAAATAGCTTTGTTGCCGGCGAATCGGAGGTGGTAGAAGTCGTCAGTGGAACGATCGTCGGGAATGAATGCTGAGGCTCCGTTGGGGTCGTGGTGACTTAAAGAGAGCTCACCACGGGTTCGCCGGGAAGGTTGGTGGGGGAGGGCGGGCTGTTGCCGGAGCGTGGTATACGAGCGTTGCTCGAAGCGCATCCAGCTGTCTCGTCCCAGGAGGATGGGGTGCTGCATGGTTCCAGCAGGAACTACGCAGGCCCATACTGCTAGGGCAGCGGTGGGGGTCTGGAGGCGCATAAACTGGGTGCTTAAGCGGATAGAGACGGAGGCGGAGAGTGGAGCTGAGGTGCCGAAGCCTCCCCATGAACGGGGGGAACTGTGCCGTTCGCAGGCGTCGGTGGCTGACTGGGAGGTCTTCAGTTGTTCCATCGCGGTTGCGGTGATAAACGACTGGGGCGAGCCGGTATCGAGCAGTGCCACGAGTTCGCGGCGGGTAGTGGCGGTGGGGCCGCTGTGCACGAGTACCTTCGTCGTGAACGACGCGTCGTCGACGGTGATGATGCCGCCTGTAAGGCATGGTCCGTGTTCTGGTATCGGCGGCCGACGGGTAGGAAGGTGGCTGTGGGCTGCGGTGTTGATGGTGGACACTTGGGCGAAGTGGCTGCTGGGGTAGGCGTCGGGTGTAGACGGCGGTAAAATCAGCCCAAGTGGGGAGTTAGGCGGTTGCCGTGGAGGGGTCGGGCTTGTCTCGTGGATGCCGTCGGCGGTGGGGAAGACCCGGGTTGAGTCGGTGGAGGCGGGTGTTTGCTCTGGGTCGTTGGGACTGGTAGGAGTAGGAAGTTGGGGGAGGCGATCGGCGTCGAGGCTTTCTCGGACGCCCATCAGTACCCGGCCCGGCAGATTCCGACCACGCCAACGCGTCGGAATGCAGGCGTCCGGATGGTCGGCCTAGAGGCCTATGCCCCAGATGAGGTCGTGTGGGCTGGCCTCGGCAATGTGCTTGTCGTCCGTTGCCGCCAGCTCTCGCCGTAGCTCCGAGTGTTGGCGGAACTTGGAGAAGTTGATGTTGAGGACGATGTTGTAGCGGTGTCGCTCCCAAACCAGTTCGTCGAAGCCGAAAACGATGCGCCCAAGTGCTTTTTGGTCGGCCGGGTCACGGGTCGCTTTGATGCGGCGCTCAGTTGTGGTGTCCCCGAAGAGCACAGCCTTCTGCGCCATCATCATCTGCTCGGCGCAGTTGTATGTGACGCCATCGTGTTCGGTGTCGCACAGGTACCACTGCGAAAAGACGGAAGAGGAGTCCCAGAAGAAGTGAAAGGATGAGGGGGCCTCTGCGGTGGTGTGAGCTGTTGATGGCGTGTTGGTTGTTGGGGGTGGGGGGCGACGATAATTTTTCCTATCGGCACCTGGCGTCGACGGGGGTAGAGTCAGCCACGATCTAGCGGTGCTGACCGGAACCCTCGTATTCGCGGGGGAATTGCTCGGCAAAGCCGAGGTACCGGGGGGGTCCACGCCGGGGCTTATATCCGGGCGAGACGACCCTGAAAGGTTAGGGTTGACGATAATTTTTCTATTGCCACCTGGCGTCGACGGGGGTAGAGTCAGCCACGATCTAGCGGTGCTGATCGGAACCCTCGTCGCGGGGGAATTGCTCGGCAAAGCCGAGGTACCGGGGGGGTCCACGCCGGGGCTTATACGCCGGGCGAGACGACCCTGAAGGGCCCTGTCGTCCAACTTTTGGAGGACAGGGGGATACTCGCTAGGGCATACCACACCTGGGGCCCGTGTCCACGCGTTGCACGAAGCAGGCGAGGAGGACGGGGCAGGGGGCTCAGGGTATGTCCTGGTCGACGTTGGTCGCGAGTCTTCCGTTTTTAATACGGGATTGTCCCTCGAGCTCAGGGGCAGCGGTGGTGTCAACACCGTGGCAGCGGGTGGAAGCCCGTCGTTCGCGGGTCCAATGCTGCCACAAGAAAGACGCTCATGCTGGAACAAACGCGTATGGAGCGGCCAATTAGAGGCAGGCTCAGGGGGCGATGGCCCGGTCGACGAAACGGTAGTTTCGTGTGAACCGGAACCGCTGGTAGCCGTAATCGTCGAGACGTTTCCCAGGGTAGCAATGTCTGGGGTCTCGGCAATGGTCGGCAAGTAGCGTTGCTCACCGCCGGAAGGCGTCGAGTGGAGCATCCTGGTGAGGCTCGGCGTCTTTGGCCTCCTCCCGCCCACACCTCAAGGCAATCACTTGAGCAAGAGGATCAGTGCTTGAGCAAGTGGCTGGGAAATGGGCTGGGGTAGGGGGGGGGCATGCGGGGGCAGGGATCGGGGAGGCGTGGTGCACGTGATTTACGCGTGCGTCCTGAGAGCCTCGGGTGCTCGCAGTAGATGCTGTTGGTGGAGATGCGGCAGGTGCTCCACCATCGGCTTGTCAGTTGGTGCGGAAGGTTCCCGGCTGCCGTTGGTTCGGGTGGGTGGTCGAGTTGTTGCTGCCCATCCGCATGTTCGCGGGGGCGGCAGGTGCGGAGGTGTTGGTCGCAGGGGCATGCACCGTCAACGCGGAAGACGAGGGGGCAGGCTCGATGCGTTGGTGTTGGAAGTGTTGTCCCGGCGGCTGTCGGTTGCCGTTGACTATGCACGGCCGTTGTTCTAGCACCAGTTGTCGGAGTGCCCGTTGTTGCCGCGGTAGTTGCGGGAGTGGTCGTGGTTGGAGCGGTTGTTGTTGTAGCTGCGTCGACGGTTGTTGTTGTCGTAGCGGTTGGAAGTCCGCTCCAAGTTGCGCTCATATTGCCCCCGGCGGTAGGAGAGCATCCTCTATTGCCACTGGCGGTAGGCCTGACCACCGTCGTTCAGCTGTCCGAGTGCCGGGTTTAAGATGCCGGACGTGTTGAGGAAGCCCTCGGCGCAGGTCTTCTGGCTGTGGTCCGTGCCATTGCAGTTGAGGCAATGGCCACCGTGAGCACGCAGGGCTTGGGCGCGGGACACGGCGACGTTCCGCCTCCGTCATGGGCTCCGTAGAGGCTCTCGTCATCAGGCGGAGCGCTTGTGTGGAGGGGGGCACTGCCGTCGTGGGAGGTGTTGTCGAAGTGAGAAGGGGCGGTGTCGCCGGCGATGGCGTATCCGTTGTGGGGCGGGAGGTTGGGGGTGTCGGGGAGGCGGGTCGAGACTCGGTTGGGTTCCACACGTAGCTGCGGCCGGCGTTGGAGTGGAAATTCCGTAGCTCGAGTAAAAGGGTGTGGCCGGCTCCGATGAACTCGGACGAGGCACCCTCGGAGGCGGCGCGGGCCAAAACGAAGGTGATTGGCGGGTCGTAGTCGGGTGTGAACAGTCGGCAGACGCGGTGTGCCGCTATAGAGACATCTGGAGCTGTCGGGTCGCGTGTACTCTGCATCCAGCGGAGCTTGGCGTCCAGAAAGACCCAGTAATTTGACTCGAAGCTGAACGTCTGCGGTCGCCGGTGCCCAATGGGTTTGGTGGCTGGCAAGGATTGGACCGGTAGTGGTGCCTGGGACATTGTGGTCCCAGCTTGGTTCTGGGGGCGCTGGGAGGTGGTGGATCTAGACATCGCGGCGGACGTAAAGGGTGGTCCAGGGTGCGGAGCCGACGGCTGCGATCGGGCCGTGGTGGCCGTGGTCGCAGCTGTTGTCTCATAGGTGGGGTCGAAGGGGTTCGAGGAAGGGGTAGGAGAGGGCGGTAACACGAGTAGGAGGTCAGCGCTCTCTTTCACAAGAAGGAGGAGCTGCTCGTGGTGGGCTTTGAGGGCTGCGCGGTGCTCACGGAGAGCCGTGGAATCGCCTTGGTAGTGCCCCGGATTGAGGGCAGGGGTGTAATTTTCCTGTGCGGAGGCCTCGGGTTTGATGGTGGGCCCGGCACTGGTCGTGCCTGCTCCCAGTGGAGAAGATCCCGGTGTGGTGGGGTGTAGAGTGAGGTCACTCAGAATGGCTTCGAAGCCGGGGGTGTCGTCGTTCGGGGCGCGAGAGGACCTTGCGGCATACCTCGCCTCGCGGGGGTTGGTGGTGTCGGGAGAAGGGGCGCCGGGCATGTCGGTGGAGGAAGCTTTCTCGGCCATGTTTAGGCGGGTGGAACGCTTGTGCTGGGGCGGGAAAAGGTTTGGTGGAAGCTGGAGAGGGCGGGTGGGTCCAGGCTTGGATCAGTGTAGGCGGCTACAATACCAACAAACCGATCTAGGGGGCAGAAAGAAGTGACGGTAAGGACGTACAATAAGGGGTATTGAGGGGAGTGTGCCACAATTATAGTGCCCGTCGAATGGTATTTTTATAGTTGAGGGCGTCTAGCCGGTGTCAGGCGCCTCGCGTTTGTACTAGCAGTAGTAGTAGTAGTAGTGGGAGTAGCAGTAGTAGTGGTAGTAGTAGGAGTAAGAGTAGGAGTAGGAGTGGTAGTAGTAGCAGTAGTAGTAGTAGTAGTAGTAGTAGTAGAAGTAGTAGTAGGAGTAGCAGTAGAAGTGAAAGTCGTAGTAGTAGTAGCAGTAAAAGAAATAGTACTAGTAGTAGTAGTAGGAGTAGTAGTAGTAGCAGTAGTAGTAGTAGTAGTAGTAGTAGGAGTAGTAGTAGTAGTAGTAGTAGTACTCGTAGCAGTAGTGGTAGACGTAGTAGTAGTAGTAGTAGTAGTAGTAGGAGGAGGAGGAGGAGTAGGAGGAGTAGGAGGAGTAGGAGGAGTAGGAGGAGTAGGAGTA